>OX602109.1:10139426-11352134 GCA_951449985.1 Falcaria lacertinaria | reverse complement strand
TTGGTATGTATTATAAATAAATGTATTTACAAAAAAGAAAAGTGTTCTATCAGCTGCTAGTTCCCATAGTACAACCTTTGCTTAGTTTGGGGCCAGATTTGCTGTGTGATAATGTCTGAGCATTATTATTATAATTCCACTATTTATTGTTTAACAATATTTATTCATGTAAAAAACTATGATTAAAAAAGCTACCCTGGAGTCATAGATAGTGAGGTGCAAGCTCCAGCTACGGGTGCTTAGGGTGACAGGGTGAGTAGCCTCCTGACAATGCAGGCACTGTTAGTTTTTATCATAACTTTATTTAATTTCTAAAGAACTCACCGCAGTATAGCAATGACATCACCCATCCTTGAGATCCCCATGTCCCTTAGGTACTCTTTGTTTAGATCCAGCAGCATGTCACTCTGTATCCGGTTCTCCGTGAAGGTCAGGGCATACGTAGCTGCCACATCTGAAGGTATGCCGGCCGTTGTGAAGAAGCTGACCCACATACCTGGAGGTTGATAATAAAAGAAATACTAATACAAAAGAATAACATAAGCTAGTTATATCCTGGTTTTGTTTCAAGTTCGAACTGATTATGTTTAGGGTACCTCTCCTGTATTAAATTTTTTTCACTTACACTTTAACCCTACAATTTATAAAATGTATTACTCTTTTCATAATTTTTTTGTTTATATACTACTAAGGTGGCGAACAAGCATACGGCCCGCCTGATGGTAAGCGGTTACCGCAGCCTATGGACGCTTGCAACACCAGGGGTATCACTCGCGCGTTGCCGACCCTAAAGTATTTTTCACATATTTTTTTACCTTAGAGCTTGGTTGTTTTACTTGTTATTTCAACTAAAAAGTTGGAACGTGGACCTTAGAATATTATTCCATTCAAGTTTATGTTGAGTCCAGCAAGAACATAGTCATTCATAGTATTACTCAGAATATGTTATTTCATAAATAAATGCCAACAACGCCTACGTAAATTTTATTTTGTCAAGTAACGTTTGAAGATGTCTTAATTCGAATAGTATATAATCAAAGGTTCGAATAAATAACAGATTCGCAAAAGCACATTTACCAAACCAAATTAGTAATAGAATAAAAGCCTAGAGCCAAAAATACCACGATCTTCTTCATGTAACCTTGGGATCGTTAGCTAGCCCATCCAAATTTTATTCTGTTGTCTAATTTTATATTTTTCTAGTATAATACCGAGTCTCACCTGTGTAATTTGAATCCATTTTACAAGATCCAGAATTCATAGCTATTCACTAAAAACCGTCTAAAAACAGTATCAGATTACAATGCAACACAGATATATTCCAAAAGAATACAACCGCCTCGATAGACAACTCACAGAGTACATAGCCACCACAGAGTACATAACCAATAAGCACTACTGACTGTCCTTATGGGTCCAGTTTTTAACAGGATCCCGTTTTCTGCAGGATCCCGTTTGATGGCGAATGGAGTTTTTGGCGGGAATCAGGCGGAGCGGTTGAGATTTTTTCCAGTGTGTCGTAAATTGTGTTATAGTGATCTTTAATGTGTATTTTTGGTGTCGATATGTGCAGTAAAGTTTCATTTAGTGACTGATTTATAGGAGCATTGGAAATAATGCCATAATACGACTTTTGGGTTAAGTGATTTATCATTTTGGTCAATAGGTTACCTCTAATCTAAAGGCGTGTTACGATCTGCTACTGCCGTGGGTTGTCTCCAGAAACTCCATTGGGCGTTAGAATGCATGACACTAGGCATTTTAATGCGGCAAACACGAGAAATTTTGCAACATGAAAATTCTCTAACACTCGACACTGGCAAAAATAGTCCCTGAAGGGATTGATTGCCATACTTAGGAAGAAGAAGAAGATGGCGAATGTTTTTAGAAATGTCAAAGTTGTCATTCATGACACGTCATGTCAGAGTCAGTCAGTAAAAGTCAAAACGTCGTGGTTCTGTACTTCAGTCAGCTGTAAGTGTGATTGTCGAATTCGCACGTTTTTCTGCTAACTGTAAAGTGTAAACCGCTATTGATTTTTCCGCAGAAGACAACTCAGTTGAAGCTATTGATTTTTGACTTTTGTCCCATAATAATACACATGAATAAAGTTCTAAATACAAAATATTTACGCAGACTTAAAAATTACTCAGGTAAACTTACTGTCTTTATGTTGATCGTTTAACTAACTTCGATTATTTAGTTAGTACTATTTACCTTTATCTAAACTATCCAAGTAACATGAGAATTACACAATTTCAGCGTTAAAATATTCGTCTGAGAGTACTGAGACGATGTCATCGCCGGCTCTGGACGCACTCCCGAAAGTGGATTTAGACCCGGACGGCTTGTTCAAATACATATTGCTTAAAGTGTATGATAAACAGAGAGAAGATGTGCCCCCAGTCACCATTGTCAGAGGATATCAGCGGTGCAGCTACCATTCAGACATCTATGAAGAGGTGCACCATATTGATGGTGGAAAGGAAAAACAAATGACATGCCACATAGGTTGAAAATGAGATTCTCTATCGATCTGCCTAAGTTGGAAGCCAAGCAGAAGCTCACAAAATTTAAAATAAATCCATTATTTAATAAAAAAGGATACATTAAAATCATTTTATTGAAATTTTTAACTTTGAGCAGCTCTGCTGAACAATTTGTTGGGTGACACTTCATTTGTTTTTCCTTTCCAAAATTGATATGATTAAACAATAAATACATTCTATTCTTTATTAATAAAATGCAGCATCTGTATGTTTGTGTCCACATGACTTAAATTAGTTGATGGATTTACCTGAATTTGTTTGGCTATTGAGATGATCATGCTCAGCCAGCATAGAGAAGATCTTCCATTGAGACAGGATTTATGCCAGGGGAACAGCGACTCTGATAGTTCTTCCAGTTTGGGACTTGCTGATTTGTTTAGAAAACTCCTGTGTTGCAGGGTTATGATATTTAAAAAAATACACAAACTTATCCCATTTGTCACCTTTATTTTCAGGTACAATTAAAAATTGAACCTCTGGACTCTGAACCCGTAGGCGGTGGTAGAATACATCATGACCCATCCTCAAAGAGAATGCACATTTATGGTTACTCCCAGGGTTATGGGAAAGGAGACCATGAGCTTGCAGCCAAATTAATCAAGGAAGCCTACCCAGGCTATACTATCACTATCAGTGATGAGGGCTACTAAACATTGTAATTTTTATTTTAAATTAAAATATTTAAAAGTCCATAGACAAAATGTATTACGTACTTCAGATCTTAAATATGAAAAGTCTAAAATAGAGTAGCTTTTAAAAAACCTCCATCAAATTATTCTTCTGACAAAGAAATTTGTCAACTACATGCGACACCGTGAAACATAACATGAAGTGTCAAAAGTTCTGTCATTTTATTCTCTAGATGTGTCAAAATCTTGGTGTTTCCAAAAATATTTGTATTTTTAACTTTTATTTATTTTACTAAGACCAAGGACTTCCTCGAGTCCTTGGTCTTAGGATTGATTAAAAATATTGTATAGAAATTATTCATGAATAAAGATTACCTATATGCAAAAATATCTAGGTCTTTGTTCTTGTGTGCTCAATTGCTCATGCCAATACAATTCAAATCTATGAATTCCTAAAATCTCTACCTATACCTACATTTATTGATGATATTGTTAAAGTAAGTAGACTATAAAGGTAATGTTCAGAAGCTTAGGATCGAGTCAAAAGGTCAAATAATTATAACATCAGAATTGGTGTTTCAGCTCAGTCTAAATCATGTCCTTGGCTACAATCCTGCATGCTGTACCAAAGGTGGATATTGACGAATCAGGTGAATTCAAGTATTTATTGCTGAAAGTTTATGATACGACGAAACAAAATATTGTTGAAGCGACCATTGTCAGGGGTTACCAGCGGTGCCAGTTACATTCAGAAATATTAGATGAGGTATTTATTTGTCACAAATATTGTATTCAACCATACTAGATTTTCCAGCGTAGCGAATTGTAATCTCTTGGATTCAGTACTGTACTGGTAGCAAGAAAATTCCTTCGACTACGTATTCGTTAACGTTACTCAAAATGTTCATATGAATTCTTAGTTAAATTTTTCGCCTGTGCAGTACTGTTCATTTTCCCATATAAAAATATTCCAAAGCGATTCAAATACGGAGTCGAAAGTTGTTCTTGCTAAGGCTACTGGACACTAAACAACCATATGATAGGTAAAATGTAGGTAGTGATAGCAGTCAATACATTTTTAAATTCAGTTTATAACTAGTGGCGCCCCCATTTTTCTCAAGCTAAGTTCTTAGCGTGTTTTTGTTCTTATTTTGAGGTAAGCACATACATATCGACCTCCATTGATGTCTGTAAGCGATGTTATTTTCAGGTTCGAGAAAAATTAGATCCGCTAACGTGTGAACCCCTGGGTGGTGGTTTTATTATACATGAACCAGAAAAAAATAGAATTCACATATATGGTGAATCTGAGAATTATGGCGTAGCGGACCATGATACTGCTGCTGTGATACTCCATGATGCTTACCCAATGTACAGGATAACATATAACTTTGAAGGCGCCCAATATTATTTGATGTGATTGTAATAAAATGTTTATGATACAAACATAGGTAATGGGTTCAATAATAAAGAGGGTGTTAGTATCATATAATATATTATCACTATTAACATGTGAAGAATCGAATTGAATTGGTAAAAGTAAAGGGGCAATTTCAAACATTCAAAAAATCATCACATTACAGACTTTACAGATAACATATACAGATTTTTAGGGTCCCGTAGCCAAATGACCTTGAGAAACAAACTTATTCCGTAAACACTTTTGATAAATCAAAATCAAAAATCATTTATTCAGTTTAGGCCCTAATAAGGCTCTTATGAAGGTCTAAATTACCACATAAAATAAATTAGTTCAGGATTATAAGTAATAATTCGAGAGGTTTTGGCGGGTATCAGGCGGAGCGGTTGAGAGTTTTTCCAGTGTCTCGTAAATGTTGCTGTAATAATCTTTAATGTTTTTTCGGTGTCTTTATGTATGTCCAGTAAAGTTTCATTTAGTGACTGATTTACAAGAGCATTAAAAATAATGCTGTAATATTACATTTGGGTGAAGTGATTTATCATTTTGGCCAGTAGGTTACCTCTGACCTAAAGACGTTACGATCTGCTACTGCCGTGGATTGTCTCCAGGAACTCCATTATTAAGCATTAGAATGCATGACACTAGGCATTTTAATGCGACAAACACGAGACATTTTCAAACTTTATAATTCTCCAACACTCGACACTGGCAAAAATAGTCCCTGAAGGGATTGATTGCCATACTTAGGAAGAAGAAGAAGAACTTGTCAGATGTCATGCACATAGAAGAAGAAGAAATATGTCAAATTTGTATAAACACCACAGAATACATAACCACTACGTTTTTAATAAACACTGAAACACACATAAGTAACCGCGTTTGTTATGTATACTCTTAGCTTGAATCTACTGAAAGCGTTGCGTTGTCGTCGCATTAGTTAGATTCCAGTGCTTGTTTACAATAAAAATAAATAACCCGTAAACATTTGAAATGGCCAACCTTACGGCGGACGGTAAAATGTGCATGGCACGCGAAGTTGAAGTTGCTAATAAAGATAACCAATTATTTGAAGATATAGTAAAACAATTCGATATACTTGAATCGTGCAAATGGATAACTGAGAACAATTTTGAAAGGGTAAGTCTGTTTTATTTTCCCGAAATATTACTATAGATCTCAGGTCAAATAAAAAAGTAGATGAAACTTTGCGAATAACGAAGTGACACCGCCGGTTAAAGCTACGCCTTCCAGTGTACATATACACACCTACTACGATACGATACGATACGAAACTAGACCTTGCCCACGCACTACATGTTACAAAACTGGAGTACTTTCCTTCGTTCTTTGCCAAGTTCTATCAACATTTTTTATTTGATCTGAGGGCTAGAACATTACCACAACCTTACTGCCATTATATGTTTATTACTGGGTATGCTATAATTTATGTTCCTCACCATTGTGCATAAATTTCTATCTGTTCTTGCTTCTCTAATTGTGGCTGAATCATTACTTAGATATAACTAGTGATCAAAGAATGCAGTTGTCTGTCTTCCTGCAGTCTGCATTTATGTACAGGCATATGCAATAATTTCTTTTTTATACAGGTGTGTCTTCAATTTCCTGATGAATTATTGAGTGTAAGTGCTAGAATATATGAAGAAATCAAGAAAAATATAGATATTGACCTATATATTCTGGGAGATACATCATATGCAAGGTATTTTACAATTTAATAGTGTAATTACACTTAATATGCATACCTCGCTCCTTGTGAACAAAGCTGACATTTCAAACAGGTTCTTGTTTATATCTGAGAAGTCTTTACTTACCACTACAAGTTACAAGAGCTGATGATTTCACTTCTAAAAACACAAATGCTGACTGAGTGAGCTCTTGGTTTTCCCAAAAGACTACAACATGATGAGATGAGAATTTTCAGGGTCACCATTGTTACTCACTCATGGATATCATGACACCAAATGCCATTCAGAGTAGACAGCAAGTATAGAGTGCCATTTCACTCTTCACCTGCTCACCTGCTCACCTACTTTACATTCTTCAGTAATATCATACTTGCCCACCAAGTGGATCTGAATACTCCACCTTTTTATCATTGAGTACTTTGGTTATTTGATCTAAAAACATTGGCCTTCCATGGCTTTGTCCTTTGTATTTTGTTTTTGTCAGTCATTCATCTACATCTACACTAATATTATAAAGAGGAAAGATTTGTGTTTTTGTATGTAACTAATAAACTTAAAAATTAAGGGACCAATTTAAAAAAACATTCATCAGCAGAATGCTATATTACCACTGAGTAACAACATTACATATTATGTTGCTATGCATGCAAAGTCGCGGGGAAAAAGCTAGGCATGCATTATTTAAACTGTTTTTTTTTATTACAGTTGCTGTGTAGACTCTGTGGCTGCCAGGCATGTGCAGGCTGATGCCGTCATACACTATGGCCACACATGCCTGACCAAAACCAATGTACCTGTATACATAGTCCTCCCCAAAAAGAATATTGACATTGAAGCTACTATGAAAACTTTGATGGACAACTTCAACTCTGATGAAAACATACAGCTTTGTTTGTTTTATGATGCTGAATTTGAACACTGTAAAGGTATCACAGCTTTATAATAATTTAAATATATAAAGGTCAGGTCATCCAATTCATTTTGGATTCATTTCTCAAAAAGTATTTCCCATTGTATAATTTAAAAGTAACAATCAATTTTTTCTAAGACTAGCTGTTACCCACAACTTTATCTGCATTTATATATAGGCAAAAGTTAGCCTATGTCCTATTCAGTATATAAAATATCTCCTCGCCAAATTTTATTACAATCCATTCAGACGTCTTAGATATTAATATGGATATTTCCATGCAATAATCTTATGCTTTTATTATTCCTTACAGAGACAATATCCGAATTTTGGTACAAGCAATACCCTCGCAGCTACATAGCATGTGTACAGTTAGAGGACAGCCCTAACAGGTATCTGGGAAGAGTGATCAAGAGCTGTAAGGAGGGTGATATTCCAGTGGAAACTCTTAAGGGCTGTATCTGCATTTACATTGGACACAAGGGACAAACAGTCTTCAATTACACCATTTCTATTGCAGGTAAAGAAAATTTGTATTTAACCAACTTTAAAAAAGGAGGTTCTTTTTTCTGTCTATGTATATTTTTATGTATGTCCATAGATATTTTCGCCAGTAGTGGACCAATTTTTTATGCAGTATTAATAATAATAAATTGTAATTAATAAGCCTTTGTTGTAGTCTGTACTAAATCAAGATAAATGTTAAAGGTTTTCCCTGAAACTTCGCCCCCATTACCTATACCAATATAATATACAGCCTATGTTGGTCATATTTTACGCACCTGTACTGTGATTAAGGATGAGTTTCATTATATTAATAATTTATTTCAGTAGTTAAAAATAATCTATCAGTATTTTTTTATTATCTACAAACTTTTGTAGTAGATAAAGGTCATGGTGGCTATTCCCAGTAATCTTATTGTATTTCATACCATTTGATTGAGAATTTCCTTCCCAATAGAAGTATATATTAGGTCCTTACATATGAAATTGGCGTTTTGTATGGGAGGAACAAAAAGTCGAATATTTTTTAATATAATATATTTAATTAATCAAAGTATGAACCATTATTTTCTATGCACTTTTGCCATCTCATAGGTAGTTCATTGATCCCTTTACTAAAAAAACCAGTCGGACGGGAATCAATAAAATCTTTGAAGGCGATTTGGACTGCCCCATCGGAGTTGAATTTTTTCCCTTGCAAGAAGTTATCCAAATTTCGAAAAAAATGGTAATCTGTTGGAGCAAGGTCCGGGGAGTACGGAGGATGTCTTAGACTTTCCAATTGAAGCTCTTCTAATTTAGTAGCCGTCTGTAGCGCAGTGTGTGGTCTAGCGTTGTCGTGAAGCAGCAGTGGCGTGGAGCGATTGACCAGCCTAGGTTGTTTAGCCGCTAGCTTTTCCATCATGGTTTGCAATTCCTGACAATAGACATCAGCCGTAATAGTCTGGCCAGATTTGAAAAAACTGTAATGAACAATACCGGCACTAGTCCACCAAACGCTTACAAGTAACTTTTTTGGGGTTAATTTTCGCTTGGGGCAGGATTTGGCTGGCTGGCCAGGATCTAACCATTGCGCTGAGCGCTTCCGATTATCGTAAAGAACCCATTTTTCATCACAGGTAATGATTCGGTTTAAAATACCTTCATTATTGTGCCGGTTTAGTAATGTAACGCAGCAGTCGACGCGCGTTTGCCGGTTTGTTTCAGTCAATTCGTGAGGTACCCACCTTTCAAGCTTTTTAATCTTCCCAATTTGCTTCAAGTCAATTAAAACAGTTTTATCACTAACATTGCAGCCTGCAGCTAACTCGGACGTGGTTTGCGATGGATCCGCTTCCACAATAGCCTTCAACTCTTCATTATCAACTTGAGTCTCAGGCCGTCCACGGGGCTTGTTCTGCAGGTCGAAATTTCCAGAACGAAAACGTTGGAACCAAAAACGAACTGTGTTTTCTTTTGCAACACGACCGCCATACACATCATTCACCCTTCGAGTTGTTTCCGCAGCACTAGTGCCACGGCGGAACTCGTACTCGTAAATAATGCGATATTTAAGGTTTTCCATTTTGTAAAATGAGTGACGCAAACAGAAAAAAACAGAAGAAAAAAAACAAATGAATGACGATCATCGAAGCACAAATACATGAGTCTATAGCTGTACAAATTTGAATTTGGAATTCCTTACCAAAGAGGAGAAATTCGTGATTAAAGTGGCCAGTACGAAAAACGCCAATTTCATATGTAAGGACCTAATATATAAGGTATGAAAGATGCATCCAAGATTGATTAATAAATTCAATTAATTCAACAGCCACAGAATGGTACATGCTCGAGCCAGGGTCCGGCAAAGTGGACCGCATGGAGGAGACAGCGTGGTTCAAACGACGCCGGTTCCTAGTGGAGAAGTGTAAGGATGCAAATGTGATTGGCATACTCGTATGTAAGCTCTCGGGTGAGCAGACAAGGGATATCATTAGCAGAATGAAGCAGCTATGCAGAGTCAATGGGAAGAAGAGTTACATTGTCTCTGTTGGCAAGCCTAATGTGGCCAAGCTTGCCAATTTTCCAGAGGTAACATGTGTCAATATTAAAAACTACTGAATTATATGAATATGTTCCATCATAAAAGAACATTCCTTAATAAAGGGTCGGCAACGCGCGAGTCATACCCCTGTCCCGGTGTTGCAAGTGTCCATAGGCTATGTTGACCGCTTACCATCGGGTGGGCAGTATGCTTTTTTTTTCCAGCCACATTAGTGGTAAAAAAAATCTCTTTAATCTGGTCTCTGAGGATCCCTTATAAGCTAGATTCTTCTACTTCATAATTTTGTATCTTGTGTATGACTCCTATTTCGTCCACATTTCACTTATTCCAAGCAAAGTGGCCCTACGCCCTACCTCTGAAGGGTAATTATAATAACTAAATATTAAATGTATTTTTCAGATTGACATATATGTGATGATTGCCTGCCCAGAGAATGACCTTTACAGCAACCGAGACTTCTACAAGCCCTTAGTATACCCGTATGAACTGGAAGTGGCTTTGAATTCAAATAGAGATCCCTACTTCTCAAACCACGTGACAGATTATGATGAATTGTTGCCGGGAAGAAGACATCACTGTGAAATAAGTCATATTAAGGAAACCACAGATGTTAGTTTGATCACAGGAAAGATAAGGGAGACTAAAATTGAAGGACACAACAGCACCAGCAACGAGTTGGTGGAGAAACAAAACTGGGCGTTGGAAAATATAGGGCAGAACCTGCAGGATAGATCGTGGAGAGGTCTAGAACAAAAACTAGGTGAGACAGAAGTAAAGAAAGTAGAGGAAGGGAGGCAAGGTATACCACTGCAGTACAAAAATGAACCAGAATGATTTTTAATACTTATGTGTTTCATATATACAATGTTTTGAGTTATACATTTAACTTGACCTAGGTACAGTACAGTGTAAGACTGCTTTTATACACCTATAAATGAATTTAAATGAGTAAATTGGAGTTTTAATTGACCTATACTAAAAACACTGTTTACAAAAGATACGATTTTGACCAGTTCTTTGAAAAAAAAGTTATAAAAATGAGTACAAGTTAGTGCAAGAATACAAATACGAAGATGTACTTCTTAGTTTTTATCAACTGCAGTATTGACTGTTCTATTTAAAGCTGCAGGATACATCATATCTAAGAGCCTTATTATAGTATAAAATCTCTTCAAACCTTCTGATTGACTGGGTTTTGTGGAGATTTTAGCCACTCTTTCCTGAGGAGCTGTTTCAATTGAGATAACCTTAGACTAGGGTTCTCCGCCTTGAGTCTTGGCAAGTTGATTTCTTCAAATGCTGTAAATGCAGCTTTCAGTCGCTTCTCTGGATGCCTATCAATGTCCGATTTTTCACTGAAAAAACAAAATTGTACACTACTTATTTCGAGATCCATTTGGCCTTAAAGCTGGTACTATGGGAACCAGCAGCTGATAGAATACTTATATACTTTTTAGGGTTCCGTCCCTCAGAAGGAAAAAAGGAACCCTTATATGATAAATTTGTTTTGTTACGTGAGTCACATGAATGTTTCCTGGCGGGAATCAAGCCCGCGACCCCTAGTGTAGAAGTCAGGTATACTAGACCAGCTGCCTCGACATTTATATTATTGTGCTTTGTTTAATTTTTAAGGTGAGGATGTAGAGAGTTTAATATAATTCCCTGAACTCTATGAAAGATTAATGATAAAAGGTGTGAAAGTCAAGAGTGAAATGGTCCTCTATCTCTAACCCATGAGGTACTTGGCTTTGTAAATTTTATATATGTAGGATGTATAAATAATATAGGATGAGACTTACGATAGTATAGAGATGGCCTCATCCACAGATTGTGCCACTTCTCCATCCAGCTGTATCCTGTTGAGATTCTCCACCAACGGAGGCTCCTCCACCACTACTCTTGAAGGCTGTAAAAAAATAATTGTAGAGATAGTCCTTACTTGAGGTGTTCAAAGGACTTTTATAGCACACCTGATAGTAAGTGGTTACCGTAGCCTATGGATGATTGCAACGCCAGGGCTGTCACTCGTACGTTGCCGACCCTATTATCTGCTTGGTTATACACACTAATCTCATAACTAGCTTAACCTTGTTTGGTGTCTACCAAAATTCATGTCATTGGCTTGATTTATACCCACTGAATTAGATCTTTTTGTCCCAACTCCAGTTTAGACAAAGCTAAACCAAAAGCAATTATTTACAAACAAATGATAATTTGCATATATAAATATTGGTCTGCTAACACATACCACTTGAGCAGGCTCAGCCTTGACAACCTTCTCTTTCATCTGTGAGATCTGTGCACGGGTGATCTTAGGAGGTGGTGGGGCGACCTTAACAGGTGCCTTTATTGATTCCATCTCCTTCTCCAGTAGGGCTTTGGCCTCTGCTTTCTTCTGCAACTGTTCTAGTCGCTTCTTCTCTTGTTCATCCTGAGGGAAAGATAACATATTCATTTTTTTTTACAATTCTAAAATATCAAGTCACCACAATTTTTATTCTTGACTTGTACACCTCCAAACATAGCCATAGGATATATCTATAGTTGTTTTTATGTAAAGTCTAGCTTCTACTCGCGTCTTCGTCCGTGTTAAAATTATAAAGCTTAAAATCCCAGAGGAACCTAACATTTTAAGCAGGATAAGAATAACCTGGGATAAAATGGATCGCATATGTTAATGCTAATTTCATACAAATCCATTCAGCCATGTTCATGTGATTGAGCAACAAACATACATTCTTTCAAACTTTCACATTTTTAATATTAGTATGTATTCATTAATTAATTAATTTTAAAGATGCCCACAATTTATTGTGAATTTATTTCATGTAGGTACCTTTACCAATAAAGAATAGCTATTTACAGTTTTTGATTGAGTAAATATTCTTGTATCTGTGAACCTACAAACTAAGAGAATACAACTGCTACGCTCCTACGATTTCACAAGTTGATTGTGATTTCCAAATAGAGATATGATGACTTGAGTTTTGCTCTTTAAAATAAGTTTCTATTCATTTTACTTATCTTTTCTATATTAATAGATATAGATAATATTGACTTTGTATTCAATGTTATTATACAAACTTATAATCTCTCATTATAATTCTAACTAAGTAGGTACATACATATCCAGAAAACCAACCTTCTTCTGTTGTTTTTTCTTTAGCTTATCATCATTGTCCTGCCACTCGGCATCTTCTATCACTTTCTTTGCTTTTAGATCTTGTTCCTGTTTGGCGTTCTCTTTCCTCTGCCGAGCAGCGACAGCTTTACTGTTCTCACCAACAAATTTCTTCGGCATTTTCTCTGAAATAAGCAATGGATTACGCCTATAGACTTAGATATCCTTCAAGTGGAATAGTAAAGATCTATTTAGTTTTACTTACAGTTATACCTGTTTCCAGTTGATAATTTAAACAGTTTCTTTGTTTATTACCGAAAAGAAAATATGTAGGTACTTCAGCGTGGATCATGGGAATCTTTCCAATAAATTTTGATTATTTTGACTGAATTGATTGAACTAACCTGACATGACAGACAAATATGACAATAACAGCTGATTGAAGGGAAGGGCGTCTGAAACTAACACCTGACATTTCTTTATTTTCCAGCATTTGGCAATCAATCCTCTTCAAGGATTATTTTGTTGGCAACTGTACGACAACTGCAAGTTGTATTTGTATCAGTCGGAACTGGCTCCGGATGGGCTCCGGTGAGCGATCATAATGCCAACTTTGTCACAATTATTCAGCCTCTATATTAATATGCACCAAGAGTTTCAGCGGGAATCAACCTGAACGGGTATTTGGTGTTGAAAATCGTATTACTATGTTCTGATTTTTATCCTCAGAAAAATCTCAGCTATGCCTGCTTTACATTTTCCATAAATTTAGATTCTGCATATCGTAGACATAATTGTATTCCTTACTTTAGTAACTCTAAGGTCCAAAATTTATTATAGAACTGGCTCAAAGGGATTTATACTCACAGCCGTAAAATCAAATTACAAAAAACTGACATGTTTACTACTCTATCTGTCACTGTGAGGTGAAGACAGATGTCATGTCATAGTGGAATGTGGAAGCTGAATGCTGATCGATTTATTTGTATTTGTAGCTAGGTGTAATATTTTCTTAGCCTCGATCTATAATAAAATCTCATAACTAAACTTAAATTAGTAAAACAAGTAAACAAAATTGCTTTTTGAATTAGTAAAAATAGCCTCTCTAACAGTTTAAATTACATTTTTATATATATCGAAATGGCATTAGTTGCATACGGAGCCAGTGACTCGAGTGACTACGAAGACGAAGATAATGAGATTGCAGTTGCCGTGCCACTGAACAAGAAGGAAGAAGGTAAACTGTATGAAAGGCGTAGAACTATTATGTACTAAAGTACATAGTACCCCGCAGAAGCCATTAATAAAAAAGTTGAAGTTGAATATTACATCAGTGATGAAAGGCCATGCAAATGTCAGTACGCGTATCCAATATTCTTTGATTACGTATACACTTGTAAGCCAATACTGCTGTTTGCTGTTCCATACCTGTCTCTCTCGTCCAACTGCTTATCACTAATAACATAAATTGAATGTGGTTCAGAACATTGTTTTTGAACTATGTTTAGAGTGATTGTGTAAGGCAATACAATTTATACAATCAAAATACTATAAATTCTTCATGTTGTATAAATTACATAGCGAGGCGTGGTGGGCCTGTCGTTTGAATCGTTTCCCACACTTCTAGTGATTCAACTTCAATCCCACTGTTTTTTTAACTTAGTAGTGATTAGTTTTACTATAAGCTTCAATTAAGTAAAACATTGTGAGGAAACCTGTATATGCCTGAGAAGCAATTCAAGGATGTACATAATGCCTAAGAGATGGCAACTGACTCACCATCTGTTATGTTGGTTATAACTTGGTGCCACCCCTCTGCCTCCCTCTACGGGGACCTTTGTGGGAAGGTTTGAAGCTATCTTACTATTGTTAATATCTGCTATATTCATTTAAAAGAAATTTCAGTACCAACCACATCAACAAAGATCAATGAACATGTATCTATGGAGGATGTTACCAATGAAGGTGCACCAAACCTGTTCAATCAGCTACCATTGCCTACCAACAAGAAGCCTGAAGTGGTAGAAGAGGATGATGAGTTTCTACACAAGAGAGAAAGTGAGACAGCTGTTAAGCCCAAAGCTAAGATCACAGTTCCATCTTTGAGTGATGTTAGTATATTGTGTATGGATCAGTGTGTTTAGTGGACCACAATTTAACTTTACAATGAGTATTTGCATAATATAATTTTGTACACTTTATTATTTTGACTAATAAGGATGACAAAGTGTATTTATTACAAGCTTTTTTATTTTCAGTTCAAAGATGTAGAGAAAACGGTTCCAAATGCAAAACAAAGAGCCACAAATGGAGTAAGTTATAACAACCTAATGAATTTAAGCTTACTGCAACTACATGGCTAATCATTAACCTAATGTTCATCCACAGAAAAAGTCTGGCCTTCTGAGTATGCTTCCTCAGCCAAGACACACTGTAACAGCAACAACAAAATCCCTAATACCATATTCACTGACCAAAACATCAAATAATCCAGTCAAGAAAAAACCCCTGCCGTCACCAATGAAAAAGTTGAAAGTTGACACAAACCTGGCCAATGATGGTTCAGATGACAGTGACAGTGAAGAGGTACATAATGACTTCTTCTCAATAAACAAACCCAATGTCTTACCTCTTGAAGATGAATTGTTAGACATTGACCACAAAAACAAAGAAACTGAAAATCTGAATGAAAAGAAACCATTCAACATTGAGTCCTATTTCAAGCCTAATGAAATTGAGAATGAAATGGAGGTAGAGGCAGATATGCAAAGTGACACTATGGCAGGATTCGCTGGCTCTGCAGCAATAGCCAGCTATAGCAGTGAAGTGGCTGAAAGTTCTAGTAATGGAGATGTTTTACTGGATGATGAAGCTGTAAGAATATCTTTCTTTACATTGTTTTGAGACTTTACTAAATAGATAGTTACGAAAATGATAATGCTTGGACATACAACATTTGCAGGGAGCTATCTCGCCCTAAACTTTTTTGTAAATACAAAAATACTTGTGAGACATAAACCAAACATTCAAGAGCAAGGAAATCTAATGGTTATGTCTCATAGGCTCCATTTAGACTTCCTGCTTCCAGCCCTTTTTGTGAATGCAATTAGTTTTTTCTTCTTGTTGCATAGTAGTTAGTATACAAGTTATGGGTAGGGTGGGGCTGCCATGCACTATAAGTGCAAAAATCCCCTAAAAATAAATACAGAATTAAATAAACAAATAAAACAGTAGAAATAATTGTGTATAGGAGATAGCTAATTGATATTTTTTTGCGCTAGATACTCAAACTGTGTGGAACTCGTGCTAAGCGAAAGAGAGAAGATATACAGATAGTAGATGTAAACCAGAAGGACGTGTTGGGTGATGGCCGGGAATGGATGTTGAAGAGTCTCATGGATGACACCACCAAGCGAGTGTCCTCTAGCAAAAAGAAGGGTAATGAACCTACCAGCCAGCAGAAAAGGAAGCACCAGATTACATATTTGGCTCATCAGGTAATCTATTTAATGATAGTAGTTAAGTATGTTCAAAATGAAAATTAGATTTTTATCTTTACACTTATAGAATTACAAGTAAATGTTTGACTGTACTTTGTAATACAAAAGAAAATGTATTTTTCTTTAAAACAATATTTTTTTTACAGGCCAAAGCAAATGAGGCAGAGCTCCAAAATCAATGGGCAAACAATAGGATGACAAAGAGACAGACACAGTCTAAATATGGCTTCTAAAATTAAGAACTACTAATATTTATAGGTGTAAATAGTAAATAATGTTAATAAATAAATTTGTGTAAGTTTTTTATTTTAATTCTAATTATCACTAAGTAATATATAAATTAACAATGTTGATTACAATCTCCTGGCCTTTCGTGGCCTCGGTGGGTTCCAGGAGACATGTGTGTTGTCTGTAATGGTTACAATGTCTAGACCACCCATTTGTAGTCCTTTCACTGCTGCCTAGAAATTGATACATCAATTAATATTTTGATTATCATATTGCATTAGCATTATATACCATACTAGGCCCTTTCAAGATGTGATAGAATATATGTATAGCCAATGTTACTGAGAGATTTAAATTGGTCCTGTGGTTACTTTGTTTTTTTATTACAAATACAAATCTTTTATCTTTATAACAATATTATAAATTATTTATTACGAAATACTTACCAGCCGACCAGGTCCCAAGCCCCTGACTCTAACCCTGATTGATTTGACACCTCTATCAATTGCTTTCTGAAAAATATAGATTATTACCTAAACTTTGCTTGTTCATGAATTGTACCCTCTTCATGCATCAACAGTTGAATGGATTTGCATGAAATTTACAATGGAGGTTGGTTGTAAGCTGGATGATTAATATTTAGACTTTTTTCAGTAACTTTTATTGAAATAAAAATCTTTTATATGTAATAAAAGCTAATTCCATGCATACTTAGTTGCTGGTATTAATATTTAGACTTTTTTCAGTAACTTTTATTGAAATAAAAATCTTTTATATGTAATAAAAGCTAATTCCATGCATACTTAGTTGCTGGTACAGCAATAGTTATTATATTTATTTTTATAACAGAGGGATTGCCCAATATTTGGTACAGAGATCAGTCTAGCTAGGTAAGCCACCTAAATACACAGATGATGTACAGATCAGTTAACTTACTGTTGCAATAGCAATAGCAGTGGTCTGTGCAGCAATATTAGTTCCCTTTTTAGTGTTCTTGAAGCCCTCCATACCACAAGAGCGGATCAGTTTTACGGCACCCATGGCATCAGTTAGGGTAAAGATTGTGTTGTTGCTGCTGACTCGCACATTACATATCGCCAGTTGCTTATAAGGAGTCCCATTGAAGAGTAAATTGTCCGAGTCTAGTGTAGGGAACAAGTTTTGTTTTCTGAAAAGTAATGTTTTGGTTTATGGTCATGGACATTATTATTATTTGGTTTGTCATTGCAAGATTAAACAATTTTTTTTCACAATTCGCGAATTAACCACACATCAATGACATAAGAACGGGTCTTACATTTTGATATTAAATTTGTTTACCTCGACGTTTCGACCCAGTTGCATCGGCCGTGGTCACGAGCTGTAATTTATAGATTTTACTTACGATTTTAGCACAGAGTCAAGATCAACTAGCTTTTCTCCTTGAACACCTTCGTCGTCCAAAGGTATTCTCTTGTGGTCGAATTTCTCAGTGGCTTGAGGTGCTGTAGTTTGGAATAGCCTAGTGACCGTTGTTACTGGCACTCGTAAACTATTTCTGATAGCACTGAGCATGATTGTTTCCAAATTTCTGTGAGGTACTTATTATCCTATCCTTTATTTAATTTAACGTTGATTAGAAATATTTCATCGAGAAAATATAACCTATTATTATATTTGACTTGACTGAAATCTGACATTACATTGACACTTGACAGATACATCTTCTTCTTCCTATTTATGGCAAACAATCCTCTTCAAAAACTATTTTGCCAGTGTCGTGTAAGTGTTATTTTTTTTTCGTGTTTGTTGCATTAAAATGCCTGGTGAAACGCATTCTAACGTTTATTGGAGTTTCTGGAGGAAATCTAGCAAGCAGATCATAAGTTCCTTAGTTGAAAATGATAAACCACTTCACCCAAGTTATGTTCAACATTATTTTAAATTTTCCGATAAATCGGGGCAGCATGAGCGTGACGATATGTTTAATCAGTAGTATAACTTCACTTTGAAGAGTGAAATAATGAAACAATAAAATCCATTACCATAATTTAATAATTGTATAATAATTTTATAAATAATTCATGAGAATAATTTATGATTTATTAAGAGAATACAATACGGATTGGGAGAACCCTCGGAGTGCGGCCGGTACTCCTATGGCCATCAGACGCAAGTGACCGGCCTCCGCTAAGTAATTAGCTTTGAGGAGCTCTTTGGTGGCCCACTGTACGGTGTACTGACTAGGAGGCTCCCCCTTTGAAGACTCCTGGCTTATGATATAGTTCACTATGGACGAGTATAACGGTGTCGGTACTAGCTTCATGAACATGCCATTGTCGAGAATTACTTTGATTAAATCTTCTTCTATTTCTTGGTTCTGGAATGTTTCCTGAGAAACAAACATTTGATTAATATCTAGCCAATAATTTATTTTAGTATAATATCAATACATATTATAGTGAAATAACTATAACATTCGGGATCGTTCCCATACGACGTGACCGTCAGGGGCGGGCGAGGAGGGGCCTAGATTTGCGTCACGTGTTCAATATCTAAGGAAATCTCGCGCTTTTTCGAGCTATATGGTCAATGGCCAATATGGGTAAAATAAAAATGGGTCACGTACTATGGGAACGTTCCCTAACAGGAGCGAAATAATTTCTTTGACAAATGTATGGTGACAGTATAAATTAGGGTACATGTTACCTTGTGACGTATGACCAAGTTCAATAAGTAATCTTTAGATTGTTCACATTGGTTGAGTAAAATTATCCAAATTGCATTGACGGCTGCCTCCGCGGGCGCGTTGTCCACTATCCACTTGGTTTCCTGTGAACAATCCACATCAAACTGTTTTATGCAGCTGTGGCCAGCGTTGGGTTCTAATGCCTACCAGAAAATTTATGATTATATAAATGACTACCTTTTTTTACCCGCGGTTTTGCCCTCATGATTTTACTGTCCCTCGGGAAACTCAATTTTCAAACACAAAACTACATCCAAGTAGTGTTATTTGACTGCGGTCTTCTGTAAGGTGGAGGTACAGTCCCCAGTCGGGCGGCTCCAATTTTAATGGTCAATCCCACGGGAGATTCCAGTTCGCACTGCCCCTCCTTTTAAGGTCGTGGTGTGATTGTTTGTGATTCAATTCAATTCAGTCCTTAAGCTTAAAAACACATTGGTTGGCGGGGGTTTCAACCTGGGCCCATTAGATGACAGGCCGTTACTTTAATCACAAGACCACCGCGGCTATTAAAGTCTGTTGTAGATGACGACGAGACCGCTGGTCTAGTGGTTAGTATACCTGACTGCTACGCTAGAGTTCGCGGGTCCGATTCCCGCCGGGGCAAACATTTATGTGACAAATATGTTTGCCTTGCGTCTGGGTGTTTGGTATGTATTATAAGTATGTATTTACAAACAAAAAGTATATAAGTATTATATCAGCTACTGGTTCCCATAGTACAAGCTTTGCTTAGTTTGGGGCCAGATGGCGCCCTGTGATAATTTCCAATCAGAAGAGATTTTTGAAGGGTCGGCAAAGCGCGAGTGATACCCCTGGTGTTGCAAGCGTCCATAGGCTGCGGTAACCGCTTACCATCAGGCGGGCCGTATGCTTGTTTGCCACATTGACTTACTTGACTTATGTTCCTGTGTCCCCTAGATGGGGCAGAGGGCTTCCACAGTGCTCCGCAATCCCGCCCGGTCTTGGGCTTCGCGCTTCAGATCGCCTTTCTTATGTTCATGAAGTCTTTCCTATGTTCTTCGCCTCTGCGATGATCGTCCGACGCCAGGTCTGCTTAGGGCGGCCATGTTTACGTTTTCCTTGGGGATTCCAGTCAAGGGCTTGCCTCGGTATATGATCAGGGTCCCTTCGGAGCGTATGGCCGATCCATTTCCACTTGTGGCGTTTGATCTGCTGGTCGATCGGGGTCTCACCGCAGCGATCCCACAGATCTATGTTGGAAATTTTCTCTGGCCAGTAGACTTCGAGAATGCGGCGAAGACAGCGGTTGATGACGACCTGCAGCCGGCGCGACATGTCTTTGGAAACCTTCCATGTCTCACATCCGTAAAGCAATACGGTTTTTACGTTGGACCGGAATATTTTGAGCTTAACTCTCCTGGTCAGTATTCGCGATTGCCGTACAGGGCGGAGCTGAGCGAAGGTTGCTCTTGCCTTAGCAATTCTTGATGCGATGTCCTCTTCAGTACCTCCAGTTTCCGACACAATACTGCCGAGATATGCGAATTTGTGCACTCTCTCCACCTCCTCCGAGCCAATGAGTAGCGGCAAAGAGCTCGTTGCCCCACACCTAATTTCCAGGGTCTTCCGGGTGTTTATTTTTGTTTATGTTTGCCACATTAGTGGTATAAAAAAAAACATGATTATATGTTACCTCTTGACTGAGCACCGGCCGCTTCAGCAGAAGCTTGATGAGCGCCAAGCTCTCCCGCCGGTCGGAGGACGCCAACAGGGACTGAAGGTATTCGCATTGCAGGCTCTTCTTATCACTGCAATGGTATTCATATTAATACTGGGGAGTTTTTGGCGGGAATCAGGCGGAGCGGTTGAGGTTTTTTTCCAGTGTGTCGTAAATTGTGTTATAGTGATCTTTAATGTGTATTTTTGGTGTCGATATGTGCAGTAAAGTTTCATTTAGTGACTGATTTATATGAGCATTGGAAATAATGCCATAATACGACTTTTGGGTTAAGTGATTTATCATTTTGGTCAATAGGTTACCTCTAATCTAAAGGCGTGTTACGATCTGCTACTGCCGTGGGTTGTCTCCAGAAACTCCAATGGGCGTTAGAATGCATGACACTAGGCATTTTAATGCGGCAAACACGAGAAATTTTGCAACATGAAAATTCTCTAACACTCGACACTGGCAAAAATAGTCCCTGAAGGGATTGATTGCCATACTTAGGAAGAAGAAGAAGAAGAAGAATATTAATACTTTAAACTGGTAAGCGATTTCCCCTGTAAAAATGGGTTTCAATGGACAGGCTGTGGGGAACTATTGCGAGATGTTAGTTACTACTTTAGTTCCACTTTTGGCGACGGGGCCAGTACAGTTTGTAGTAGTAGCAGCTACAAATAGTAAAAAAAAATATTGTCACTAACCGTATGAGTTCCGGGAACGTTTTCCACTTAACAGATCAAAGGCGAGACCAGCAAGGCACAATTAAATGCCAAGCAACGGAGCTAAGAGCGCCCCATAGTGGGGATCGGGGCTAACTAGGGAGCTGGGCTGGACTGGTACTATTGTTTAAATTGGGGCGTGTTTAATTATTGACGTAGTGTTTTGTTTCTGCGGTGAGGAAGGTTGCCAGTGCTCCAGGAGGATACGCTGCGCTAGCAGTAATGCTGCTAGCACAGTGAGTCTTCATCAATAAATTGTGTTAGTGATAACCCTAGTATTGCTAGCGGCTTTAGGCTACGGTGACTGCTTACCATCAGGTGGGCCGTATGCTTGTGTGCCACCTTAGTGGTTAAAAAAAACTAAAGTCGTCAAATGACCTGTCTCTTGCAGGCGGCCAGCAGTCGAGCACGTGTACGAGTGTCTTCTTCCTCTGCCACGTGTCTGCGAACTCCAGGAACTTGGAGAACGTCTCGCGTCTCCCCTCCGCAGTGACCAGCTTCTCATCTACAAGGACGAATGTTCATCTTATATAGGTGTCATATAACGGAACAAAAAATGGTTCAAGGAATATACAAGTATACTATAACATCATTAAGCCGTAGTGGCCGTGTGGTATAAAGTGTTGCCTGTTATTCTAGCGACGCAAGATCGATCCCACCTGGTTGTCCAAATCCCAAGTGTATATTTGAGTCTCATGGTAAAAAAACTATTGAACGATTACATTCGAATATAGTTATGATAATGAGAGCAACGTAATTTCAAATTGAAATTGGTAACAAAATCGGATGTTTTAGCTTATAACAGGCGGCCTGACACCAAGAGTAGGACTGACCAGTGAGTTCCGTGGCGTAAGGTGCGTCAGGCCAGTGGGCGCGGAGCAAGGCGGCGGAGCGGGCGAGGGGCGGCGAGCCCTCGGCAAGGGGCGCCGCATCCTCCGCAAGGGGCGGCGCGTCCTCGAGGGGCGGCGTCCCCGGGGCCAGCATGCGCAGCCCCAGCCCGGGCCGCAGCCCCAGCTGCAAGCCGCGCTCGCACACGTGCTGCACCACCTCGTCGCTCAACTCCACGCCCTCCTTGTGGTATTGGTTCATACGAGACACTAGCGTCTGCATGTCTCTGCGACAACAGAAGCGACCAGTATGTTTACAGTAGTGCTTTCTCGTGTCAATCTGACTACACAACCGTCATTTGTTTTCCTTCGGGCCACAAAAAAAAATTGTCGTGGCGGCGTCGGGAGCCGAAAAGATAACATTGCTCATAAATATTTCTTAGGTGTTATCAATTGAATTACACAACTGTGAACGGATTAATGGCGTATATATTTTATTCAATTGCCGTAACCTTATCTATTATAACACTGCCACTGCAAAACGCGGCGTGATAATGTTATGTGGGTACTTTTTATTTACTCAGCGCGCTCCCAATATTTCAACAAGTTCAACCAAATTGTTAGATAGACAGTGTACTCACTCGGGCGTGTGGACACAGAAGTCGGCGGCGTGTTTGAGGAGGTGCGTCACATCCGCGTCGACGTGCAGGCACTGCAGCAGCGAGGCGAGCGCGCATGCGCGGAGGTCGCCGCCCATCACTAGCGAGCTCACGCACTGCACTACGCTCGAGGTGGACCCGTGGCTCTTCTCTATTTCACTGCACAAAACACATCTTTTAAGGCTAAAACAACCCCTTTTAACGGATGTAAGATGCAGTGGTGTCTATACTGTTGTACAAAATCATAAAACGAATTAGACAGGACCAAAAAGTCTTGCTATCCCTTTTTCATTTGCGGGGTTAAATAAGGATGCCAAATCCCGTAAAATTTGTTTAGTTTAATGAATTCATACAACATAATTAGCACCAATATTCTTTCAAATGAAAAGAGTAAACCAATAAGTAAAATAAAATTATTAGAAAAAGAAAAAAGTTGTTTTCTCAAAGGACTACAGCGTGGGGTTCTTCAAGTAGGGTGTGAAGAGATGTTTCCAGGGTATGCTTGTTTCCCACCTTAGTACACAGTACAGTGTCACAGTACATGGTAGCCACTCTATTCGAGGAGTGATAGTTCTCAGCTCGTTGGCGATATAGTTTGTCTACGGTATAGGTATGTACTGACAGCCAGACGTCAGCCCTCGTGGAGCGCGTGTTGTCTATGATGGCCTGCACGGTGGAGGAGTGGAAGTTCTCGAGGAAGCGCGCCCACCGCGCGAACTCCTGGCCCAATTGCCCCCACGACTTCTCGCTGCAACAATATACTCATATGTTACATGTCGTTTAGAAACGGTGATTATCGCCCTTAGTTGACCTTTCAAGTTTAATTACTTAGCATGATGCCAAGACTAAATGCTCTTTTGACCTTTCAAGTCCGATTTCGTAGAATGATTCCTAGACTAATTCCTATAATTGACCTTTCATGATTTCGATACCTCTAAAAAATCTATAACTTAGCTAATAATCGTTTACGAAGTAGCATAGCTAGCAGAGCCTAGAAACATTATTAAATGCAGAATGGACATTTCCTGGTAGATAGGATAGGTCTATCAAATCAGAAAATGTGATAACTGGTTTAACCCAGGTAGCCGATTTGAGATAGACCAGAAACTCGAGCAAGAATAACTTGCAACTACGTATTCGTATCGTCCTCCTCTATTTTTGTATGGGGAAATTAACAGCGCTGCGGAGGCGAAAAGTGGAACAAAAATTTCGTATGAACATTTTGAGTTAAGCTTTCGAATATGCAGTGTTCCTGCTACCGGCACAGAGAAAAGGCGTTCTGTGCAAAATAAGGGAAGCAGCTACATTGAATTAGATCTAATGTCGACTCCAACAAAGTTTGAGATAAGGTCGGCCGTGGAATACAAAATGAGAGAAAAAAATATACATACGACTTGTAGAGTTTGATTTCGTTCTCTTGTTCTTGCTGGCAGTAGTCCACGGTTTGCATTATCATCAGGTTTCGAGTCCCGAACGGCACACTAAACGAAACAAAAACCATGATTATTTAAATTAACATATGTTTTTTATAAGAATTCCATTCATTCATACAAATCCTTTCCGACGTCATTTACTTTGTGTAAGAATCGGTTGACGAGGATACGCTGGGCTAGTAGTAATGCTGCTAGCAAAGTTAGTCCTCATCAACAACATGGTTGGCAACCTGTTAGTGATATCCCTGGTATTGCTAGCGGCTATAGGCTACGGTGACTGCTTACCATCAGGTGGGCCGTTTTTTTGTGTGCCACTTTCATCATTATATATTTAAAAGCTAGGCTCTTGTCGGAGCAATCGCCAAGCCGTTCTATCGTTAGCCATCGTCTTTATCTGCCAGCTTAGTGGTATAAAAAAAGATTTACATATTGCGACGACCACAAATAAGGAAACGTGTCCGTATTACGTGTTACGTAGTATAATTTTGCTTTTCTACGTAAAAACTTGCTGGACAACTTCACTGAACTACTAATTGCCTGACAAACAGCGTCTGTTTGACGTGTCGACATAATATTTGCGTCCGCGGTACCGACTGAGAGTTTAAGAAACAGAAAGCACTGCGCGCCATATTCAAAGGTAGGCCGAAAAAACGCCGAAGTTTCTCTCGGCAGAATCTAAATTAAACTAAATTCTAACTGAACTGTAACTGATCGTAGTATTTTGAAGACCCCCCTAAACAAGTCACGTAATAGGGGTACGTTCCCCAATTGGGTTCAGGGCAGGAGAATGTTGATGATGAGTCAGTTACCGCTGTATGGCTTCGTCACTGAAGCAGGTGTTGTTGACGAACTGCATGAGGTGTGTCTTGGTGAGCTTGGTGAAGTAGCTCGTGCACTGCCGGTACTGCTGCATCCACTTCTTGTTGCTCGCGCTGGTGGCCGGCAACTGGTATCAAATCAAATCAAATCAAAAATCATTTATTCAGTTTAGGCCCTAATAAGGCACTTATGAAGGTCTAAATTACCATAATGCGAAAGTTTGAAAATGAGTACTCACGCTGAAGAAGTGTTTGGTGAGCCACCTGCAGTAGAGGTCGGGGTAGTTGATGTGCACGCGCAGCGGCTCGGGCAGCGCGCGCAGCAGCTTGGCCACCATGCCCACGCTCTCCGGCCGCGCGATGCCTAGCACGTGGCGCGCCAGCTGCTCCGCTGGTGGCCGCGACACCACCAGCTTGTAGTCCAGCTCTGACACACAAACATACATATATCATTACGACAACTCCCTCACGTTTTACGCATCCAAGTTACGGTTTAGCCAATAAAGTTAGCAGACAAAGTTTTAAAAGAGGTAGGGCGATTTGGGATTTCCCGTGGGTTTTCCCATTTAAATTGGACCCGCCCGACTGGGGACTGTACCTCCGCCTTACAGAAGACCGCAGTTAAATAACACTACTTGATGAAGTGTTGTGTTTCTGCGGTAAGTAAGGTTGCCAGTTCTCCACGAGGATACACTGGGCTAGTAGTAATGCTGCTAGCACAGTGAGTCCTCATCAACAACATGGTTGGCAACCCGTTAGTGATACCCCTGGTATTGCTAGCGGCTATTGAGGCTACGGTAACTGCTTACCATCAGGTGGGTCGTATGCTTGTGTGCAATCTAAGTGGTATAAAAAAAAGACCCCATACTGTAACGACATACAGTTTGAGGGCCCTATTAACTGTTTGAAGAGTCGTCAAAATAGAAATTAGCATGTTAAAATCGGAGGCTGATCAAAATAACCGTAGCATCAAATTTGACTGGCGTTTCATATATACAAATATTCTTTATTGCACACCAAGTAAGAAATATGTGAAAAAAAAAACAACAAAAAAGTAATTATAGTGTAAACAAAAGGCGGCCTTATCGCAAGAGCCATCTCTTCCAGGCAACCTTTGGGTACAGAACTGAAGTGAAAGAGAAAACAAAGATAGGTAGGTGCGTCAGTGAGTGACATTATAAATATAATCTATATGAATAAATACATAAACATAATAATAATGTGGGGCGAGCGAGGTGATCATGCTCAGCCACCGCAAAGGGAAGATCTTCCAGCCAGGCGGGTGTTGTGCCTGGGGAACCGCGGCTCCGACTGTTCTAGTCGGAAACTTGTATATATGTTGAATTGCGTAGAAAACTTCGCTAGCGCGTGGCAGGATTGTGACGTCATTCGTTGAATGTTGTCCTGCTAGTTAGTCGATTTCTAACGTTGGTTTATGTAGCCGTGAGGTCGCTACAATAATAATAATAAATTGTTTATTCAGTAACATAACAAGTTAACATTTTAGTGTTGGAAGCCTCCTTTTAAGCAAGGGTGTGCTTGTAATAGGAGATTCCGCTCTTCCTTATATCTATTACAAGTTACATTTTAAACAAATTAGCTTAAAGTATATTTATTTATTAAAGTATAAATTTAGTAAAACTAGAAAAACAATCAAACAAAAAAGTGTGTGTGTGTATGTGTGTGTGTGTGTGTGTGTGTGTGTGTGTGTGTGTGTGTGTGTGTGTGTGTGTGTGTGTGTGTGTGTGTGTGTGTGTGTGTGTGTATGTGTGTGTATGTGTGTGTGTATGTGTATGTGTGTTTGTGTGTCTGCGTAGGGTTGTCTTATATAATTATGTTTTAAATTATTTTAAATTATTATTAGAGCATCGTTTGCACAACATACATACATACACGCATAAATATACATATATAATAAATACATTTCTACAATACAATTAATGGGAACAAGGTATGGATCAGAAGTAGGTGGATATTTAAATGAGGTTACAGGGAAAGAGAATAGTCTTTTACTAGTTTTCTGAACGAGTGAGAAGTTTGGGCTTGTCTTACTTAATAACATGTACTTAAGTACTATTTAAATTAAGTGTTTTTTTATTACACAAAATGTAATGGTTCACCTGAAGAGGCCGCCTTAGTCTTCTTCAACAGTTTGATGTGATCGGCGGCGGTGAGACCAGAGATGAGAGGTTTCTCGTCCACCGCCTTCAGGATCGTGAAGAAGTTGATCAGACTGTTGTGATCGTCGCCTTGGATCTCCGACCATATCGCTTCTTTTAACCTACAATGTTAAAAGTTATGTCACACTGACTATGCATCAGAAATTATGACGTAAATAAAATTACAGATATATAGCTACTGGCTTTTGGCCGCGACTTCGCCCGCATGGTTCTAGATAAAGATAGCCTATGTCCTTTCCCAGGGTATAATCTATCTCGTTACCAAATTTCATTACGAACCGTTCAGCCGGTTAGTCGTGAAGTGGTAGCAAATAAACAAAAAACAAACAGTTACTTTCCATTTATAATATCAGATTGTCAGTATGGATAATATAATATAGCAGACAGCTTTATCCCGCGAATTCGAAATAGCCTATATACATTCAGGGATAACATGGGTTTTCATTAAAGAAATAATTTTCGTATCTGTTCAGTAGTTCCCGAAGTTACCCCATAAAAAAAATTAAAAACCCAAAGACACAGACGAAAATCTAAAAGTTTATCATTTCGGGGTACGAAGTATCATCATCAGCTTTTTTTTAGATCCCTCTGCAGGGTATAAGCCTCCCCCCCAGAGCGCCGTATATTCCGGTCCTGTGCACTTCGCGTCCATAATTTGTCACAGATGTTTGTTATTAACGACCACCGAGCAGGCGGCCGGACTCGGCTTCTTATACCAGACGTCGCCACCACACCGTCAGGGACTTACTCCATCTGTTATCATCACGTCGAGCTCTTAGGACGAGGTCTGATTTCCGTGTTAGGTATAGGTCGCGCAGGCTGATTCCTAACATAATTGAATGATGAACGAAGCATAATATGAGTAAATAAATGACCTGTGATGGCAGGTGGGGTCCCGGCCGGCTTCCTGCGCCAGGGCGAGCGTGTGCGGCGCCAGCTGCGGGCGGCGCGCGGCGGCCGCGGCGTGCTGCACCAGCACCTCCCCCACCCCCAGCCCGTGCTGGCGCGCCAGCGACCACGCCAGCTCCACGTGCTCCTTACACTCTGACCTATACACACAACTGTTGTCAACACCTCCCCCACCCCCAGCCCGTGCTGGCGCGCCAGCGACCACGCCAGCTCCACGTGCTCCTTACACTCTGACCTATACACACAACTGTTGTCAACACCTCCCCCACCCCCAGCCCGTGCTGGCGCGCCAGCGACCACGCCAGCTCCACGTGCTCCTTACACTCTGACCTATACACACAACTGTTGTCAACACCTCCCCCACCCCCAGCCCGTGCTGGCGCGCCAGCGACCACGCCAGCTCCACGTGCTCCTTACACTCTGACCTATACACACAACTGTTGTCAACACCTCCCCCACCCCCAGCCCGTGCTGGCGCGCCAGCGACCACGCCAGCTCCACGTGCTCCTTACACTCTGACCTATACACACAACTGTTGTCAACACCTCCCCCACCCCCAGCCCGTGCTGGCGCGCCAGCGACCACGCCAGCTCCACGTGCTCCTTACACTCTGACCTATACACACAACTGTTGTCAACACCTCCCCCACCCCCAGCCCGTGCTGGCGCGCCAGCGACCACGCCAGCTCCACGTGCTCCTTACACTCTGACCTATACACACAACTGTTGTCAACACCTCCCCCACCCCCAGCCCGTGCTGGCGCGCCAGCGACCACGCCAGCTCCACGTGCTCCTTACACTCTGACCTATACACACAACTGTTGTCAACACCTCCCCCACCCCCAGCCCGTGCTGGCGCGCCAGCGACCACGCCAGCTCCACGTGCTCCTTACACTCTGACCTATACACACAACTGTTGTCAACACCTCCCCCACCCCCAGCCCGTGCTGGCGCGCCAGCGACCACGCCAGCTCCACGTGCTCCTTACACTCTGACCTATACACACAACTGTTGTCAACACCTCCCCCACCCCCAGCCCGTGCTGGCGCGCCAGCGACCACGCCAGCTCCACGTGCTCCTTACACTCTGACCTATACACACAACTGTTGTCAACACCTCCCCCACCCCCAGCCCGTGCTGGCGCGCCAGCGACCACGCCAGCTCCACGTGCTCCTTACACTCTGACCTATACACACAACTGTTGTCAACACCTCCCCCACCCCCAGCCCGTGCTGGCGCGCCAGCGACCACGCCAGCTCCACGTGCTCCTTACACTCTGACCTATACACACAACTGTTGTCAACACCTCCCCCACCCCCAGCCCGTGCTGGCGCGCCAGCGACCACGCCAGCTCCACGTGCTCCTTACACTCTGACCTATACACACAACTGTTGTCAACACCTCCCCCACCCCCAGCCCGTGCTGGCGCGCCAGCGACCACGCCAGCTCCACGTGCTCCTTACACTCTGACCTATACACACAACTGTTGTCAACACCTCCCCCACCCCCAGCCCGTGCTGGCGCGCCAGCGACCACGCCAGCTCCACGTGCTCCTTACACTCTGACCTATACACACAACTGTTGTCAACACCTCCCCCACCCCCAGCCCGTGCTGGCGCGCCAGCGACCACGCCAGCTCCACGTGCTCCTTACACTCTGACCTATACACACAACTGTTGTCAACACCTCCCCCACCCCCAGCCCGTGCTGGCGCGCCAGCGACCACGCCAGCTCCACGTGCTCCTTACACTCTGACCTATACACACAACTGTTCTTAACCCACTGTAGCATACACCTTCTAACAGATGAAAAGCGTGACGTGGAATATAGGAATCGATGACCCTACTAAGAAGTAGATTTGTGATAGTTTCTTTTACTTGGAATATTAACACATTTTATTAATTATATTTTTTACAAATAATAATTCTTTGTTAATACAAAGTTACGATCTGTTGCTGTCAAAAAAGATTAAATATCGTGACGTTAGTATAATTTTATCCTACGGCCACACATATTGCATGCAACAGAAGGAATATCTCAGTTTTGCACACCTTTTTTAGAGAACCTTTAATCTAAGGTCGGCAACGCGCGAGTGATACCCCTGGTGTTGCAAGCGTCCATAGACTACGGTGACCGCTTACCATCAGATGGGCCGTATGCTTGTTTCCACATTAGTGGTTTAAAAAAAAAAACTAACTCAACAGTGTGCGTAGTGTAAAAAGCAATACTGATTTATTTTATCAGTTTATTCAACAAGGTGAACGTTATTGAACGACCTTGCTAAGTTATCAACTTACGAGATACAGCGTGATAGGAAATTTCGAATTAACTTATATAGCCGAAATAGCTCAGTTGGGAGAGCGTTAGACTGAAGATCTAAAGGTCCCCGGTTCAATCCCGGGTTTCGGCAACAAAATTGTTTTCTTTTTGTATTTTAAACAATACGCAAGATGTTTTTTCTAAATTTGTTACTATTATATCTGATAATATAAGTACTCGTATAATCATTTACTAACCTTTCAGCGTTCAAGCTTTTTTGCAGTTGCCATGTATTTTTTTTTCAATATTTCTATAAATACCGCGTAAGCTGCCGTAATTTTGATATAAAACTATTTTCTTGCGATTGGTTTTAAACTTTATGGTCCCATTACTATTGCGCGCGCGTTTCTCAACTAGCAATATTGAATTGCGCATTCGTCTTCTCTAAGCGTGAAGGTGCTTATCATATTATATAAATAGGAAAAGACAAATAGTCCGGTACCATTGTCTTTCTGTTTGAAAGTAGTTTTTTTTGTTTTGTATCAACTTTAGTGTTTTGAATAAAAAAAAGGAATCAATTTTTTTCTTTGCTACAGCGTAGCGTTGCTGTTTTAGTAGCGTTTCTTTAAAAGGTCTATTAGCAAATTCAATAAATAAAAAAAAATTGCGCGCTAGTGATACCCATGGTGTTGCAAGTGTCAATAAGCTACGGTAACCGCTTACCATCAGGCTGGCCGTATGCTTGATTGATGAAAAAAATGTACTAGGCTGTCATAAAAGCACAGGCGTTACCTCGCGGTCCTGAATATGATCTCCCGCCTATAGTCCTCGTCCGCGTTGAAGAGCAACCCGTTGACGGAGTACCCGAGTTTCCTCAGAGAGTCCAACTCTCCCATCCCGGTCAACTTGTCTATGCACTGTCTGATTATTTCCAATTGCTCTTCTGACGCGTTCTTCTGCTTCAGCGTTGTTTTTGCCATCTGGTAATCGATTAAAAGTTCATTAATGCAAATATATACTAAGATTCTTCCTCTCGTAATATCCGTCCATTGTACAAAACCTTATAAAAATCCGTTCGAAAGATTTCAAGTTTTCAGGAACCAGCAGCTGATATAATTGCTCTTTTTTGTAAATACATAGTTATATAATACATACTAAACACCCATACGTTAGACAAACATGTTGGTAACATAAATGTTTGCACGGACCCTTAGCGTAGCAGTCAGGTATACGTATACTAGCCACTAGACCAGCGGTCTCGTAAAATATGTTGTGACTAGCGGCCCGCTCCGGCGTCGCACGGGTAGACATTTTTTTAAATCATTTAAAGAGGAATAATTCTTTCATACATATTTTTTGGGTAACTAAAAAGAAACGGTTCACCGTTTACGCAACGGAAGCCCTCAAATATATATAATTTTCCCAGTTTCTGCAACAATTTTCACTGATGCTTCGCTCCTATTGGTCGCAACGTGATGTTATATATCCTAAAGCCTTCCTCGATAAATGGACTATCCAACACAATTTTTTTTTTTCAATTCGAACCAGTAGTTCCTTAGCGCGTTGAAACAAACAAACTCATCAGCTTTATAATATTAGTATAGACGATAACGTAAGACTGACCACAGCAGGCCTGGTGAGGTAGACGTTGTCTCTCAGTTCGGGCGCGTTGCACTTGAGGAGCGTGGCGTACAGGGCGCAGGCGACGGCTGTGTCGGTGCCGTGGGCGTCGAGCAGCCGCCGCCCGCACGACGCCTCCTGCACGGACCGCATCAAGCAACCCACGCTCAGCGGCGTGTCGGCGTATAACATCTCCTCCGCGCACTTCTGGACCACTATGAGTACATAAAAATCCTTTATACACTACAAGGTAAACTACCCGCTAAGGCGTCCTTGTATGATATGTCTTCCGCGCACTTCTGGACCACTACAATTTAAATGGAAATCTATGTAAAAACTTAATCCCTATTTCCCTTGGCATCACGCGTGAACGGCTAGATCGATTTTGCAAATTCTTTTTGTGTTTGTTAATGTAAGTATAAGTTGAAACTAGTATGTTATCTACTCAGAGGTAGTTTATCATCTACTGTGAGGTAGAAGGTTCTCATGAAAAGAAAAAATAGTAAAGAAAATCCGGAACATTTTAAATTAAATGAATAAACTAAATGTCCTTTTCTATGGTTTATAAGACATATACATTGATAGCTAAGATAGAACAACGTCTGTCGGGACAGCTTGTCGCTTATACACTACAATACAGGGCAAACGACCCCCAAAGGCCTGGTGTCCAAGGTGTCCTTGTATAAAATCTCCTTCGCGCTCTCTTGGACTACTACAATTTAAATGGGAATCGCTGATACAATACAGGCCCTAATAAAAAATAAAAATATTTTGAAATGAATCCTAAAGTACTTGTAAAGGTCGTTAAATGTATCACCAGGTTATCAAAAACATTCTTACAGATTTTGATTTAAACTCTACAAAAAAAGAAGTATTTTTTTTATATTATCCTGTATTGTATCGACATAATGACGCGATGATTCTTAACAAGTTCTCGCTATGTTTCTGTATAAATCTGTATATATAAAAGAAAAAGCTGACTGACTGACATATCAACGCACAGCCTACAGGCTGGGGTTAGACTTGTAATTTTGGCAGTAGGTACATCTATGACGTAGGCATCCACTAAGTAAGAGTTTTTGAAAATACTACCCCTTAGGGGGTAAAATAGGGGATGGAAGTTTGTGTAAAAATCCGTCATTTTTTAATTAAGACGCATGAAAATTGGTACTTGGCCTATTAGTTAAAAATAAATATTTACGGATTTCAGCGTTTCTGGAAGTGCCACCCCTAAGGGGGTGAAATAGGGGATGAAAGTTTGTATGAAAATCTGTCATGTTTTAAATTAAATTCATGAAAATTAAACCACGGGCAAAAGCTTCTGCTATAAATGTAAATACAGACAAATATATGCTATTTGTTAGCATTATAAGTACCATACACAGCCTTTGACAACATGCTTATGCTGAACCACGTGATTAGTCCTTCACCATTCGGTTTCAACTCACCCTCTGCCTCCAGATCTGTAGTGCCTCCATTCTCCAGGCAGTTCTGTATATAGAACCACTTCAGCACAGCTTGTCCGACCGCTGTCTGTCCGTCCATTGCATCCGGGATAGAGAATTTATCATAACGGTAATAGTTTGGAGATACGCCATGTTCAGGATATAGAGAGTGGTAGAACTCTTGGCAGTGTACTGAACGGTCGGTTGGCTCTTGAGTTGATGATTTGGTGTCACTGGAAAATTGAGCTTACACTAAGGTAACAAGGTCGAATTGAAATTGGCTTTAACTAAATTAGCAAATAAGGAAATTAATCTCCGAACTGTATTTATTATACTAGTAACAAGAACGATGGCGCTCACCTCAAAGCAAACTTGTTTTGGAAACTATCCAACAAATAATTGAAGAGCGGTATCTTTTTCTCTGAATGTGCGGGCGCTACTAAATCTTTCTTCTCTATCACAGGCTGGAAAAACGTCAAAAGTTATTGGTTATACAAAAATAAAATTGACATAAAAAAAATGTTTGACATACCGTAGTGATAGCATCTGCAAATTCGTCATCGGTGGACGGCCAGCGTGAGTCCATGAGGCGACTGTTCTCCTTCATGGTGACGCCCATCTGTTGAAGACCTTCCAGTTCTAGCTCTAACCTGAAATATTCCAAGGGAATTGAAGAAAGAACTGCATTATTCTGAACATCCATGAAAAACTAAGGCTGTAATCGGCATTAGAGATCCTTTTACTGGTTTATTCGTTGTTGTGGTCTATAAGAAAGAGATTAGATCAGAAGACACTGCCCTGTGGTATTATAAATACAATCAGGGTATCAATGAACCTGCGTGCACTCATTTGGATTTGTTGTGTACGTTAAAGCCAAACATCATTAATAATCATGTAATCATTGACTTGAATACCCATAAATCCTTTTCTTCAAAATTTTAAGTATCCAGACAGTGTCTAATGCATCGGCTAAATCAAGAAATCATAAAGAAATTTATTTTATTTAATAACATCCGTTTTTTTATTACAAAACAATACAAATACTCTTTATTCCTCACCACAAAGAACAAAATACATGCAAGAACAATAAAGATACAGTGTAGTGAAGACAACAAGCGGTCTTATCGCTAGAGCGATCTCTTCCAGTCAACCTTAGGGTACAGAAAAAAGTGAAAGAGAAATTAAAGACAGGCAGTATTAATTAAGTAAACTTCAAATGAAATAAAGTAGTTTTTTAGTTACCTAGATCGCAGGATGTGCTCGATGTCATCCGGCCGGCAAGAGGTGACAGCGGCGGCGTATAGGTACGTCCTCGCGGCGCGGTCCGCGTGCGCGTGCGCGTGCTGCGCCACGGCCGCCAGCAGCGGCGCCGCCGGCGCGTAGCGCGCCGTCGCCAGCCGCCGCGCCGCCTCCGCCGCCGCGCCGCCGCCCGCCGCGCCCGCCGCCAGCGCGCGAGCCCCCACCAGCTGCAGCACGCGGCCCTCCCTGCACAGCCACCCTACACTACCACCCGCACCTACCTAGCGCGCCCCCACCAGCTGCAGCACGCGGCCCTCCCTGCACAGCCACCCTACACTACCACCCGCACCTACCTAGCGCGCCCCCACCAGCTGCAGCACGCGGCCCTCCCTGCACAGCCACCCTACACTACCACCCGCACCTACCTAGCGCGCCCCCACCAGCTGCAGCACGCGGCCCTCCCTGCACAGCCACCCTACACTACCACCCGCACCTACCTAGCGCGCCCCCACCAGCTGCAGCACGCGGCCCTCCCTGCACAGCCACCCTACACTACCACCCGCACCTACCTAGCGCGCCCCCACCAGCTGCAGCACGCGGCCCTCCCTGCACAGCCACCCTACACTACCACCCGCACCTACCTACCGTGGTAGGCAACAACGGATACAATGCCTGCACACTTACCTAGTCTGCTCATCATCCCCGGCGATCCTCAGTAACTTGGCCAACTTCAAGAGTTTGTGACTGGCCAGATACCCATTTGGGTCTTTCTTCAAACAGTCTTCTATCAACGACATTCGGTCCTCACAAAGACGCACTACAACATAATAAAAAAATTATAGAATCACCACCATCAAGGCTGCACTTATCGATGATATTAGGGGCTTTATCAACGTCGCCATTGACTGGTCGGGATTTCGGGATGTACGCACCCCAGACAAAGGACGCGAAGTGAAGTTGGCGGCGCGCGAGTGGATCCATACCTAACATTCTCAATTCCATCAGCTCAGCCAACCGCACCACACTCGCTCAATCCACATTCATCTCTTTTTCTCACCCTCGGTAACAGTAGAGATGAATACGTATTACGTAGCTATGTACCTTGTATTGGCAATATGGAGAGATCGAAGGCGTTTAATATATGCAGCGCTGCTATGAGGTCCAATTCTTGTTGTATTTCCTCTTTGCTATCTTTTATAAGTGTCAAACAGCACCTAGAACAAATGACAAGATTAGATTATCACAGGTTAAATTGCAATAAAATTAAATTTTCTGAATAAAACATATCAAGAAAATAAAGTGTATAGTTAAAGTCGGCAACGCACGAGTGATACCTCTGGTGTTGCAAGCGGCTATACTATAGGCTCCGGTATCCACTTGCCATCATATGGGCCGTACGCTTGTGTGCCAGCTTAGTGGTATAAAAATAATCAAGAATAATCTTTGTGAGAATGATTTATTTGATTGTGAATGAACTGCATTCAGTAAACAATTATAGTGAAATAAAGGTCGTTATCGCACTTAGCCAATTCCAACGCTGGGTCGTTGAGAGCGGATGCAGAGTTGAAGTACTCCTTAGCAGCATTGGACACGAGTTCGATACTCTTCGCGTAGTTAACGAGATTGTTCCCTCGGCGCACGTCGTCCTCGCACGTCAGCACCTCTGACGCCAGTTTGATGCTGGCTGCATCTCCAGACGTTAGGAGAGCCGATGCGTAGATCTAGGAAGAGTAGTGTCATGAGATTTTAAGGTCGGCAACGCGCAAGTGATACCCCTGGTGTTTCAAGCGTCCATAGGTTACGGTAACCGCTTACCGTCAGGCGAGCGTTATTCTAGTTTGCTACTTTTATGTTATAAAAAAATGATACTAGCTTATCCCGATTATCAATAGGATATAAATAGGTAGAACAAAATCTGGTTTTCGTTATGATCTGGACCTCGTGATGTGTCAGTGCATCTTTTTGAGAATTCGTAATGAGCCAGTCAGTGAGTCGGTGAGTGGCTTTACACTTATTCATATATACATACATTCCCAACGAAAATACAAGATACGTGAATTCTTGTAACCATGTATATACCTCATAGCACTGTTCCTTGGTGACGCAGGTGAACAACTTCGCTTGCAGCTCGAGGATGTCTTTGAGCAGATTCTCCCAGTCTTGTTGAGTAGGCTTCACATCTCTGGCACACAGAATAATCAGCATTAGTAAGGAATATCATAGTATCAGTCATTCTCTCTTATACCCTGACCCTGTTCGTTATGTGTTAGGTATACAGACAGACGGGCGGGCCGGCAGGGGGCGGGGCAGCAGTGAGTGTGGGGTAGCTAAGGGCGGGCAGGAGGCGGTGTAGCAGTGAGTGTGTGGTAGTTACGGGCGGGCAGGGGGTCACAGCAGTGTGTGTGTGTGTGTGTGTGTGGTAGTTACGGGCGGGCAGAGGGTCACAGCGGTGTGTGTGTGTGTGTGGTAGTTACGGGCGGGCAGAGGGTCACAGCGGTGTGTGTGTGTGTGTGATAGTTACGGGCGGGCAGGGGGTCACAGCAGTGTGTGTGTGTGTGTGTGGTAGTTACGGGCGGGCAGGGGGTCACAGCAGTGTGTGTGTGTGTGTGTGTGTGGTAGTTACGGGCGGGCCAGGTCGCGCGCGAGGCGTGTGAGCAGCGCGGCGGCGGGGCGCGGCTGGTGTCGCAGCGGGCGCAGGTCCCGGGGCGCGGTGCGCACGCCGCGCCAGGCCAGCCGCGAGCAGCCCCACACCACGCGTTCCACCTCCGCCGCGCGCCGCACCAGCTCGCTGCCAGATATACTGCCGTCGCTGCACACACAATACAACCACACTATACCATGTTGTGCACTTATAGGGCTGTTTGGAAACCTCAATAGAACGGCGGGTGATCTGATAAAAGTTGCTGGGACGTGGGCGGCATTCGTACGTTCATCGTAGACAAGGTGGCCTTGGCTCAGCAGTGGACCTTTGTCGGCTTATGTTGATGATAATGTACCGAGCATGTCCATTAAAGTTTTTTACTAAAATATACCCTGTGTTTAACGGACTTTTGACCACTAGATGTCGCTGTAATGTAAATAGGCATTATTAGCACGCGCGGTACAGAGTCTCCGTCGCTGTGCTATATATCTCAGCGACGGAGAATCTTTGAACAAACCGAACATACCGACCAGGAGCTCAATCAAACCAGTAAACCGGACTACGCATACAACCAACTAGTTTTATTTACCACCACGCACAACAAGACCTGCTGCTGACTGTCTCCACTCCCAGGACTCAGTATGGTGTCATACACCATGTATGAATACCTATAAAAACAACGCTAACTGGACCTTTCCGACCTCGATCGTCACATAACAATAAAATTACAGTTTAAAAACTTTCAAAATTTATTAACCATGAGAATATTTACGGATACTCTTACGCAAATTATTGGAGTTTGGGCCTCAGGTAGCTAGCAAATGCGTGCAAAAAATGCTCGGCGTTCCTTACGTTTCCTTGAGGATGGTGTCGAGCAGATCGCAGGCCATGTCCAGCTGGTCGGTCCCGGTGTGCGCGTAGAGGCACTTCTCCGCCAGCTCCAGGTGGGTGCGCACATCCAGTTCAAACTCATTCGGGGATTGTAACACCTACAAGTTGACAAACTATTTCGTTTCTACGCACAGCAATGACGGAAGTTTATAATTAAGTCCGCCTGTGCAAACTGTATTTTGCATGTAGTGTAAAAAAAAAAAAAAAAAAATTGGTGTGTCACGCAGGGGGTCGGAGTAGGTGATCAAATAAGACACTGCAGCTGGTTGTAGTCATGTAATGGCTACATGATGAATGGTTAAAATGGTTTTTTATTTCGACGAGGAATCACCGTGCTAGCAGCATAACTACTAGCCCAGCGTATCCTCGTGGAGCACTGGCAACCTTACTCACCACAGAAACACAACACTACATAATAGTAGTGTTATTTGACTGCTTATGTAAGGTGAAGGTACAGTCCCAAGTCGGGCGGCTCCAATATAATGGGAAACCCACGGGAGATCCCAATTCGCCCATCGTCTCTTTCTAATGATTTTACTTTGTCGTGTGCAATAAAGTGTATTTGTAAGGGAATGGTAAAAAGTTCTCAGAACTGGAGAGCATGTATGAAGAGATTGATGAGTGTAGAAGAAGCGATAGAGCCGTGTAAGTGGAGAGTGAAGTGACGCTCTTTACTCTAGTCTAGTACTACTCTCTGCTTGTCCCATGATTGACTATCGTAGTGATATGTATGTATGTATGTACATACTAGTTGTTACCCGCAACTTCTCTCGCATATGTTTAAAGAAAAAAGCCTATGTCCTTCTCCAGAATTTAATCGATCTCCTAATCAAATTTTATTACGATCCGTTCAGCCGCAGTCAGGGAACACAAACAAACAAACAAAATTGGATGTATGATATGTATATATGTATGTATGTATCTTACCAAGAGTATAGATGACAGGTCTTCGACACTGATGCTCACCAAGAAGTCAGTGAGACCAGTGATACAGGTGTCGGAACACTTCGACAATTTCTCGTATCGTTTCAGGAACGGAATGACGAACTGTTTCAGATCCGCTATGAAGGTCAATGGAGTCGACTACAGAACACAATAATTTACACCAGGTTAATAAAGATTCCTAATGGGATAAAAATGTAACTCTTTAAAGTTGGTAACGTGCGTTACCACTGTTGTTGTAAGCATCCAAAGGCTACCATCGCTTACCATCAGCGGGCCATATTTCTATTTGCCACCTTAGTGGTATAAAAATAATATTACATAGATTTTGAACGTATCTGATCATGTTATTGGGTTGATTACAACGCTCTACAGTAAACTGCTTTGATACGGGGAAGTTGTGGGAAATAGTTGGTTATGTAAATGTTGCAGTCACAACTCATGACCATTCAAAAGTCTATTTAAAATAATTCTTATGTGGCATAAAAAATAACGTTCCAACCTATCACAGCCACGTCGTACTACAAACGGAGTAATTCTTAATTATCAAAAGTACTTTTGACCGATGACTTCGGTAGTTAAAATTACTTTTGACTGGTTATGAGTAATGACTGCAACATAAACATATAAAGAAAAATATATCGTGTCAACTCACCGTTTTCATAAGCATAGTACAAGTTTCTAGAGTGGACATCTTTTCCAATTGCTTTAACGTTACGCCTTCAATGTTGATGTCGTATATCAGAGTGTCCAACGTGAGGAGATGGAACAGTATATGATCCAAGCCTTCCACGCCCCCTCCCACCGTTGCTATGGTAACCAGAGTCAACGCGTGCGAGACAAGGCCGCTATGTGCCTCTATCTCCCTCGCACGCTTGTCGTACCACTTCGCCACGTCTTCGAGAGATGACGACAAGTCGCCGGCTGTTTCCGATTCCGGAGTCGTGTCTTCAGACCAGTTGGAACTCCATATCGATCTGGTGTTAAGAAAGGTTGATAAGAAATGAAGTCGGTTCAAAATTAATCGCTATTTCCTTGGTTACTGATCACGCGAGAACGGCTGAGCACATTTCGCTATTTTTTTTATTTATGTTCAAGCTGAAACGACGAAAAGAAGGAACTAAAAATTTAAATTTTAATTGTGATAAACTAAAAGGTGATGGACTAAATGATTATCAAAAATACCTTAAAAAAACTAAACAGAACAATAATGGGAGGAGAAATGTCTTTCGAAAACGTATCTCTATGTAAAATCTTTCGATTTTTAGTTCCACTTTTTGTCTTCGCGGCGCTGTCAATTTTCCCATAGTCGCATTTCCTATCCCCGCAATCGAGGGCAATTTAGTCTTTCTACGAAGGCTACAGCTATCACAAATGTATCCACGCTTACCTGAACATTTTATTCCTGCACCAGTCGTGAACATTTTCGGAGGGCGGTACCTTGATGGGCGATTTCTTGTCAAACCACTCGAAGGGTTGCTTAGTCGGCAATAGATGTTGGTATTCTATCGGATTGATTGTCTCTGGCAGTTTCTCTAACACTGACAGCTGCATGGGAACAGTTTTGATATGAGACCAGAGACACGTGAGAGCCTCAATACGGCCTTCTTTAGCTATTTCTATGGAGCTCTGGACTATGCTGTTGCTGCGCAGGCGGTCGTATTCATCCTTCACGTAAGTTGACTTTTCACATTTCAGTATTGCCTGTGAAGTTCAAGTCATATTAGCTCAAGTTTCATCTACTGTAGACAGCTTCATTCTGTTTAGTTACTAGTGACTCGCCCCGGCTTCGCACGGGTAGCAAAACTTATACGCCTAATTTTTTTCTCTCGTAGAGTCGTATCAGCCCTGTTACTATACTATATAGCAGCTGATACATACCAAACACCCAGACAAACACAGCATGCATGCGTAACACATAAATGTTCACCCGGCGGGAATCGACCCGCGACCTGTAGCGTAACAGTTAGGTATACTAACCACTAAACCAACTGGTTGGTGTGCAATCAAGGAATATAGGGTCGCATTATATTCACTCGTGTGTTACAGTCAGCTCACCTCATAGAGATGCAGCCTCTCCTTGTAGAACAACATGACGTGTCTACAGCGCAGCAGCTCGCTCGTGTACGCGTTCAGATTCTCCGGAACAATATAACTCGGGTCCACGATCTGATCTTCCTCCGTGAGATCTTTGTTTATTTCTAAAATTATAAACTATTCTATGACTATACATGCATATGTGAAGGAAGATGAAAGGATTCTGGCAAAGGAGAACGTACTGTGTCGCGCCATTGAATGCTACTGTTTTATGGCTTAAAGGTTAACGGCCCACCTGTTTCAAAGCAATCACCGTAGCCTATAGCCGCTAGCTATACCAGGGGTATCACTAACGAGTTGTCAACCATGTTGTTGATGAGGACTCACTGTGCTAGCAGCATTACTACTAGCCCAGCGTATCCTCGTGGAGCTCTGGCAACCTTACTTACCACAGAAACACTACATCTTATTTTTACATACTTACACTACAAGTTATTTCACTGCGGTCTTCTGTAAGGTGGAGGTACAGTCCCCAGTCGGGCGGCTCCAATTTAATGGAAACACCCACGGGAGATCCCAATTCGCCCTACCTCTCTAACTATATATATATCTATTTAAACTTTATATTCCATTTTTGGCAGTTCGCTACGGAGCCTTAAAAAAAGGGTTGAGTGTTACCATAAAGTATCTGGTCGTTGGTGATCTCCAGACCGAACTGCAGCAGTTCCTTGGCGGCCGGCAGCGTCTCGGGGAGACGGTCCACGCACTGGTGCACCGCCCAGATCTTCTTGGACACTTTGCTCTGACAACGAAAAAAGTAAGCCTTTATCGATTTTATAATTACAAATATACACATCATCACACCTTTACGTCCCTCACGGAGATTAGGCGGAGTATAATAATAATAATAAAATCTTTATTGCAGGCAACACAGTAAAGTAAAATATACATATACAGGGCCCATAGACAAATACCTTAACTATTCTTATATACTAACACTACACTTGATGTGCACGTAACGCTGATGACATTGATGTGCTTCTCATCGTGGCGACGCGAAGCCGGCCTCGAAACCGCCGGAACACAACACCCTTCGGCCAGAAGTCTTCCCTCATGAAGTGAGCAAGTTGCGTGGTCGGGACTCGCACCACAAATGATTTGAAGTTCACATTATGGCGCGAGTCGAGTTGCTCCACTCTCAACTTGAAGTTGGTCTTCGTGGCGATGTACTCCACCAATGATTCCACCTTGGTGGTGTAGTGCAGCCGAGAGACGTATAGCTGCGTCGACGGTACAGCTGGACGCAGGAGTTGCTTCGGGTCTGTCGTCGTTGCAGTACCGCAATGGTTGCGGGAGGGCTTCTTGTTCTTTTTCCTCTCCACTTTAATGAAGCCCTCCTTGTCAGCCTTGCTCTTGTGAGGAGCTGGCAGCGCAGTGCTGGGTGTAGTTCCAGCACCGTGTTCCACCTGTTGTTGCCGCGGATTACTATTGGGAGGTGTGGTCGCGGCTGCAGCAGCATAAGCACGCCGAGGTGGTGACGTACTTGTGCGGATCGACGTCACAGGCGATGTGACGGGGGAAGCGGGGCGAGGCAGTGCATCGTTCGCAGAAGCGGCGGCCGGCGAACAATTCGCTGGCTTGCAACTCGAGGTCGATGCATTGTCGCTGTAGACACGTGTGCTGACGTTCGGCGCCTCGTGTGATCTACTTGCGGAACCAGTATTGCGCAAAGACAATACTTCCGCACGCAGCTCACTGATGGTGTTTTGAGACGCCTCCATCTTGAACTGCAGCTCGACCAGAGATGACTTGAGCGACGTGATGTCCCTCAGCAGCCTGGTGACATCGACGTGATCAAACGTGACGGGGGGCAGCTTGCGCAGGTCCTTCGCCACGAACGTTGCCACGTCGTCAGGGTCGGTCTCCTTGAACAGCTTGATCATGTCCTGGAGACTTCTCTCTCCCTTTTCGTCCCTCCTGCGGGTCGGCATTCGGTCAGCCATGCCGAGCGACTCGAAAAGCAATATCTTAGCTTTCCGAATCTCTTCCTCAGTGTTATTGGATTTCACAATCTGCATAACACTGACCTCGTCCATGACGTCCAATTGTTGTTGCAGGAACGCCAGGAGCTCACTAACTATGAGTTTTTCCGAACCCATAGTTCGGATTAACGTGCAGCGGCTTGCGCCGCGCTAGTTCCGCTAAGTGCAACTTTGCACGTCTGTTGACATGCGCAGGTCGCACTCGACTGAGCGTGACGTATAGAGCGCCATTAAAGCCGTGGTGGCCTTGTGGTTGAAGCAACAGGCCTGTCATCCGATGGGCCCAGGTTCGAGTCCCGGCCTGTACCAATGAGTTTTTCTAAGCTTAAGTACAGTGATTAATCACACCAAGACCTTTTAAAAAGAGAGGTAGGGCGATTTAGGATTTCCCGTGGGTTATCCCATTTAAATTGTAGCCGCCCGACTGGGGACTGTACCTCCGCATTACAGAAGACCGCAGTGAAATAACGCTACTTGATGTAGTGTTGTGTTCCTGCGGTAAGTAAGGTTGCCAGTGCTCCACGAGGATACGCTGGGCTAGTAGTATTGCTGCTACCACAGTGAGTCCTCATCAGCAACATGGTTGGCACCCCGTAGTGATACCCCTGGTATTGCTAGCGGCTATAGGCTACGGTGACTGCTTACCATCAGGTGGGCCGTATGCTAGGGTGCCACCTTAGTGGTATAAAAAAAAAAAAACACTCGACTTTTTTATACCCGTTTGCTTCTTTTGCATTCGTTAGCGACAGGCTGACACTAAATATTGAAAGTACATTTTGGTTATACTCGTATTATTTTGTTTATAATCGTCACACAAAAAGGAATAATTTATTAAGTGGCATTCGACTTTATTCTTGCATTAATTTTTTTAGTTTTATTTCCATATAATCTTATATACAAACTAAACGGGTTCGATTATACAATTGTATAAATAAACTAGCTGTTTCCTCGCGATTTCGCCCGCGTATCCATATAATATATAGCCTATGTTACTCAGTGATAATTTAGCTTTCTAACAGTGAAAGAATTGTTGAAATCTAGTAGTTTCGGAACCTATTCAATACAAACATACACACAAAAATACAAATCATTCCTCTTTATAATATTATATACTAGCGGCCCGCCCCGGCTTCGCACGGGTAGACATTTATTTTGTCTACCCGTGCGAAGCCGGGGCGGGCAGCTAGTATAATATATAGCCTATGTTGATTGATCATTTAGCTTTCTAACGGTGAAAGAATATTTAAAATCGGTCCAGTAGTTTCGGAGCCTACTCAATACAAACCCACAAAAATATAAATCTTTCCTCTTTATGTATGTAGATGTAGAAGTGTAGATAGTATAGTATATAAGTATAGATATGGAGACATGGTCCACTCACTAGGTACTTCTGTATAGCGTCGGTGGAGACCGGGTTCTTCCTCCACTGCTGTTGGTACACGAGGTCGCTGTCCAGGTTGAAAGTGGCCGCCAGGGTCAGCGCTTCGCTGTACTGACCGCTTTCAATCTGCGGCAACACATCGACCGCTACACATTCAATACTAACTGCCACAGTCGCCACCGATGGCAATGCTAGTTTTAGGAGACACAACACCGGGGGTGGGGGGAGATTTGTTCTTAGGGGCGAAGGGGGCGTTTAAATCATTTTCGCAATAAAAAAAAAATAAAAAAAAAATGATGATATCATTTTAAATTATAAATAATCATATTATAATTTTTTTTTTTTTTTTTTAATTAATTAAAAATTGGTTCGAGCAGATGATTTAGGATCAAATCCACATTCAGAGTTATCAATCATCAAATCATAATAAACTTTGGTAAAAATTACAGAGTGTACCCGAGATCATTTTGGCAATAAACAATATCTTTGCACGGGCCACGTACTTATAGAGATAAAGAGAAGTCGTGGTGGCCTTGTGGTTGAACCAACAGCCTGTCATCTGACGGGCTCAGGTTGAAGCCCCGGCCTGTACCGATGAGTTTTTTTTAACTACAGTGATTAATATAATGAGTTTAAAAAGAGGCAGGGCGAAATGGGTTTTCGTATTAAAAATTGGAGTCGCCCGACTGGGGACTGCACCTCCTTACAGAAGACCGCAGTCAAATAACACTACTTATGTATTGCTGTGTTTCTGTGGTAAGTAAGGTTTCCAGTGCTCCACGAGGATACGCTGCGCTAGTAGTAATGCTACTAGCACAGTGAGTCCTCATCATCATCAACAACATGGTTGGCAACTCGTTAGTGATACCCCTGGTATTGCTAGCGGCTATAGGCTACGGTGACTGCTTACCATCAGGTGGGCCGTATGCTTGTGTGCCACCTTAGTGGTATAATAAATATATTACCTTCCTGGAAAACAGTTCGGTGGGAGTAGTGCTCTTGACCCCCAAGAGGCGGTACACTCGGGACACGACGGTGATGCGCCGCGGCTTCGGCTGGAACGTCTCTATGTCCGTGATGGCGTACAACACTGACTTGAACAACTCTTTGGTCAGCTCTAGCATCGTGTCTTCAGTGTCATTTTCTTTTATTACTACCTCCATCTACAAAAAAAAAAAAACAATCGCTGAATGGCATCAATGTAACTAGAGCCGTGGTGGCCTTGTGGTATGAAGCGTTGTCTGCGATTCTAGCGACGCAAGTTCGAATCGCACCGGCCTGTTCCAATGAGTTTTCTAACTTAAGTGCAGTTACTAGTCACGCCACGTGCTTTACGGTGAAGAAAACATCGTGAGGGAACCTGCATACGTCTGAGAAGAAATTCAAGGACGTATGTAGTGCCTAAGAGACGGCGACGGACTCACCATCTGTCACGCTGGCACATAATATCTTCGGTGGAATGTGAGTGTCGTAATACCTCTGCCTACCCCTTTGGGGACCCTTGAGGGAAGGCGTGAAGATATATTATTATTATAATTTAACTAAAAGATCGATTATCTGCAAGTTTTTTACTAAAACATATGTGGCAATAAAACTCAGAATCTATATATATATAAAAATGTATCCCTATATCATTTAGTCACAGCATCACGTGTAAACAGCTGGACCGACTTGGCAAATTCTTTTTAGTTTTGTGTTTTCTTGTCATTTGGGAATAAACTAAAGGTCCTTTATTCGTCGGAGCAGCTACTAATAATACAAAAACTTTAGTTGGTATAAGCGGAAAATTGCCACATTCCAAAAATTACTAACAACTTACTACTTGTATTTGCTATTTTTCATCGTGGATCACAAAGGAAATTAATATGCTCTAATGGTTGCAAGTTAAATGCGATAGGTTAGTTAAAAATCAGACTGAAAACAAGCAGGAAAACTTTAAGAAACTGTATGGGGTTCAATTTTGGTAGTTACTTACACTTTCATCGCTACTGGATTTCTTGGCTGGCAACACATTGGATTCACACTCCAACGCCATAAATGCACCGTCGTAGGCGCAAGTCACCTGTTTAGTAAAACCAAGTCATAGTACATGATATATTACATAGACTATTGAATGTAAAATAATCTTATATAAGAGTGTGCAATTCAAGAGTGAAATGGGCCTTCACACTTTCTGCCTACCCCGTGATGAACTGCCAAGTTTCTCACGGGATAGACAGAGAGTATAGAACGCCAATTCATATAACTTAAAAGTTAATTTGTAACACTCATTTATATTTTTATTAAATAATGTACTTGTTGCAATTATCACATTTATGTTAAAGTTAATTAAATAAAATCGTGAAGCAAGCTACATCCGCCCCTGACAACACTTGATGACCACGACCGCTCTGACAAGAGCGTACCGACGGAGAAGAAGAAGAAGAGAAATAAAAAGATTACTCTTATGAGAAATAAATTGATCTAAGCCTTAGCTAAGGCGCCACATGCGAACGAACGTTCGCATGTGGCGAACGTTTTCGTATATGTGGTTCATATAATGTACGTGCGCGCGCGCCAATAACGATCGAAGGAATAACAACACAATTATTAGCAGCTTAGAACACATTTAAATTACAGTTTTAAAACACACTCTAGGATAATATCCTGATGATCCTGGTCAGAAATTATTATACTGTCATAAATCCTAAATTCATGGGTAAATTTTCCAAATGATCAGACGTGTTGGAGTCGGTGAAAATGACGTTGAAAGAATCCGTAACATGGATTGTAACACCTTGGTTGGCACCTATGTTACTGGTTAGTTATAAACTGTAAGGCGACAACACCTCACGCGAAAAGAAGTAAACTAGAATAGTTTTTTTTTTATCACTAAGGTGGCAAACAACCATACGGCCCGCCTGATGGTAAGCGGTTACCGCTGCCTATGGACGCTTGCAACACCAGGGGTATAACTCGCGCGTTGCCGACCCTAAATATAGAATGACGTTAGGCCCGTCATCGCAATAAGATTGTAAAAGTGAATTAAAGAATATAAACACAATGAAACGATCCTGAGTATAATTTATGGTGTCTCCCACCGCTACGTCCCTACAGTATTATGATAGATAAATACATACATCCAGGTAAAGACGACCTCAAGCGGTACCTGTGGCGCGCCCTGCAAGAACTCCGGCTTTCTCCCCAGTATGTTGATCATATCCTCCACGTGGCACACGGTCACCGCGCCGCTGAATCGAGACACTATAATTTCCTGTTAACATAGACATGTTATTAAATTGAAAGCAGATCTATGTAGTATACTATGGTAATGTGTTCGCGTTTGCATCGTCAGTTAATAAAATACAGTGCAATAAGGACGCTATTAAACTTAACATAGAGAACACATTCGCATCATCAACACTTTTGTGCTGTTTTCAATAGCTTATTATATAAGGTAACCAATTTCAGAGAGATAGGGCGATTTGGGATCTTGCGTGGGTTATCCCATTTAAATTGGAGCCGCCCGACTGGGGACTGTACCTCCGCCTTACAGAAGCCGCAGTGAAATAACACTACTTGATGTAGTGTTGTGATTCTGCGGTAAGTAGGGTTGCCAGTGCTCCACGAGGATACGCTGAGCTAGTAGTAATGCTGCTAGCACAGAGAGTCCACATCAAGAACATGGTTGGCAACCCGTAAGTGATACCCCTGGTATTGCTAGCGGCTATAGGCTCGGTGATTGCTTACTATCAGGTGGGCCGTATGCTTGGGTGCCACCTTAGTGGTATAAAAACAAAAAAGTGCGCTGAGCATTTTCATGTAAAAAATTATCTCCAATTACTAGAAGTTAAATTTTCAAAATAAATGTTCACTCCGCTTGCTCCAAAAATGCCATCACCGTACGTCAGCGAACTAGAGCGGGCTTAAAATATCATAACATGCTCTAGGGGAAAAAGTGACGTTTTTAAATTTGTGTCTGCCACCTGGAATGAATGTATCGTAATAGTCCTCTGTAAATCACATTACTTTAAAAAAAATATAGATTATAAAAATGTATCGCAGTAGCATTTCAAGATGACGTGAAGTATACCTCATTGCTCCACCAATTGACATCGGCCGCGTGGTAGAGGGCGACGTCTTTCTTCCCGGGTTTCTCCTCAACGAGCGGGTTCCTCAGATCGTGTTGCGGCTGCATGTTAAGCGGCCACCTGTGCAACAGTTTCAACAGGGGCAGGCGCCATATTGACACGTCACTGTTGCAGTGCAAGCACACCAGTCTTGTACCGTCAGGCGAAAGGACCATTTTTACTATAAAAGCCTGGAAGAAAAAAAATGGGTGTGTATTCCGAGTTGGGCTACTTACTCTGTGTGCTTATTTTCTATGACGGTTGCCAACATTCTGACGTCATTGTGACGTAGCAGCAACATAAAAAGTGACAGTTTTTATTACTAGGCCCGCCATTTTTTCCTCTGTTGATCTAAATTGACGTCACAATGTTAGCAGCCGCCAAAAAGAATAAGTCCACTGAGAGTTAAATTGACATTAAAAAAATTAATTTCTCTTAGATAAATTTCTCCATTTTATATATTAAAGTTAAGCTATAAATTTTCCACTGACCAGTCTCCATCGTTTATCTTCTACCACTAATAAACTCCCATTATGTTTAGTACTTATGTACTCTGTGCCTACCACACCACGTGACATTGGCGGAATAGCTAAGAAGAAAAGGCATTTTTTTTCCGAACTGTGACCTACTTTAGCCAAAGATGTGTTTACTTATTGGTATCCAAAGACTCTAATAAGCGCTAAATCGGGCCTAAGCTTTATATATTTTTCGATTTGAATGCAGATTACAAACTTACCAAGAGCTTGGTCACCACGAACGGTATGTACAGCTGGAAGGCTTCCTTAGCTAGTTGCGCCTCAAGTTGGTCGGACACCACTGACAATTTATAGAAGGGATCATCATTTAGTATGCGCCAGGCTGTGATGCCCGCGCTCAGCGGCGACGCTGGGTCCTGGAACATCGACCTATTAGTTAAGATCAAAATACAATTTAAAAAAATTACAGCCTACCCACGATAAGCTTACAATAAACACATAAATATAATTTATGGTCTATGGTCAACCACTCCAAATGTCTCTTTAGTAGCATTCTGAGATCCTACACCCGTTAGAGTTGTTCGGTATCCAGCACAATAATAGTGGAACTGGTATGACCAACTCTAATATTTCGAAATTTGAAATTTATGAAAAATATTTAAAGTTCTCCAGTTCTATAATCCAGTGTTTATGTAGTTCTATAATAAAAGTTATTATAAAAAAAGTTCTCATATACCTAATGTGAGTTTCAATACATATATTAATTTGGAGATTATATTATTATTCAAGATAAAATATTTCACCTTAACGCCCCTCGGAACGCCAGCGACGTACAATGTGGAATGCGTGTTGCAATACGCCACCGCGCCCACACCACCAGCAAAGCGGAACGAATGATGCAGCTTGAACCCATCTGTTTGCGACACGAGGTAACCGCGTAGCTTGCCGTCGTACGTCACGACTAGAACTTCCCAATTCCTGTCAATATCATATGAAATGTAAAAATCACAAACCAAGCAATGCAATTTCTTTCAATAAGTCTATACTGAAATAAATAATATGTACCAAAAAAAAAAATAGTAACAGTGTCTGCGACTAGCAATATGTACATGCAAACTATGCACATACAAATTTTAATAATAATAATGCTCGGACATTATCACACAGCACCATGTCTTAAGGCTTGTACTACGGGAAGCAAACAACTGATAGAATACTTATAAACTTCCTTTTTGTCAATGCATATATACTTATTACAATACATAAAAAAATCATACCTATTGTAAATCTATTGTACACAACACCAGGAGTCACTCCTGGTGTTGTGTACAATAACCACTAGAGTTTAACTAGACCAATTGTATTGTAAAATAATGCATTTTTATGTATGTGTTTACCATTTGGTATCCTTCACCCGAAGTGGCATGAATATAATGTCAGCAACAGCATGGGTGTTATCTGTGCACTCCATGCCTCCAGGCCGAGAGCAATCCTGAAAAAAATATATAATTATTTTTCATTGCCAAAGAAACATTGAGACCCTAATTAATATTTTTACTTCGGATTTATATATGGTATTATACTTTGACGAGCAGAATGATTGTTGTATATTACTTACAATAGGAATGTTGAAGAGATTAGATGCAGTCAAGTCAAAGAAGCTCACTACACCATTGCCATAAGCCAAGACTAGAAATGAGCAGTCCGGACTCCAGACAAGCTTCCTCCACTGACAGTATGCATCACGACTCACTATGAAATTGAAACACAATAACAAATCGTTTGTAATATAAAGTAATATTCTATTTACAAATTATTAAGAGAGTGATGAAAGCACACATACAAAATACAATTATCTATAACAGTAGCATAGTCTCACTGTCATAGATACCATATACAAGAATGTTCAAACATGGAACAGTATATTTTTAATTTGCAAACAACCACTGACTGATAGAAATGAAGCTGCTTACCTGTAGTCCGAGCAGCAATGGTGGCATACTCAGATCTTTTAGTCCTGATCTCTAGTATGTTATCAGTCAGAATAGCAATCACTTTTCCTTCATCTCCCAAAGCAATGTGCCATTTTTGTTGGTGCTCCAAATGTCTATAGAACATATGATAAAGAATTATATTCAATTTACATTTTAAATTTCACAGTCTAATTTATGGTAATAATAATTGAAAGCAAAACTCACGCAGTAACACTGTCGATAAGACTTTTCTTAGGCCCAAAGAATTTCAGCCAGCGCCAGAGCGCAGATATATTTTCTGGCAAAATACCGTCCGGCTTTTGCTAAAACAAATCATTTAATAAATTTACTGACAATTTAGCAGCTTTCTGTGACATTATTTCTATTTATTCAAAGATAAAACAACAAATATGAAACATATTTACTCACAATGTATTCAGGTTCAGGTTTCCATTCTGAAAACACGTATAATTCGTGTAGTATTGATTTCATCTCTTCCATTTTTGAGTTTGTTGTGCAATAATTCGTCGGTTTTAGTTATTTAGAAGCATATTTAACATTGGAGAATATCCACGAACACTGTTTGCGTACAAATTATTGGATCGATGTTTTTGACATTAGATAGCTCGTTTGGAATCGGAAGAATGTTTCTTCTTCTTGTTCTTCCTAAGTATGGCAATCAATCCCTTCAGGGACTATTTTTGCCAGTGTCGAGTGTTAAAGAATTTTCCGGAAGAATGTTACTCAGTCAACTCCACGGACTACTCTAGATAGCTCCAAGAAATTTTTATTAATTCATATATGTATTTCTATTCATATATGTTTCTAGTTTAAGTCTGTAAGTACTTGTAAACTAACTGTGAATGTGTGTTTGATAAAGGTTTTTTAATATTTTTATTTATTGTTTATATATATAACACTTTCTGAACGTGCAAAATACATAATTGACATTTTGACGTTGTCATAACACAAACCCAAGTTCGCTACGATTTTGAATCAGCGTTTTCTGGAACAAAATCTTTTTTGTGATGCCATTAATTAAAGAATTGGGTTATTTTTTTTGTATCGAACCTCAAATTATTACTGTGATTTGATTTTCCATTAAATTATTCTCCTATCAGTCATATTTTAGTAAACATGAACATTCTTCACGATATTTACGAAAAGGTATTTACACTTTTTGTCATTCACTTTTGATTCTGGTTATGAGTAAAATACCCTGCATATGATATATTTTTCAGAGTGTGTTTGAAAACGAGAAAAACGTCACATTGTGGGAGGAGCATCTGCAGAAGTTGAAGAATTTGAACCTCAGTTTGTTTGCTGAAAAATTGAAAATACCAACACTAGTGCCTATCGGCAGTAGAATCTTATTTAGAGGAGAACTTAAACATACAAATGAAGTTACAGTTGCCCTTGGTGCTGATTACTTTGCCAAATGCTCCATCAAACAGGCTGAAGAGTTAAGACAACATAGGATTAAAGGTAAGCTTTGTTATTTAAATTTAGAAAATATTTACTCGAAAATGATAGCGAGACAGATATATTGAGACTGCTGGTCTAGTGGTTAGCATATACGTGACCGCTATACTGATGGTTGCAGGTTTGATTCCCACTGGGACAAACATTTTTGTCTAGTATCTGGGTATTTGGTATGTATTTACAAAAATATATATAAGTATTCTATCAGCTGCTGGTCCTATTGTACATGCTTCGCTAAGTTTGGGCCCAGATGGCATGATACCAAAAAATATGGATAAAAAAACCAATCATAAATCTTCAAAGTGCTCAAGTTTCTTATGCCATTCTCTGTTCCCAATTATTTGGGGTCTGTGCAATATGTATGCATATTCCATTCATATTTTCTATCCACCATCACATCATTCACTTCTATCCTTCTTTTTAAATTTCAGTTGCACAAGAAAAGCTAGACTCATTTATAAAAGAAAGAGAATATCTTACAAACAAGATTTCATTTAACAAGCAACATGTGTTTGATACTAATAGGCAAGAGATATTAGAAGTTTATACGGAAGAAGAAGATATAGCATGGCGGGAAAAGCATAGAGAAAATGTTAGGTCATATAAACAAACACAGGCAAAACAGGAGTGTACAGTAAACCCAGATGAGATAACAGATGAGGATCTATGGAACAGACTAGATGAATTAGAACTGCAGGAAGAGTTGGAAGATGAATTGGAGAGTATGAATAGAGTTGCAGAAGAAAATATAGACCCTTTCATCATTAAAGAAGAAACTATCATCACACCAAAAGAGTATAAGGCAGAGGTTATTGAAAAAAAAGAAAAGATTTTACCATCAAAAGAAATCAAAGAAGCACTAAACCAGAACTCTAAATTAAACCTACTTCAACAAGTGCAAGATAGACAAGATGAGTTGGAGAATAAATTGATGGAGATGAAGCATAGAGATAGGGTTCAAAGCAAAACTGAAAATGATCTGATTGAAAGATTGAACCAAATGGAAGAGATTGATGAGCTTGAAGATGAAATGGACAGGTAGTTATTTTTATTATATATCTCAAGGCTGGCCTTCTTCCATGTTCAAATACTTTGAGTGATGTTTGATAAAAAAGATTGAACATCAAACTAAATAAAACTATATACATTTTTATTCTGCCTGTCTGCTATAAAGAAATTATATTGGTTTGGCCAGTAGATGTATTATTAGGAACATTATTCTTATGTAATAAAACATTTACAAGAATCTAGGTGGTTACTATATATTTCCCTAGAAGCCAACCAGGCGTGGTAGGTTGCTAGTTAAAATATAAACTATTGCTTAATTCAGGTAAAACAGTATTACAAATTAAACCTCGGCTATCTCCATTGATGTTAATCTTTATTTTCAGGATAGATGACATAATACAAACTGAAGATGCAGAAGTTATAGAACCAGAAGAAAATATAAACAAACAATTAAAAGTTAAGAGATGTGTATCCTTTGCTGATGAGGATGATAGTGAAACTCTAGAAATCACATTTACTCACAGTGAAACTGAACCAGATAAAACTCCATACTGCCCAGATAAGGGTATTATGAAACCCAGTGATATTTATGATGCTCATTCTAACCTGTTTGGTTCTGAAACCACATCAATACTCAAAAAAACAAATTGCGTAAATTATATTCCAGTTGTAAAAAGAGCAGAAAAGAAATCAGATACTAGATTTGAAGATGAACCAGTTGTAAATAACACAATAGTTGTGAAAGATGTTATAGAGAAGGCCCAACAGAATGTAAATAAATTGACAAATGGTTCTAGACCAGCAAGTCTCTTTAAAAAGAACAGAATGCAGAATAAAATGTGAATTTATATATTATTGTATTAAATGTTATAAAATTTGTGCTTTTTTTGTTGTGTTTTTCTAAATTTCTTTGAAATTAATTCTTCCAGTCATTATGCTGGCCAGCCTGGTGGACACCGGGAATAACCTTTGAAGGGTAATTCTCTGTTTTCGATTCCTGCTCTGGCAATTTCTTTAGCACAATGTCAACCATACCTACTAAGAGTCGTGAACGTTATTTTTCCTATTTATCAACAGAAAATGTGGGGTATATCCCCTATCAGGTCCGCCGGTGAAAATAGAAGTAGACTTGGACAAAGTTTCTTAAGCTTTATTGGGTATTTTAATTAAATAAGCATTATTATGGGTTCAGTCAGAGAAAAACAATCTTATTATACGACTTTTGGGTTAAGTGATTTATCATTTTGGTCAATAGGTTACCTTTGACCTAACGGCGTGTTACGATCTGCTACTGCCGTGGATAGTCTCCAGAAACTCCAATAAACATTAGAATGTAAATAGTCCCTGAAGGGATTGATTGTCATACTTAGGAAGGAGAAGTAGAAAATGAAGCACTCATTTTCTGAAAGAAATTAATTTGACATTGACATTGACAACCTCTTTTTATATATTTTAGGTTATGTTGTGATCCGTGAAATTATTTTGTGGTTACAATAAATAAAAAGAGTAATTTAATAAAGGTATCGTTTGGTCAAAATGCTGTCTCGTAATTTGAGGCTACTATGTAGAAGATATTCGCAAGCAGTTAATTTCAGAACTAACGAAATATCACCTGTGAGTAATAACTAAAATGTATTAATCGTTTCTAACCAAATTAAGGAATAATTTATTTTCTAATTTTTCTATGCAACACTTAATATCTCAAGGGTTTTTGTGCGTCTGAGGTAACCTGAACCCGTAAAGCCTTATTATGATCTCGTTAATTCACGGAGCCTTATAGACTCAGACTCTTTATGATTATTATGAGATTTTAGTTTAAAATGTAGTTTACAAATAAGTACATAGTCATAATATGTAGAGTTATCAGTGTACATAGGGAGTGCGCTATGGTTACTGTCTAAAACATTAAAATATTCTTATTTAGGCCCAACACAATGACAAACAAATAGGGTTGTTCTACACCCTGAACCAAGATGTGGTAAAGCAGCTGTTTGGTCACGGGGGCTTCCCTAAGAGCTTCATGAAGCAGACCAAGACTTTCACCGAGTCATCCATCATGGTGCGCCGACCTGCACTCGACCTTATGGACTGCATCAGGGCCTCTGATATGGATAAGCCTGTTATAAGATATGTGCTCTGTATCCTTTTAAAAAATACAATATGCTCACCTTTGATTCAAACAGAATTTGAGATGGGGTGACTGATAACATCTCTACCTACTCCTTGCCAGTCTGCCAATATACTACCAATAAGGGAAAAGGCAATATTTTAATTTTAATATAAATAATAATATATCCTAGAACTAGATCCATAGCTCAATCATTCAAATAAATCTATTTATCATCATTACATTATTACTCTTCTGGTGAAAGGGAAGAATCGCATTTGCCCAGCAGTAGGAGGGCAAAGCTTAAATAAAATAAGACAATCTAATTTGCAGTTCCACAAATTGGCTAGCACAAATTGAGTGACTGTAGACGTTTACAATATCAAAGACTGTAAGGTCATTAATACTATCTATGAAATAAGTTCCTTAGCTTTTACCAGATGGTGAGAAGGGTTCTGGCAAGTCGTTAACTCTCGCACATTTACTGCACTATGCACATGAAGATGGCTACCTGATCGTCCATGTGCCTTGGGGTAAGGATTTGTTGTACTTTACACTTACTATTTTTATACAAAAGCTACTCAATAATAATGTTTCATTTTTGAGACCATTTATTTTTACTGACAGTGTAATACTTATATATGTATATTTTTATTAACTATGCTTCTTTAACTCTGGGATCTTAAATTGACTTGTTGATTTTTATTCTTGTATTACCACTAAAGTGGCTAACAAGTACAATAGCCCAATGGGATGGTTAGCTTATGGACACTTGCAACACCATGAGTACCACTCTAACATTGGCCGAACCTAATTTTTGTTTATACTTGTAAGTTGGTGTCAAAGTTTATTGGCGATGTTCTACCTGTGCACCTTCTTGTTTCATACATTTGCACCTATGATACTAATAATAATGTATACTTTGAACAGTATCAGAATGGCTGAGAAGAATCCCTCGTCATAAGGAGATGTCCAACTCTCAGTCACATGAAGGCTTTGTTGACCTGCCGCTGGATGCTGCTGCATGGCTGTTACACTTCAAGAGTCAAAACCAAGCTCTGCTTAAAAATCCTGAAGTAAGTATTTCCTGTGACATGTACCACGTCATACATACAACTTTTCCGTAACCATTATGGTTTAATTATGTCGCCGTAGTTTTGGCGCCTACCTCTATCATACAAGCAAAAATTCTAAAAACGATTCTTAGTTTTTTTTAATTTAAGTTTAACAAGAAATTACATTATAATCAGGAATCCAACAGTACAATATAAACTTGAAGAAGTTTAATACCGTAACTTCAATACCCTATAAACTTTTTTTTAATACGACGCGAAGGTAGCGAGCAAACTTGCCACCCGCTTGATGGTAAGCGGTCACCATAATCTATAGATATCTGCAATATCGGGTCTAACTAGCGCGTTATCAACTTTATTTTTTTATAAATTCTCGTTAGTAAAACTTATTGGTGCAGTCTGGAGTTTGCACCACCACAAAAGGCATTTTACTTTAACATACAAAAGTCGTCAAGTACATAGCTAAGCTGTGGTCTCTTCAGATCTTCATATACATTTACCTCTTATCTATATATGCTCTATCCCTTATGTAATCTGTCAGTTGAAAACCAGCGTGGAGTATGTTTGGAGCAAGCGTGAGAAGACGGAGGCGGGGTCACCGCTAGCGGCACTCGTCGAGCACGGCGTCAATCGCGTCAAGTACGCATGTGACGTTATCGACGCACTCGTTACAGAGATCAAGGCCTTATCCACTGCGAAAAAGTGAGTGTCATAAAAAAAGTCGCCTCGAATACTGAGGATTCTATACCCACCACAATATTTTATAATAATTTACTAAGAAATATGTTTATTTTTTTATCACTCGGCTTAAGTACTCTAACGCCGACATGACAGTCCGACCTACACTTGATAGGTTTATTTTTTTATTTATTATTAATTGCTACAATGATATTATATGTTTTTACATGTATTGTAATATCATTTGCTAGGCATCGTTAACGTTATGCACTAAATGTTGTATAGGATGTGTGAGCGTGCCTTAAAAGGGCAGAAAATAAATTGTATATTGTGTCTATTAAGCTCTTTAAAATGAAATTAGTGAGATAGACTAGTGTGAATATCATACACATAATTATGTATACGCTTTTTTGAACAATGTAAATGGGGTTTTTAAAAGATAATACTATGTATGTTATAATAATTAAATATGCTCTTAATTGGTCCTTTCAGATGTAAAACGTTCGTGGCCATTGATGGGTTCAACAGTTTCTTCTACCCGCTGACGCGCCTCAACACCGCCACCAAAAAGAAGGTGACACCCGAGGAGGTCACACTCACCACATCCTTCACCAACCTTACTAAGAATGACTGGGTGTGTTTTAAAATATTTTTTTTTATATTCAATATCTGTTGCCAGTGTCATTGTATGAAAGGACTTACTTATATAAAAACAAGTTTTGAATAATCTCCTGTCAATGAGATTCCTCCAAACCAGTGAGTGACTAAAACTTTTTTTCTATTTCTTAGGTTTAGGTGGTACAAGCATACAACATATTATAAGCAGTTATTATTGCATATGGATGCTTGCAACGCCAGAGAAATTCTGCCATTCGCGTGTTGCCGGCCTTGCAAAATTCCCTTCACACTTATCTTGAAGAACCGCATGCTGTACTCTTTTGGGAACACTGTATCTACTTATTTTGTTGTTAGGTCAAAATTACATCAGAATTATGGTGATACTTTCACTAAATACAGACCCTGGTTTTTTTTTATGATGTGTGTTGTCCTTCCTCCAGAGCAATGGTGTGATAGTGGTAACAGCTGACCAACTGGCAGTGCCTGATGACCACCAGGAGAGCTATTTCCCCAAATACTTGCTGTATAGGAAGGTAAAGTTTATATGATATCACATTCTTAATTTAAAATATATCTATTTTTTTATCTAGAATAAATAATGTACTTCCTTCTGCCTGTCATAATTTATCTTTTTACCAGACAATGTTTAAATTTGAATCCTATTGTACCTTTGCTTACCCCGAAAAAAGAATTAAAAAATAAAAGAATCAACCATTGTATTGTTAACCTAAGCTTGCCCAAAAAAAAACTGAGTTTATATCTCATATTAAATATTTCTCCATAGTAATTTGAATATCTTCTTCTATTTCAGGGTTTTGAGCATCTGGATCCCTTTGTGCCCATAGAAGTGGGTCGTTACACCGAGAAGGAGTTCCTAAGCTGTGCCAGTTACTACAGGGACCGGCTCTGGCTCCGAGGTCCGCCCGAGATGGAAACAGAACTCAAGTTCACAAGTGCCTGCAACCCCTACAGATTCATGGAACAGTGTGCACCCTTGTAATATAGTATTTAATAGCCTGTTAATATAATTTTAATGTAGTTTATGTGATTTTAATTTGTCTTATACCTATTTACCAACATTGGAAGAAATTAATCATCATTCTAATATATTGGAAAGTTTTTTTTTTTTAATTAAAATTAAACTCAGTCAAGCATAAGTATTCAGTAAGCTCTGTAATGTAAACCAGTTAACTTATGTTTTTTTTTCCTGTTTTACCTTCACCATATATTATTTATTTTAACTTGACTGAAGAAAGTTTACCAATTTATTTGGATCCAAGGGGCATCCACTCCTTTGTTGCCCTGAGTTTTTTATTTTACAACTATCATGTATCCACTGCATCACAGTACACACCCTGGAAATTGGGACCTACACACTGATGCTCTTATTTTAAAGCACTCTTCATCCTCATATCCTGTCTGTGGCAGTAAAACTCAAAAAGCAGTTTTAATAATTTATTGTTGCTTGATCACATACATATCTACAGGGTTGCACTTAAACTAAAGCTTAGACATCATAACCAATAAGGTGGCGCTTGCCGATGCACTCTCCAATGTAGAACCAGAAGAGTACCTCAGCACCGACAAGCACATTAAGTGTGCCTTCTTTCACGGTCTGCTGTTTCCATGCTCCTGTCTTGACACTGCTCATGAGCTTAGCAATGCCGGCCTTGATCTGTGGGATCTCACTCACTTTGGGCGGCGCGAGTTCGACTCTGGCGTATTTCATGAAGATGCCAATCTTCGGTCTAGCTTGACTGAGGGCCGCTGGAACATATAAATCATAACCTATAATATGACATTGAGAAACAAATACCAAAAGATAGATTGGAAGTAAAATTCGACCATGAGGAATGAGTAAATTACAGGCCAAACCACTCCCTGAATATTGAAAATAACATCAAGGTGTGTGAACGAAAAGTTACCCTTGAATGTTTTTAACCAATGGAATTACATAACGAAGAGAACCACAACAGTGTGCAAAAACATTTACTTTCTAAATCAGTCTGCATTGACTACTTACAGTTGATAAGAGTCGGCACTTTAGCTACTACGCCGGCCATTTCGTTAATTTAATTGAAACAAGTGCAACAAGCAGAAAACAGCAAAATTTAATTTTGGAATGAGAAGAACCAAGAAATCATCCAATCGATTCGTCGTCGAACTGTCAAATTTCTGACAAGTGACAAGTTATAACTCTAACTACAGATTAGCGTAAGTCCTTATCTAAGGGTACAGCCTCTCACATTATCACCCCAGTTATGAACTTAACCACCTTACCCTTATAGAATATATAGGACCTCGAAGAATCCTTGTAAAATAATTCTATGGAAGTCGGAGACAGTAATATACTGTCTCCGACTTAAGATATTTTTAAATACAATGCATACACGGCTTAAGTAGGGTTATTAAAACACACGGATAAGTTTATTTTAAAACTGTCAAGTAACGTAGGTAACAATATCCTTAATCGTAATCCGCTGATATAAAATTCATCTGTAACTCGACGCCGACAGCTGACTGAAAAAAAGACATTTTAATGCAATACAAATTATTTTTGAAGCAATTTTTTTTTTTTTTAATTGTCTCTCGTAGCGTGAGTTCCGGGAACTTTTGCTACTTAACCGGACAATGGCGAGACCAAGGTGGCCTCCAGCCAGGCACTATTACATGCTAAGCAACACAGCTAAGGGCGCCTCATAGTGGGGCTCGGACCTCGGCTTAGGGCGTTGCTGGGGTGCAAGCTAGGGAGCTGGGCTGGGCTGGGATTATTATTTAAATTTAGGGGCGTGTTTAAATCTACTCGCTCGGCGCGGGCCGGCAGATGCAAGGGTCGGGGGGGCAGTTACAAGATATTCGCGTCGAGCCTCGCCGGCGAGGACGGAACAGCGGTCGTCTTTGTGTAGTGTCATTCAGTATGACTTCCTGGAGAACCGTGATGTCGTCATCGGGGTCGATGAGGACATGTCGCGGTCGCCTTCTCTTCGAGATGCGAGAAGGGTTGTATCAGGCGGCCGACACAACCAGCGGGTTTGGGTGCGAAAGGGCAGAGTTGAAAAAGCGTTTAGACAGTTCTTTCATGAACTGCCTAATGGTCGGTATTTTAAGGTCAACGTGAAGTTGACTATTACGCATGTACCACGGAGCTCCTGTGGCCTTGCGCAAGAACCGATTTTGGACAACCTGTAGGGAGTGGATGCTACTGCTGTCAGTGTGAGCAAACACAACACTGGCGTAGGTCATTAGCAGAAATTTTATAATTCTGAATCTTATATATTCGACCCTAGCAAAAATAGTTCTTGAAGAGGACTGATTGCCATAACTGGAAAGAAGAAGAAGAAAAAATATTTTTGATACTAGCAACATTTGTTGCTTACGTCGATCACTTTCTGTCAAACAAACATTTTATTTCATGTCAAGCCAAACCGGCGATTGAATTTATGAAGCTAAAATAGAAGTCAAGAACAATATAGGCTTTCTTATAGCATAGAAAGCAAGCTTATAAGTATATCTGAGATCATAGATATCAGATATGTACTTCCGTGGTATGTGTATTTCAATTCTATACAACAAAATAACCTTAGCGTGGCGACCGATTTAACCAACTTTACGAAGATTTCTTATCAGACAAACCTATTTGGTATTAAAAAAAAACCTATATTTACTCGCAATTAAACCTAAATAAAGTTAATTTGACAAGAGGAAACTGTTTTATGGGTTATAAAAGTAAAGGCCACGTCAGTGCATTTGGCTACGCCGGTCCTATACATCCACGACTGTCATAGATTTCCCGGTTACTATCTATGTAGAAATTTCGTATCATATCATGTCATCCAAAAGCTTCGTATGACATCAATAAAGATAATTTTAATGTTTTCAGCAATATTCCTATTTCTAAGTATCTTGGCATTAAACAATGCTAGCACACTGCAAGGCACGATAGATGTGAAACGGTTACAGACAATATTTGAGGAAAATGTCAAGAGTAAAGACATCTCAGCTCTTTATCATTCCATCAAAGGCTTGAAGCAACTCAATGCTAAAATACCTGATGTTTGTGAGGTAAGCTTTTCAAATCAACCATTTTATCAAAAATATTTTCATCCTGTTCTGTGTGAAGAGTAAAAAAATTGATTTCTAGGTTGTCACCAAAATTCCTGAACATTCATAGATACTTATCACTTTGCCTAATCAACACCATCATTAGCTTTCTATTGATCTCATTTTTTATTGAGATAAGACCTTCAATGCCCCATGTATCAGTATCACATTCCCAAGCAAATCATATTCATATGCATATATATAGAAAGTTATCATTTTCTATTTCAGGAAATCAAAGCCTTCAAATATGATCTCAAGAATATTGAGCAGATATTCTACCTAACAAATGCAGCAGCCCTATCAGGCTGTGTCAACTTCTTGAAGCCTGATGTCCTGTCAGCACCTGCCCAAGTGCTGGACAAGAAGGAGTCCACAATCCCTGAGTTGTACTATGCTGTGTACTCACTGAAAGCCTTGGGCAAAGGCTCTGTATATGACAAGGAAGATGGACTGAAGAATCTCATCCAACTGTTGAAGAAAGATGATTCTCCTGCTAAGTGAGTCAAAAATGCTAATTGTTATGGGTGCTGGAACCTCTGCCTATGTTATCTGGGACCCTTGTGGTAGCATGAAGATATATTATTATATTCTATATATAATAATAAGTTGGGTTTTCCTTCCTGACGCTGTAACTCCAGAACGCACAAACCGATTTCCACAGTTTTGCATTCGTTGGAAAGGTCTCGGGCTCCATGAGGTTTATAGCAAAGAAAATTCAGGAAAATTTGTTATAAATGTCTACCCGTGCGAAGCTGGGGCGGGCCGCTAGTATTCTATAACTCAAAACACATGTAATAGGTACTCTGTATTTACATTCATCTCTTTCGATGCAGGCTTTGTATTGTCCGTAACAGTAACAGTTTTCATTGATATTAGCCTTAACCCTATCAGAGTTATGAGTGATGGATGTAAATAATCCAAAATGCAGAATTTAATTAGTCTGCCTGGTGAGAATTTAATTAGGTGCCTTGAATAGTATAATCAAGTGTTTTGAATTGTTTGAAATCACACTTTTAAAAGTTGTGACTCTACAGGGCATGTCACCTACTGTTTTCTATTATCTCTAAAAATTATATAGCAAGTGCCCCAGCCACATCTGTCTGTCTTATGGGATGAACTTAAAAACTACTGAATTGAGTTTCATACAGTTTTCACCAATGGATAGAGTGATGCTAGCTTTGTGTAGGTAAAGATGAGATAGCTATGATTGATAGTGGTATTTATTCTATTGTACAAAATCACTCACTTTAACTAATTTGTCAGTATTGAAAGTCTTGCTTTCCTTTCTGATGGGTGGAATTATATAGGGATGGCAATAATTTGTCATTACAAATTAGTTTTGTTTACTGATTTCGTACAAATGAATCAATGTTGATCTTTTTGTACACAGCTATGGCTATGTGTTTGCCCTGTGTGAGCACATGGGTTGTGGACCCTGGACCACTTCCCACGCGGAGGGCGTGCTGCTGGCGGCTGACGAGACTGACTCCAAGGCTCTGCACTTTGAAGGAGGCCTGCCCGTCACCTCTCTCCTACTCACCACTATTATCAAGTAAGTCATGATGGATGATGATGGTAATATGAAAAATTACACCACTGAGGTTCCTATGGTTTTGATATAAAAACCATAAGCTAGGCGAATTTATATTTTAATATTATTAAAGCATAAAGATTTTGATTTTGAGGGATTGTTTTTATCAAGACACAAATAATTTCCTCTTGAGAGATGCTAACTGCACATATCTTTTAACCTTTTCATAAACATAAAAATGTTTTAGGCTTTTTTAAGTTCATATTTATTTGATGATAATTTTTATCGGTTTTGATAATACATTAACACATAAAATTACTTTTCGATCTGGCCTCGCTTTTTTTGTCCAAGCATATCTCCGAAACAGCTGATCGGTTTGGCAAGCCTTTTATTAGTAAAAAGGAGTTTTACGTGAGTAATGTATACATTTTGTTATCCCAAACACCAAATTAAATACAGCGATTCCCTTGGGGTCGAAATTGGTTTCCCAGGGGTCTAAATAAAAAGGATAAGAGGGTCATGGTAAGCACAAATTGACCAGACCTAATGTAACAACACTAACTAGGACCTACAAGAGCGAGAAGAAGCCCAGCCCATTGACAGCGGATCAGAAGCTCAAGTTCAGTAACTACCTCCTCTCGCGGCGCTCCCTCACAGCTCCTAAAGGGGCGGCCGCCTTGTTGGAAGCCGCCACCGCCCTTGCTGATGACGAGGTACTCTAACAACACATTTATAATTTAACTTTTACTAGTGAACCGCCCCGGCTTTGCATGGGCTTACACTAAATGAATTATACATACATAAATTTATTCCTACTGGAAGCACATTAAAATCCGTTGAGTAGCTTAGAAGATCTAAGCATACAGACGGCGGGAAACGACTTTGCTTAATACTAGATTCTTTCTTAATTTTAATTAATAATATTTGTCGTAGTAATTTGTAATTTAGTCATTCTGGGTATCTTGAAATGAACTCAGTGGTCATTTTAACGATTAACAAACATTCAAACAAAATTCTCAAAGTAAAATCCCTGCAGCCCATTATATAATGTGTTAATTTTTGATTTTGTTGTAACTTTTTGTTTATCACCAGCCCACCCCTATGAGCATCGTGATCAAAGGCAAGAAGCACATCACCCCAGACGCAGACACCATCGAGATCTCAATCACAGATTTGATCGGCCGTCCCGTCAAAGGCTTGAAACCGGACGATGTGGTCGCCCAATCAGGGACTAGGCTCGCTGATGACGTAGTTGTTCTGTCCAAACAACCTTTGAGCCCCAAGCCTAACGACCCGACGACTTTCGTCCTTAACCTCAGCAAGATTAAAGCTCAATATGGCTTGTATAAGATTGCGTTGAGCGCTGGTAGCAAGACGGCCAACCTGAACATCGCTGTGCTGGGTGAGATCCAGGTGACGAGTGTGGAAGTAGGTATTGGGGATGTGGACGGCACTACCAGCCCCAAGCTCACCACAGTGGCCTACCCCAACAAGCTGACCGAGAAGCTCCAAGCTGATCATCTCCAGAAGTGAGTATACAGCATTTTACAAACACAATTCATAAGGCGGTTCCTCCTAGCGTTGATTGCCATAGATGAAGAGCAGGGAATAAGGATTTTTTACACTTACGTAATTAGATCCACGCCTAAGTCAAGAAAAGTTTAACTCCCAGAAAAAAAAACAATGGAAAGTTTTTTTTATTGTAGTTGTGCATGATATGCATTGCAACGCCTTTGTTTGTCTCTAACTACAAATGAACGCCGTCAATGGCACGGGTTCCGAGAATTATTATTGTGAAGTACTCACCCAAGTATCTTTTAAATACAATCTGTTATAGGAACGCAGATAAGTCGAACTAACAAACCGACAATTAAATTTTAACCGACTACAAAATAATAGGAATAGGAAAAAAATACCATCCAAGTAAACGAATTGCACATTTTGGATCGAGATTTCCTACTTTGACATTTGTTTTTATCATGTTATCAGAAATACACATTCTGTGAAAATTTCAACTGTTTACCCGTTACGGATCATGAGATACAGCCCGCTGACATACAGATAGACCGAAGGATAGCGAAGTCTTACTAATTTATTTATTTGTTTATTTTAATTAATTAGAACGGCTTTAAGCCAATTATACTAATTAACAATGAAACCACAGTCATAAACTCAACTCGCAATACCCAAAGCATGCCGACATTATCATCTGCCATCCATCCGCGAACACGTCACAATTGGACTCCAAGAGGGCGTTGAGCCCAGAGACAGTGCGAGGGACAGGAGAGTGATAATAAGGTTCCTTGGTTACGTTTCAGGTAGGGAACCTAAAAATGAAGTGATTAAATGTATGTGTGCAGAGTGTCGGTGAAGTTCACGGTGCGCGACAAGTGGAGCAAGCCGGTGCTGGTGCAGCAAGCCTTCGTGCGCGTGGCCGGGCCCGGCGCGCGCGACGACGAGGCCATCTTCGTCGCCGAGCCCGACAACGCGAAGGCCTACAAAGTTGAACTGGTCAGACATATATATCATAAATCATAATTTTTTATTGCAATTAGTGTACAGCATTTTAGAATTATACACAGTACACTTATATATACTTTTATACATACAATCTATACTAATATTATATATCTATACTTCTATATATCTATACTTTTATACTGATAATATTATAAAGAGGAAAGATTTGTATTTTAGTGGGTTTGTATTGAATAGGCTACAAAACTACTGGACCGATTTCAAAAATGATTTCACCGTTAGAAAGCTACGTTATCACTGAGTAAAATAGGCTATATTATTATACTAGCTGCCCGCCCCGGCTTTGCACGGGTAGACACTCCAGCTCCCTAGCTTGTCCCCCAGCAACGCCCTTGGCCGAGATCCCAGCCCCACTATGGGGCGCCTTTAGCTGTGTTGCTTAGCATTTATTGACTAGAGGCCGCCTTGATTTAATTGCAATTTTTTCGATTAAGAATCGACCGGCTCATGTACATATGTATATTGTTACCAATTGTTTGAGTCCTGAAGATTTATAGAATCACAAATATTTTATTTATTGCACATTTTTTACAATTAGTTACAATAGTACTAATAACTATTGAAATTATAACAAAAAGGCACAGCAATGTAGTGAAATGAAATTGCCATTTACATTTTGTTGACAGAGTTTCTCAACCTATCAGGACATCTCTAGGGATCAATCGCTCAGCTTAGCGCCCATTTTGTATCCTACCCCCGTTTTCAAGCAGGTCGTGTCGTATTATCGCGATTAGCGTTAGGAATGTCTTTTTTTTTCTACATATACAGGGTATACCAACCAACACAGACCTGTTTTAGGGACTTTGTTTAGAATACACATATGATCATGTATGACAATGGAATGTCGAAAATTCGAAGTTCTAGTCTCTTGTTTTTAATATAAATTCTAGTAATGTTACGCTATAAACTATTATAATATAGCCTATGTTACTCAGTGATAATGTGGCTTTCTAACGGTGAAAGAATTTTATGAAATCGGTCCAGTAGTTTCGGAGCCTGTCAATACAAACCCACAAAAATACAAATCTTTCCACTTTATAATATTAGTGTAGATGTATCAATTTTAAACAATATACTCAGAAATGTCTGTGTGGGTTTTCTAAGGACAGTATAGTGATATAGTGTTGTTTGTGGCCGTTGTTTAGAACGTGGGTAGTATCGGCGAGCACCTGCGCGGCGTGTCGGGCTTGTGTTCGCTGACCCTCCTGCTCGGCGACAGCGCCGCCTCCGCCCCCATCGCGTGGCCGCTCGGGGAGATACACCTGCACTTCGCCACCGACGCCACTGCTATAGGTAACTACACCGAACGCTGCGGCCGAATGCTGACGACATTCAAACTTTGCAGTCCCACGCTGTTTGAAGCGTCCTCAAAATAAAATTTCGCAAGTAAAATCGGAGGAGAGCACTCATTTATATCGAATTTGAGTGGTGTTCCAGTGTTCGGCCATCTACAGCACTACATGTTACATTAAGTCTCTTTTTATTCCGGTATAAATGTACCTTATGTTTGAGTCTAGGTCATGGTCTCTCTTAGCCAATTTTCCATGAAAATCCGTTCAAACAACCAAACTTTCGCATGTATGATTTGTTAATTCGCTACTGAGGTATGAAGTTTTATGTCAGGCGAAATGTTTTAGTTTTTCATACTACTGCGGTGGCACACAAGCATACAGCCCACCTGATGGTAAGGAATCATCACTGTAGCCTATATCCGCTAGCAATACCAGGGATATCACTAACAAGAGCCAGTACTGTTATTTGACTGTGGTCTTCTGTAAGGTGGAGGTACAGTCCCCGTCGGTAGGCTGCAATTGTAATGGTGAACCCACGAGAGATACCAATTCGCCCTACCTCTCTTTTTGAGCTCATGGTGTGATTAATGACTGTTGTAGCTCGGCGGGGTTGCAAATGATACGCGGTGGGTGGACGCTAGACAGTTTATTATGCACACGGTAAAGAAACACACGTAACAGAGTACAATGGGAATGGAGAGTCATAGCATGGAGAGGCATAGCGCGAGAGGCGTCGCGAGTGCTGCCACAAGCCTGTGCGTGGCGGCCTCGCTCGCAGTTGCTAACCGACTGTTTTTAAATGCGATCGGACGCGCTAGGCTTCCCTGCTCCGCGCGGGGTTCTATAGTGTTGTGCACACGCTACACTATACTGTATATATATAAGTAGGATATGTTTTGGCGTTAGTGTGATGTGTGGTGTTGTAGGCGAGGCAGTGTCGAGCAAGGTCCTCGGGCCGCTGCCGGTGATCTCGCACTCGTTCCGCGTGGCGGAGGCGCGGCCGGCGCGGCTGGTGTCGGACGTGTTCGCGGCGGCGTGCGCGGCGCCGCTGCTGCTGCTGCTGCTGCTCTGGGCGCGGCTCGAGCCCAACCTCTCCAACATGCCGTGCTCGCTCAGCGCGCTCGTCTTCCATCTCTCGCTCGGAGGTAACTCACCATCGACAGTTAGCAGGAACATTTTTCGACTACGTATACGATAACGTACTTCGCGAAATGTCAAAATTTTCATATTTATTTTTAGTTACACTTTTCATCAGCGCAGTGGTTTTCATTTTCAACCGACTTCAAAAAAAAAGGAGGAGGTTCTCAATTCGACTATGTTTTTTTTTCCATACAAAATTTGAAAGCGATACGCTATGACAACTTTGCTAGCAGCCCTTCCAGTTTGTAATGTGAACTCGACAAATTAAGTACGTGAATTTTTTTTATGTGTTTGTGCAGCGTCGCTAGGTCTATACGCGTTGCTGTGGCTGCAGCTGTCGATGTTCGACACGGTGCGCTACCTGGCGCCGCTCGCCGCGCTCACCTTCCTGGCCGGACACCGCTTGCTGCGCCGTCTCGCCGACAAGCAGTCGCGCTAACACTATTATCATACAATATTCTACTTAATCCCATTGTGTCTACTTCACTATAACACAAATAAATTAAAAACAAAACCTTTTATTTATACATTTGAACTGCACTGTCTAGACAAAGCCAGCGAGCCCGAACATGGTAAAGTTATGTTGTGTAGTTGAAGAGTGGTCACCCCTCGCACGATCATGGTATAAGACGTATTATAGAATTATGGTCGATGTCAGTTTATCAAATTTCAGCGTAACCAAGCCGATGAGACAGCCAAATTATAAATAAAAGCGTGTCATAAAATCAAATAGAGATATGTATAACTTTTGATTTAGAGTCAAACCCATTATGGCGCCCGGAAATGCGTTTCACGAGTAATACTTAGTGTGTTATCAAGTTTAACAGTCCGGGGAGGCAATGACCAATTTATCACAATATAAATATTTTATAATGACCTGGCAGTCAGTAGTGTCAGTGATCTATCTCAGTTTGGTCCCCAGAGCCTGCGGTTAAAACTTTGAGAAAGGCCGGTCGTTCGTCCATTTGAGACTCACGCTTCGTCTTCCGATGCGTTTCCATCTTCAGAATTTAAAATCTTTAATGAAACCCTCCTCTTAAAACTCTTAAGTCATCAAAAATACATTGTTGTTAAAAATGTATAGATTTAACACTGACCTAATAATTACTAGGACAGGGAGATTTAATATCGCCTTTTACTATCGTCATCAAAAACTGCATGCGCTTTAATAGGTTTCGATTTAACAGCCGTTTTCAACACTTTAGATAAATGTGAAATGTAGGTCTTATTGATAAGTTGTGTGAAATGTTATAAGTTAGCTAATTAATGATATCAGTAAGTTGAGTATGTCAGTGTTCAGAGGATAACCAACAGTGACTCCTTATGTGTGAAGAAATGTGAATGATGCAACCGACCATTAGTGACTTGAATAATTTGAGCATGAACACAAACCTGACACAATTTTGAATTTCAAAGGGTTATTTTTCAAGATTATCTAAAGCACATTAATAAAAAGTGCCTACATGTGTCTATTTAAAATAATTATAATATTTTGTTTTTTATTAAGTCTTCATAGGTTACAAGTTCAGTTTTAATTTTAATGACCAGTGGAAAAAAAACACAAGTCACAGCACATGAGCACAAGTGTTATTTTTCGTTATTTTACATTGATACCTTTTTACAACGCAACATATCTGTAATAGCAAACCTATTTATAGATGGGAATCAGCGTGGTTGATTCCAACTGTCATTCAATTTTATTTAAATAAAAATTATTGTGATCCGTTCTTATATTTTTATTTCTCATCGGAATATATAAGAACATCCCTAGAAATAATTGAAAGTACTAACCTACTCAATACGTAAAAAACAAAAGGAATAAACATAAGTAAATACGTGAGATAGGTAAATGTAAATAGGGGACTTGGCATAGGCTCTCACTTTTGTTTAAGCGTCTAAAATCTTATAATTAGGTAGGTACTCACTCAAGAGCAAGAGTTAAATAATATAGGTGTGTACTACCTACTACGTGTACTATTTGGATGCAATTTATAGAAAAGTACTCCGAATTCCGAATCAGCTTGTATTGCACCGGCGATAAAAGCGGTGAATTCATGGCAAGTTTTGGCAAATGAGTAAAAAATTAAAAAAGGTACGAAATTAATTTTATTAATGTCGTTACATCACCATATTAAGCACATTTTTTTCACACATTATATTCTAATTCGCATCATTACAATTATACTATCTTAACACCTAGGAAATAAAAGTCAAAATAAGGCAAAAATAAATTTCACTAAGGCTAAAAATGTGAAATGCATATGAATACTTATTATTACATTATGATTTATAATTAAACACTACATTAATAATTATATTATTTCTTTAACATTATAAGTGATTAAGGTACATATAATTCACAAGGTCATCCAGGCACCATTATTGTTTTTTTTAACAAAACCCAAAACATAAATATGGTTTTACCGACTGGTACAGCTATCACTTACATCTAATAAGTCGATTGTGCTGATTACACTATAGGAGTCATCAAAATTAGATTGGAATAAGTAATACTGTCAGTCTGTGAGACATATCCTATGGCCTAAACAGTATACAAATATGTTCAAAACTCAGCATCTAGCGTGAAAACATTGTCCATGCGGTTGGCCATCACTCCCCACTTCTGGTATTCTCCTACTTTCTTCTCAAAGAAGTTTGTCTTGCCCTCCAAGGAGATGAGATTCATGAAGTCAAATGGGTTCTTTGTGTTGTAGTGCTGGAAAATGTTTCAGTATTATATAAATACATGTACTAAGAAACAAGATATCATTTTAGGGGACAGATCTAATAATAGTCCAGAAAAAGATAAACTCTGTTTGTATGGGGTAATCTCTGGAACATCCACAAATTTTATACTAAAACTTACTGTCTGAAGAAGACTAAGAAATCCTAGAATAGTAGTGTACATAGTTGCCACCATTATGGTCGGCAACGCGCGAGTGATGCTCCTGGTTTGCAAGCGTTCATAGGCTACGGTAACCGTTTACCATCAGGCGGGCCGTATGCTTGTTTCCCACCTTAGTGGTATAAAAAAAGAGAGCCATATATATGTGTTACCTTTTCCCCAATGAGGTCTACAAGAAGTCTGTCGGCAACAAACTCGATGTAATTGGACATGAGCTCGCAGTTCATGCCGAGCAGCCTAACCGGCAGCGCGTCTGTGAGGAATTCTTGTTCGATGACCACGGCGTCTTTTACTATTTGCAGCACTTTCTGCTTGCTCGGCTTCTGCACTAGGTGCTTGAACATCAAGCACGCGAAGTCTGTGTGCAGACCCTGCCACAAAACCAAAACATTATGAACTGCTTAATGCACTTTGTAGCTGTAGTCTGTTTCAGACTATTACAATTTTATTTGTGTTTCAATAACACAAAAATGTTTAGGTGGTGTGGAAGCAAAAACCACTTTTCATTACCAAGCCATTGATTTTGTAGTCTACTTAGCGTTTCTTTTCGCAATGGTAAATAATATAAGATAAATTATTAGTTTGTATAGTTTTGTTGTACGTATTTGATGCATTGTTATCACATACCAACCTTGTTATCATTTACCGCATATCTTTATAAAGCAACTAGGGTATACAGCTATCAATCTACCAAGACAAGTGTAATGATAATAATAATAATACGTGAGAATAGTCAGACAGCTGATAAAAAATTTAGTCCATATAGGGTCATTTACCTCATCCCTAGAAATAAGTTCATTGCTGAAAGTAAGGCCCGGCATGAGTCCGCGTTTCTTGAGCCAGAATATCGAGGCGAAACTGCCAGAGAAGAATATGCCCTCAACTGATGCGAAGGCGACGATGCGCTCGCCGAACGTGGCCGACTTGCTCGCGATCCACTGCAATGCCCAATCCGCTTTCCTCTTCACACAAGGCATTGTCTCTACCGCATTGAACAAGTAGTCCCTGTGAGACAAAATATTTTATGTTATATTATTGGCACACTAACAGCTTATTTGATAATTTCACATATTAAATGAGTACAAAAACACATTGTCTTACCGTCTCTTCGTCTACTTACTAACTAATAAAAAGTGTAAGACATCATTTAAAGAATATTATAAATCAAATCAAAAACAACAATGGAAGTATATCTAAAAAAATATAAACTATCATTATTACGACTTCCAAGTCTAAACCAAATAGAAAATGGTGGTGTGACTATTTGCAAGTAAAAAAATAAATTACCAATTGAATTCACATAATTTGACATGCAAGATAAGGAGTCATGGCTTTTTGTGTCTGATAAAAATAATTGAACTCAGTGTGTAAATATTTCCATGAGTCATGATTACATTGTTCACTTACATACTTTATAATTAGCATACAAATGTGGATGAGACTACTTTGGACACCATTACATTATTACATGTAGATCATTCACATAACATTGAATGTCCATTACTCTTAAGATTTTGCAATGAATGTAATTTACATATATTTAGGAACTATTCTTCAGTAATGAATAAAATTAGATTATCACTGTTAAACTATGTCAATGGACATAAATTTAGAGCAGATTTTTTATTAAAGATAAGTTGTATAAAAACTATAATTATATTGTTACTACAAAAATTACAAAGGTTAGCATCACACCAAGTGCCTCACAGGCCAGGCCATATACAATTTCACCCTTGATTTGTATACCTCTTTTTCCTACAAAATTAAGCTCCAGCATTCCTCATAATTTCCATTAGGAGTTAACCTTAAGTTGTCTTGTAAAGACAATTTACAAATTTACAGCCTTGAAGGCATAATAAATTTATGTTTCCAAACTCACCTCTCCTGAGGATCCCTGATGTATGTATCAATGAGTAATGAATACATTTCAGAATGAACATTCTCCATCGCTATCTGGAAGCCATAGAAGCACCTGGCTTCAGTCACTTGCACTTCCTGTGAAAATCTTTCCACCAAGTTTTCATTGACAATGCCATCTGATGCAGCAAAGAATGCCAACACATGTTTGATGAAATGCCTCTCACAGTCTTTTAGGCTGTCCCAGTCTGAGAGATCCTAAGGAAGGAAAAGGGAAATGTTAATTTTAATAAACATTAATAAAATTCAACATTTTACAGCACAGGTATAGCAGGATGACAACCTGCATTGAATCATGGTAAATAAAGATGATACATGTGTGTTCATGATGTCAGATGATATTTATATTGTCATTTACGTTATACGTGTGCTATTTCTTAGAAGTAAGGTTAAGATACCTTGGATAGGTCGACTTCTTCCACTGTCCAGAATGACGCTTCGGCCTTCTTATACATCTGCCAGATGTCAGGGTACTGGATGGGAAATACGACGAATCTGCGGGGATTTTCCCTCAGCAGGGGCTCCTTTTGTGGGTCAAACTCCGCATTTTCCTCTTTCTCCAAATCCATCTTTTCAACGAGTACGTTGTCGTCCCGCCTCTCTAGCGCGTTATTTTTCACTGGGGACTGTATAACCAAACAAATTAACAATAAGAATTAAAAATAAATCTAGAGGTCAAGCTAAAACAAAAAAACAATCCATTTTACACAAAAATACTAACCTTAATATGAACGTTGTTCAGGCCATTGTAAAGATTTTCTTTTCCATTAATTAGCGACATTTTTTTGGTCAGTTTTAGTGAAAGTACGTTATAATAATATACGTTTGTACTCTACAATTATTCAATTTGGTTGCTAAATGCCGGCTGTTCTGCCCCGATTGGCGCTAAATCACAAATGCATCGCTAACTGACAGCGGAATTGGCGGCAATATTAACAACGTTCAGAAAGTTAAGCAGTCAAACACTTTTGACAAATACCAAAATAATTAAAGATTATAATAAAACATCCACCATGTAAATAAAACTTTTAATATCTCATTTCGTAATTAAATAAAATTTATAATACGTGTTCGTATAGTACATATTACAAAGAAAGAAAGAAGGTCACCTAGTGAAAATTGACAACCAACGGTAAAAGTTCATGTCCCAACTTCTGAAATTATTCCGGAAATCATTTTCTATTGGTTCAGTGAACCTTCTGGTTCCGTTCTAATTAAAATTGGATCACGCTTGTAAAACTTCAATAAATAGTTAATAAGCTTAAAAATATGACTTAAAATAAATTTTGAGAATTATTGGTTCTACGTATTGTCATATAATGCCCTTTCTGTAAAACCAAAGTTAGTAAGACATGTAGTAGCAGAATGACTATTCCCGCTAAAATCAAGGCAGGCTACGAATTGGACTTGAAATTATACAATCAAAATAAGCTTGGTAAAGATGCGTTCGTAAATTAGATAAGTAACTACATAAAAATGAAAAATAAGGAACTAATCAACAACTAACACACCTCCAGGAACTTTAATAATAATAAGCTTTATTTCAGGCATAGGTACCCATACACAAAATTATAAATAATAACACAGAATTTAAAATTAAAGTTAACACAAATACACTAACAACACAAAATCAAATATCAAAAATATGTACTAATTGCCATACAAATGCTTCCCGCACAAGTGGCTTACAAGCTGGCCCTCAGTCTTACTGGCAACAACACTCAGGAGACCGTTGTCGCTGTCCCGCAGACGACAACGGCAGAGAGACAACTCGGTGGATTCAAAGCGTGGAGAGTCTTTTTCCACGCCCTTTTGAAGCAGCAGTCTAATTAAAGTCACGGATATATTTGTCCTAACACTGTTTGTTTTTTTTATTTTTATTATTATTATTTTTAATATTTGGTAAGGGATACGCGCCCGGAATGCTTAGTAATGTATCTCGGGATAAAACTAAGTGCGGAGACTACTGAAGAAAAAAAACGTTGACTGGATAAAAAAGCTTAGTTGCGATGATGTAGAAGCATTATTGCATGTCCTACGCTAACATCCTACAACGTGTACGTATTTACTTGCAACTTATTCACACACATCACGTCCACACTCACACAGTCACACAAACATACACACACAGCCACACACACTCATGATTATAATCTTAGAAAAAGGTCTTACGCTATTAAAATAATATACCAGATAATTAAAATAACTTTGTATTAAGTTCTACTTATAGTATTGTGTAAGTTAGATAAGGAAGAGCGGAGTACTCTGTCACAGATGTCTCATGATACCGACTTAACAGGGTGCTCCAACAACTTGTTTATAACAATTGGATGTTTACACAATAAATATATTTCTATTCTATTCTATTAAGATTTCATGGAGATGGAAAACTAAAATAGGGGTAATAAGATTCCGCTGAGGGGCAACACCGATGCGGCTGAAGGGTGTCGAGAGGCGTGCACCGGTTTAATCATTGCTGCGGTAGCAAACGTTGCTGTATTTCACCGTGCGTTGGAACTACAGCAACTTCTGAGGTTCGCGCACTGCGGTCAGTACAGACAGGTTGAGGGATGTAACATCGCTCATAAAAACCGACTCCGAGTCTTCTTCTTCCTAAATATGGCAATCAATCCTATTCATTGACTATTTTTACCAGTGTCGAGTGTTTATGCTTGGTTCATACTTCTGCGTCGTGGTGTGTTGTGGTGCCGTCTATTGTGTCTCAACTCTATTGTGTTTAAAGAGTGTAAGATCACCTTCGTTAAATAGCGAAAATAGAGCTAATTTTTAGGAAAAATATAAAAGAATGTTTAAAAATAATATTTTAAATTGTTTGTAACGTTGCATGATTTTATACCTCGTAACATGAATACGAGTGATATTTAATAACCGGCCAGATTTTTCAATTTACTTGTGCTATAAGACAATGTTTCTTGCCAAATTTCATGATTCTAGGTCAACGGGAAGTACCCTATAGGTTTTGACCCTATAGGTTTTCACAAGTGAAATCGCAAAATATGCGAAAATTTGCGACTTATACGGTCATATCTGTTCTTCATATTGACACACAGGTTTGGTATTTTTACAGCTTAAAGAGACTATAGACCCGGGACGCGTTCTTGAGAAAAAAGGTCTTGACACTCGGACACACAGACAGACAGACGGACAACAAAGTGATCCTATAAGTTCCTTTTTTCTTTTAAAGTAGGGAACTCTAAAAATACGGTTACCTACCTATTACTCGTCAGAACTATCAAAATTTGTGTGTCAAATTTACAAATTCTAATTCACTTTCATTCCATTGATTAGAATGCATGACAAAAAAGTATTTTAATGCAAACACGAAAAAAATTGAGACTTGAAAATGTTATTCTCTTACATTCTAAACTGGCAAAAATAGGTACCCTAAAGAGGATTGAGTCCACCGCAGTGCGCGCACTTCTATGAGACTCCAAATTACACAGAATATCCGGTAGCTAAACGCACGGTAAACTAACGTAATGCGCGCTCGGCCTACCTGCGTACATTAAGAAAGAAAGATACTGTATCTTCCCGTAGTATTATCTCAGAGTAGATAATATACTACGTACGTATTACTTTACTCTTTGCCTGAAACTCAAGCCTTTGAAAGGCCACAGCAACCAAGCCAATAAAAATATTAAAAGTCAAATTGAGACGTCGACTGATTTTTATTGTCACTGTCAAAACTGTCAATAAAGTGTTAGACTGTCATTACTGTCAAGCGCTCTGCCGCTTACTGGCTACTGCGCTCAATCATCTGAATCTGGGAATTCTGGGATGAATATTTATTACATTTAGGACGTTTATTTTTCAATTGTGTAGAGAGAAGGAAATTATAGATATAAGAATTCACTTATATATTACTGCGGTGAATCTAAAATGTCGGATAACGACGACGATTACATGTGCGAAGAAGAAGAAGACTATGGTTTGGTATGTTACGTTTTCTTTGATTCGATACAGTATATGAGTATACCTTCTGAGTCTCAGCAGTTGTTTCAATATATAGATAGATGGATAAAAGGCCAGCAACCTATATTATAGAACCTTTTCCAAACCAATCATACCCTTTGTTTTGAATGACAACTATCCTCCTAAAAGAATAGACTGGCTGATCGTTTAAATGTAATTTTATTTAAACTACACCGTTGAATCAGACCCCTTACTAGAATATAGCTGGATTGTTTCCAGTTTCCACTAAATTACGCGTATTGCTTAGTACTTATGTTTACATAAACATTACTATTTAGTAAAGGGCATTGTAACTACCTAGGCTGCCTTTGCTGTATTGAGCTGGCTTTATACTTATCATCAGTAGAACAACCTGAGCTCATGACATAAACAATAATCTTACTAATATGATAAATGTAAAAGTTTGTGAGTATGTATGTATGGTTATGGATGTTTGTTACTCTTCCATGCAAAAACTACTGAACGGATTTGGAACACAGATAGATTATAACCTGGATTAACACATAGAATACTTTTTATCCCGGGAATATGTCAGGTTCCTCTGGGATTCTAAGCTCTGTGCCGAAATTCTAGTACAGAACCATAAATGTCTCCTAGGAATACTCAGAAGACAGCAATTCAGAGCCGGATGTGGACCTGGAGAACCAGTACTATAACAGCAAAGCCCTTAAGGAAGATGCCCCACAAGCAGCCCTACTGAGCTTCCAGAAAGTTCTAGAGCTTGAGGGAGGTGATAAAGGAGAATGGGGGTTCAAGGCGCTCAAGCAAATGATCAAGATAAACTTTAAACTTGTAAGTTTCATATTAAATTTCAAAATCATCCAGCTTCCCTTTATTACACGTAATTTAGGGTCTTCCACAATGTCTTACGCTATGCTTGTATTATAGATGCAAAAGTTACTTCTTTTGTTAATTAGTTAGCATTGTTAACTTGTGAGGTCCCAGACTGGTGATATGCATGTGTGAACTCAAAAGTGGCACTTGTAGGGTGCAACAAACAATGTAGATCAAATATGTTAGGCATATGGTTAAATACTGAAAGTTAAATCTGATGCCATATTCATTTTGAGTGGCCTACAATTTTACATGCAACATTGTATTTTGATAACACTTCAAACATGGGTCTTCAAAATGTTGATGTCATTACAGTATTTGGCCTAAAGATTACTAGTATTTTTATGAATAACATAGGACTTCTATTATTATATAAATTTGTCTTGAAATCTTACCATATTAAAATATATATATGAAAAACACAAATTTTCATCAAATACATGTGTATCCTGATGCCTGGATCACACTCATCACACTAAAAACATAAAAAGCATAATAAACATAGCAGTACTAAAAACTTGACCAATGACAAAAGGATGAGGGAAGGGAGGGTGGGAAGGACAAAACAATGATAAACCTTTACCTTATTTTCATATTTATCAAAGGCTTAATAATATGATCTTTATTCCAGAGTAATTTCACAGAGATGATGGTCAGGTACAAGCAGCTGTTGACGTACATCAAGAGTGCCGTCACACGGAACCACTCTGAGAAATCCATCAACTCTATCCTTGATTACATATCTACTTCTAGAAATGTGAGTATATTGAAATATTCACTGTTGAGATTTTTTTATGTAGCCAATTGACATCATCAAAAATCGTAATATTAAATTGTTGAAATATTTTTTACATGAATTATTACATTGTCAAAAAGTATTTTCATAATGGTAATCTGTCTAGGATATCCATATGCATCTATGCAGACTATTTGCAGATATATAAAAGTATTACATATGCTATGTCAAGCATACATATCCTGTCCTAGTGAATCCCTGGTGTTGCAAGCGTCCATAGGCTATGGTAACTGCTTACCATCAAGCCGGACAAATGCTTGTTGGTGACCTTAGTAGTATAAAAAATGCCTTATAAATAAAAAAATACTAGTATTTAAAATACTTCTTTATGTAGAACTATTTCGAATGATTCATACCTTTAAAAAGTAATAACGACATTTTTAATGTTAAATTGGTGAAGTTGGTGTCCATACAGATGGAACTACTGCAAGACTTCTATGAAACTACGCTAGAAGCTCTGAAGGATGCCAAGAATGACAGGCTGTGGTTCAAGACGAACACCAAGCTCGGCAAGCTGTACTACGACCGAGGGGACTTCAATAAACTGGCCAAGATATTAAAACAATTGCATCAGAGTTGTCAGGTACGGTTTCGTTCTTCCAGTTTCTGTTTTTTGTTTAGGGATGTTACACTTAAACTAAAAAAAGAGAAGAAAAAAGGATAAAAGAAACCATGTTATCACTAAAAAGATCAAGCCTTAGTCAGATATTACTTATTGTCCCCATTAATGGCAACACTGGCCATTTTGATTTGGCCAACGTTGGTTAAGATGCCAAATTTTGTCTGTTTTTTTGTAAATAAATTTTTGATCACACTTTGCTCCTGTGCTTCGACTGTCAATTGTGGTTGACTGGTACAAAAAGGGTCTAGGATTAAGTCCACCATTGTATTTAAATTCTGCACGAAGTTTTAAATAAATAAAATTCACTCTTAATATGATTACCACCTGTGTGAAGTCAGTTATAAATTCACATTAATCCGGTTCTAGACTGATGAAGGTGAAGACGACCTAAAGAAAGGCACGCAGCTCCTCGAGATATACGCGCTCGAGATCCAGATGTACACGGCTCAGAAGAACAACAAGAAACTGAAGGCGCTCTACGAACAGTCACTGCACATCAAGTCCGCGATACCGCATCCGCTCATCATGGGTGTGATTAGAGGTGACGTCACGTTATCAATATACCTACCTATACTACTATTTGATCACTTTATAACCTTCTTGCCATAGACACTTAACTGAGATTATGGCACAAAGACACATTTTTCTCGACCTTTTTTTTATACCACTAGGAAGCACACATGCATACGACCCACCTAATGGTGAGTATTCACCGTAGCCTATAGCCGCTAGCAATACCAGGATCTGTCTGTGTTTGGTATGTATTATAAGTATGTATTTACAAAAAAAATATGTAAGTTTGGGGCCAGATGGCGCTGTGTGGATTTCCAAGCATTATAATTATTTTCACTATAATCTCTCGTGTGTAGAATGTGGCGGCAAGATGCACCTCCGCGAGGGTGAGTTCGAGAAGGCTCACACGGACTTCTTCGAAGCGTTCAAGAACTACGACGAATCCGGCAGCCCGCGGCGGACCACGTGCTTGAAGTACCTCGTGTTGGCTAACATGTGAGTTAATGTCACAAACATATTCTGTTAATGGTGCCAATTCTGTTGTTCAAAATTACTAAACTTAAATAATTTGTCAGGTCTAAAAATATTGCCATCCTTATTTAACCTCACACATGAGAAAGTTAAGCTTAGTAATTTTGAACAACAGAATTGACACCATTGCCTTTATATATTTTTTATGTAATCATAATAATTATAATAAGGAATAAATGCATAAGTCACAAACATTGTTAATGAATTCAGTAATAAATTCAGGCCTCATAAAAAGGTACTTATTGAATGTTGTTAATAAGCTTAACAGCCTTTTAGAACAAAAACCCTGGAAAGCCCTGGCCAGTAGTAACACAGTAAGGAAATTATAAATAAACTAGCACTTCTGCCCGCGATTTTGTCCGCGTTGGGCTTAAAATCCCTGAGGAATCTAACATTTTCCCGGGATAAAAGTTTCCTGTGTTAATCCAGATTATCAACTATATGTGTACCAAATTTCATACAAATCCGTTGAGCCGTTTTTACGTGATTGAGCAACAAACATACATTCATTTTTATAAACTTTCACTTATATAATATTAGTCGGATATGTAACAACAGAAGTATAACACGATGTACCAAGTATGTGTGGTAACGTGAAGTGTAATAATCGCAGGCTAATGAAGTCCGGCATCAACCCGTTCGACTCGCAGGAGGCGAAGCCCTACAAGAACGACCCGGAGATCCTCGCGATGACCAACCTCGTGATGGCCTACCAGAACAACGACATCAACGAGTTCGAATCCATTCTCAAACACAACAGGTAGCCTACGTTTACACACCAGTGCCGGTAGCATGAACATTTTCGACTACGTATTCGAAAACGTTACTCGCGAAATGACAAAATTATCATACAAATTTTTAGTTCCACTTTTGACCGCCGCAGCGCTGTTCATTTTTCAATACAAAAATAGTCGAGGGTGATACGAAAACGTTGTTGCAAGTTATTCATGCTCGCACTACAGACCACTAAGACCCAAATTCTTGATTTAAAAAATATACCACTAAGTTGGCACACCTAATGGTAAGCAAATTTCCGTTTAAGTAAATTTCTATGAACAGTCATTCACGTAATGCCGTCGCAAATTTAATTCTGGATAGGTAGATACAAGATTCAAGACGAGTGACTTAAAAACTACTCAAATAAAAGTATAAATTATTAAAATAAACAATATAATATTCCCCATGTGCCGTTTGCATCGCACCTCTTTGAATTATGGAAACTTACTTCAATACGAGATTTATGATTTGTGGCACAATAGTATACGGACCAAATTGTCTCGCACGGCGCGGTTCCAAAGGAGTATTCTCCCGCGCTCGATCAAATTGTGGAATGAACTCCCCGCCGAGGTTTTCTCAAAGGAGTACAGCATGGGGTTCTTCAAAAAGGCTGTGAAGAGATTTTTGAAGGGTCGGTAACAATAACAAAAAATGGAAAAGCCCACGGGATATACCAAATCGCCCTACCTCTCTTTAAAAAATACAAATATTAATAATGCGATAGGAACAACATAATGGACGACCCGTTCATCCGCGAGCACATCGAGGACCTGCTCCGCAACATCCGGACGCAGGTGCTCATCAAGCTGATCGGGCCCTACACTAGGATCCACATCCCGTTCATCTCCAAGGAACTCAACATCGACGAGAAAGAGGTTGAAAATCTACTCGTCACATGCATTTTGGACAAGTAAGACTTTCATATTTCTATTATAACAATTAAATTGTAATTTATGGTAATGAATAACTTACCTGCAAATATCTTTTATCATTCTGAAAAAATAGGGCGGAAAGTTCATAATATTGAGGGATATTTTTTTTTTTGTTTTTTCTTTTTCGAAAACAAACGGCTAACTTAGCATGACATAAGTAATTTTTGCCGTAGTTTAAGCGGCTCGTATAAGTGATGCACGTGTATGGTACATGTTTATGGTATTTGTGTTTGGTACAAGCGTGTGACCATGCTTACGGTAGTATGACATGTCTGTGGTCCATGGTTATGGTACATACGTATGGTACGCGTGTGGTATATTCTTATGGTACAAGTTCGTGGTCCATAGTTTTGATCCATGCGCTTGATAATAACATATTTGGTACATGGCCCATAGTTATGGTACAAGCCGATGGTCCATGGATATGGTACAAGGGCATGGTACAAGCAGATGGTCCATGGTTATGGTACAAGGGCATGGTACAAGCAGATGGTCCATGGTTATGGTACAAGGGCATGGTACAAGCAGATGGTCCATGTTATGGTACAAGGGCATGGTACAAGCAGATGGTCCATGGTTATGGTACAAGGGCATGGTACGAGCAGATGGTCTATGGTTATGGTACAAGCGTCTGAGACACTCGTGTGGTCCACGTGTACGGTACAGTAGTGTGTGGTGTGTGCAGCACGATCAGCGGGCGCATCGACCAGGTGCACGCCGTGCTGGAGCTGGGGCGCGGCGCCCGCGGCGCGGCGCGGTACTCCGCGCTCGACAAGTGGACCACGCAACTCTCCGCGCTGCACCTCGCGCTCGCCAACAAGATGGCGTAACACCACACACACACACACACAGTGCGCCGGGCTACCACTGCCAAAAGTGACGCTTCTCTTGTAAAAAAACACTAATCTAATTTGGCTATCTTTTTCTCATGTGCGGGGTTAAATAAGGATGGCAATACTTTTTATTGGCAGTGATTTTGTACAACAGAATCGACACCGGATCACTGTCCGTACAATGTCACTCAGCCCGCCTCCGACTCACATACACTACGAAATATCTAGTGCGGCGGATTGCAAGTGCTACTGTGCTATTATCAAGGACATTATGAATGCAATGTTACTCAGTTTGTGACATATTGTAAAATATTGCAACGTGTCTGTTGTCATTTTAGAACAATAACGTAAAATTGTGGACTTAAAACTAAACTTGTCATTTTTGGTAAGTAAAACACTAACAGTAATTCTTACGTTGCTGAATGAACACAGAATTATAGCAATTTGTTACAAAATAAGACGTTAATATCGTAAGTTGAATCTGCTGCGATCATACTCTCGTTAATTATTATAACTTGACATGTGTGATTGTCAATTAGAGCGTGCCCTGTTTGGCCGAAGGATTAGCAGTGCCGGTAGCAAGAACGTCTTCGACTACGCATTCGAAAACGTAACTCTCAAAATATCAATGCTGTTCATACCAATTCCTAGTTCCACTTTTCTCTGCCTCAGCGCCGAAGACGATACGAAAACGAAGTCGCAAGTTATTCTTGCTGGGGCTACTGTTATCATGTTTTGTTAGATTTTTAGCGCAGTTACAGGTGCCTTTATTGAATTTTGAAAGTCGATCGACTTGGTAATATGTAGTGGGCAAGTCGAACCTCACCAATGAGCTTTGTAATCGTAGATGTCTACGTTGAATTTTTTCATACCCTCCAGCTTTGCGTTCCTCAAAATATATGTATTTATTAAAAAGCTTAAATGAATTGTACTTCTCAATGTGACAGAAGTAGGCCTGTTTGGGATTTATTTGATATTTATTGTGCATATTAATCAGTGGCTCACAAAAAGGTGTACTTTTGATGCGTTTATGTAGATAGGTCGAGTCATTTGGGAACTCTCGTGGAATAATCTTCCAACGAAAAAACGGTACAGTCACGCCTGAAATATTTCGTCGAATTTTATAAGCATATTAGACCAAGGTCTTAAAGTAAAGTCGTGACGCCCTGTGACTGACATATTTCTGGAATAAATATAAGAAGTGAATTATATTGATAACATGTGACTGTACCGTGCGATTAATCGATTTTGTAACGAGTGGGAAACGCGTCTGTATTTTAATAAAAGAATTAAGATAATTAATGTAATCTGTCGAGCAATATCGTGTAAATTAGAAATGTGATATAATTTAAGACGGTCTCGACTATTAACAGACAGTTTCATAACATGTAATTCCAATGCAACTTGTTACACAAATACAAAAAGTAACGAGAATTTTTTGTTTTCATTTATCACTCTTGTGACAAGGTTTAACGAGATACCGTAGCGTAGACATAATTTGACATCGAAGATCGACAAAAAATGTACTACTGAATTTAGTTAACTGAATCGCTGAACATGCATACAGGGTTATTCGGATTCCCCAGGGATGCTCCACCTCGAGTACCTGCTTACCATGGTACACACACAGGTACACATTATTACTCGTAGTACAAAAATATAAAGGTATGTAAATGCCGAAACAAAAAAAAACAACATGTTTCTAAATAAATGTTTATTACAATAAGTAAATCCGTAGTATAACTACAAAATGGACGGACTGCTATATCACAGGTTAGTTATATACATTCCCGTATAATTGGTGCGTATACGTTAATTAGTTAAATATTAAACAGTATATAAATTTTAGATTACATTAATACTTCGCAATATATTTTATAAAAACGTTATACTTAGTATAGTTTTATTTCGATTAAAAATTTCAATAGTTAAATGGCACGTGTATATTAAAATATTAGATACGAGAAGAGGTCTGCTGACGTTATAATTCACTTAGCACACATTTTTCCTTCAAGATAATTGAACCTGTAGGTTTTAATATAATTAAAAATGCAATGAAATAAAAGTACAAACGTCGAATTACATGTTATGCTTAAGATTATTATAAACTTTAATTCCTAAGATCTATGGTCTATATTCAAACAACCGCATAGCAGTTGCAAGGAAAGTAGTTTGCTAAACAAAAGTTTGCAGTGCACTCATATTTTAATGGCGCATTTTATTGAAAAGACCGCTACGGGGATATGTACTGGGCTAAAACATAAAATAAGCCCGTGAGAATGTTTGAGCATACACTTAGCCAGTGTAGAGTTTGAATGATAAATGCACCACTTTTTTAAATCGCACAATATTTCATATCATATTAGCATGCAATTATCCTTATAATAATACTATTTAACACACGATAATAATGCGATTACTTTCACATCCGACAATTTAAATTGTAAATTAATAGATTAATTGCCTGATTGTAAAACTTAAATTTCATCTCAGATCTTTATAAATATTTCCTATATTTTATAATATCGACGGGTATTCGACTTAAATATACCTAATATACATCATATACGCATTTAAGTCTTTATACCCCACTTTACTGATAACTCAAATTCCTCTGTTAAGGGCACTCTAGAAACGTAACATAGGCTTGTTGCTTCGCACCGACTGTTATTAGAACTACTCGTTATATCAGTTTATACCTTTCTCACATTGACTTTAGGTATATTATCTCTTTTTTAAGACTGGCACTGTACTAATGTAAATAGCGAAATAGGAACTAAAATTTATGTCGAGTCTACTGGAACAGATTTGTGAATTTCAAAAATAAAACGTTCTGTAATAAAATATAATTAGTATCGATGTCGAGTAAATTGAATGCCGCGTCGACATATTAGTCGACGTAATAGAGCGCGTCGATGGCGATATATTTAGCCGGGTGAAAATTGCATGCCGCATCGAAGTATTTTGTAAGAATAATTCAGCGCCTCGATATATTTGGTCGATAATGGTGCCAATTCTGTTGTTCAAAATTACTAAACTTAACTAATTTGACAGGTCTAAAAATATTGCCTCCTATCCTTATTTAACCCCGCACATGAGAAAGGGATAGCAACACTTTTAGACCTGTAAAATTAGTTAAGTTTAGTAATTTTGAACAACAGAATTGGCACCATTATAGTAGCCGAGCGCGTCGACATATTAGTCGATGTTATAGTAATATAGTGTGTCGTGTGTGTGGTGTCAGTGCTTGGGCTTGTCGTTGAGCCAGGGCCGGAAGATGGGCAGCGAGCTGGGGTAGTGCGCGGGCGCGAGCGCCGAGCCCTCCTCGCGCGGGTACGTGCCCAGCAGGATCGGCAGCTGCAGCTTCACCTCCTTCTCCAGGCTCTTCGGCTCCAATATGAACTACAACAATATAACTACAATAACCAACTGTACCGGCTATATTACTTCTTAAGGAGTCAAGTGCTGTCCCACTGCTGGGCAGGGCTTTCTCCTTGCCATTTAATGGTTGTGTTTTTTCCTTTTTTTAACCGATTCAAAAAAAGTTTCATATATTAATAAGTAGCATTCATCGCGATGACAGTCTCAAAAGCGGCAAGTACAGCACTCAGTACTCCTGCCGCAATGGTCGCTAGGAGTGTTAGGGAAGTGCGACTCACAAACACGTCGTACTGCACGCTGATGAGGTGGCAGCCGCGCAGGTTGGTGGGCGGCAGCGGCGGCACGTAGAGCAGCTCCTGCCGCCAGTGGTCCTGCAGGCCGGGCCGCAGCTTGCCGTGCGCCAGCGCCGCCAGGGCCCGCACCTCGCGCGCCGCCACCTTGCCGTGCGCGCTGTACTGGATCGTCTGCGACACCGAAACAGTTACCCAAACACCATACAACATTCATCTTGAGTAAACCCCCTATTGTATACCGTAATTGAATTTTGACGACTTCAAGGTAAAGTATTTTAAATGATTTATTTTATACCACAATGGTGGCACACAAGCATACGACCCATCTGATGGTAAGCAGTCACCGTAGCCTATAGCCGCTAGCAATACAGGGATATCACTAACGAGTTGCTAAGCCCGTTGTTGATGAGGGTTACTGTGCTAGCAGCATTACTACTAGCCCCGCGTATCCTCGTGGAACACTGGTAACCTTACTTACTGCAGAAACACAACATTACATCAAAGTAGTGTTATTTCACTGCGGTCTTCTGTGAGGTACAATCCCCAGTCCGCCGCCTCCAATATTAATGGGAACACCCACGGGAGATCCCAATTAGCCCTTCCTCTTTTTTAGCTCATGGTGTGATTAATCACTGTACTTAAACATAGAAAAACTCTGTGGTACAGGCTGGGATTTGAACCTGGGCCCATCAGATGACAGGCCGTTGCTTCAGCCACAAGGCCACCACGGCTCATATTGGCTTAGTAGTATGTAGCGTGTGTTCTGTGCAGGTAGCAGGAACATTGTCGACTACGTAAACGAAAACTTATTTCGCGAAATGTCAAAATTGCCATACAAAATTTTAGTTCCACTTTTCACCGCGGCAGCGCTGATCATTTTTCAATACAAAAATAGTCGAAGGCGATACGAAAACGTTGTCGCAATTATTCATGCTAGCCATACTGATGGCGTACCTCAGTGAGCGCGGCGCGGACGGCCTTGATGGTGGTCTTGGAGCGGTTGTCGACCAGCGCGGAGAGCACGATGGTCTCGCCGGGCACGTAGGCGCCGCGGTCCAGCGCCACGCGGCACGAGACCGCGCCGCCGCCCACGCAGCCCACGCCCAGCCGGTGCTCCACGCTACACTCGAACTCTTGCTGCATAGTATACCACACACATTATATATGCTACCTTCAACCAAACAACTGGTGATTAAATTTGGACCTTCATAAGTTCCCCATTAGGGCCTAAACTGAATGTTCATGTTTTTTTGTATTTTGAGTTCGATTTTACCAGAGACCTGACAAAGCGACAATAATCGACCGGGCAGAGCGAAGGAAAACGTTATCTCGTACTTGATACCATTGGCTATGCTGACCTAAAGAAGAGACAAGTTTGACATATACGTATTATGCTTCCAGTATTGCTCTGCGAAGAAAAATTGAGAAGTATGCTGGTTTTTATTAGTTCTATATCCCGAGAAGGAACGACGACTACGTTTCGCAGCGTTATTCTCAAAATGTTCATATGTATTGGTATACCAATTTTTAGTTCCACTTTTCGCCGCCGCGGCTCTATTAATTTTCCCATCAAAAAGTTTCGAATGACGTAGTTGAAAGTAATTCGATAGTCTTTTACCACTTCACTGATTGCTCGGCACAGGCATACTGCAGCAAGGATCGTGATAATTCAACAATTTATATATATTTCTTACCATATAAAATTACCAAAATGCACCGATTATTTAACTCAAATTTAGCTAGAATACCTTCTGTAACTAAATTACACTGTGCCCATATTTGTTCCCATGACAAATTATATACAAATTTATATGAAGGTTAAAATGTACCAATGTTTGAAAGAATACAACCAATTGCAACATTTAGTCAATATGCTTCTAACAAACAATATTTTAACCAATCTTAAATACTTAGGTAAGGAAATACATGGTAAATACGACGAGACCTCTGGTCTAGTGGTTAGTATACCTGACTGCTGCGCTAGGGGTCGCGGGTTCGATTCCTGCCGGGGCTTACATTTATGTGACAAATATGTTTGCCTTGCGTCTGGGTGTTTGGTATGTATTATAAGTATGTATTTACAAACAAAAAGTATATAAGTATTATATCAGCTGCTGGTTCCCATAGTACAAGCTTTGCTTAGTTTGGGGCCAGATGGCGCTGTGTGATAATGTCCAAGCATTATTATTATTATTAATATTTTGGTAAGTATATAAAATAACACTATACTGAACCGGTTATGATTCAAGTCTTATGAACAATCAAGAATGATTTATCTTGGTAATTGTGTATTCTGGTAATGATGTCAAGTGAAAAAGCTTTATAAAACTCGCGAACAAAACAATGCCATAATAAAACTATCGTAATACACACCTGATGGATTTTAAGGCCAGTGGCACACTGTTGTATTATATAAGAACGTTGTAACAATCAAATAAGTGACGTGACCTTCTCTTCCTCATGTTAGACAACATTATATGTTCAATACAATTGTCCATATTACAATTGTCTGTCCCATGTCTTATTTGACATCCACAATTTCCTGTTTTGTATCTTGATAGTAAATAATTTCAAGAAACTTGCTTGATACAGAAATTTCTCTATGAGTCTCTTGGATGGCTATGTTACTTTATTTACTTAGAACATAATGGTGGAAACAAAGTCAATAAAATATTGTATTTCATAAGAGTTGAATATTTGTAAATGGCATAGGATGATTATAAGCAATATTAGACTGTAAATATTCCTATTAGAAATATAAAATTACGCCTTATTCCATTAAAAATCTAGACAATGTCGCGGGTAATGGCTAGTTTCAAATAAACTAGCCATTACCCGCGACATTGTCTAGATTTGTTTAAATAGAAAAGTAGCCTCTGTCCTTCCCCAGTTACATTTTATTACGATCCGTTCAGTCAGCAAATAAACAGAGTAACTTTCGCATTTATAGTATTAGTATGGATACATGCAATACACATGCTCCTATAGAGTTTTACTCACAGCCAAAACGGGAGGTTCCAAATTCAGATCAATAGGGTTCATTACTATGAACACTTGCTGATTTTTGTGCGTCAATCCATTTGGTTCTCTCAAGGCTGCCTTGCAGTAATACTGGACCCACCCGTGAGTGCCGAGGAATGTTGAAGGAAGTCCCATTGGCAGACCCAGTTTGAATGGGAAGCTGTGAATGCCAGGGGACAGCACTGATGGGCTGTGGCCTGTTAAAATATTATCAGTGATAAAGACATCGAATGTAGAGAATTTAATGTATGATATTATGATACAAGTGCATACTTGCATATTAGAAAAAAAACATTGCCTTTTTTTATATTATTTCTAATAAATGATTCTACTACAACTATTGTTTGAATTAAATATATTTAGGCAATAGATGCAAACAAAGTGTGCAAGTAAGTCAAGACTGAAATGGGGCACTATATTCTTTGAAAGAGCAGCAGCATGATGCCTAATAGATAACATAACTTGCACCAACAAAAAAAATCCTAGTCAGTTTCACAAATTAAGATATTTTTGCTGCTATAGCACAATCTTTATGTGTATTATTTAAGCATTCCTTACCAACTCTATTTGAAATAAAACATACACCAGAGCTCTTTTTGTCTCACTCTTATTTTTAGCACACAACTCTAAAAATGGCTGCAAGTACACTTTTTGTAGAATCAAGCTGTGATTCAGTTCAGTAATTATAGATAAGTTTAAAAAACAAATCACCTGGTTCACCCAGCAGTCTCATTCTGAAGTCAATGTAATTCTCCTTATCAAATAGCCTTTCATGGCGACCAGAACCCACCCTAACTACTCCTTCACCAACCACATGGAAATGTAGACCTGTAACAGACAATTATATATTAAAAATTAAACATATGTTTTAAGAGCCTAAAGTATTTTTTTGTTCAGTGAGCCAATAGTAAATAATTCTCACAATGAGATAACATTATATTATATTTCCAACTTATATTTTTTTGTCATTAGATATTCTATAGTATACTTTCATATTATTATTAATTTTGATTGTTCATCCCAAATTTAATAAAAGTACTTAGTAATTGATTATTTTGCCAATGCCAGGTCTAATTCATAAATGGTATAATTCACAAAAACATTGAATCAAACAATATTAACATAGCATTTCACATCAGAAAGAAACCCTTAAAAAGGTCAAACAATAAAACATGATTTACCTAATACTGGTGTGTCATCCTGCAGCTCCATTAGCACTTTTCCTGAAAGAAACTGTCCAGGGAAGTACAGCAGGGATGTGTTGTCAAAAACTATTAGAAACTTGAGCAATTTGCGAGGCATTGTCACCGTTTCTGCAACAAATGCTTATATGGAAATAGCTTATATGGAATATACACAACACTTTTCACTGATCATGTATAATCTCTGTGGACACATAATCTTTACATTCATTTGCTTCTAATTACAGACCCATAAAACACAGAAATTGCTATTACCTCTACACAATTTATCAAGTAGGAAGCAGTTGAAGACTCATAAATATTCTAGTGCTGATATTTAATTCACTTTTATTATTTATTTATGCAAATATTCTCAATTGTGTAATTGAGAGCCGGAAATTAATGCCATAAGATAATTAGTCATATTTAAGTTACAAGTAGTAGGGAAATTGTATAACATGTCTTTCGACTTTACGCGATATTTAGCGAACCTTGTAATAACGAAAGTTACGCCCACGATGGCATTATCTTAAAATTTAACACACAGTAGGCTGAGCACAACTAAGTTGAGAAATAAGTTCAATCGAAGGCCATCTAGGTACTACACTTACCTCGTTTGATTTATAAGATAAATGAGTAAAAAGCATGTACTATTTTTAACACAATGTTTGATTTATCAGCACTTCGCACTTTATGCTACATAAATCATTTATTAAAACTAAAACAAAGTACTCTGGCTGTGTATAAGAATGAAAATCGTCAACCGCAGTTATGAAATTTTGACTGCCACTGAGTGACAGACAGTCGTAACGAGAGCGAGACGCGAGTACCACAGTACTGCCGTGGGTTGTCTCCAGAAACTCCATTGGGCGTTAGAATGCATGACACTAGGCATTTTAATGCGGCAAACACGAGAAATTTTGCTACATGAAAATTCTCTAACACTCGACAATGGCAAAAATAGTCCCTGAAGGGATTGATTGCCATACTAAGGAAGAAGAAGAAGAAGAGTACCGCAGTAGCTCACTATTGACACTGACAGTGAGGTAACTTACTGACATATCTGACACCTTTACGGGAATCACAGCTTGTCGCCAAAAACTTCACAGAGTACAATCACATCGTTTATAAACATAAAGAAGAAGAAATTGAAAATGTCACTGTGACTGACAGGCGTACATAGAATGGGATGGGGTTTGTTTGTATTTTGAATTCAGTTCAGTAAACTAAACAGCTAGCGTAATTTAAATTTAGTGGAAGTTGAATTAAATTACCTATTCGTAAGTAAGTAGAGGGACACCATACCAAAATGCCGAGTGAAATGATAACACTCCAACTCGGCCAATGCGGCAACCAAAGTGAGTGTAGAAACGTGATTTATTATGTTCAGTTAATTCAAAACAATATTGGTTGAAATAGATTATTTTTTAAATTGATTAATTGCAGTCGGCTTCGAGTTCTGGAAACAGTTATGTATAGAACACGGCATATCTCCCGAGGGAATCCTGGAGGAGTTTGCTTCGGCCGGGTCAGATCGAAAGGATGTGTTTTTCTACCAAGCAGACGATGACCACTACATTCCGAGAGCAGTTCTCCTGGACTTGGAACCGCGTGTCATACACACCATCATGAACTCGCCATACGCTAAGGTAGTAAAGTACCACATCACATCAGTATCTTTGCATGCTCCTTAAGCTCTAACTAAACAAAGAGGAACCTAATGTAAATACGTCCTTATAAAAATAGAAGAAACCTAATATCCCTACCAAACAATCATGTTCATCATCTGTATTGTATGGTGCATTTTTTGGACATCAATAAAACAATTATGCTTTCATTCTTCAAAAAAGTATACTTAAAAAAGTATATGTAAATCAAAAAAGTATACTTAAAAAAGTATATGTAAATCTAAAAAAACAACATATAATGTTGCATCATTGAGTTGCTGTTTTTTTCATATTTATTGTTGCCTGTATTTATTCTTTATTTTTAATTAACCATTCACTTTAATCTGAAGCAGCTATAAAGGTTGAAATTTTGCATGTAATAGACCACCAGTATATTAGTAAATATGTTATATAAGCTTGTAATCAATATATTTGTTTTCAGCTGTACAATCCGGAGAATGTGTATTTATCGAAGCATGGAGGAGGTGCTGGAAACAACTGGGCATCAGGTTATGCTCAGGGAGAGAAACTGAATGAGGAGGTGTTTGATATCATCAACAGAGAAGCCGATGGCAGTGATAACTTAGAGGTAATAATGACACTAAAGACCACAGTCAAATAACACTACTTTGATGTAGTGTTGTGTTTCTGCGGTAAGTATGGTTGCCAGTGCTCCACTAGGATATAGTGCACTAGCAGTAATGCAGCTAGCACAGTGAGTCCTCATCAACAACATGGTTGGCAATGCGTTAGTGATACCCCTGCCATGGTATTGCTAGCGGCTATAGGCCATCAGGTAGGCCGTATGCTTGTGTGCCAGCTCAGTGGTATAAAAAAATAATGTCAACATTTTATACATGTACAGATCAACTGCTTATCACTTATGCTTTCCTAGTACATTATGTAGTGATCAGAATTTGCATGTGACTTAAATCAATTTTCATGGCCAGGGTTTTGTGCTCTGCCACTCGATAGCTGGGGGCACAGGCTCAGGAATGGGGTCTTACATCCTTGAGCACCTGTCAGACAGGTTCCCGAAGAAACTGGTGCAGACATACAGTGTGTTCCCCAACTTGGATGAAATCAGGTTTGTGTGATCTACAATACATCATGCATTTTTTTTTCAAAGTAATTGACTATAATAGATTTCCATGCGTATGCATTTTTATTTGTAAGAATAATCAACCATTTATAGCATTCTTGCTTTGATGGGTAGCTCCTGGAAGTAAATAAAATGTAAGTGTATATAAGCATGGGGTTCTTCAAGGAAGGGTGTGTAGAGATTTATGGAGGGTCAGTAACACATACATACGGTAACCGCTTACCATCCGGCGGGCGGAATGCTTGTTTGCCCCCTTAGCGGTATAAAACATTTTTGGTATGGGCCACCCTTATTACTAGTTATTATCACTTATATCACTAAGGTGGCAAACAAGCATACGGCCCACCTGATGACAAGCGGTCACCGTGGCCTATGGACGCTTGCAACACCAGGGCCCCGAGTCCGGTATTTAATTTATCACAATTTCGTGCCGTTATGACGGTTTAATTGCAGCAATTGGAAGTAAAGGAAGTCCTCACACAAGAGTCTTGTATTTGGGTTGTATTATAATTGTAATATAAATGTTTATGCAATTGTGTATACTCTTGTGTTGCCGACCCTAAGTAACATGTAGTATGTTGTGCCAGTGATGTAGTGGTCCAGCCGTACAACTCGCTGCTCACGCTGAAGCGGCTGACGGAGAGTGCGGACTGCGTCATGGTGCTGGACAACACGGCGCTCAACAGGATCGCGAGCGACCGCCTCCATATACAGAACCCGTCGTTTGCGCAGATCAACACACTCGTCTCCACCATCATGAGTGCTAGTACCGCTACTCTTAGGTAACTTTGTTACTTGGATTTGCTTTAACCTTATTAATGAGACGTCGCTGTTCGTCCGTCCGTCTGTCTGGCAACGGACTACATCTCATGATCCGTAATACGTGCACAGTTCAATTCTCACAGAATGTGTATTTCTGTTGCCGCTATAGCAACAAATAAAAATAACGAAAATAAATAAAAAATACAGGAGGAAGGAATAATTATTTTGGGATTTTTCCTCTATCCTAATAATGGTAACAAGTAGGCGCTTGAAATGTTCATAAAGTGTGTACTTCTATAATTTCTAAAAAAGGTGTGAATTTACAATTAAAACTTATTATTTGCGGTTGATGCAATAGCCGTGTCTAGGGATCGAACTACAAAGTTAAGTTAGTCATTTAACCTATTTTGTTTTTAGTATGGAACTCACGGTGTGCGAGTTCAACCGACACTTGGCCGGTTTTTTTTATCTATGCCGGTAGCAGGAACATTGTCGACAACGTTTTCGTATCGCCTTCGACTATTTTTGTATTGGAAAATGAACAGCGCTGTGGCGGTGAAAAGTGGAACTAAAAATTAGTATGACAATTTTGACATTTCGCGAGCTACGTTTTCGAATACGTTGTCGACAATGTTCCTGCTACTGGCACTGTTCACACTTCATCCACTAATATGAATGTGTGTGTGTAATGCGCATGTGCAGGTATCCATCGTACATGAACAACGATCTGATCAGTCTGGTGGCGCCGCTTATCCCCACGCCGCGGCTGCACTTCCTCATGACGGGGTACACGCCCCTCACGGCGGACCACGAGCTCAATACAGTAAGTCACGTGGCCTTGGATACTGTTAGTAGCTATTGTTATGGCAGACATCAATACTGTAAGTCACATTGAGTACTGTTAGTGCCCTTTATTATGGCATACTAATAATAATAACTGCTGGTGTCCAGTATGGCTAACATGTATGCGAAGAGAATATCTCACGGAAGAAATAATAGACAAAACGTTGTCTACGCCGAGTAACTGTGAGATACCCTAGCTTGCGCGCCATTAACGAGAACTACTCGTCGAAGACATCATTTTTCTTGCTGCTGACTCGGCTTTGATGCACTGCAATAAAACCCTATCGAGCATTAGTTACAGAAAGGCCAGTTCTTTATAAGCGACGTCAGCGTCACTAAGCGATTGTGACGCCAGCCATTTAGAAACACGTGTTGAAAAATTAAGCAACGCGCCTTATTTTTGTGTATTTAGGCGATAATTAAAATTAAAATTAAATTGTCTATACCGGATTCGGGTGGAATAAAGAAAATTTACTAACGTATTGTAATTTATAAATATAGATCTGCCTGGAGGAAATACTTATGAGGCATTCTTTAAAAGCAATTACTCATGTCTCGCAGGTAAATAATATAGCAGGGGTGTCACCCAACATCCTACAAAGACGACTAGTCACGAACGAATGCTATCATGGCAAATCATCATCTCCTCAGATGCAACTTATTTGATGAATGTTAATATTTGACAGGCGCCAAAGATCCGCAAGACGACAGTATTGGACGTGATGCAACGGCTGCTGCAGCCCAAGAATATGATGGTGTCGCTGAGCCCCGACAGGACGAACCAACACTGCTACATATCGATATTGAACATTATACAGGTGAGGTGTCATCACGCAGCATACATTTTATATTTAGCTTTGCCGTACTATCTATAGTCAAAATCGAGAGTTTACCTTTAAAATCAGTATGTAGATAGCATAAAATGTGGCAATTCTATCGATAGTAATCGGGTTATCAAATATTTTGTCTACCCGTGCGAAGCCGGAGCGGGCAGCTAGTGTTATATGGCCTAAAGCATTCCTCGATAAATCCTCTATCCAATACAATAATATTTTTTCAATTCGAACAAGTAGTTCCTGAGATTAGAGCGTTCAAACAAACAAACTATTCAGCTTTATAATATTAGTATAGATATTGATAGTATCAAACCTAAATACTATCGATTCTAACACGACTATTAAAGTTCTATACTATCGATAGTATAGATGCAAGACAGCAATAGTATTGCCACATTGTATGCTAACGGTTTACGGTTGCATTACGGGTCCTGATTGGCCCAGCTGTGACGGTAGCAGGAACATTGTCGACAACGTATTCGAAAACGTAACTCGCGAAATGTCAAAATTGTCATACTAATTTTTAGTTCCACTTTTCACCGCCGCAGCGCTGTTCGTTTTCCAATACAAAAATAGTCGAAGGCGATACGAAAACGTTGTCGACAATGTTCCTGCTACCGGCACAGGATGCACGTCGACCCTTGGGATCTTTTGTTGTGTATTCCATTGATACTAGCAATTATCATGCTATGGCTGGACTATCGATAGTGTATATGACAAGAAGCTCTCTAAATATTGGATTTGAAGATGATTCGAAAAAGAATTTCTTTTTTTTAGTTAACGAAAATATAAGACCTTGCGTGTGTGGTACATGCCTCTTATGTGGTACATGTCCTTGAGCGCAAGCTGGCGTCGTTGATCCCATGCCTTGCAGGCTCGGGTAGTATGGTGTATGGTGTATGGTGCATGTTGCATGGTGGTCGTGCCGCGTGCAGGGCGAGGTGGACCCGTCGCAGGTGCACAAGTCGCTGCAGCGCATCCGCGAGCGCAAGCTGGCGTCGTTCATCCCGTGGGGCCCGGCCTCCATCCAGGTGGCGCTCTCGCGGCGCTCGCCCTACGTGCACGCCTCGCACAAGGTCTCCGGCCTGCTGCTCGCCAACCACACCAACATCTCCTCCGTGAGTCACAACAATAAACAACGCACATGTTGGTGCCAATTCTGTTCTACAAAATTACTAAACTAATTTGACAGTTATTAAAATCTTGCTATCCCTTTCTCACGTGCAGGGCTAAATAAGGATAGAAATACGTTTGTCATATTAGTTTAGTTTAGTGATTTTGTACAATATAATTGGCACCATTTACTTCTACCTTATCTCCTGTCAAGTGAGCTTGAAATGCTTTAAGTCCACCATTGTAATCTGAATGTTCGCCCGCCTAAGAAGAAGTATGGTACTCAAGAATATATTAACAATTAGTTTTTTATAAAGAGGTTCAGTTCCATTAAATAATTTCAGCGATTACCCCTTACATGAACTCTTTATGATATTATAGCAGTAGTGATGGTACGGACAGATTTGGCTACTGGACTCTAGAAGTAGCACAAAGCTAACTTGAGAATAATCACTGCGCTAAGGTATAGGGGACGGGCAGGTCTCCTTACTGCCAGCTCAGCTATTTGAAAACCTTATTCAGCACAGGAGCTTAACTTTTCAATGAAGAAACGAAGAAGAAAGAAGAAAATTTTGACGAGACCGCTGGTCTAGTGGTTAGTACACCTGACGGCTAGGCTAGAGGTCGCGGGTTCGATTCCCGCCGGGGCAAACATTTATCTGACAAATCTGTTTGCCTTGCGTCTGGGTGTTTGGTATGTATTATAAGTATGTATTTACAAAAAAAATGTATATAAGTATTATATCAGCTACTGGTTCCCATAGTACAAGCTTTGCTTAGTTTGGGGCCAGATGGCGCTGTGTGATAATGTCCAAGCATTATTATTATTATTATTATTATATTATAAGAAACGTTATTTGGTTGCACACTTAAGAGCGCGAGTGTACGGAAGCATAACTAACACAGGCATAAAATATCTTATACTAATGATATTATGTGATTCGCAGCTGTTCGACCGGTGCCTGCAGCAGTTCGACAAGCTGCGCAAGCGCGAGGCGTTCCTGGAGGTGTTCCGCAAGGAGCCCATGTTCCACAACTCGCTGGACGAGTTCGACCAGTCGCGCGGCGTGGTCGACGACCTCGTGCGCGAGTACCAGGCCGCCGCCACGCCGGACTACGTGCATTGGAACCCCGGTTAGACACTCCCACTTATATACCTATTAAATGGAAACATATTGCGATTGGCGAATTGGGATCTCCCGTTTTCCCATTAATATTGGAGCCGCCCGACTGGGGACTGTACCTCCACCCTACAGAAGACTGCAGTGAAATAATACTACTTTGATGTAGTGTTGTGTTACTGCGTGTAAGTAAGGTTGCCAGTGCTCCACGAGGATACGCTGCGCTAGTAGTAATGCTGCTGGCACAGTGAGTCCTCATCAACAACCTGGTTGGCAACTCGTTAGAGATATCCCCGGTTATTATAATTTTTTTTATCACTTTAGTAAATAGCTTTAATATATATAAATAAACTGGACATAAATATCGGGTCTGTAAACTTGCATTATAAGATATTCTTGTTTTAATTTTAGAGAGCAGTCAGATATAGTACACAGTGGAGTGAGCGTTGGAACTTTGTTAACCAGAATGGATCGGAAGTCATTGATCGGGATACCAAAAACGAGAAGTTGCCTTATGGAGGAGAGCAAACTCAATAATTTGTTATTGTTTTGTCTAACCAAGTGCCATTTTGTATAAGTATTGTTTGTGACACTCTGTTAATAATAAATAATAATGCACTCTAGGTAATATCACACCCCATTCAGCTGAAGCACACACACAAGTTGAAATTATACAAATTAATTTTTTACCAAGAATTTATTTTAATTTTAATAATTGCTAACACTTCCAACCTTCTTATTCCGTACATAATATTAAACCATATCACTCTCGTGCGAACTCCACACTAGTTTACGTTCCTATGTGAAGTGTACATCGCGCCACAGACCAGTTTATTGGACATTAAAAGTGACTATTGTTTTGTTGATAAAATGTGTCAAACACATATTATATGAGCGCTTCTAGGAACATAGTTGATGGATTCAGCCTAGTCTAGTGAAGCCATAGTACAATGAGAATGAAGTCTATGCCCCTAGAATGCAACCCTTACTAGGATCACAAACAAGCTACATACAAAAATAAACTCCCATTACATCCAAGTATCTGTATTAAAGGGCAGATCTTACATAATTGCCTTATTATACCTACTATGGTTACACATACATGACAGGAGTAAAATTTTATATATCTCATATATTTAAACATGATGTATGTATTTGATTAGTCATGAATAAATGTTTATTTCTAAACTAGAACATGCAAGTTGTGAATTCAAAATTAGAGCCTATATGTGGCTGTCATATATCAATACAAGTCCACGCCAAACTTAGTAAACTATAAAAATAGGGTAGTACAGATTTTCAGAGCTGTCAGAATGCTTAGCAAGCATGACTTCACACATATTTACAGCAAATTAAACAGATGGATGGACTGTAAACCTCCTAGGCATTGCTGCATTACTGACGTGATTACGATTCAATGTTCACTGTTTGAGCCATCATAGCTCTGAAGACAGTAACAATAAGATCTTGCACTTCACTGACAGAGCCGAGCATTACAACAAAACAGATATGCAGAGTAAGTGAACTAGTGAGCTAAGTAATGGTATTTATTTTAATGAAAACTATTACAGAGATGCAGATCACATCCAACAGCATATACCACATGAACAACTGCATAACTGAGTACACACCCTCAACTTAAACTATACTAAATTTATCTAAAAATATAACCAATGTTCTTATAAAATTTTTTATGGCAATTTCAACACAGATTACACCAATAATGATCAGATTGTTGACATCAAAGAAGTAAAATTGAATGAGAACTTAGATAAACACATGTGTGCAAAAAATCAAGTTAAATCAAAAGCAAAGCTTAGTGCAGTAGCATAATGAACATAAGATTAGTTCAGTGGCAAGGGTTTGGGTTTTGGCTAGGAGGTCTGGCTAGTGGACTGGTACTTGGGTTGGATGATACTTGTCTTGCGGATGGGCACAGTTTCTGGTGTGGGGATGGCATCTCCAGTTGGCAGCTTGGCAGGAGCTGCAGGCACTTTGAATGGAGCTGCTAAGTTGCTTGGCCGTTGTTTTGCCATCTGATAGTCACCAGAGTCAAAGAACTTTTGCTGAGGAAAAAAAAACATTGAATGCACAAAAACATTCTCATCATTGACCAGAAGAACCATTATGGTTATCTTATAATCAACAAGATAATGGTGGGGAGTGGCTGACAACACACATTATGTCCATACATAACTTTTGGTATCTTACCAATGATACATAGAGCCCTGTCTGATACTCAAGGTAAGATGCCTTGTCCTTTCAAAAGACCTATACAGATACAAGGCAAAGTTTATGGTCACAAAATTTATTGGAAGTTGCTGACCTGTTACTGATGACAAGTACTTGTGACGTTACAAAGCTGTTCAAGCATCAAAATCATGGTAGCTGATAAACAACAGATAAGGAATGCTAAAACAATTGAATTATTCATACATACTAACATATAATAACAAGTCCCTTTTGAGGTAGCCAGAGATAATAGAGTACCATCTCACTAGTCTACAATAGCCACCTTTTGGTAATTTATGCTACATTCATAAATCTGTAGGAAGATAAAAGACCACCAGTTTCAAGAACTACCTTAGCATCGTTAAGTAGGTTAAATGTTTAAACATACTGACCCCTTTAGCTAGCCTCTTTTGTAAGAATGCCGAGTGACCACCCGGTCCCCTCCCAAGCATTGCATTTGGAAACTTCGCCTTCAATTTGGCTTCCTCTAGTTTCTCCACTTCTTTAGGCTGAAAAGACAAAAAAATATAAACAAAGAAGTGTTGACAGCATGGTAATTTTAGAGTAAGTAAAGACTACAAAACTAACTCACGCTCACATCCATTGGTGGTTCGTTCTGATCTGAGGAATCACCCATTTCGCTGGCTCTAGAAATAAATAAATCCGTTATCTTTTTGCAACGTTGATATTGTTTTGTTTACCCTCTCTCTTACAAACAATGCGTATTTATGAAGATAATAATCTCAAATCTTCGATATTGTTGGTGACACTCTAAATAGATTTGACAAGGTCGCTCATCAAATAGTGAACACAACCTTCCTTAGCTAAACACATGGCTCGACTCAACAAATACAAAATTGATGAAGAAAAGGAAGGGATGAAGTGATTCATAAACGTTATATTGACGGTTACTTGTTTACCTTGGTACGATATTGATCTTCTTAATTTACAAATAACAAATCAAAATTGCATTCGAATGAAATCAATGCGAATGTAACTTGAGTAGATATTTCTAAGTTTAATTACGAATTCTCGTGAAAAACCAAAAAATGGCGTTTGGAAGTTTGATAAACAGGCAAACAGTATAGAGTAGAGTAACATCTGACTGTCTCTGTCACAGATATGTGCTATTCTAGTCTGTCTCTGTCAAAAACTGTGTTTTCAATGATCCTAATCACTCACTTAATTTTACTCTGTATAACATCATTAATATCGTGGAAATATACATTCAATATCATTATTATCACAATTTATGGGATACTGGAAGTAATCTCAACCATTCTGCATGATCCCAGCCAAGAACTCCTACCCACTCCACTCGACATTGGCAAAAATAATTCTTGAAGAGGATTGATTGCCATAGTTAGGAAGAAGAAGAACTGTTCTATTCTGTTTCTGTTCTGTCAGTTCTGTCTGAATCTGTTGTTGTGTCAAACAAATGTAAAAAAATAAAAATTAATGAAATATATATATATATGTCACCGGAAGATAACAAGAACCGTAAATTTATAAATTTCCTTTGAAATTCTAGGAAATTTATCAACCTTCGTAGGATTCTAAACGAGAGCACAGAGTACATAACCACTACGTTTGGCCAGCAAGAAAATGGTAAAGAATTTGTAATTTAATTTGAGAATCGATAGTCTTTTGTTTTTTTACACATATAGCATATTGACCGACGATTGAAGATGAAATATAATTTTATTGTTATTGATTTTAAAGCAATATATTGTTTAGTGACAGTCAGGTCTTTTATTGTTGTTAATTAAACCGGCTGCACAAAATATATAATCTAGTGAAGCAACAAAGGAGCTATCTGAGGAGAAGTTTAGTTATTATTGTGTGTACAAGCATCATCTACATTTACATTTTCTAAACGTAGATTTGAAAAGGTTTGTCCATCTATAAGACGACGGACTGCCCTTGCAAGTCGACACTACCTCTATAGTCCTATACTATACAATAACCTAAATAAAATATTAAATATTTACCCACTGCCCCGATATTCGCTTAAAAGAAAATTATTTAGCTGGTTAACATCCTTAAATTATGAAGATACTGAAGACCTTCAAACTCATATTTAACGCAACTTTTACACACACACACACATGCATGTACGCACACACACCTGCATACAATACCTTTGTAATAGTCCTAAGCCTAGTTAAAATTTCTTTAGTTTTATAATATTATAGTTTACTTTAATAATTTTGTAGTCTCCGAAGGTGGGCGTTGACAGACGCGACACAGTTTCAAACTTCTGCTACTGTCATCGTTTCCTCTGTATTTTGTACTAAGAGTTATGCCAAATAAACATTATTATTATTATTATTATCAGGACTTGTACAGCCGTGATAGGTTATAAGGCTACGGCGACGTTGGTTGTTTTTTTGTTCGGTAAGTTTATTAATTTGCGAAAATGTGGGCGTAAATAAATACAATTAATCTCTCGTTTAGAATCCTACGAAGGTTTATAAATTTCCTAGGAAATTTATAAAATTGCGGTTCTTGTTATCTTCCGGTGACATATATATATTGCGTCAGAGTTCACTTTAAGTTGGTCTGCGGTCTGCGGTATTCTTCTTCTTCTTCTTCTTCCTAAGTATGGCAATCAATCCCTTCAGGGACTATTTTTGCCAGTGTCGAGTGTTAGAGAATTTTCATGTTGCAAAATGTCTCGTGTTTGCCGCATTAAAATGCCTAGTGTCATGCATTCTAACGCCCAATGGAGTTTCTGGAGACAACCCACGGCAGTAGCAGATCGTAACACGCCTTTAGATTAGAGGTAACCTATTGACCAAAATGATAAATCACTTAACCCAAAAGTCGCACTATGGCATTATTTCCAATGCTCCTATAAATCAGTCACTAAATGAAACTTTACTGCACATATCGACACCAAAAACACACATTAAAGATCACTATAACACAATTTACGACACACTGGAAAAAATCTCAACCGCTCCGCCTGATTCCCGTCAAAAAACTCCGTCTGCGGTATTGTTTACTACACGTGCGCGATTTCTAAATTAGGTTTTTTTGTACTAATATCGCTTAGTTTCGCTAATATTTGTGTTGTCCTGTGTTGTTTCTTGTGTATTACTTTTTGTGAGGTAAGTTTTCCATTACTAATTTAGTAGCTGGTGAGGGAATCTGAGGGGCCCCCGGATGGGGGTGGAGGTGACTCCATTATGTCATGATATTGAAATGGGAGTTTTTGGCGGGAATCAGGCGGAGCGGTTGAGATTTTTTCCAGTGTGTCGTAAATTGTGATATAGTGATCCATAATGTGTATTTTTGGTGTCGATATGTGCAGTAAAGTTTCATTTAGTGACTGATTTATAGGAGCATTGGAAATAATGCCATAATACGACTTTTGGGTTAAGTGATTTATCATTTTGGTCAATAGGTTACCTCTAATCTAAAGGCGTGTTACGATCTGCTACTGCCGTGGGTTGTCTCCAGAAACTCCATTGGGCGTTAGAATGCATGACACTAGGCATTTTAATGCGGCAAACACGAGACATTTTGCAACATGAAAATTCTCTAACACTCGACACTGGCAAAAATAGTCCCTGAAGGGATTGATTGCCATACTTAGGAAGAAGAAGAAGAAGATATTGAAATGTCTACTGATGACATCATTAGAGAAGACCCCAAAAAAGTCTTGAAGACTGCCAAACGCTCTCCCGCTGCAGAGAGAATTCTAAGCAAACGGGATGCCTCCTCTCCCCTTACCGCTTCATTTCTAGATGCCATGACATATCGAGCAACATCGTTTTACTTGGCTCCTTAAAATATTCTTAAATCCGAGTGATAAAGTTAAGCTTAGGTCAATAAAGTTATCTTTAGGGCTACCTCAGTTATCGGTAGTTACTGTGAAGTGATTTTGGTGTTCTGATTGCAGTGTTATCAATCCGTTTATTTAATTAATATCTCTGTGTGTCAACTCGTGAAGAAAACGCATAAGCGACGCGATCTGCACGTAGCGGTCGCGGCTTCATCGCTGCCCTCAGTTCTAGTGTTTAACATACAAAGGTTCTCCAGCTGCTGCATCGGCTGTCTGCACAACGCGCTTGATTGATATGTAGATGTTGCGTAGATGTAGATCTACACTATCTACACTTCTACACTATATCTAATATATAAAATTCTCGTGGCACAGTTTTCGTTGCCATACTCCTCCGAAACGGCTTGACCGATTTTGATGAAATTTTTTGTGCTTATCCGGTATCTATGAGAATCGGCCAACATCTATTTTTCATCCCCCTAAATGTTAGGGGTAGTCCACCCCTAAATTTATTTTTTATTTTTAGACCGATTTCTAAAATTCTTTCACCGCTAGAAAGCTACATCATCACTGAGTAACATAGGCTATATATTATACTACCTGCCCGCCCCGGCTTTGCACGGGTAGACAAAATATTTGATATAAAAGTCTACCCGTGCGAAGCCGGGGCGGGCCGCTAGTAATATATATATAATAATATTATAAAGAGGAAAGATTTGTATTTTTGTATTTAACAAATAAACTCAAAAAGTACTGGACCGATTTCAAAAATTCTTTCACCGTTAGAAAGCTACATTATCTCTGAGTAACATAGGCTATATATTATACTAGCTGCCCATCCCGGCTCCGCACGGGTGGACACAATATTTGATAAATGTCTATAGGCTCCGAAACTACTGGACCAATTTCAAAAATTCTTTTACCGTTAGAAAGCTACATTATCACTGAGTAACATAGGCTATATATTATACTAGCTGCCCACCCCGGCTCCGCACGGGTGGACACAATATTTGATAAATGTCTATGCTCCGAAACTAATGTCTACCCGTGCGAAGCCGGGGCGGGACGCTAGTTTTGTATAAAATAGAGGGTAATTTAGAATTTTGCCGTCAATCGCAATGAGTACCAAGTAGGCCGATGCTAAATGCGCCGGGTGCTCTAATGTTTTAAATAAGGTATCTTTTCTGTACTGCAGCCGCTGTCCAGATAAATATCATCACACTTGTATTAACATTTCCAAAGACGATTTCATGGGTTTCACCGAAGCACATAAGAAGCAGTGGGTCTGCCCAACCTGTCGTTGCAAGGAGCGTAAGTCTGGCGACAATACGAATACGCCAATACGGCCCGCACCCTTGCCGCTCGCAGCCTGCACTGACGAAAGCGCGCACTGCGACAATGTTACATTGCGTACCAAGCCTCGTTCGAGCAGCAGCTGCTCTTGCTTATCAGCTGATAGTGTTCGTGATATTATCAGAGATGAGATGAATAATGCTCTGCACTCACAATTACAGTTAGTAACGCAGAAGTTGGAGGCCTTTGAGGCATCTATGGCATTCTTCGGCAATGAGTATGATAAGATAAAGGCAGCGATTGCGAATCTGAGAGGGGCACTATCGTAAAACTGCAGAAGGATAACGATGCATTAAGAACAGCAACAATAGATCCGACACAGCATGTACGTCATATGGAACAACTTTCAAGGGCCTTCTTCTGCCAATAATTTCCTCGACAGTCAATTGTTTCAGGAGCTTAATTATAAAATCATTATCCCAGCATTTCACATTACCCGAATGGGTATTGTGAAGCAAATCCCCGTAGACTGGTCTATGGAGGAGTTCCTGAGTACTATTGAATGCTCCACCCCCGGTTGCCGTGCTATAAAAGCAAGAAGGCTGAACCGTAAATCTGTTACTGACGGTAAATCGGAGTGGTTACCTACGCTGACAGTTGTCGTGACATTTTTAGGTCAAACCTTGCCTGAGAGAGTCTTCTGTTGCTACACTTCGCTTCCAGTAGCTCTTTACACCCTTCCCACTATACAATGCAATAATTGCTATCGCTTTGGGCATATTAAAGATAAATGCAGGTCCAAACCAAGGAGCTTTATATGTGCTCAACCACATCTTGGACGTTCCTGTCAAATAGCCCGTAGTGAGGCTACATGTCTGTCTTGCTCAGGTCCTCATCTGGCTATTGACCCCAATTGCACTGAACATATAAGACAGGAACAAATTAAAATTGTAATTTCAGAGGAAAATATCCCATACTCTCAAGCCTATCTCCGTTTTCGCCCTACCCGCCGCTCTTTTGCTGACTCCACATGCTCTACTCATTTGTCTAACCCCACTTCCTCTCCCAACTCTATGTCCACTCCCACTCGCCCCCCAATGAGCCCGCTCACTCCAATTTATGAAATCTCCAGACCTTTAATCCCTCCTGTTGCATCCCAATGGAAAACTGTATCTAGCAACGACCTCGCCCTCCCCTTAGTAAGGAATTCGACAAAGAAGATCACTCTGCCCTAGTTAGTTCTCTAAAATCTTCCCAGCCTAATGGCTGTGCTCTTCTTATAGCTTCAGATAATCATTCTAGTCAAAATCCTGAATTATCCGATATCATACAACTTTTGATTTCTTTAATCGATATTATATATTACCAAGGAGAATATACCACTAGAGAGCGTATAGGCCGATTTCTTCTAAGTACACGACTCACTACTGCGGGCCGGGGGACGAGCAAGAAAGCGCGGCTGCAATTGGTCAGTTCAAGGTCAAGTTGCGGAAGTATGCCTGATTGGGGATTGCTCTACTTGATTAAGGGAAAATAGTCGATATCGATAAAATGAATTTTAACATTTAAAAAATACTCAATAAAAATCACATTAATATTTAATCAAAATCAGTCAATTACAAAAATAAAAACAAGTGTCCTGTTATTGTTGATTTTTAAAATGAATTAATTTGGTAGTTATATGTTTTTCGAATTAAAGTTTTAGGGTCCTGATTGTTCTTGGTAAAAAAATATATACGAGCGTCTACATATTTCTGAATTATGCATCTTGCTAATTCAATCTAATGATTAGTTGATTCTATTTCATATTGATGAAAATTAATATCAGGGAATAAATTATACCCAATCAGAGATTTTAAAACCGATCTTATAAAATAATCGGAATTATATTTCCGTCATAATATTTGAAGCCTGTAAAGATTGAATATTTCTTATATTCACGATTTGACTTTTCCCAACATTATATCAATAGAAACAAAACTTACTAAAAAAGGCAAAAACATCGTTGGTATCGCCGAACTAAATAAACGTCGGCGTTGTTTTAAATATTCAAAACAATCGGGGGTAGTCGGGGGGAAGTGCCTTGAACAAACAGCGCTGTATTTGTTGGAAACCAATTTTCCCTATTAACCTTATCTATGAATGTCTTGATGATGTCTTGGAATGTTTCCCACACCACTTCACCGCGCATGAAGGCATTTTTATGCGTTATAAATTGCATATATTTTTTTAATTATTTAGCGTGCACACAGGTCTAACACTTGGTCACAACTGAAATGTTTACTAGTACCGTAGCCGTATATAGTCGACAAAATACTAATACTTTTCGTCGGGGAACTGTATGCGTAGTCAAGTGGATTTATAGTCTTTGTATATTACCAAACATAATATCAGCTTACCGTACACTGTTACTGAAAAATTTAACCAGTTCACTCCTACTTGTTTTAATAAAAATTACGACAATTCTCCAATGGAATTGCAAGAGCATTAGGCATAAAAACATGAAATTATCTCTCTCATTAACTCCTACCATCCTCATGTTTTGGCCATCTCGGAGACATGGTTAAGGCCGGGTTCTCGTTTTCGGGTTCCTGGGTATTCATGTCTCCGCGATGATCATGTTAGTGAATCGGATGGAAGTGCCCTTCTTAAACATTCCCTTATCTATTCATTGATTCCTCTCCCTCCCCATTATCCCTCTTTCAATATTGTAGCCGTCAGGGCTATAAATACAACCTTTGTGTCAATTTATATTCCTTCTCCCAATTCTTCCATTATTTCCGAATTAAACTCTCCTCCTTACTATACTCTTAACTCTTCCTATCCCCTTAATTGTTGTAGGTGACTTCAACTGCCATCATACTATGTGGGGTTCCCTCCAGTGTGAGTACCCTTCTGCTCTCCTTATTGATTTGTTCGATAATAATAACCTTTGTTTATTAAATGATCGCTCGCGGGAGGGAGGAGCTGAGAGGGAGGAGTTCTTCTAGTATGAAAAATTTATTGCAGCATCTCTTCTTTTTAATTTCCCGGTAATCCTTAGTTTGCTGTCCCTTTTCATGCACTTGTTTTTAGGCATTTTATATATAGGCATATTACATATTTTATTTTTAGGCATATTACATATTTTGGTATTAATAAAGAAGGTCCTGGAGCCAACGTTCGGTTTAAAAAACTCTTAAATGAGCAGTTTCCCGGGTGGAGAACTATGTTTACAGACGCCTCTAAACTATCTGCAGATGACCCTGTGAGTTCTGCGGTGTGGGTCCCTGACATGAAGCTGGCTCTTAGTTTTAAATGCTCTCCCAGGATATCTGTTTTTTCTGGAGAAACTATAGCTTTTTGAAGCTGATACAGCTTTATGAAGCTGTATCCCTGGTAGAATCCCACAACCTTAATAAAACCATAATTTTTACTGATAGTCGCAGTCGTGTAGAGGATATTTTAAAATTTCCCTTACGTTCTAGAGATGTTCACCCTATTAACCTCAAAACTCGAGAACTCCTTTTTAAGTGTCACTCTGCTGGAATTGAGGTAGTCATTGCATGGATTCCTAGCCACTCCGGTATTTCTGGCAATGAACAGGCTGATATGTGTGCTAAGTGGTCTATTCGCAATGGTACGGAGACTTACGCTAACTGCTTTGCCCAAGATTTACGTTCTCTCGCTAAAATTGATTTGAATAAGCCCTGGAATGATGCATGGAACTGTACCCTTCATCTAAAAGGTAAATTTTATGGCAGTTTGCAACCTAATATTCCATTGTTAGTACAGGAGGACGCGAGTGAAACATCTGCTTGCTTTAGACACACTGGTTTATTCGTAGGAGCGGGGCGAGGACGCAGCCACGCACTATAGGTGTAGCTAGCTACGCACATACATAACATCTCCCCACCCTATTTTGTACCTATTATATAGCTAATACATAACACACCTAACTACAGAAATGGTTTGTAACTGACTTTTGGGATATTACGTAACAATCTATCTGGATGCCTGGAGGGCACAGACAGCGCATCTGATGTCGAGCTGCTCGTGCTGCACACACCCTCTCCGCCCCCTGCATCGAGCTGAGGGCTAGGTCTGCTTGTTGAAGGTGCTGACACCGTGGAAGCTTCCCCATCCCCAGATATATCCCAACTTTGTTGGGTACTATTATTATCGTAACCCTTAAACAATGCTATCTGGTTTTTGTGTTTTTTTACCAAATTTGCCGATAAGTGATCACTTATAAGATACGTCACTCTCCCAATCCTTTTAACTATGGTACCTCTGCACCATGTAAACTTATTGTTAATTGTACTTTTCTTGTACAACACTTCATTCCCGCTTACAAAAAACTGTTTATTGCGACCTCCATACGACTCACACTGCAAACACTGTTTTGATTTTACCGTATTGTCCAGCGAAGCGTGTGAGGGTGGCGGTGACTGCGGTGTTATCAAATCTAACCGCGCCCTGAGCCTATGTCCGAACACCAATTGTGCCGGCGAGCACCCTGTGACAGAATGTATGGAATTTCTATAGTCAAAAAGATATTTTAACAATTTAACCCTACATTCCTTCTGATTGCGACTAGAGAGAATACATGAACGGATTCCCTTTTTAACTATTTTAACGAAACTTTCCGCTTGTCCGTTGCTCGCGGGATGATACGCCGGTGACGTTATATGCGTGATACCGTTCAATGCACAAAAGTGTTTAAATTCATGTGACGTAAAAGCAGTGCCATTATCGCTTACAATTGTGTGTGGCAACCCAAACCTCGAAATGAATTCGTACATTTTCTCTACGACTGCTGAGGAAGTTAGGTTACCTCCCATATCATAACTTTCAACCCATTTCGTGTATGCATCGACAACTACTAGGTAACTGCGGTTCTCTAAGGGGCCGAGGAAATCTATATGTAGTCTATAGAATGGTTGCGATGGATATTGCCAAGGCGCGAGCGGCGCACGGGGTGGGGACGGTCGTAATTGTATGCACACCTCGCACGAATTTATCATTCTTTCTAATGCATTATCGATCCCCGGAAACCAAAATCGAGCGCGAGCTTCATTTTTCGTTTTAACAATTCCAAGATGTGATGTGTGTAATTCATTTAGTACCTTAGTTTGTAGACTTTCTGGTATTGCCACTTTATGACCTCTCATAATGCATCCGTTCTCATAGGACAACTGACTTCGGCACAAGTGAAAAGGCTTAATTTTTAAGTCATATATTTTCTTCGGCCAACCTACTAAAATGTATTCGATAACTTTTTTTAAATTTACATCATTGCTCGTTTCTCTACGCAACTCTTTTAACGTAATTGGCATATTTCCTTCGAAGATAAAATGAACATAGGAGGCGCGGTCAATAGGGGCAGCAGCAGCGGCGGAGTGCGCGCTGGCGCACGCGCCGCCTGTGCTCGAGCCTAGGCTTGACTGAGCGTCAGTCGGAGCGTCCGGCAGACTCGCGCGGGATAAGTAGTCGGCGCTGTTGTTCTCGCTCCTTACGTATTCGATGTTATAGTTGTATGCACTAAGGAACATCGCATATCGTTGCAATCTGTTTGCCGAGACCTCAGGAATACCTTTATGTGGTCCAAATATCGATATTAAAGGCTTGTGGTCTGTGCGTAAAACGAACGGGTCTGATCTACCATACAGGTACTGATGGTAACGGCGAATTCCAAAAATTATAGAGGTTGCCTCCTTCTGAATTTGAGAGTACCGTTTCTCAGCTGCGTTTAATGTTCGCGACGCAAACGATATAGGGCGTTCGCGCCCGTCTTGGTCGATTTGCGATAGAATCGCACCTAATCCGTTCGGTGAAGCATCCACTGTAAGAATTAACTTTGCTTTGGGATTAAAATGCGCTAGCACTCGTTCAGATGTTAAATGATTTTTTATCTCGTTAAATGCATTTTGATGCACGTCTGTCCAATTCCATTTAACTCTTTTTTTTAACAAATCGTATAAAGGACTCAGTATATGAGACGCGCCCTGAACAAAGTTTCTGTAATAATTGACTAAGCCCAAGAATGACTGTAACTTGCCTACGTCAGTTGGGACCGGTGAATCTTTAATTGCTTTAACTTTGTCTGGGGATTTCATAAGCCCATCTTTATTTATCACATAGCCCAAGTAACTAACTTAATTTTTGAAGAATTCACATTTCTCCTTTTGCAAAGTCAAGCCGGCGTCCTGCAGTCTTTGTAATACTGCAGTTAGTCTTTGTAAATGTAAGGCCGGCTGATCAGCTGTCACTAGTACATCATCTAATAGACATAATACACCATCTAAGCCTGACAGAATATTTTCCATCACGCGTTGGAAAATAGATGGTGCGCTCGTCAATCCAAAAACCATACGAGTATATTTGAATAGGCCCCGATGGGTATTGATGCATGTGATATTTTGTGATTCTTCATCTAGAACTAATTGGTTGTAAGCCATTGAAAGGTCTAGTTTTGAGAATTGCTGTCCACCGTGTAACTTCGAAAATAGTTCGTGAACAGTAGGCAGCGGGTACTGTTCTACAATTAATTGTTTATTTATAGAAACTGAGTAGTCTGCACACAGCCTAACGCTGCCGTTGCGCTTGAGCACTGGCACAACGGGTGACGCATACTCTGAGTGATCGACCGGTTTCAATATACCCAACGTTACCAAGCGATCTATTTCTTTATCAACCTTTTTTCGTAAAGCAAATGCAATTGGACGAGCTTTGAAAAATATCGGCTTGGCGTCGTCCCTCAACCGTAACTTAACTAGGTATTTATTGAATGTACCCAGTCGATCATTGAATACCTTTGGAAATTTATGTTGCAAATTATCGATCGCTTCGTTTACATTATTTATAAAATGACAGGGGGCTAACTGCAACCGGAACCGTGCTATGAAGTCTCTGCCGAGTAATGACGGTCCCCCTTCTTGCACTACGTAAATGTCAAGTGTATGCGTTATCTGCCTATAAGTAATTGGTAACCGAACGAGACCGATACATTTTATACTACCTCCCGTGTAAGTATATAGCTTCGTTCTAGGTGCTAATAAAGGTAAATTGCTAAAATATCTATTGTATGTTACTTCCGATATTACTGTAACAGCAGACCCACTATCGATTTCAAATTTTAATTTTACCCCGTTGACTAATACTAACTCTGTCATAGGTCGCCCGCGTTCAAAACTGACATTCGAAACTGACTTACCGTCATCATCGCCCTCACTCACCTCACCGCCGGTCACAACACAATTCACTTTACACATTCTTCGCAAGTGTCCCTTTGTGTTGCATTTTTTGCATGTATAGTTTGCAAAACGACACTGAGATGACTTATGGTTACTACGACCGCACACCGCACATTTTTCTTTGGTCGGACGCTTCATTTGAGGCGCACTTTGAGCTAGCACTTTGAACACTGAACCTTCTTGTGCAGTGGGCGTTGCCACGGCAGCGCTTGCTCGCGCGCACCGTACACTTCCCGCCAGCTCCACTGCCTTTGCGAGGGTCAGGGTCTTGACGTCTTCTGCGAACAGCTTGTCCCTCTCTGGACCCGCGAACATACCCATAACGAACCGGTCACGTAATGCTTCTTCGACGTCACTAAAACTGCAATGAGCTGTAAGCCCTCGCAGCCTTGCCGCCCACTGAGAATGTGATTCCCCGGGTTGTTGCGTGGCCGAGTAGAAGTTGTAACGTTCGCCAAATCCGCATCGTTTTGGGGTGAAGTGAAGGTCCAGGAGCTGTAAGATTTCTTCATAGGGCACCTCCTCTAACTGCTTTGGCAGAGCTAAGTCTGCAGCAAGTTGGTAGGTACCGTCGGCGAGTGCACTCAGCAGGATGGCTCGCCTTTTCGTCCCTGTGATATCGTTCTTAGCGGAAATATCATTCGCTATGAACCACTGTGTAAGACGATTCTTATATGTCCTCCAAGTCTGTACAGTATGATCAAAATTACTGAGGATACCGAAGTGTGCCATTTTTTTTTTGTGTGTGACAGGAGGACGCGAGTGAAACATCTGCTTGCTTTAGACACACTGGTTTATTCGTAGGAGCGGGGCGAGGACGCAGCCACGCACTATAGGTATAGCTAGCTACGCACATACATAACATCAACCCTGGTTCTTTGAGTTTCGTAACTGCTCTAAATTTTCAACTTCGACAATAATTCGGTTGCGTCTTGGTCATAACTGCAGCCCACATTTTTTATCAAAGATCAGGGTTCGGGAACCACTCTATGTGAATGTGGCCTTGATGAGGGTACGTTGAACATATTTTCTTTGCTTGCACCAGATTTCCTGTTTCATTGTATGATGTTCTTCCTCCTACTTTTCCTCGCCCTTTCAACATGTCCTGTATTTTGTCTTCCTCAGAAATTACTATTATAGCTATTTTATTTAAGTATATTGAAAGATATAACATTAAACTATAAATAAGTATAAGAATGTATTATTTATATCATAAGTATATTTATGTTGGTAGTTTTATTATTTTGTATCTTAGTGGGTGTTTCGGAGCTTCTGAAAGCGGGTTCAACACCAATACTTAAGGTCCTCCAGAAGCTATTCAACTCCGTCTTACTCGAGGGCAAAACGCCAGAAGCGTGGAACAGAAGCGTGGTGGTGCTATTCTTCAAAAAAGGCGACAAAACACTGCTGAAGAACTATAGACCCATCTCGCTTCTGAGCCATGTTTATAAGCTATTTTCCAGAGTCATCGCGAATCGTCTCGAGCGCAGGTTTGATGACTTCCAGACTTCCGAACAAGCCGGTTTCCGAAAAGGCTTTAGTACCATAGACCACATACATACGCTGCGGCAAGTAATACAGAAGACCGAGGAGTATAACCTGCCACTATGCTTGGCGTTTGTGGACTATGAGAAAGCCTTCGATTCGATCGCGACATGGGCTGTGCTGCAGTCTCTTCAGCGGTGCCATATTGACTATCGGTACATTGAAGTGCTGAAATGCTTATACAAAAACGCCACGATGTCGGTCCGATTACAGGAATTGAGCACAAAGGCGATTCCATTGCAAAGAGGCGTGAGGCAGGGGGACGTTATCTCCCCGAAACTGTTCACCGCTGCAATGGAGGATGCGTTTAAGCTTTTAGAGTGGAAAGGATTCGGCATCAATATCAACGGCGATTATATCACTCACCTTCGATTTGCCGACGACATCGTAGTCATGGCAGAATCGCTGGAAGAGCTCGGCTCAATGACCTTAACAGAGTTTCCCAACAGGTAGGCCTAAAAATGAACATGGACAAAACTAAAATCATGTTGAACGCCCATGTCACGCCCACCTCGATATCCGTTGGGAACTCTATTCTTGAGGTTGTTGACGAGTATGTCTACCTGGGACAAACAGTCCAATTAGGCAAGTCCAATTTTGAGAAAGAGGTCAACCGTCGAATCCGACTCGGCTGGGCAGCGTTCGGGAAGCTTCGCAACGTCTTTTCGTCGAACATACCGCAATGCCTTAAGACGAAAGTCTTTAATCAGTGTGTGTTACCAGTGATGACATACGGAACGGAAACGTGGTCACTCACTATGGGCCTTATAAGAAAGCTCAGAGTCACTCGACGAGCTATGGAGAGGGCTATGCTGGGTGTTTCTCTGCGAGATCAAATCAGAAATGAGGGGATTCGCAGAAGAACTAAAGTTACCGACATAGCTCAACGGATTAGCCAGTTGAAGTGGCAATGGGCAGGGCACATAGCTCGTAGAACGGATCGCCGATGGGGCCGTAAAGTTCTAGAGTGGAGACCACGCACTGGAAAACGCAGCGTCGGACGGCCCCCCACTAGATGGACCGATGACCTGATAAAGGTCGCTGGCAAGCGTTGGATGCGGGCCGCATTGAATCGGTCATTGTGGAAATCTATGGGGGAGGCCTTTGTTCAGCAGTGGACGTCTATAGGCTGATGATGATAGTGGGTGTTGGTGTTGGTATATTGTATTGTGATGTCTTATCTGTTTTAGATCGTGCTACTAGTCATTTGGCAGAACGAAAGAGACTTAAGCAATCACGTGTATTTTTCAACCCTGACACTGGCAGAATTGTCAACCTATTGACAGAAGCCATAAATATAATAAAATAATAATATAACTGATTTAACATTACAATAAAACAGGTATTATGTGCTGAAGAAAACACACAGCATTGATATGAAGAAAGCTATCTTGTGACCATCTAAATTGTATAGAATATCGATTAAACTTACCTGACATTCTCGTTTACCTTTACCGATTCATTTACTTCGAACCAGAGAGTGGCGTATCGCTGCTTGGCGCGAAACGTCGTTGTCTATGTCATAGCGTTTTGTGTCAAGAATTTTGTAATTTTAAAAATATAGGTACTTAGTGTTTTTCTAAACTTTGCTTTGTGTTCTAGGTCCAGGAATTATTTACTAATAAGTAACAGGAACAAATTGCGTCATGTGAAAAACTTTGTGTAACATGATTTCTAACTGTTTATCTGGTCGCCGGTAACAATTTGAAAGTTATTTACCGACTAAAATGGAAGTTGAATATCCTGAGGAAGACACAGATGGTTCCATTAAGAGTATTCATGTCAAAAACTTCTTTTGCCATGATAACTTGGAGGTGACCTTTAATAGGAATGTGAATTTTATCGTCGGTCGCAATGGCAGTGGTAAAAGTGCCATTCTCACTGCTTTGGTGGTTGGTCTCGGAGGCAGGGCCTCGGCGACAAATAGAGGGAGCAATTTGCAGGGTGCGTTATACTTTTTAAATATAGTAAATTATCTATTCAAATAAATAAATCACAATAAAGGGCACAGCCAGTAATAATAATAAAATTTATTTGAGCTTTGATGGTTTTTGCAGTTAACATTGTATTACCATCTGCATAGTAAGGGTACTGAAGTCTTTGAGAGTGTTAAATATCATTGAGCTTTGCCGAACATTTCTATATCACTATTTAGAATAATTATATTCTTTCTAGTATCATAGAAACTTTAGTGTAATACTATATTGTATTGTTAGCAATGTTCAGACTCCAGAACTGTATTAATTTATTCTTGTTACTTTTGTCAGCATTCATAAAGAAAGGCACCAACTCTGCTACAGTTGAGATCAATATCAAAAACAGCAGTGCTAAGGCATACAAACACAATTTGTATGGAGACTACATCACTGTGGTGAGGAACATCAATGCTTCTGGAGGTTCCAGCTACAAGGTCAAGTCTGCTTCAGGTATAACCTATTTTGAAGTATTGCATGCCAAGCTGGCCTTGTGGTATGAAGCTTGCCTGCAATTTTAGCGATAAAAGTTCAAATCCCACTGATCTGTACCAATCAGTTTTTCTGTCTGTGATTAGTCACACCATGAGTTTTACGGTGAAAAAGTGAAATATCTGAGGAAAGAAGCATATGTTCGAGAAGAAATTCATAAAGATCTATATCATTTAGTACCTAAGACATGGGGATGGACTCACCATCTGATAAATGAATATGATATGCCTTCATATATTATTGTGAATATTTCTGAACTATTACAATTACCAGGAGAGTGAGCCACTTTGTGCAAAGTGAATCTATTTCCATTCACTCCTATCATTCATGTAATCTGAACATTTATAGTACTTTTTGACATGAGTCCTTTTACTTATCATCTCATCTTAGTGAGGCATTAAGTCCAGGTTGCTCCAGGTACAAGTCCCCGTTTTATTTGTTACCTGGCTCTTAGGTGTTTATCATTGTTAGGTGAAGTAATATCAACAAAAGCGGAAGAGGTGAGGGGTATTATACTGGCTCATGACATACAAGTGGACAATCCCATATCAGTGCTGAACCAGGATGACGCCCGCAGCTTCCATGCATCTGACGCTAAGAAGAAATATGTTCTATTCCGGAAGGCAACTAATTTGGACCAAACTGAGATTAATTATGTTAAAGCACTGGAAAATTGTAAAAAAGCGACTGCTATATGGAATAGGAAGAATGATGTGAGTAGCTTTAAACTCAATTTTATTTCAGTGAATTTCACAACCTCTAAGAGAGAGATATATATATAGAATGTAAAGAGGTATACTCAAGGCTGTAGCTTGCATTGAGGGTAATGCTAATGCCCTATCTTAATAAACTATCAACATAGAATTATCATGGTAGTTTGTTTATTCAGGTAGGGCAGGAATTCTGCTGCCCTTACTTACCCCGTGTTATTTGGGGTTGGGCCAATATATTTTTCTCTTCTATTCCTCTCTATCAGCCATGGCATGTTATATGGAGGAATTTATATATTGTAATAAGAAAAGTTTCATGTTTTAATATGTGCAGACTTCATTAATTAAATATTTTAATAATAATAATGCTTGCTTGGACATTATCACACAGCGCCATCTAGTCCCAAACTAAGCAAAGCTTGTACTATGGAAACCAGAAGCTGATACAATACTTATATACTTTTTTTTTTGTAAATACATACCAAACACCCAGACGCAAGGCAAACATGTTTGTCACATAAATGTTTGCCCGGCGGGAATCGAACCCGCGACCTCTAGCGTAGCAGTCAGGTATACTAACCACTAGACCAGCGGTCTTGTCAATGATTTTAGAGTATTACTAAATTGAATGCACTATATACAGGGACGTATTTACTGTTACGCCACGGTGGCTATGGCCCAGGGCAGCAACGTACGAGGAGCGCCCGAGTCACCCATGTCCCATAAAATGATTAATAAACATAACTTTATATGAAAAAAAATATGTCTATAAAAATGTCGATTAAAAGCGTGAAGGATAGACTTTATAGGGCCAAGGCACCAAATCTTAAAATGCACAAATCTTAAAATATATGGTATTTTTTAGGCCTGTATGGAATTGGAGAAAGAGTACAAGAAATGGAAGTTAAGCTATGAACAGCTGCAGTCTCATAGTGAGGTAGAGGAACGCAAGCAAGCCCTTCAGAATGAGTACTACTGGAGTGAGATAGCCGATTTTGAGAAGGAAACTAACAACATACAAGAGCTGTATGATAAACAGAAAAAAAAGATGGAGGAACTTGTGGACAAACTGAGCAGGATGGAGCAAAATTATGGATGTAACAGTGAAGTCATAGAGTAAGTCTGATTTATTTACCTATGTTGGAGGCAAGGATATTAAATAAAACAAGCCAACATAGTGGCAAATTGAATTATACTTATAATAATGTGAAGTGGACTGTAACTTAGTTAATTAAAGCATATATTGTAGCCAATTATGTTGTACAAAATCACTAAACTAAACTAATTTGACAGTTCTAAAAGTATTCCTATCCTTGTTTATCCCCACACATGAGAAAGGGATAGCAAGACTTTAAAAACTGTAAAATTAGTTTGGTTTATAAATTTTGTACAACAGAATTGGCACCATTGAATCTAGTATTATTGAACTAGTTTATAAAATGAAAATATGCACGACACTCGCTGTGGGGTCACCTTCAACGACATTTAATAAGTCCATAAAAAAGAATGGTTTTTGAACAAAATAAAAAAAAGTATTTTTTAATGAAAAGGTTTTATGTAAAAATGTACAGCCAATTAATTTAAATATGAATTTTCAAATGACGTACATAATTTTTATATCTGTTAGTGCAGAATTTATGGCTCAATTTATATTTAAGTCTTCCTTATCCTCAAAAAGTCCATCAAACTGTACAACTGCATATATACCTAATATCGCATTGTTTGTTTTGATGTGTATATTTATGTGACCAGTGCATTGAAAATTCAACTGGATGAAAAAAAATTAGAGAAGACAGCACTAGAACAGGAGCTCAGTGCATTAGAAACTGAATTACGCGATTTGAAGAGCTCCTGGCAGAGTATTCAGAGTTCTAGCAGCAAGCACATTGATATTTACAATCGAGAGAAGAGAAAGATTGCCGACTTGAAGAGGGAAATAGAAAATATTGAGTGAGTATTTTTGTACCACGCAGTGTCGAGACTGTCCATTTTGCACTTCTACTTCTTCAATTTCATTTGATTTATAACTAACGCTCTTCGAACGCCACATTTTTAAAATTATTTTAGAGACCTGTTTTACCGGCGCAGCGCTGTTCATTTTCTCATACAAAAATAGTTGATAGCGATACGAATACGTAGTCGAAAATGGTTGTTGCTAGGGCTTCTGATCACGGACTAGGACGGGCGTTCGCGTTGTAGATAGGGATGTGTAGGTAAGGTATGTTCGAGTGGAGGGTGATGTGGTGTGTGTGTCAGCTCGGGCAGTGCGGAGAGCGCGCGCGCGTCGCTGGAGGAGCGCGCGGCGCGCACGGCCCGCGCGGCGGACGAGGTGCGCGCGCGCTTCCACACGGCGCAGCACCACGCCACGCAGGCACAGGCGCACGCGCACCACGCCGCGCACCAGGCAGACCACGCCGCCAGGCTGCTGCAGGCCAAGCGGGACGCTAATAGTATCTACACTATCACTTTCATTACTGTGTACCCCCATTGGTATTGTAAGGGTCTATAGGCTACGATGACTGGATACCAGTACGCATGCTTGCCACCTTGGAAGCTTATACAAAAGTAGTCAGCTTCTAGATCGCGTTATAGTCGTGGTATTATTGTAAGGTAATCGGAATTTGGGTGTACAATGCAGGATAAATGATGTAGCGCTAAGTAGCGCTGCCCGTGGGCCCAGTTGGTATAAATAGTAGGTATAGTATACGAGAGGTAGGGCGATTTGGGATTTCCCTTGGGTTATTCCATTTCGATTGGAGCCGCCCAACTGGGGACTGTACCTCCACCTTACAGAAGGCTATAGACTACGGTGACTGCTTACCATCAGGTGGGCCATAAGCTTGTGTGCCATCTTAGTGGTATAAAAAAAAAAGAGAGGAAGCGGCTGTTGTGTGGTGTGTTAATGATGTATTGTGTGTGTGTGTGTGCAGGGCAGGCGCGGCAGCAGCTGCGCGAGCTGGAGTCCCGCGGCGGCGAGGGGCTGGCGGTGTACGGCGGCCCCATGCTGGAGCTGGCGCGGCGCCTGCAGCTCGCCGTGGCGCAGGGACAGTTCAGCGCTCCGCCACGGGGACCTATAGGTCTATATACAAACCATATATACGTCTGAAAAGAAGAACAAATAAAACAAGGTTGGGCAACGTGCGAGTGTAACCCCTGGTGTTGCAAGCGTCCATATGCTACGGTAACAGCTTACCATCAGAAGGGCCGTATGCTTGTTTGCCACCTTGGTCGTATAAAAAATAAAGAACAACGGTTCGGCAACTAACGTGAGGGCTGATTAAACTGGAATAAAAAAAAATATGACATATTAATTTTGTTTTCGTGTGTTAATACTTTTATTTTTAACCAAAATGTACGAAATCGGTATTTTAAAGTCAAATAAAATCAAGGGCAATGGTTCTACAGTATTGGTGCCATAGTATTAAATCCTCTGATGGACAAACTCTAACAGAATATATATAAAAAATTGTGGGCTTGTCTTTTTGCTCTTTCATCTTTGGACCAAAATGGATGATGTCTACAAAACTTTAAAGCCCTAATTGTTACTTTTGCTGTCAGCCTGGGACATTCCACTGCTGGGCAAACAATCCAACTCCCTCTATGCCACACAAGAGGGTCTTATTCAAAAGATCCATAAAAAAAACATTTATTCAGCTTAGGCCCTAACAAGGCACTTTTTATGTAACAATCATGATATAACTAACAAAATTCTTCTAGACATATGTAGGTATTTATAAATATCAAAATGAAAGCTACAAAGTTGGTTTTGTCTTTCATTTTATTAAGTGTAGCGGTGACAAATTACCAACTGGCAATTAACAGCGTTCGAAGTTTATATAATAATTATTTTTACTAAGGTGCGTACCTGAAGGTGAAGGAGAAGAAATGGGGCGGTGCACTGGAACACATACTGGGCGGTGCCGTTCAAGCATTCTGTGTGAACACTCCAGAAGATTCTAGAAAACTCTTTGAGATAATGGGCAAAGTGAGTAGATATCGCAGGTTTTACAAACCTTTTCGCCTTAGCTGAAAGGGACGAATTATAGTGGCTCAGAAATAGCTTCCCGATTCGATGTTTCAGTTAAATATTTTCATAATCACGTTATTACAAGCTTTTATTTAGTTCCACCTGTCCCGGTGTGTGTAATCAAATCTTGCAAGTTAAATTTGACACACTTCCCAGTGTTCGATTGTGCTGAAAACTGGCATACACGTTTGGTTTCCATGACAATGCATCATCATCATCAGCCTATAGACGTCCACTGCTGAACAAAGGCCTCCCCCATAGATTTCCACGCAGACCGATTCAATGCGGCCCGCATCCAACGCCTGCCAGCGACCTTTATCAGGTCATCGGTCCATCTAGTGACGATGCACGATTACCTAAAAGTCGCAATTTTAAATCCAATATGGTAAACGTCACAAATTGAAGATTCATCATTTCCACAGTAACTGCTGTGATATGGGTATCAAATGTTTTTTTCTTCTTCTTCAGTTTCATCAGTTTTTATAAAGAACTAACAAAAGCTTGTTTGAAAACAAATGTCTAGTAGGTTCCTTTTGTTGTTTAAATTAGATAACTAATACAATGGTGCCAATTCTGTTGTTCAAAATTACTAAACTTAACTAATTTGACAGGTCTAAAAATATTGCCATCCTTATTTAACCCCGCACATGAGAAAGGGATAGCAAGACTTTTAGACCTGTAAAATTAGTTAAGTTTAGTAATTTTGAACATCAGAATCGACACCAATGTGAGGGTAATTTGTTTGGTTCGTACAGGTGTACGGCAAGGCTTCCAAGCCGTCGGTGACTTGCAGTAAGTTCTTGAGCAAGCAACACGACGTGCGTGGCAGCAAGGTGCGCGCGGGCAGCTTCATCAGCGCGCTGGACTCCCTCGACGTGGCCGACCCGGTGGTGGCCAACTATCTCATTGACAACATCGGCATGGAGTCTGTCTTGCTGGTCCCAGATCATGGTAAGCTACCTCCACTTGCTTTGAAGTACCTCACTGTATGAGTACTCGCCTTCTGTATAAGGGCGAATTCCTACGATATTTATTTATTTATTTATTAAGTCTTTTAAATCAATAAAATGGGAAAAAATGTTACCCAAAATTTAACGCGAGCGAAGCCGGGAAAAAGCCAATAGCCGTTATTTTTATATCACGAGGGTGGCACACAAGTATACGGCCCACCTGATGGTAAGCAGTCACTGTAGCCTATAGTCGCTAGCAATACCAGGGGTATCACTAACGGGGTGCCAACCATGTTGATGATGAGGACTCACTGTGCTAGCAGCAATACTACTAGCCCAGCGTATCCTCGTGGAGCACTGGCAATCTTACTTACCGCAGAAACAAAACACTACATCAAGTAGTGTTATTTCACTGTTGTCGTCTGTAAGGTGGAGGTACAGTCCCCAGTCGGGCGGATACAATTTAAATGGGAAAAGTTACGGGAAATTCTCCTCTCCTTCATACCTCTCTTATGGATGTGTGATATGGGTGTGTTTTTGTGACGTCAATGTGTGCTAAGGCAGTTTTTGGGAGAAGTTTAAGTGGTCTTCGGGAATATGCGTTGTGATTGTGATGGTGTGTGCGTGGTGGTATCGTCTATCTTTTGTGTAGAGGACGCGGCTCGGCTGTCGGAGTGTGTGGAGAACGTGCCCGCGCACTGCGCCAAGATCGTGACGCTGGACTGCTCGGAGTACCACCCGGCGCCGCGCTACCGCTGCTACGGCGGCGCCGCGCGCCCGCCCAGATACCTGCATCTCAGCACCAACGAGAGGAAGATGTAAACACCACACACTTTTTGTTTTTCTTTTTTATACCACTAATGTGGCACACAAGCATACGGCCCACCTGATGGTAAGCAGTCACCGTAGCCTATAGCCGCTAGCAATACCAGGGGTATCACTAACGGGGTGCCAACCATGTTGATGATGAGGACTCACTGTGCTAGCAGCAATACTACTAGCCCAGCGTATCCTCGTGGAGCACTGGCAATCTTACTTACCGCAGAAACACAACACTACATCAAGTAGTGTTATTTCACTGCGGTCTTCTGTAAGGCGGAGGTACAGTCCCCAGTCGGGCGGCTCCAATTTAAATGGGATAATTCCACGGGAAATCCCAAATCGCCCTACCTCTCTTCAGACACTTTCTTACCTTCAATAACTACACTAAATACATTGACCAAACCTGAGGTCAACTCTAACTATGTTTATTGAACGAAGCCTGCGCCGTGGATACCTATAAATCTGTCTATATTCATATTTGTCAAATACTTAACTTAAACTTCACCAAATAAATATTGACTTCACTAAGCTGACCTCCCTAACTTAACTTCAATCAAAAGACACACAATTTAAGGGACCACCCACGTGATGTTTTAATCGTCGTCAAAATATAATTTTGCATGTAACATCAGTGGCCACTCAAAATTTATGTGGTACTTAGCTGTACACGTTACTTCGTACGCGTGGAATTAATTTTGAGTGGGGTTTTAATTTCCTTTTCTAAATAAATGTAACTGAAAATTGTATCCTATATATTAATCCACCTTATAAGCAATGGAGGTATCCATTGCAAATTTCATGCAAATCCATTCAGCCGTTAACGTGTACAAAAAAGCCGTGGTTGCCTTGTGCTTGAAGCAACGGCCTGTCATCTGATGGGCCCAGTTTCGAATCCCGGCCTTTACCAATGAGTTTTTCTAAGCTTAAGTACAGTGATAATTCACACCATGAGCTTTTAAAAAGAGAGGTAGGGCGATTTGGGATTTCCCGTGGAATTATCCCATTTAAATTGGAGCCGCCCGACTGGGGACTGTACCTCCGCCTTACAGAAGACCGCAGTGAAATAACACTACTTGAGGTAGTGTTGTGTTTCTGCGGAAAGTAAGGTTGCCAGAGCTCCACGAGGATATGCTGGGCTAGTAGTATTGCTGCTATCACAGTGAGTACTCATCAACAACATGGTTGGCACCCCGTTTGTGATACCCCTGGTAATTCTCGCGGCTATAGGCTACGGTAACTGCTTTCTATCAGGTGGGATGTATGCTTGTGTGCCACTTTAGTGGTATTAAAAAAAAATAAAAAAACAATCAAACATTTGCATTTATAATATTACGATATTAGTAAGATCCTTGTCACCATGTAACAAAACAGTGTGTTCCATTCCCTATAAAAGCGATGATCCCTCTATCTCTCAGGCAGGTGCAAGCTGAGATCAAAGAGATAGAAGCAGCGCTACACCAACTGGAAGCGAATGCGGAGGAGCTGAACCAGGAAGCGAAGCAAGCGCGAGACAACGAGCGGGCGGCCGCGCAAGCGTTGGAGGCGATGCTGGCCGAGAGGCACGAGAAGGAGCAGGCCGCCATGCTGGCCGCCGCCGCCCTGGACCAGCTCGCCGGGGACTCCGCGCCGCATCACGGTGTCTTGGTCAGCTATATTTTACTAAACTATTTCACGGCTCTGGATACAGATCTTTTTGCCAGTATTTATTTTGAATTACCGACCCGCCCCGGCTTCGCACGGGTGCTTTATACATGAATACCTTCCTCTTGAATCACTATGTATTAACAAAAACCGCATCAAAATCCGTTGCGTAGTTTTAAAGATCTAAGCATATATAGGAACAGACAGACAGACAGCGGGAAGCAACTTTGTTTTATACTATGTAGTGATTAAACTTTCACTTTCAGGTTTGGACCAAATCTCTATGAAACATGAAAGATGTTAGCACAGTTTAAGTGAATAGTGCAAGAAGCTAATATTTGTATTTAATAATAAATTATTTTAATAAACAACGTTACAAAAAGTACAACGCTTTTGACATAAGTGTCACTGAATGTCATAGTCATAGTTTGTTTATATTTCGATATACAGTCGAATTTCAATCATTAGACTACCTCTAGTAAGTAAGTATAGATATAGATGAGTACCCAGCTTGCGACTTGATGTTAGAAAATGATTTAAGGCCATTTTGCTGTTAGATGGAGGAGCTGCGATTGTCTACGGAGAGGCTGCAAAGTGTTCAGGAGGAAGTGGATAGCTTGTCAGCTAAGGAGCGCGAGTACCGGCTGAAGATGGACGCGTGCGAGGACACCATGGGGAGGGTGAAGCTGCAAGCACGCGAGGCCGCCGCCGCTTGCAGGAGCTTGCATGTAATTATAAAACGTCAAATCAATATAAATAAACCGGCCAAGTGCGAGTCGGACTCGCGCACCGAGGGTTCCCTACACACTTGTAGGTAAGATTAAAAATAGGCAAACTCGAAATGCGGTAATTATTCGTCGGTGACTCTCAACAGCGCGATTCAGGAATATTTTTTAATCCGCATTTAAAAAAAACTACACATTTCCGGTTTTCCGAATTTATCCTTTACTTGTGCTGTAAGACACTGTTCTAGGTTAAAAAAAAGGAAGTACCCTGTAGGTTTTGATTCCCTTGTGAAATCGCAAAATATGCGAAATTTTGCGACGTAAATGTTAATATCTTTTGTTCATATTGACTTACAGGTTTGATTATTTTACAGCCGAAAGGGACCACAGATCCGAGTATTTCATATTAATTTTACCTTGATAGCACCACGGGTTCTTGAGATAAAAATTCTTGACAGACAGACAGACAGACAGACGGACAACAAAGTGATCCTATAAGGGTTCTTTTTCTTTTTAAGGTACGGAACCTTAAAATAAATTCAGTTAAGCCTTTATATGACACTTATGAAGGTCTAAATTACCACCGCATGTACCGACTTATATCGTCTTCTACTGTTATGAACACGTAAAGTTTGTGCGTTTGTTTGTAGGAAGTAATCTCTTGAAGTACTGAACCGATTTTGGAAATTCTTTCACCAGTTAAAAGCTACGTTATTTCTGAGTGACATAGGCTGACATATTTTATTGCTACGCAGGCGTAATCGCGGTGAAACGTCTAGTTTATCTAATCTAATATATAAAATTCTCGTGTCACAGTTTTCGTTGCCATACTCCTCCGAAACGGCTTGACCGATTTTGATGAAATTTTTTGTGCTTATCCGGTATCTATGAGAATCGGCCAACATCTATTTTTCATCCCCCTAAATGTTAGGGGTAGTCCACCACTAAATTTTTATTTTTATTTCTTAGACCGATTTCAAAAATTCTTTCACCGTTAGAAAGCTACATCATCACTGAGTAACATAGGCTATATATTATACTAGCTTCCCGCCCCGGCTTTGCACGGGTAGACAAAATATTTGATATAAAAGTCTACCCGTGCGAAGCCGGGGCGGGCCGCTAGTAATATATATTTTTTAAATGTTCATTTGCGCTTTTATGTAACTTTTTTGATTACGATGAATTTAGGTTTTGAGCTCGTCTGTGAACGCTTACAAAAAGAAAAAATGCATTCGGTGCCAAAAAGTACTGCCCGCGCCATTGTCCCTAGCCCGTGATCAGGATAGAGGGGAATTATCTTTCAGCACCCTTTACTCGAAGCTCTAATAACTATCGCGTTTTCAATAAAATAGATAAATTGACATTTTGGCGCCCCTTGTCTGGCGCCTAAAGCGACCATTCCTCTCGCTTCTACCGGCGCTGGTTAGACCTGTTATACCATCAGTATAATATACTAGCTTCTGCCCGCGACTACGTCTGCGTTGAGCCTAGAATCTCAGAGGAACCTAAAATTTTCCCGGGGTAAAAAGTATCCTATGTTTTAATCCAGGTTATAAATTACCTGTGTTCCAAATTTCATCCAAATCCGTTGAGTAGTTTTTGCGTGAAAGAGTAACAAACATCGATCCATCCATCCATACTCACAAACATTCGCATTTATAATATTACTAGCTGTCCCGACAGACGTTGTCCTGTCTTAGCTATGAATTCATATGTCAAATACACCATAGCAAAAAAGACCTTTAGATTATCGCGAAATTAAAAAGATTCCGTATTTTTTTTCAAATTTTTCTTTTCATAATAACCTTCTCCTGACAATAACAAATAAAAATCGAAATCGGTCCAGCCGTTCACGCGTGATGCCGTAACCAAGGGAAATAGGGATTCGTTTTATATATAGAGATTATAGTAGGATTTGTTCTGTAGGCTGAAATAGAACAAGAAGAACTGAAGGTGGACCAAGACAGGACGAAGCGTAAGACGTGCAATGACCGCCTCAACGAGGACAGGATCAAACTGACGCAAGTAGAGGTCATACTTGAAGAGAAGCGAGCCAACTTACAGAAGAAGATGGACGAGGCGCTCACGCTCTGTCCCCGAATCGAAAAACCTAGGTAAATTTTTAATTATACTGAGCAGTACCTTTACCGAGAACAACTTTCGTCCACGTATTGTTATCGCTTTCGACTATTTTTGTACGGGGAAATGGACCGCTGCGCCGGCGCCGGCGCAAAGTCTAACTAAAAATTCGTATGACCATTTAGACTTTTTGTGAGTAACGTTTTGGCAATCTAGTGGAAAGATGTTCTTGCTCCTAGTACTGGAGTAGCGGGAACATCTTTTGAAAACGTAACTCTCCAAATGTGAGAAGTTTTGTGGTGTTGTCCCCATAATTAAATCGGTTTTAGTATAATTTATGTTCCTGCCGCTGTCAGGGACTAAGCGATAGCGTAAATTAATTAATTTCAGGGTCCGCAACGCGCGAGCGATAACCCTGGTGTTGCAAGCGTCCATAGGCTACGGTAACCGCTTACCATCAGGCGGGCCATTTGCCACCTTAGTGGTATAAAAAAAAATGAATGTCATAACTATTAGTAGCGTTGTCAGGGTGAAAGAGATAGTGTGCAACGAGCTGAAGAAGGTGCAGCTGAAGCTGAACAGCCTCCGCAGCGACGGGCTGAGCAAGGCGCAGGTGGGCGAGCGGCTGCTGGAGCTGGAGCGGCGACACCGGCGCACCAGCAACACGCTGCAGCGGCTGCGGCAGCTCATCCACGAGGTCACACCTTCACACATGCTCACATGCACGTACATACATCAAATCGTCGCATTGTAGGGTCGGCAACGCGCATGTGATACCCCTGGTGTTGCAAGCTTCCATAGGCTACGGTAACCGCTTACTATCAGGCGGGTCGTAAGCTTGATTGCCGGCTTAGTGGTATAAAAATAGGCGAGGCGTCCCTAGTTTTTTCAAGTTTGGCAAAGTAGTTGGCTAAACAAACGTTGACATTTCGACGATCGAGTTGGTACTCATATATATTACTGCATACGGCTACTACAGAATCTGATAACAATACATCGAATCTGATTTTTAGAACGAGTCTTATTACATAACTAAAGCTGTACATCCATTTTATTATAAGTATAATTGCTTGTTTGAATGAAACCTTGTAAAACTACATATTTAAATATTTATCATCTGTTATAATTGTTATTCACAGATACAACATACTTCAGACACGCACCTGAAGTTCTGTCACAGAGTGCAGACACACATAGCGAGGCGAGTGCAACACTGCTTCCAGTCCATGTTGACGTTGCGCGGATATACCGTAAGTATCATAAATCTTTCAAACTACGCAACGGATTTTGATGCGGTTAAAATATGTATTCATTCAAGTTTAGATAAAGTTTAATTTATATACATTATGTGTTGTCTTTTAAATCAATAAAATGGGACAATATGTTACCCAGAATTTAACGCGAGTGAAGCCGGGAAAAAGCCGAAAGCGGGAAGTAGCCTTTTTTTTTATACCACTAATGTGGCACACAAGCATACGGCCCACCTGATGGTAAGCAGGCACCGTAGCCTATAGCCGCTAGCAATACCAGGGGTATCACTAACGGGGTGCCAACCATGTTGATGATAAGGACTCTGTGCTAGCAGCAATACTACTGGCCCAGCGTATCCTCGTGGAGCACTGGCAACCTTTCTTACCGCAGAAACACAACACTACATCAAGTAGTGTTATTTCACTGCGGTCTTCTGTAAGGCCGAGGTACAGTCCCCAGTCGGGCGGCTCCAATTTAAATGGGATAACCCACGGGAAATCCAAAATCGCCCTACCTCTCTTTTTAAAAGCTCATGGTGTGATTAATCGCTGGACTTAAGCTTAGAAAAACTCATTGATACAGGCCGGGATTCGAACCGGGGCCCATCAGATGCCACCACGGCTTTTTAAACGTGTGTGTGTGTCAGGGTCGCATGGAGATCGACAACGGGCGCGGGTCGCTGTCGATCGTGTGCGCGGGCCGGTCGGGCGCGCGGCGGGCGACCTCCACGGCGTCGCTGTCGGGCGGCGAGCGCTCCTACTCCACCGTGGCCTTCATCATGGCGCTCTGGGAGTGCGTCGAGCTGCCCTTCTGCTTCATGGACGAGTTCGACGTCTTCATGGTACACACACACATACCATGTCCTATCACAACCTACTCATTTTTAGGGTTCCGTTCCTTAAAAGGACAAAATGAACTCCTATAGGATCACTTTGTTGTCCGTCTGTCTGTCTGTCTGTCAAGATTTTTTATCTCAACGCGTGGAGTTATCAAATTGATATAAAATACCCGGGACGTGGTCCTTTTCGGCTATAAAATAATCAAACTTGTAAGTCATTATGAAGAAAAGATATTACCGTTTATGTCGCAAATTTCGCATATTTTGCGATTTCACAAGGTAATCAAAACCTACACAGGGTACTTCTCGTTAACCTAGAACCATGAAATTTGGCAGGAAGTAGTGTCTTACAGCACAAGTAAAGGATAGAATCTGAGAAACGTAAATATGTTGTTATTTTTAATCATAATTTACTAAAAAAACATTCCTGAATCGCGCTGTTGAGAGTCACCGACGAATAATGACCTCATTTGAAGTTCGCCTACTTTTAACCTTACCTACAAGTGTGTACGGAACCCTCGGAGCGCGAGTCCGACTCGCACTAGGCAGGTTTTTTTTATGTGGAAGTTGCTCTATCACACACAAAAACGTAGGCGCTTGCCTCATTGAGCAACAAAATGAGGAGTAGAGGTGCGGCGAAATGTGATCTCCCGTGGGGATTCCCATTAAAATTTAAGCCGCCCGACTGGGGACAGGTACCTCCACCTTACAGAAGACCGCAAGGAAATAACACTACTTTGATGTAATGTTGTGTTTCTTTGGTAAGTAAGGTTGCCAGTGCTCCCCGAGGATACGCTGCGCTAGTAATAATGCTGCTAGCACAGCGAGCACTCATCAACAACAGGGTTGGCAACTCGTTAGTGATACCCCTGGTATTGCTAGCGGCTATAGGCTACGGTGACTGCTTTCCATCAGGTGGGTCGTATGCTTGTGTGCCATCTTAGTGGTATAAAATTGTTTTTTTTTGTACACTTATAGTTTATAACCTGGATTAACACATACTTTTTATCTCGGGAAAATGTTAGGTTCCTTTGAGAGTCTAAGTTCAACGGACAAAATCGCAGGCAGAAGCTAGTCACCCATAAATCAAAAGTCGTGGTGGCCGTGTGGTATGAATCGTTACCAATCCTGTGTTTCAATTGATTCTTTCAATCTCTTCCATTACCGTCTCTATCAGCCGTCAAATCTGTACTTACTTCCTTTCTGGCCATGTCAACTTTCACACAGTCCAACCAAATTTTCTTAGGTCTACCTCGAGTCCTGTACCCATCCACATCTTGCATTATATTAGGTCCTTACATATGAAATTGGCGTTTTGTATGGGAGGAACAAAAAGTCGAATATTTTTTAATATAATATATTTAATTAATCAAAGTATGAACCATTATTTTCTATGCACTTTTGCCATCTCATAGGTAGTTCATTGATCCCTTTACTAAAAAAACCAGTCGGACGGGAATCAATAAAATCTTTGAAGGCGATTTGGACTGCCCCATCGGAGTTGAATTTTGTCCCTTGCAAGAAGTTATCCAAATTTCGAAAAAAATGGTAATCTGTTGGAGCAAGGTCCGGGGAGTACGGAGGATGTCTTAGACTTTCCAATTGAAGCTCTTCTAATTTAGTAGCCGTCTGTAGCGCAGTGTGTGGTCTAGCGTTGTCGTGAAGCAGCAGTGGCGTGGAGCGATTGACCAGCCTAGGTTGTTTAGCCGCTAGCTTTTCCATCATGGTTTGCAATTCCTGACAATAGACATCAGCCGTAATAGTCTGGCCAGATTTGAAAAAAATGTAATGAACAATACCGGCACTAGTCCACCAAACGCTTACAAGTAACTTTTTTGGGGTTAATTTTCGCTTGGGGCAGGATTTGGCTGGCTGGCCAGGATCTAACCATTGCGCTGAGCGCTTCCGATTATCGTAAAGAACCCATTTTTCATCACAGGTAATGATTCGGTTTAAAATACCTTCATTATTGTGCCGGTTTAGTAATGTAACGCAGCAGTCGACGCGCGTTTGCCGGTTTGTTTCAGTCAATTCGTGAGGTACCCACCTTTCAAGCTTTTTAATCTTCCCAATTTGCTTCAAGTGAATTAAAACAGTTTTATCACTAACATTGCAGCCTGCAGCTAACTCGGACGTGGTTTGCGATGGATCCGCTTCCACAATAGCCTTCAACTCTTCATTATCAACTTGAGTCTCAGGCCGTCCACGGGGCTTGTTCTGCAGGTCGAAATTTCCAGAACGAAAACGTTGGAACCAAAAACGAACTGTGTTTTCTTTTGCAACACGACCGCCATACACATCATTCACCCTTCGAGTTGTTTCCGCAGCACTAGTGCCACGGCGGAACTCGTACTCGTAAATAATGCGATATTTAAGGTTTTCCATTTTGTAAAATGAGTGACGCAAACAGAAAAAAACAGAAGAAAAAAAACAAATGAATGACGATCATCGAAGCACAAATACATGAGTCTATAGCTGTACAAATTTGAATTTGGAATTCCTTACCAAAGAGGAGAAATTCGTGATTAAAGTGGCCAGTACGAAAAACGCCAATTTCATATGTAAGGACCTAATATATTGGTAGAATAAATAAGTTGTTTTTTTTTATGGGGAAGGATAACGTGAACCGCAAGATCGTAATGGAGTTGCTGATAGACCACGCACTCAAGAACACCAGTCGCCAGTTCGTGTTCCTCACGCCGCAGGACACCTCCACAGTCAGTGCCGGGCCTCAGCTCAGCATTCATTTGTATGTATACCTTTGTATCATTTAATATTTGAGTCCATGGCCAAATACTGAAACCCCCAAGTCAAATTTGACCCCACATAAATTTTGACGACGGGAAGTTGTGACGACTCTCAAATAAACTATACTTATATTTTACTCTGTAGCTAATCGAGACATAAATTATGGTAAATATATATTGGGATGTTTTGTTGCAGGATGCCCGACCCGCGCCCGTAATAATGTATGCGTTATACATTGCCAGTGAGGATAACGATTCTACTATTTGTAATTACAATTTATTTTTCCATTTCTACCTCAGTAGAGCAAGGCTCTATACCTAATGTTATATTAATGTTTTAATAATAAACAACCAAAGAATCATCAACACCATTTATTTAATACTATATCGCAGTGAAATACAATGTGAACATAGAAAAGTGTGATCAATGCATTTATTGCACATGTATTGGCAACACCACGCTTCACATTATGGCTTGGCTTGCTTGTCAAACGATGAGATCACATGCTACTCCGGAATACAATTGAAAACATTACTATTACAATTACTTTCTCTTTTTATATATATTAGTTTCAAATATATTGATATAAAAATAACTTATCAACTAGGTGCACTCTCTATACGCTATGAATATAGTTTAATTATTCTGATATATAGTAACAATCTAAGTCTCATTTATAAGGCGACTGCCTCAAGAGATAAGCGTAATCGTTCAACTTAATTCTAGTACAATGTTCAGTACACCGTTGATATTATTAGGGCTCTTAACTTTTGCTAGTTAGATAATTAATTGCTACAGCTTATACTCGCTTCAATTCACTTGCCTAAAATTAACTATTTGTACAAAACTATTAGATAATAAATACGAGTAAGCATTTCTCATTGAGAATAAATCGATTCAATAATTTGTGCGAAGTGGAAATCTTTTTGTTTAGTGATTTGAGAACATGCACCCGCGAAGCGTAAGAAGATTAATAATAATATTCATTAAATAGTAGCTGCAAGCAAGCCAACGAGTTTGTCAGCTGTAATTCCACTGCTGAATGTAGGCATACATATTGCCATATTTTGGTCTCATGTTTTAGCTTATTACTAACAATCCCATGCAAAATTTAGTCACATTTTAGGATCGATTCTTTTGTACGAAATCACTAAACTAATTTGACAGGTCTAAGTCTTGCTATCCCTTTCCGATGTTCGGGGTTTAAATAAGGATGGCGATACTCTTTCAAGTCCTGTCAAATTAGTTTAGTTTAATGATTTCATACAACAGAATTAGCACCAATATCATAATACCAACGTTAGTGCAACACATCAAGATTTCCCCTTCGCAACTAACTACATGTGATAAATAAATCGATGACAGTGTGACTGTTAAGAATCAATGTAAGCGATATCAAAAGAGAGATATGAGTAAACTAAACAAAAAATTAAAGCAATAAAAATGAATGTTGTACTTTTAAAAGGAAGTTAAAAGACAATATAATAAATAAAAATATTAAAAAAGCAACCATTTTGAATCAAGTTCCAAAATTTTTTGTGTAACAAAATGTGGTTCAATTTGACATTCATATGTATTTTGTTACAAATCCAAAATAATTCCGTTCTAAACCGGTAAATAACTTAGCTGGATTTACATTAGTGTTACAATGTGGTGTAATACGTATGTATCAATTATTCAACTAAAGAAAGTAACTGTTATAATACCATTGCTCAGCGGCCTTGCATTTATTTTTAAGATCTTAATCCAGCGAACAGCAGTCTTTGGTTACAATGTTCTAATTAGCCGCAATGCTTCATTGTTAACGCACAGGAGCGAATTTATAACAATTTACACTTGACTTGCAAGTCTTCAAATCAGTCTCGTGAACAATATTATGTCCATTCATCATCAAGTAACAAATAAATTATAAAATTATCCATTTATTTACAATTTTATATTGAGGAAATAAAAAACTTAGCATAAAATTAATAGTAACTACATACTACAATATTGGAGTTGTTGGACTCCGAAGAAGATAAGATTATACATAACAAAAGCGCATCAGTATTTGATTCGGAAGTGAGGATATTTGATTTTGATAAAAAAAATATGTTTGGTAACTAGCTCTGAAATATATTAAATAAATACGTTCAGAATGTATTGCATTCAAATACTAAATGGTATAAATTATGATCGACGTTGGAGAGCGGACCAACAGTTGGCATTAGGCACTTACAGAAAGAATAAATGTTGATCGAAAATGATTGGATCCCAATGCATTAATATTATTTACATACGATATTTAAAAATAAACAAAAACAACGCGAGCAAAGTAAATGAGTAAGCGCGATGTGTATTTGATGTAAAATTATTTTATACTACATTAATATATAGTTATAAGAAGCGGTGGACAACCTACTAAGTCGATGTTAGTGACATGAGAAATCTCTTACAAACAAAATATGTAAAAACTTGCTTGGAATGTTATATACTTCCTTGGCAACGTTTGCCAAGCTGAAAAGTCATTGATATATAATACAGAACACACATATACTTGTGTTGTTATCAGGAACAATGTTTTATATACATTTCGTATAGCGTTTATACGATTATATCAGTCTGTTCGGTTTACAATATTTAGGGCTAAGTAGCTGGTTGACTGAAGATAGCAAAGACGCAATATAAATACGTAATTAGATGCTTATAAATAAATAATCCGACGAGGAATTGAGCTTATACACAAGTACATAACACGCACAGTAAATCTACGTTTACGCACCCGATATTGTACACAAATAATATAACAAAATCAAAAACAATGCACGCGGATATCCCGCCCTTCGTTTGTCAACACACGTTACGACCTTGCCATCTTCAATACCAGTTCTTCTTCTTCTTCTTCTTCCTAAGTATGGCAATCAATCCCTTCAGGGACTATTTTTGCCAGTGTCGAGTGTTAGAGAATTTTCATGTTGCAAAATTTCTCGTGTTTGCCGCATTAAAATGCCTAGTGTCATGCATTCTAACGCCCAAAGGAGTTTCTGGAGAGAACCCACGGCAGCAGCAGATCGTAACACGCCTTTAGATCAGAGGTAACCTATTGACCAAAATGATAAATCACTTAACCCAAGTCGTATTATGGCACCATTTCCAATGCTCCTATAAATTAGTCACTAAATGACACTTTACTGCACATATCGACACCAAAAATACACATTAAAGATCACTATAACACAATTTACGACACACTGGAAAAAATCTCAACCGCTCCGCCAGATTCCCGCCAAAAACTCCAATACCAGTTCAGTCACTGTGGTAATTTAATTTTTGTTATCTGTTGGAACCAGCCTCATTTCTAATCTGCTCAAACTTATTTGGAGAAAATTCTAATGGTAGTTTTGTTCAACCCAATTTCAGTTTTGTTAGTAGCATGCACACTGCAATGCCGGTTAGTGCCTAGTCGTGTTAGCAAGCGGCCACACGTAACTCAAATTAAATAAAACGTTAAATCACACTATTAGTAAAAAATAACTTAAATTGGGGAACCTACCGCGCAGTTTTTATCAGAGTGGTTTGGTATCCACCAAAGCGGGACATGTATAATTGAAACAAACAATTGGTACACCTAAGAGGTCGCTTTAACAAGTAAAATATACTTCTGTCTACATTATATGTATAATATTAATAAATATTATTGGTGGGTCACGTCACTATAGTAAAAACTATCCTATCTCACATAAGCCATAAATATTCAAAATGGCAAAGTTCTTACTAAATTTAATTACACATTTCCGCTTTGACGGTGTTAGGTTTAAGAGGCTCGGCTGCAACAGTCCAGTCAAATTAATGAATTGGTCATTGTACTTTTCAACTGAAAATGTGTGATATTAATCTAACTACATTCTAAAAACATACGATTTTCATTTTAGTAAATCACTACTAAATCATATGCATTAACTTGAATAATTCTATTAGATTCCGTAACATAACAATGATAACAAACTTACGTAATAGAGCCCGGTTATTCTTCAGAGTTTATCCTGACTTCTGGTAGGTAGTGGTGCCTTGTCGATGGTGTTTTAGTGGAGGGGGTTTTAGGGCTCTTGTGGTCGGACTGCGGCGGGGTCGGTGGGTATATGTGCTCTGTGTCTTGTGACGTCGAGGGCTCCCCCTCGGCTTGAGAGGACTGCTCTAGGAGTTGCTGGTATACTTTATCCTGAGAACAAAATATATATTTTGTTATTTATTATTTCTTATTGGGGTAGATGAGTCAACACGTCCTATTTACTGAAAATAGTTAGTTCCTTAATTGAGATTACAATTAGCTTTGCAACTTTTATTGTAAATTTCGGATAAACAAAACAAATGTTCCCTACCATTTGACCGAACAATAAACAGTTTTCATTATTTTAGAAATAGTTTGCCCTATTAGTCGCATGTGCATTTAAGAAACGTCTACTAGTCTAAAAACGCTTGAACGTTTTGTTGACATTCCGAATTTGTTCCGAAACTAAGTTATCAAATGACTTACGTTAACATGTGTGATACTGACACATGTGGAGGGTGAGGTTGTGCGGCTGTGTGTGTGTGAGTGTGTGATACTGACAAACATGTGGAGGGTGAGGTTGTGCGGCTGTGTGTGTGTGAGTGTGTGATACTGACAAACATGTGGAGGGTGAGGTTGTGCGGCTGTGTGTGTGTGAGTGTGTGATACTGACAAACATGTGGAGGGTGAGGTTGTGCGGCTGTGTGTGTGTGAGTGATACTGACAGACATGTGGAGGGTGAGGTTGGCGGGTGTGTGATACTGACAAACATGTCGAGGGTGACGTTGTGCGCCTGTATGCGGTGGCTCTCGTCGGGGTTGAGCGCGGGGCACTGCAGCTGCAGGCCGGCGGCGCGCTGCAGCCACTCGCCGTCCGCGCCGCGCACCACCTGCGCGCCGCCCGCCGCCGCCACCACCGACACGAACGGCGCCAGCCACACGTGGCACGGCTCCACCTCCTCCCACCTGTAGCCTGCACACACACACACACACACATACCATCATCACCACTAGTCTCTAACGGTAGGCACAATTGACGCGTGACACCCAGTTCTCAGCTGTAACCTGTCCACATGCATTACATTACATAAGTGTCTTCCCAGGTGGTAAACATACTGACGCGTGACAAGCAGCTATACTCACGTTGTATTCTGACAATAGATATCAACACGACAAGTTCCAAAGGGTGCGCAATTAATTACAGCACAACCTTTGATTCTGAGCACAACACACAAAACCAATTTTCAATTTTATAAATAATGTATTAGGCAATTAAAACTTGATTAGTAAGTAGAGGTGAGATTTTGCATACCATGTTTGCACACTATTTAGTTAGAAAAAATATTAGTTGCAGTGCGATTAATTTTAACTTCAATGCTCGATTCCTTTTACCTACGAATTCGAAAAGATTGAGGATGTAAAAGTAGCAAAAGAGATGCGTAAGTCAAGACTGTAATAGTGTTAGTGGAGGTCCAAGTGGCATGCGAGGTGGTTACCTGAGACCCTCAAGGCGAGGTCGGGTGTGAAGGCGTGCGCCATGGCGGCGGCGGCCACGGTGCTGTAGGAGTACAGGTTTACGTCCACGTGCAGCACGGCCAGGTCGATCAGCTGGCCGCACACCACGAACTCCAGCGACGAGTACTGCGGGAACACGAACGTGTAGCCGCGAAGGGCGTTCGCCCCCACGTCGCTCTCGCCCACCAGACGCCGTTTCGCGCTCCGCCCTAAAAGTTACAATTCGGTTAATTAATTTAGGAGATGGCTTGCGCAAAATACAAAACGACCAAATTGTACTAGCAGTTCAACTAATGCTGTTTACACATTACGCCGCAGCTTGAGAGCGGCACCATCGCCGCTGAGGGGAAGAACCCTTACATATGGCGCCGCAGCGGCGGCGTTCTTTGAATCCACAAGTGTCTAATAAAAAAAATCGAATCGGAAACACATAGCGCTCAAGGATACCGATGAATACCTATACAAGTATATTATCTACACTGAGCCTATACCTATAAACCTGTGTGGCTGTGTTGTAATATGAATATGAATGGATGAATCAGTAATCTTTCTTTTTTTATTTCGAACACACATTACGATGAAAAGTTATAATTAATTGCATTCCAATACCTATACAGTACAAGCTTCTACCTAACATGGATTAATCTCAAGACCTGTATTATAGCAGCTCTTGTTGCAGAATAATAAGAATTTAATTTGTAACTAATCTAATCACATTTAAATCTTAATAATAATAATTGATGGGTGATTAACAGTTCGATGTTGTATGATTTATGTATGTTTAGGGTCGTACCTTCGCTCGCCAACTGCATGTAGACGTTCAGCCAGCTATTGATGGTAATTGGAGTGATACTCCATGATAATATTTTGAGGATGAGCAACTCCTCCAATAGTATTTCCTCGGTGGTGCACGCTCCGTCCGTCACGTACGCGAACTCGCCGATCTTAGGTGGATACACTTCTTCCACCTTCGCTGCTATGAATAAGCACGTTATACCTGGAAGGGCATTAATAAAGCACAACTTAAAAAAAGCAGGCAAATTTTATGAGTAGGCCTTTCATAACTAGACTTTCATACCCTTTTATTATTTAGTCGGACAAAGACGGGGAATTCATCCTCACACATTAGAACCGAAATGGTCTTGCACTGTGCGGTTTCAAATGAGCGATAGTGGGGCGTAGCTAGGGAGCCAGGTAGGATTTCAGAATTGGAGCTACCACATACTGCTATAGAAGATCACAGCCAAATACCACTACCCTCTATTATATTCTTGCAAACAGTAAGGATCCCTGAGCTATGAGGTGATGTGCTGGAAGGTATTTTGGGATAGGATCTCTTGCCGTTATATCAGGGAATTTTTAGTTATCAGGACAAAAATTGCAAGACCGTAACAGACCTTCTACCAGGCGAGACCAGAGAATAAGCTCTACTTTGCTGAAGGAATCGAAAAGCTACGAGTATGTACATCATTTGTCCCTTTGCTGTGTAACATTTTAATATAAAACCCTACCTATCAGTTGGAGCCGGCCCTTTTGTACGTCCTCAGTATTGGACAAATACCGGTCCACGTAGTCCACTGTCAGGTGGAACGTTTCTCTGTGGAGTTTGTACACCTCACATACCTGCAACCAAGACAATTACTATCTTAATTCTTGTGCACAGATTAAAGCTCTATTGTAAAATGTCTGGGAAAATTATAGTCCGTACTGTAAGGAACACATGTACCTACGTGTATGGCGAGCCCTTCGTGTCAATTAATCTTATTCAAGACTTCCCAGTGTCAAGTGTTACAGAACTATCAAGTTTCTCAATAATATGTTGTGTTGCATTAAAATACCTAGTAAGTGACAACGTGACAAGCATTCTAATGTTTAATGGAGTTTCTGAAGACAATAAATGGCAAGCACATCATAACATGCTTTTAGGTCAGAGGTAATCTATTGACCAAAATTATAGATCACTTCACACAGAAGCAATATTACAGTATTATTTTCGTTCCGATAAATCAATCAAAAAGTCAATAAATTGAACTTTACTGCTCATAATGACACCGAAAATACACACTAAAGGTTACTATAACACAATTTACGAAACAAAAAATTTCAACCGCTCTCCCTGATTCCCGCCAAAAACTCCCACCCTTCCTTCGTTACATAGGTACCTATTTAATTAATATAAAAGCAGCCCTAGAGCCGCCAAGAGTCGTCGTTAACCTAAGAACCGCAATAAAAATTCCTAGAATTATTATACACACGGAAACACGGAATACGGGTTGTATTACTTCGTTGTTTAGTTTTGATTCTACGCGGAGACTTGAAGTCCTAGTGAAATTACGAGTAATTTTTAGAGACAACCCGATTAACCACTTTCGGAGATCACATCATGTGTAACCATTTGGACTTCTAACCGAAATATTATTGCTTCTTGAGTCAATTTCAAGACTAGATTCTGTCACAGAACATAACATTATTGCTTTATTAATAAGCCATAGATAGCTCTATATTTGGCCGAACCCAATGGGCCGAGCAGATATGGCGACAACAAATCAACAGGCCAGTAGTATACCTACTCAAAAATCTGATTTGAAGTCGCTACCTACTACTACTATTTCTTCACTTACTTTAATGGAAACCAATCTGCATGTTTTAGTCACAACAAATAATGTACGCATGGATAATATTGACGGGACCGCTGGTCTAGTTGTTATTATACCTGACTGCTACGCTACAGGTCGCGGGTTCGGTCCCGCTGGAGCAAACATTTATATGATAAAAAAATATGTTTGCCTTGCGTCTGGGTGTTTGGTATGTATTTACAAACAAAAAGTATATAAGTATTATATAAGCTGCTGGTTCCTATAGTACAAGCTTTGCTTCGTTTGGGACAGTTGTCGCTGTGTGATGATGTCCGAGCATTACATAATATCGAGAGAGCGCTTCGCTAGTTAAGCAGGAGTCAAGGAAAATAACGATCGACAATGAAGATAATACTAAGGCGAAATATCTCGTAACCTGGGCGGGCATGTAGTAATATAAGAGATCAATGATCTTTAATACAATACTGAATAAATAACAGTACTCTTTAAGACGAGTTAAGTGCTGCAGAGCAAAGTTATTTCAGTAGATTGTTTTCAGCGCATTTTCACCTAGAAATTATTGAAAGAACATTTAAATATAGCAGTATATTGAAAGCATTAGGTAACTTAACTGAATGGAAATAATTTATAATATGTTTTCACAAAACCCCAGTTGATAAGCGCAGATTTCTATCGGTGTCTAAAACTATTCTTCCGTTATACTAGGCATGAAGAATATGGTACACGGCTAATTCACTTAATTAGGACAAATATCCTATGGTGACCCGTTTTTAAAAGCTCCACTTTAATTATGGTACTTCATAAAAGTTATTGCAACAGATTAAGACATTTTGGAGTGGGTTACAATTGATATGTAGATGGTACGAGATATACATATTTGAACTATGTGTCTTGAGTAACTAAGCTTGTCTATCGATAACATAGTGTCAATCTGTTATACGTACTCGTAAACATATTTGTCGCGTTATATATTTACATATTATTAGTAATATAGGTAAAGTTTTTAAGGTTTACGGGTATAATTATGTGAGCTAGGGTATAAATTTTAACGAGTTAAATATGTTGATGAATACATACTCCATAAATTCACGTCCGTATCCCATGGGGGTAAATGAAAAGGAGATGCACTTTTTACTTTGAGTATAATATGACTATGGTGCCAATTCTGTTGTTATTTGAAACTAAATAAATTACAATAGAACTTAATTTAATTTGACAGCACTAAGCTACAATTTTGAGTAATTTGCGTATGACAGGGGATTTGGCAGCGCTGATTACCACATTCTACAATCCCTAAAACTTTCTATTTTGGATGGACTATGGACTGCAGATTAGTTAATATCCAAATAATGTTTTTTTAATTAGCCGCGCACGAAAGCACACAAACTGTGTTTATCAATTCGATCATTGCGGTGAACTTTATCAGTCAGTCAGGGCGACACATAACAATGGTTATTCGCACGAAGGGGGCATATTGTAACTAGTTGAACCTGTTGGCACAATAGTACGGTCACCCAAGCAGCTGTTAGTATCAGGTCCAACTGGAAGGTGACGTACGAGTACACTTAAAGTGATCTGCCAGAATTTAATTTAATTTGTTATATTTATTATTTGCTGCCAAACATAATGTTTTGGCATGAGTTGCGATCGCAGGCTTGAAGATGTAACAATAACCTCATTGTTGAGTGTAAAGGAGAGATAAGTGCTCACAGGTCAGACCTCAGTTCTGGGCCAATTCTGATAAAGCAAAAAATGCATTTCAAAAACTTCTAACCTAACTCGTACACGTAATTTGCAACATCATGTGAATCAAACTACATCATCTATTTTTGTATGCATGGGGCCTCATTACTCTATAGTTCAAGATTATATCTAGAACACCATATGGTTTCAGTGGCCCACGGTAGATAAACTCATTGGTACAGGTACAAAATAAAAAATCATTTAGTCAGTTTAGGCCCTAATAAGGCTCTTATGAAGGTCTAAATTACCACCTGATTAGAACCTAGTTCCATCAGATGATAGGCCGTTGCTTCAACCACAAGGCCGCTAATACCTACTAAGAGTGCAGGGCCTAAAGACGACGGCTTCGCAACTATAATGGAGAAGCGTTCTTGCCTTATTACAAACTCGCATAGACATTGACATATACGTCAATGCGCACTGAAAAGCCTCGCAACTCGCGCACCGTGGGTGGTGTAAAGGTGTTACAGTACGTAGTATATTATTTATCTACTCTGAGGTACAATCTATGAAAAACCGTTAATCGCCACAAATGGTCAGAGATTTGTGAAACGACAAAGAGCTATGCAATTGATAACGTAACAATGCATTTGAAAATCCGTAATCGTAATTTATTCAAACATTAACGAACCGGAGGCCCCCGTGGTGCGCCGTGCGGCGCTTGGAGGCGTCCGAGTAGCGAGCGACAAAAAGTTAAAATATTCGCCGACTTCGGTCGATATTGTCGTATTTGAATTGAACAATAAAAAGAGGTTATCATTGAAGATGTTCCCTTTCAAACGTCACATTTAGTAATGCACTATAACTGTAGTAAACTACTGGTTAACCCCACACCGACAAATTAGTGGTAAGCGATCTAAAAAAAAAAGTTATATTTACCCCAACTGAAACGGGCACTAGGCAGGCACATAGCGCGGTCGCAATACTCCTAATGCCCGATTCCGTACTTAACGCACCCGTATTAATTAAGTATAGAAACTTAAATAAGTAACATTCTACTCATTATATTTTCACTAAATTACACTTCACTGCCTATCCTATCGTACGTCGTGCGATCTATATTCTAATAGGAGCGCGATTTATTTTTTTGCATATATCAACATGCTTTTCTCAGAGGAGCTGCCCGACTGCTAATAGAGCATCTCGCGTTGTTCTGGGAGGGCGTGTTAGGTTTCTAGCGCTCTTCGAGGTGCAGGTAGGGGAGGCATGTTCGTCCTATGCTAGCTAAGCGGTTACTTACAACAAAGTGGTTTGCAAGCGTCCATGGCTACGGCTACCGACTAACAAGAGGCGAGCCGTTTTGATAACTTTTCGCGACATAAAAAACATTAAATTAAAACAGTAAGGTACATTATTTCCAGATTATTATAGGAAAACCATAAAATGACGATATTTTCCGTAATCAATACGAGATTGAACTGCCTGTTGCATCTGTACTTGGATAGGTACTAAACAACATATCGAGGGACCATGTAATGACGTCAACGCTTTAAGATATAATGGGTACATAATACGGTTTACGGAACATTAAGATGAGATTGTGATGTTCAATTAGGTCCGTCTTAATTATCAATACTTATATTGTAAACGCGCAAGTAACTCTATAAGTTTGTTTGCTACCTTGTCACGACTAAACGGATCGTAATGAAATTTGGCAATGAGATAGATTATAACTAGGAAAAGGACATAGGCTATCTTTATCTAGAACTACGCGGGCGACGCTGCGGTTAAAGCCTAGTGATCATCTGTGTTTAAAAGTGTGAATGGTCACGAACAAAGTCGGTGCCGAAACTTAAGCGTTAAATTGTCAAGTTAGGAAGCTTACGAAATGTTATTTATCCCGTTAATTGACTTCAAAAGATCGCAGTCACCTGTGCAGAATGGTTCATACCATTCTATAGTTACAGTACATTTGCTAGGCATTCATGATCTCTAAAATTAGGCGCGTCCCACTATAAAAACTACGATTATTTTGGGACAAGTGGAAGATTTATTTTTATATGAGCTTAAGTTTTAGGAACTTTACCTATTCAATGAATCCTACTATATATATACATATTAATACATATACATAATGCGAAAGTGTGTGGATGCATGTTTGTTACTCTTTCACTTAAAAAATATTGAACGGATTTGGATGAAATTTGTAACACGTATAGTTATATAGTTAATATAACCTGGATTAACATACACGATACTTTTTATTCCGGGGAAATGTGAGGTTCCTCTGGGATTCTGAGCTCAACGCGGACGAAGTCGCGAGCAGAAGCTAGTATAGTATAATTTCGCAATGAGACATGCATGTTTCCGATAAGGTTAATGTGACAGACAGTGCATTGCGTAGAAGCACTAACAGCCGAGTCCCCCATCCAGGTGACTTGACTTGACTAGCATTCGGTTATTAATAACAAGAATGGGCACGTAGAAAAGCACCTAGGGGAATAACCGAATAGAAACAAAGTTTAATCGCAGCGTTATCACGGCCGAGTGTGTATAATAGACGTGCCCCACTTTCACAGCTTCGAATTAAATTAGTACTTATTCTTTAAAAGCATGCGGTGCGCATATTTACGTAACTAAGCAAATATAATAAATAATCAAAATTTACTGCTTTATTATATTTGTTCATGTTGCAGAATAAAACATAAGAAAAAAGATTGTAAACTAAAATCAAATGAAAAACGACTAATGATGGTATTAGCAATCGCGTTGGTTAAGAGGTCAATGTACATTGCAAAAAAGGGGTCATTGAACCCAAAGTTACATCACTTTCCTACCAACATGTAGGACTCAAGAGAAAAACCACAGATTTACTTACCTCTTCATTTGCAAGTCACTGTTAATGCAGCATGAAAGTACAATAGACAAATTTAGTAAACTCTTTTTTTTATATTATTTTTCATAACATTTCTTACAATTGTCCAAGATAGAAACAGATTCCATAAGAGCATTTAAAAATATTTTTATCCAGGAACTTATTAAACTTGCAAACCCAAATTGTCTATGTTTGTCAAACTCAATAGATTTTTTTTAATACACAAGTTCCCTGTACAAATCCACTCACCTCATTCAGCCAGTCCAGGAGTATAGCTCTCATCCTAGGCTGGAGGTTGGGATGACTGTCAAACATATTGGGGTTCTTCTTCCTCATGGACTTGATATCACCCTCACACATACTGTTCCACACATCCAAAGGGTCCGCCCAGGACAACCCTGGCAGGGGGCACTTGCGCTTTGGTGGTGCAGGGTACAGAGGCTTACTTGTGCTGTAAGGGAAGTATGACATAGTGCTAGGTTTCCTAACAGGTCTTGCCTAATAATAATTAAAAAATGGGAGGATCTAAGGAACATATTTAAAAATAACTGACTGTGTTCAAAAGGGTATACTCACCTAGGTCTCTTATTAGAGTGAGGTGTTGATTCACCCCTTGCAACATTCTCCAAGGGACTCAGCACACATGGCATGTCAGGTATACTCGGTGGGCTCAAGAAACTATCAGCATTATAGTCTAGATCTGTGAAAACACTCCTGGGCTGCTCAGTAGTTCCATACTGTGAGCCCTCCTCATCACTAGAGCAGGATGAAGATTCTACCACCACATTGTGCGCTGGCTGGTCGCTCAGTTCCTCTTCCAGTCGCTGTGAGATCTTCACCGGTGGCATATTCTCCAACTGCAAACATGACAGCTCAACTACAACTGCACCTAAACCAATCCTGACAGTGTAAAAGCCTGGTAATACAAACCTCATCATCCGTAGAATTTCTTTTCCTTTTCAAACTCATTCGCATTTCATTGGCTTCACAGGAGGACCTACCAACATGTGTTATTCACATTAAGTAAACAAAATTCATCAAGGTCAGTATTCAAATGTGAGAGCAGGGTCAGGCAGATACATACCCATTTTCTGCCATTGTAGGAGGGACTAGTGTTTTGCTATATGGTCTCCACACCTTGAAACATAGTCTTCATTAAATTTTCGAATCAATTTGTAAAGATTAATCAATAAAAGTAGCTGTAAATGGCCCAAAATTACCGCATGTCATGTTCGAACCGCAAATAGGGTTATGTCACTTGACGACCGTAATTGAGGGCATATATCCAAAATTATCATAAGACACATGGATTGTAATGTAATTGAGAAGGTCGTAGGAGTGTGTAAATCCCTTTATTAGACGAAATTCAGGCGTAAATAAAGCTATCCAGACAGATGTACCCCAGCGTGCCCCCTGCTGATTGGCGGGAGATTTTTTTCCGAGGGCTATTTTGAGGCAGTAATTTCAGTTAATTGCCCATATTTTAGCATTTTAAGATCACTTTAGAACATAATCTACAAATTGGAATCTTAAAAATAGTGAAATGCATCAATCAGCTGCTCGAAAAAATGCCACGAATCGGTCACAATCGCGCGCGAAATTCTGCCGTCAGCGCCATTAGACACGTCGCAAGCTTGGGTTTCTCGGCCCATCCACTTATGGAAATTGATAAAAATAGCCCACGTCTCACACGATACCATCACCATATTTATGTAAGATCGAAATATAACTGATCAGAACGAAATAAAAGCCTCAAATAAGACATAGCCGTTGACAATGTAATTGGCTTGGCTTATCGCCCACTGCAGGTTTATAACCTAATTATACACAACAGCTAAAATTACCAATTAAAATATCAATTCCTAAAGACAAATCATGTCTGGAGGCAAGTAAAAATAGGGTCAAAACATACCTGGTCATTCACAAATTAATTCAAATTAGTCGATATGAAATTTCCTTGGACACTAGATATGGTATGTGAACTTCTGACACTATAACGCTGAATTAAGAGCTATTTCAAAGTTATATGATAGCACATTCATTAAGTATAAATAAAATTTATACACTTCAGGTATATTTCTTATATTACATGTTACTTTTCAGCTTTCACGGCTCGATAACGCCCGGCTTTCCGCGCGAAAATGTCGCGGTAAAACATAGGTGCCCAACGGGTAGACTAATTGCTAACTTCATGTTTGTTTCTTCTGAAAACGTACGTCACTTGCACCACATGTTTCTTTGTAGGCAGAAAAGATGCGAGGTGCAATAAATTATTTGTATTAATTTAGTATTATTATGTCATGATTCATAAGATGAAAATTCCTGGAATCTATCGTCACGTAATTAATAGGTATAAAATATTATAATAATTGTAATAATGAATATATTTTAATTATATTTGTATATTTTGCAACTAGTATAATTCTTTTGACCTATGTTTCGATTAAAAAATATTTGAACATATCCATTGTTCTAAAATATACATAATCAAGTAGTTATAATTATATCTTCAGGGGTAAACAATCCGTGTAACGAAACTGGATGTCTAAAGAAACGCTTGTCTCCTATTGGTCAATCTCCAAGACTAGCCACACGATTTAATTTTTTGTATTGCTTTGACTGCAATACCTAACTTCATTCTATACTACAGCTGGGCGCCAGCTGATAGAAAATTGAGCGAGAAAAGTCAATATGGGATATGGGTGCTCGATTTCTAAATTGTATTGATAACGTGGCGTTACATTGACATATTTGCTATCTAAGTGAGAAGCTATACGTTCAGGATGGCTGTCCAAAACATAGCCGTGAAATTATGTGGGTTGCTAGAGGCTCAGACTGAAGAAGGTATGCCTTATTCTTGTCTTATCTTTGTTTTGTGTGTTGTATCGATTTTGTTCAATGATAAAGTTATTGTACAAACATAACAGTGGTCACGGCGCGTGAGTGGCGGTTGTTGGGGCAGGAGCAGGATGGTTCACAGATGTTGTCGTGGATAAAGGGCGCGGAAGACAAAGAGGAGCTATGTATTGGCGTGTACGCTAACAAGACCAAAACATTGTCCACATTACACACTTTCCCCGAAATACTGAACATTATACAAGCCTCCGTAAATGCTACTCACAGCCTACTGAGTTATGTGGTGAAGATATTGCCGGATGACAACTGTGACGTAAAAGAGGCACTTTACTGTCCCTACTTGGTGTGCCTGCTAGCAGACAACAACAGGACTCCACTAGAGGTGGAAGAGGGCTCTACCAGGCAGATCATGGCTCAGTTTGTTTACGGGAAAAGCAATAAGTACAGTCCTGGTATCAGGAATGAGAGGCTCCTGTTGTTTAAACATTTGGAATGTAAGTATTGAATTGTTACTTATTTGCTTACTAGCTGTGCTTCTTACCCGTGGACTTAATTTGTTCACAATTTCATGGGTTTTGTATTTGTTGCGTGGAACCCTAATTATTTTTTCAAATCAGAAGTAGCCTAAGTTACGCCCAGTAAAACAGCTATCTGCCAATGAGAGTCTAGATCAAATCGGTCCAGCCGTTTAGGAGACCACCTGGCACTAACAGACATTGCTTTTTATTGGTTTTATGTTATTAGTCCTGCATTGACTTTCATATGCATTAAGTAAAAAGCTGTTATTTTAATATTACAAAAAGACAATACAAATATATTTATTTGTATTGAATACACTTTTCACTTATATTCCTAGCCAGTAATTCAGCCTGTCTTGCAAAAAAGAAACTGTATTATTTGATAGTGTCACTAATAAGGAATTAATTCTGGGAAGTAATGACATATGGAACACTTATTAGAAATAAATAACTGTCAGTTATAGCTTGAAACATGTTATATTTCAGATATAAAAGTGTATCGGACCCCAATGTTTTTGAATGAGTGTGATGATGGCACGGACAAGTGGGGATTCGACGGCATATACCCAGAGCCAGAGACTATAGTCAAGGTGTTCTCATGGGCACAGTGGGACTGTGTCAACCAGGTAAGAATCTTGATGAATTTATGTGATTAGAATTTAAAAGATGTATTTTCAATAATTTTAGTTTGTCACAATATATCTGCCACTAGATACATGAGGTAGCTGAGATTGTAGGTTGGTTTTCCATTATACTTATAGTTACTATAAAATTATACATATACGTAATATGTATATAGATTAGCTTGTGATAGCTCTAGTTACAAAAAGTATTTTACGAAATGATCAATACGCACGCAACCCTGCACGCTCTTAGGCATAAAAATTGTATTGCTGTCTTGTACATTATTACTGTATATAGCCTTCTCTGTATGTGAGGAGAGCAGAAGATGTTATCGTCTCTATTAGTAACTACCTCTATGGTCATAGATAATCCTTAGTTGGGTGGTAAACAGACAAATGTGATAGGCTGATTGATTTGAAGTAAACATTTTTTTTATTTCATAATGTCCTTATAAATGTTCAATACAGGTCCTGTACTACATCCACTACCGGACACCCGCGCAAAGTTTCGCGGAAGGTGAAGAGATGAAGTCACCATCTGACGTGACGCCAACATTGTCAGCTTTGCAGTTTCACGCTGATCTGCCACACGAGACAGTCGTGAGCTATATACATACATACATACTATTATATACATACATACATCTCGTCACACCATGTCCATCCACAGCCTTGCTAGGCGTTAATTTAAGGTAGGGCAGCTGTTGTTCTAGGAGGTAGAAAACATTTTACTTTATCTGTGTTCCTGTCATGTAACTCTTTTTATAGATACATCTAACAATTTAGTATTATTGCCCAGTTATAACTAGGCTTCACTACTACTTTAATTATTATTAGTTCATGATGTTTTTCTATTAAGGTAGGGTATTGTATTGTCCCACAATGCCCCCCTAGTTACGGCCCTGGGTCTCTCACAGGGTACGCGCAGTGTAGAGCGCCGTTTCACTTTTACAGTCATAAATCTCTTCATACATGTCCATCTGCAACGAGTTAAATATACATATGATTATTATTATTTATTATAAATGATAATAATCATATGATTATTATTATTTATTATAAATGATGATATACATATGATTATTATTATTTATTATAAATGATAATATACATATGATTATTATTATTTATTATAAATGATAATAATCATATGATTATTATTATTTATTATAAATGATATAACAGGTCATATGAACAATACATATGCATAAAAACTTTGAATGATAAAAAAAATACTTTTCGTATAATACATGTCCGCTAACCGATGCCCCAAATGCTGAAGATTAGCTTAGCTTTTTAGTTTATAATAATATGGGAACACCTGCGATTTGAAATAACCTTACCGATATACATTATTCATTGTGAATGACAAACATGGACATCCCATGTTTCAAAGTAAACTGAAGACTATTTACGAAACGAAATCGATATCTTATTGCCTGAAGGTGATTTTGTTTTATTCATATTTTTTTTTCAATACACATGGTTGCGACATTCGAAGCTAAAAATATAATTACATGTTCGGAGAGACCTCTGGTCTAGTTCGATTTCCGCTGGGGCTAACATTTATGTGACAAATATGTTTGCCTTGCGTCTGGGTGTTTGGTATGTATTATAAGTATGTATTTACAAACAAAAAGTATATAAGTATTATATCGGCTGCTGGTTCCCATAGTACAAGCTTTGCTTAGTTTGGGGCCAGATGGCGCTGTGTGATAATGTCCAAGCATATTATTATTATTATGTTTACTGTATATTTGTATATAAGATGGCACACAAGCGTACGGCCTTAATAGAAAGCAGTCACCGTAGCCTTTAGCAGCTAGCAATACCAGGGGTACCACTAACGCGTTGCCATCCCTGTTGTTGATGAGGACTCACTGTGCTAGCAGCATAACTACCAGCAGTATATCTATCCATAAAATAGTGTTATTTGACTGCGGTCTTCTGTAAGGTGGAGGTACAGCCGGGCGGCTCCAATTTTAATGGGAAAACCCAGGGATATCCCATTTCGCCCTACCTCTCTTAAACCATGTGGTACAGTACACATTCCCAGAGAATATGGTCAATAGCGGCTATACAGTTCGTACGCGAGTGTTATGTAGAAGGAGTACCTATACTTATGTATAGAACAGATTATAATAGGTACTAAATTTGATTGTAATTTTTCATCATCCCGTTACTACAAACAGGATGCAAAAAGGCTCTGACCCCATGTCAGAGGGATGTTGTAAAAAAATAAAGTATTTGGTGTATCCGTGTAGCTGAACATCCCGCTGAGCCTCCCGCTGGCGGCGGGCGGCGCGTGCGGCGCGTACTGCGACGGGCCGCTGCCGCTGCGCGTGCACGACTGCGGGCTCGACCTCACCATCCTGTGCGACGCGCGCGGCCTGCTCTGCATCTGCCACCACTACCTCTACAAGGTACCTACACACACTACAATGTACATAAAACCTTTTTATTCATTAATTTATTTATAAAAGCCATTCTTTTTTATTGGCTTACGAATTGTCTTTTGGAGTTTTGGCAAATTTTTGGGATTATTCCAGTGTCTCGTAAATTGTGTTATAGTGATCTTTAATGTGTATTTTTGGTGGCGTTGTGTGCAGTAAAGTTTCATTTGGTGGCTGATTTATATGAATATTGGAAATAATGCTATAATATGAATTTTGGGTTAAGTGATTTATCATTTTGGTCATTAGTTTACATCTGACCTAAAGGCGTGTTACGATCTGCTAATGCCGTGTCTCCAGAAACTCCTTCATACACACACACACATTTAACAGCGAAGCTGCCAGTGACCGGCACCCCATTGGCTATTTACTGGGTGGTGGTTTGTAGCCTATTGGACACGGAAAAGGTTAAACAAGTTGACTTTCTGCTTTTCTCTGATCTTTAACGATAGCTTTAGATAATCAACTTGCAACTCTATTCTCATGCTACAAAAACGTCAATTATAAAGTAAAAGTACACATACTACCTTCAAAAAGCTTTATTATTATTTTTCATTTCTGTACCATAGAGTATAGCTTTGAGGTATAGATACGTAGAGGATGGCTTTGAGGAACACCGTTGGCTTTTTTTAACAGCCGCTCGACGACTCGACGACATCCCTAGTGCTGGAAGACAGCGCCGACCTGAAGGACTCAGGAGTGAACTTCGCGTACTCAATAACGTTGCTGCAGCACGGCTGCGTGGTCCACAGCGTCGTGCCAGACTTGCCCTGGGCCTTAGCGAAGTCGCTGAGACCCTCGTATACTCTATATGCAGGTCAATTACAACAACCTATTTATTTTGTTTGTATTCTCTAAGCACAATAAAACCAGCCTTTGAAACACTGAACTCTTAGTTATGCTCTATGCTATGGCAAAGATATCATGACGCCAAATCAAATCAATTTTAAAGAGAGGTAGTGAGGGATGGGATCTCCCGTTGGTTTTCCCATAAAACGGGAGCCTACCTCTGAGCCCGGCTGGAGATTGTCCCTCCACCTTACAGAAGAACGCAGTCAAATAACACTACTATGATGTAGTGTTGTGTTCCTGCGGTATTTATTTATTTATTCTGAAACAAAAATTGAATTTTATACAAAAACAATTGTGCAATAATATCTGCAGTAGTTTAAAACAATACAATCTGTATGTAAGGTTGCACACTGTTGTAGTGCTCCACGAGGATATGCTGTGCTAGTCATCTCATCAACAACAGGGTAATTCCTAGTATTGCTATAGGCTACGGTGACCGCTTTCCACCGGGCGGACTGTAAAATTCCTTGCCAACTTCAAAGTGAAAAAAACATTAGGTATAAGTAAAGAGGTTTGTAGCATATTTGTTTTTTTTTATCCATAGACAACCACCTACTAGTGAACATTCCCATGCTGTACACGCATCTCATCGACATCAGCCTGCACCACGAGCCGTGTTGCCACATCGTGCTCCCGGCCGAGGAGTGCGAGAGTGGGCCCAGCCTCACCCCACTGCTGGGCTGGGGGGCCCACGCGATGGTGGACCTCAACACCTTGGATGTTGTCATCATGACCGTGCCTGAGAAGGATCTAGCGACCACCTTCAAGAGTGATACTGTCATTGAGAACAAACTAGCGATTATACATTACTTGATACAACATGAAGGGAATATGGAGCTGGCTGATGAGGTACGGAGTTTTTTTTAATTTGATTTCATACAAAAGTACCTATTGTTTACTCTCCACGAAATAAGTACTGTATCTACTTTGAAGTTTCTATAACGAAATCGCTAAGTTAGTCTTTATTTCATTTTACGTTACAGCAAATAGGTAATTATGTCCAGAACTCAATGCTGTGAAGAATCGGTTATTTTTTTATTAATATGACCAATGATTTGCTTTTGTTTACTTATTACTTGCGATATGTATCCACGATTAGGTGCCAAGCTCGGCGTCCATAGGCTGCGGTCACCGCTTACCACCAGGCGGGCATATGCTTGTTTGCCACCTTAGTGGTACACAAAAATCACGAGCGGTATTAAAAATTCAAACTCTGCACGCCACCAAAGAGTAAATTTTGCTATTAATTCGATCGATTCACATCAGGCAAGTTACTGTGGTATTTGTTGTATTGTATCCTACTATTTCTAGGAATTTAGGATATGTGCTCTGGATGGGTTTGTGAGCAGATGGCGTTGATGTTGGAACGTGGTTGTGTCAGCTGGTGTCGTGGACGTGCGTGATGTTAGAGAGAGGTAGGGTGATTTGGGATTTCCCGTGGGTTATCCCATTTACATTGGAGCCGCCCGACTGGGGACTGTACGTCCGCCTTACAGAAGACCGCAGTGAAATAACGCTACTTGATGTAGTGTTGTGTTTCTGCGGTAAGTAAGGTTGCCAGTGCTCCACGAGGATACGCTGGGCTAGTAGTATTGATGCTAGCACAGCAACATGGTTGGCACCCCGTAGTGATACCCCTGGTGTTGCTAGCGGCTATAGGCTACGGTGACTGCTTTCCATCAGGTGGGCCGTATGCTTGTGTGCTACCTAAGTGGTATACAAAAAAAAAATGTTGTATCACAGTACTGAGTGGTGGATTGTGAGCAGATAGCTAGGTATTGATGTCGGGACGTGGTTGTGTCAGCTGGTGTCGTGGATGTGCGTGAACCAGCGGTCGGGCGCGGCGGGCTTCCAGCGCGTGTTGCGCGAGTACCTGGTGGGCGCGGCGCACGCCCTCACGCGCCGCTCGCTGCCGGCCTCGGCGCTGCCGCTCATGAGGCTGCTGCCCTTCACCCTGCATCACACCTTCGCTGATGTCAAGGTCACATACCTGCCTAATTCATACATACATAAATACATCTCTTCACGCCATCCCTGCCTCGTTAATACAAGTGATCATGCCCAGTCGCTATAGAGCACCATTTCACTCTTGACTTGCACACTTCTTTTACTTTTATATTCATATTTTTTTCATATAATGATCGGTTCATACATATCTTATTCTACACTTTAACGTTTTAGCATTTTTGATTTGCTTTGAATAGTCGTGTAATTTAGATATTGAAATTGAACAATATATTTTATATATTCTGGTTTAATTTACTCCTGATGAGATAGCACTCGGTAGGAAGGCAGAATTGTAGCGTCTTTTCACATTTGACTTGCATTTTCTTCTTCTCTATTCACACGTGTTACTTTCAAACATGGCCCGTATTGAAATATGTTGGTGGTGTATGTAGGTGCGGTCGGTATGCGTGTCGGTGTCGCAGGAGAAGCTGTGGAACAGCTCGGCCGTGGTGCTGGCACCGCGGCAGCGCGTGTGCCAGTTCGCCGAGGACGTGTGGACCCGCCTGTGGGCCGCGCTCACACTGCCGCCCCGCCCGCGTCTGCAGCCGCAGGCCGTGCTCGACAAGCTGCGCGTTAGCTTGCATTGCTATCAGGTACAGTTCGCCGAGGACGTGTGGACCCGCCTGTGGGCCGCGCTCACACTGCCGCCCCGCCCGCGTCTGCAGCCGCAGGCCGTGCTCGACAAGCTGCGCGTTAGCTTGCATTGCTATCAGGTACAGTTCGCCGAGGACGTGTGGACCCGCCTGTGGGCCGCGCTCACACTGCCGCCCCGCCCGCGTCTGCAGCCGCAGGCCGTGCTCGACAAGCTGCGCGTTAGCTTGCATTGCTATCAGGTACAGTTCGCCGAGGACGTGTGGACCCGCCTGTGGGCCGCGCTCACACTGCCGCCCCGCCCGCGTCTGCAGCCGCAGGCCGTGCTCGACAAGCTGCGCGTTAGCTTGCATTGCTATCAGGTACAGTTCGCCGAGGACGTGTGGACCCGCCTGTGGGCCGCGCTCACACTGCCGCCCCGCCCGCGTCTGCAGCCGCAGGCCGTGCTCGACAAGCTGCGCGTTAGCTTGCATTGCTATCAGGTACAGTTCGCCGAGGACGTGTGGACCCGCCTGTGGGCCGCGCTCACACTGCCGCCCCGCCCGCGTCTGCAGCCGCAGGCCGTGCTCGACAAGCTGCGCGTTAGCTTGCATTGCTATCAGGTACAGTTCGCCGAGGACGTGTGGACCCGCCTGTGGGCCGCGCTCACACTGCCGCCCCGCCCGCGTCTGCAGCCGCAGGCCGTGCTCGACAAGCTGCGCGTTAGCTTGCATTGCTATCAGGTACAGTTCGCCGAGGACGTGTGGACCCGCCTGTGGGCCGCGCTCACACTGCCGCCCCGCCCGCGTCTGCAGCCGCAGGCCGTGCTCGACAAGCTGCGCGTTAGCTTGCATTGCTATCAGGTACAGTTCGCCGAGGACGTGTGGACCCGCCTGTGGGCCGCGCTCACACTGCCGCCCCGCCCGCGTCTGCAGCCGCAGGCCGTGCTCGACAAGCTGCGCGTTAGCTTGCATTGCTATCAGGTACAGTTCGCCGAGGACGTGTGGACCCGCCTGTGGGCCGCGCTCACACTGCCGCCCCGCCCGCGTCTGCAGCCGCAGGCCGAGCTCGACAAGCTGCGCGTTAGCTTGCATTGCTATCAGGTACAGTTCGCCGAGGACGTGTGGACCGCTCTCAAAGCCTTTTAGCTTAGTTCACACCATGTTTGAGCTCATTCATCCATTCATTATAATGATTGAAGCTATTTAAATATGATGTAAGCTAAGCTAAAATGGCAATGAATACGAACATGAAACAATGAATGCAAATACGGTAAAAGGCTGGACGTGTAACCAACATTTAAGTCTGACCTATTTGGCCAGACTATGGTAGCAAGGAAGTTGGCTTGGCTGTTGGACCCAGTACATGTAACTTGTATGTGTGACCTCCAGCCGGAGGCGCTCTCCCGCTGCAGCACCCCGCTGTCTCCCAGCACCGCCCCGCCTCCCCTCAGCGCTCCCCAGAGACGCTCCTCTATAGGCGCTGGACAGGATCTCCTGCCATTCTTCGAAGTTGACGTCTGTACCGCAAGCAAACAGGAACATATTATTGCTGCGGTAAGTTCGCTTATTTCATATGAAATTGTCATGTTTACGTTTACGTATCTAAATAACTTAAATTAAATAAAATAATTGCTGATTAGAAGATAGGGACCTAAAATATTACCCTGGGGGCTGCGAGATAAACCTTCAAAAGAAAAAACAATCTTATAGTCTATAAGTTTTTATATATGAAATTTAACTACATTTGGTTATGAATATATAATCATAAGTTTTTTTTTGTATATTATATTCAAGAGTAATATCTTAATTGAATGAGACACTGTTATCAATGCAATCGAAGGCTGTCGAAAATTCAATATAAACATTTTTTTAGCATTACTTAATTAATTTTATATGATGATACTCTAGCCACTTATCTAGCTGGAAGCGGCTCGGATAACCTATCGGAGAACTTCAAATGATTTATTAACTTTTTATCTATTTTTAATTGGCTTTATTGACAAAACTGACAGAAAACAGTTTTAAAAACGATCATATGTTATGCAGACTTGATTAAGTTGTTGCACAGGCTGTAGCTGTAGTGCATTTGAATATTCAAACATTTGATTTGGAGTCGATTTGACGTGGATAGAACCTGCGCGAAGTGAGCGTGCACCTGATGAGGGAGAGCGCTGGCGCGGGGGGCGGGGCGGGGGTCGGGGCGGGGGGCGGGCGGGGCGCGGAGGGCGGCGTGCACGCGGTGGGCACCCGCTGGGCCGCCGCGCAGCTCGACGCCTCGCGCGCCCTCTGCCGCGCCCTCACCAGGGCGCTCGCCGCCGTGCCCGCCCACAACCAACAACGAGGCTTCACCTTCATGTATGACACCCCTCACCCAAGGGCGGATCCATGGGGGGTCATAGAGGCCATAAAATTCAAACATCCAAAACAAATGAAATGTCCTGTAATGTTCAGACGGACAAATCCTTACAAAATCTACAAAATAAATACGTTGGCCGTCACTTTCGGATTTGGACCAAATCGCTATGAAACAGTGTATAGGATAATGTCCTTTCTATGTCATTCGATTTGTGGTTTATAATAGAAATTAGAGCGTGTCCTAACTAGACCTCGACTATATGACCCCCCGGCTTGAAAGTTGGATCCGCCTTTGCTCACCGCACTAATTTCCCGCTTTAGCTTCCCTTTGGTTCGGTGCTCGTGTTTTGTTTTTTGTGTTCCAGTTTTTTGTTTGCGTTTTCGGTTTTTGTTGGTCGTTTGTTAGTGTTATTGTTTTCAGGTGGTTTGAGTTTAACGGTTGTGTTCAGTTTTTCATTTCGCATATTTTTCGTTATATCGTGTGTGTGTGTGATTTATTGGTTTGTTGATTTTTGTAATATAAGTACATTACACAATTTACACACCTCATTCCCTTTTTTGACCTCATAAACTAAACAGCGTCATTAGTTACAATACTTACAATCTTCCGGCCCCATCTACTGTGTTTTAACATACAAATGAAAGGTTCGCTTTTCAGCCATCAAATAACGTTAACCTACACAAATGATTCCCAAAATGGCCTAGGTGGACCCCCAGGTCCACGGAAAATTCAGGGGTCTACGTTACTATGAACGAAAAATGGGATTCACAAATTGTAAGGTGGTCCATGAAAAAAACCGGCCAAGAGCGAGTCGGTCTCGCGCACCGAGGGTTCCGTACACACTTGAAGGTTAGGTGAAAAGTAGGCGAACTACAAATGAGGTCATTATTCGACGGTAACTCTCAACAGTGCGATTCAGGTTTTTTTAGTAAATACGCATTAAAAAAAGATAAACTACATATTTACGGTTTCGGATTTTTCCCTTTACTTGTGCTGTAAGACACTGCTTCGTGCCAAATTTCATGATTGTAGGTCAACGGGAAGTGCCCTATAGGTTTTGATTCCATTGTAAAATCGCAAAATATGCGAAAATTTGCGACATAAATCGTCATATCTTTTCTTCATGTTGACCTACAGGTTTGATTATTTTACAGCCGAAATAGACCATAGACCCGGGTATTTCATATTGATAACTCCACGCGTTCTTGAGATAAATATTCTTGACAGGCAGACAGACAGACGGACAACAAAGTGATCCTATATGGGTTCCTTTTTTCCTTTTAAGGAACGGAACCTCTAAAAAATGACCACTCTGAATTTAGGGTTAAAGAACTGAGTCACGACGCGAACTTCCATCGTTAGACTAATGTTCAGATAATCTGACGAGATTAGATATAGATATTATCTACTCTGAGGATATAGTAATGTAGCAGCAGGGGGTCCACCGAAGCCAGTAACATTTTTAAAGTGGTCTGCAAAAAAAAAAGTTACCGCAATTATTATTTTTATACCACTACGTTGGCACACAAGCGTACGGCCCACCTGATGGTAAGCAGTCACCGTAGCCTATAGCCGCTAATACCAGGGGTATCACTAGCGGGTTGCCAACCATAATCTACACAAATAAATATACTATGGACACTAATATAGGTACATAATAGTTTATGTATCCACTACAGCGATGATATGGAGCCGACGCACGCGTTCATCCTATTCAAAGTCCTGGAGCAGTACTACTTGGCGGCCGAGTCGATAGCGTTCCCCCTGCCGCAGGGGTTCAGTTCGTTCTTCACCTACCTCGGCTACCACACGCTCAGCTTCCCCGCGTTCATGCAGTACCTGCACAGGAACGTGTTCGAGCTGCAGATCGACGTGTTGAAAGCTATCATTGCGTGTGAGTTGCTTGTCATGGTTCTGTAGCCTTAAGAACAACTGTCGAGTATGTATTCGTATCGGTGTCGATTAATTTTGTATGGGAAATTGAACAGTGGAACTAAAAATTCGTTTAAAACTTTTGTCATTTTGAGAGTAATGTTTTCGAATACGATATTCTTGCTACCAGTACAGTTCTTATTGTGTTTTTTATGTGTGGAGCGGCTTACTCTTCCAGACAGAGGCGGAATTGGTTTGAGCCTAGAGCGGCAAATGTTAAGTCGTTCTTTTTTCGCCACATGGTACCTTGTATGAACACACTTCAAAGAAGATAGTGTAAAGCTTGATGCTACCTAAAATGAATCATTTCCCATTCTCCATGTGTCAACTTGCCCTGAGCCATCCATGGTGAGTTACTGGATACGTAATGTGTGTAGGAAATAGTTAAATTGTGAATCGGTCATTGTGTAAATTTGTAGGGGAGGCCTTTGTTGAGCAGTGGAGGTGTATCGGCTGACGATATTGTGATGATGAACGTGTGCGTGTGCAGGTAAGGAGGACTCTGCGCGCAGGGTGCAGGAGAAGCTGCGGCTGGTGCAGCTGGCGGGCGAGGGCCGCGCGCGGCGGGCGCTGGGCGGCTGGGCGCAGCGCGCCGCCGTGCTGGCGCGCGCCCGCCACCACGCGCACGCGCTGCTCAGCGGCGCGCCGCACGCGCACGCGCCCGCACACCGCTCCAGGCCAGACAACGGTACACATCATACACCCTATCTATCTTATTTTTATACAACTTTTGTCTATTCTCTTTCTTTTCTTTTTATCTTTCCTACCACCACCGATCGGCGATCTGTACCACTTTTTTTTATACAACAGGTGGCAAAGAAGCATACGGTAAGCCTGATGGTAAGCTCTTACCGTAGCCTATGGACGCTTCCAACACCAGAGGTATCAGTCGCGCGTAGCCAACCTACTACTGCTAACCATCAGGTGGGCCGTGTGTGCCACCTTAGTGTAAAAACACTCATTTTTTTCCACAACCATAATTGTATCTAATATAAGTATTTGTTTGTATCCCAGCTGGCATCGCCGCGCTTCCCTCCGGCGAGCGGCTATCCCCTCTGGATACCTTCCTGGACCTACTCACAGCCAAGGCGAGCCTCAACGAACTAGACTTCAACCTCATCATAGAAGCCACACTCGCCTCACTGCAAGACTCCACTTAATGAGACGCATAATCACTGTTTACATAGGTGTTCTACATTATTTATAACCAGTTACTTACGGATCGTTTGTTTGATCTATTTGTATTTGAAACCGTTATTGCGGTTTTATGATGACGTGTTTATATCCAGTGTTGGTAGCAAGAACACCTTTCAACTTCGTATTCGAAAGCGTAACTCTGAAATTGTCTAAATTTTCATAAGAATTTTTAGTTCCACTTTTTGCCGGCGCAGCGCTGTTAATTTTCCCATACAAAAATAGTCGAAAGCAATACAAATACGTAGTTGTACGTTGTTCTTGATAAGGCTACTGACCAAACTTGATAACTATCGAGCTTCTATGCTTATATCGATATAAAAGTTTCAACTTAGAATTGTGAGCAGTTTTGTATCTCATACATTCGTAGAATTCCATTTTAATTAATATATGAATGATCTCTTTAAACTTCAGTACTTTCCCTTTGTGCAATATTGGTGTAGAAGTAAAAAAAAAAAAATGAAACCAAAGAATAAAATAAAAAAACGCACAAGAAATTGTATGGTATTAACATGACATTCCATTAGCGTGTGCAATGATAAGTGCAATATTTACTTAAAATTAAACTATTTATTACTTTAAGTGTAGTTTTAATTTTATTTTTTCATTAGTTCTAGATACAAGATTCATTCTAAACACTTCCTTCAATCTATTACACAAATGCAATCACAAATTAAATAAATACAACATATGATAATAATTTGCTTCAATCCACTTCAATTTATACGATACGGTTTCTTCAAACAGTCTGCGCCCAGGTGCGAATTCCTCCGACGTGTTTCAGGACCGCCACGCTCCATCATTAGGCGACGCCACGACGAGGTCTGGACCAATGTGGCGTCGCCACTGGAATGAAACCTGGGCGCAGACTGTTTGAAGAAACTGTATCGTATAAATTTAACCAGAATTAAGCAATCATATTTTGTTTTTTATAACTCAATTTTCGCAGTGTAATTCCTGATTCTATTCAATAATATATATGTATAAATAACTTTATATCAGTTGTAAAATGGATTGTATGTAACCCAATGAGCTCTTTGTTGGTCTTTATCACTCTTGTGTGAAGTAAATAATGACTTGAACACTTCACTGCTTTGCGGGTCCTGCGCTACACTGTAACCTTTCTTTGTCTTTTTATACGAAGGATCTTCCACAAGTTCTGTTGAGATGGGGCGCTTGGACGACCCGAAGTGACCTCTGGCTTGCTTGTTAGGATTGAACTTGGGTAAAGATAGAGGGATTGTGTCTATTTCTGACTTCACTGCATTACTCGACCCTGCTTCTGGTTCCGTCTTCACTTCCGTTTTATTATTATTTTGGGATGTTGAAGGGGTGTCAGCGGATGTTGACGGTTCTGTTTTGACTTCAACTTTTTCTGTTTTCTCTGCTTTGGTCTTCTTGTTACTCTTCCTGTTAGCAATACGGATGGCCATCTTTTCTTTCAAAAGCACAATGTCTTCATCTGTACCATTGAGGACAATCACATCATTGTCTGTGAATGGTGCTTGGCACTGAAAAATGAGCATAAATAAAAATGGCATGAATATTGGCCTGATGATGATTCTATTCTGGATTAATTTTATTTTAATTCTGCAATTGGAGATTATTTTTGTGTAAATATAAACATCAATCATTGTTGGACCTTTCTATGTGTCTATATATAATAGGTCAAGGATGATGATAATGAATATCTATGGTTGTTTTATTGTGCAATTGATAGAATTTGATAATGTGCCTATAACACTTAATACTATAGTAGGGCCAAGACAAAAGGTGATTTGACAGCTAAAAGTGACAGAGACCAAATGTAACACATCAATTAAAAATAGTTTATTTTAAGCTTTTAATCAATAAAATCTATTAATGTATATAAAAAAAAAAAGAATCAGAAGATATACAGAACTGTCAAAAGTCGCCTATTATCTTGACCTTACTATATCACAAGCCATAGCCAGCTATACAGGCTATGCTAGTGTCTTTAGGCTAATGCGACTGCTTATTATTATTTGGGAGGTTGGTGCCAACTTTGTGGTTGAAAAAATATATTATACTTAGAAAAATACTAAAAAAATTACCATATGGCACAGGTTCTGTTTGACTTCCTTCAAGGCCCGCTCAGCGAGTACACAACCACAGTTCCATAGGAACACAAAGCGGAACTTTCCGGTCATCTCAAGCCCACTGATGGGGCAAATGTATGGGGCACTGCTGTCACCCACAGCACCATCAGTATGGTCTGCATCTTTGAAGGCTGGGTTCTTGATCAGATTAAGGTCTTTGATGTCCTGGAAATATTTATTAATATGTTGTGGGACTGTTTATTGCTATGTTAAAAAATACAGGACATGACAGGTTCTGCACCCACTGCGATTACTATGTGCCATATATGCTATGCCATTTTTAGTGGAAGTTAATGAGGATAAGTCTAGGATAAGATCAGTCTCAAAAACTTGTTCTAAACTTTACAACAAACTTTAGGGTTCTTAAATAGATAACAATTTGCAAACAGATGAGAAACATTTGCTTTGCTTGTATGTCTCAATATGTCTTAATTTATATGTAATTTTAAGGTAAGTACCTTTAAGTTCTTGATGTGGTTAATAGATTCTGGCTTAGATTCCTTGTCTAACAACGCTTCAAGGACGGAGCTCTTGCTGTACAGCCTTCCCAATGCGCACGCCACGACGGGCGGTTGTAGCCGTTGTTGGGACAACGCGCAGTTACGCCACTTGAATGAACGCTCTGCATCTTTGTCTTTCTGTGAAATTTATTTTAGAGATATCTAAAAACGCAAGTTTTATGCGAATAATATCTCGAAAAGAGTCAAGCTTACCTGCTCAGGCTTCTTTTTCATGCGTACAAGCTCATCCCGACGCGGAATGGTACCACCATCGCAACCCATAATAAGTTATTTTATATACCGTTTCAATTGCTCAAACCAAAACAACAAGACGACAGTGTAACAATAAACTATCAAGGAAAGCAAAGCAAGGTGAAAGTAAGCAAGCAAACAACTCGATGAGAATAAAACAAATTGTTGTATTGTAAGTCATATACATGACATTTGGTTGGGTCTTCTTCTTCTTCTTCCTAAGTATGGCAATCAATCCCTTCAGGGACTATTTTTGGCAGTGTCGAGTGTTAGAGAATTTTCATGTTGCAAAATTTCTCGTGTTTGCCGCATTAAAATGCCTAGTGTCATGCATTCTAACGCCCAATGGAGTTTCTGGAGACAACCCACGGCAGTAGCAGATCGTAACACGCCTTTAGATTAGAGGTAACCTATTGACCAAAATGATAAATCACTTAACCCAAAAGTCGTGTTATGGCATTATTTCCAATGCTACTATAAATCAGTCACTAAATGAAACTTTACTGCACATATCGACACCAAAAATACACATTAAAGATCACTATACCACAATTTACGACACACTGGAAAAAATCTCAACCGCTCCGCCTGATTCCCGCCAAAAACTCTCTTTGGTTGGGTCTGTCACTGTTAATCTGTCTACAGTGTCTTCTTTGTCTATATTTATGGTCAGTCTTCTTCTTCATAACTATGGCAACCAATCCTCCTTAGAGACTATTTTGAAGTTACAGAATATTCAAGTTTCTCAAATTTTTACGTTTATCGCATTAAAATGATCAGCGTCATGCATTCCAATGGTCATTGGAGTTTCTGGAGACAATCCATGGCAATAGCAAATCGTAACATGTCTTTAGGTCAAAATTATAAATATATTAACCCAAAAGTCATGTTTAAGCAAGGTTAAAGCATTATTTTCAATAGAATACAAAATATATTATAATTTGCTTTGTCCGCTTAATGAGTGTGATACGGTCGAACGGCCTGCGCCCAGGTGAGCTCAGCCGTGGTTTCTTCCGACACGTGTTTCAGCGGCGGCACCCTGATGATGGGACGTGGAAGTCCTGAAACACGTGTCGGAAGAAACCACGGCTGAGCTCACCTGGGCGCAGGCCGTTCGACCGTATCACACTCATTAAGCGGACAAAGCAAATTATAATATATTTTGTATTCTATAAATATGAATTTCCGCAATCTGAATCAATTCAATATTATTTTCAATGTTCCAATAAATCAGTCACTAAATGAAACTTTACTGCGTTACGACACCAAAATTACACATTGAAGATCCCTATATCACTATTTACGAGACGCTGGAAAAAATGTCAACCGCTCTGCCTGATTCCCGCCAAAAACTCTTTATTGGCCAGTCAGGCCACCAGTTACTTTCTTGCGTAAGGCACCACTCAGATAAATAAACCTTTTCAGAGATATGGTAGATATAAACTCAAAAGTTAGGTACGCGATTTTACGCCTGAATAGTTTACAAGTATTAAAAGAGCTTTATTTCCAAGGCGACAGAAATTATTTAAAAAATTTTGCTGTCAAAATCACATGGTCATATTGGTCATCTGGAAAAAAAATATCATGTTCATGTTGATGTTGAAGTCCATACACATACTTTGAAGTTGAAGCGGTGATTACGAATAATTATTTTACATATTTTATAAATGAAAGCTTCTTTATTAATGAAGGATGATATGGAACGGGTCCCTGAAAATGGTTCTGATTGTGAGAGTTCTGATCATAACGCGGATACGAATTCTATCACTAGTGATAAGGGTGTAAATAAAAAGAAAACTAGAAAGCGCGGAATTATTTACCTCTCTAAAATACCTCCATACATGAACGTTGCCAAGATAAGAGAAATATTCAGCCAGTTTGGTGATGTTGGCAGAATATACTTGCAACTAAACGGCAGTAAGTATTTTGAGGTTATGTTTTGTTTTCATCACATTTCGTGTTAACTTTTACAACATTTCATGAGGTCGCTGCTATCCATTCTCGCTACAAAAACAGTATTACACGTACATGCACATATACTCCATGAGGGTTTTTGTTAGTGTGCATGATCTTACCTTAAGCTAATTTATTATTATTTTACCTAATTTAATTTAAAATGTTACTCATTCCTTATTGCCAGAGCCTGGCGAAAAGCGCAAGCGCATTCCGGAGCAGTTTACAGAAGGTTGGGTGGAGTTCCAGAAAAAGAAAATAGCTAAACAAGTTGCGGCAAATTTAAACAACACAAAAATTGGCACTAGGAAGAAATCCCGATACTATGATATGATTTGGAATATCAAATACATTACAAGGTTCAAATGGATACACTTGAGTGAGAGACTGGCCTACGAGAGAGCTGCCATGAAACAGCGGCTTCGGGCTGAAATCTCACAGGCTAAGAAGGAGGCACATTATTTGGAAACCAATGTTGAAAAGAGCAAGAGGATGAAAAAAAGGAAAAATGCACAAAATGTTGAATAAAACTAATTTACTTTTGAAGTACTGTTTATTATTTTTCTTAATGTCTGCAGTTTAATTTAAGTTATGTTAATGTCTGTACTCAAAAGTAATGATAGATAGAATCAAGCTATGGTTATATTTTGAAATAAATTAATACTAGCTGATTACAAAGCAATTCTCATACAATTCTTATCATGATTAGAATCACTTTTCACTGAAGTTTACTCTCCCACTGATAATCTCTTCCACCCTCATCCTTTCATTAGAATTGAGTGGATCTGGGGTTAACTTCTGTATATACCTTCTAGAAGGAATGGTGTGTGAAAGGATGCCCTGAGAGAACTCACGGTGGACTCTAACGCCATCTAGTGCATTAGGTTGTAGTTTCTCGAAGCTATGGAGCTCTTTCATGAATTGCTTGCGTTGGGCAACCTTGGCCCAGTGGTAGCGGTGGCGGCAGACTACGCGACTGGGAAGTAATTATTTATTTTAGGACACGAGGTTCTTCAATTATTTTGGTTATTATATTCTCATTTTTTTATACCACTAAGTGGCAAACAATCATACGGCCTGCCGGATGGTCACGGATAATATTATGATAGCCTATGAACGCTTACAATACCAGGAGGGGTATTTATAACAAGGAAAACAATGGAGTTTGTGTATGTTTAACTGCATAAAATATTGAGTTTTGTACTTACTAAGCTAGGCTCAACTTGGTATAAGATGGGTGTATGCTGACATCGGATCTGGATAATTCCGGAAAGCCATGGTATAACGGAACCCGCTTTTTTTTCTTTTCTTCTGGTTTTTCATCCATCTCGTGGGTATAATTTTACTCTATGGATTAAAAGTTTTGAAGAGTAAACCTAAAAATCCCCTACCGATCCCTAACCATTTAAAACATAGAGAGATTATTTCCAAATGATTGATTACATTTTGTTGGTGGTTGTCAAGGTTACTATTGATTAATCATTATGTCAGGCACCCAGGCATCTAATGGTAAGGCAAGTCCTTATTTCTTAACTCTATGGTCAAGTATATATCGACCCACTCTACCACCACGTACGCTCATTGGTCAAATCAAATAAGGCGCGCTTCCCCGGCTTTCTGTTACACACTTACGTCCCTTTTTACGAAATCAATCATCAATCCCACAGATTGCAGGAAAGCGAGAGGAAAGGTGTTACCTATATCTACAATACAATAACATTGCGTCATTGATATCAACTTTTAACTATAATTTTCCACTGACCAGTCTCCATCGTTTATCTTCTACCACTAATAAACGTCCACTACGTTTAGTACTTATGTACTCTGTGCCTACCACGTGACATTGGCGGAATAGCTGTATTAAAAGCTCGTCGCCATTAACATAAAGAAGAAGACTCTGATCTGGGACAAACTTGTATTTAGTCTTTTCATAAATACTCCATTGTATTTAGTTGCGATTAAGTATGTTGCTTATGATTATATTATGTTTTGTATTAAATTGTATGATTAAAAAGTTAGGGATTTCAAACTCTGAAACAAATATATTGCAAAAAACTACTATTTAAAGAAATGTTTATGATTACGTAACTAACATCTTAAGTGCTTCCAAAACAAAAACCAGCATGTATTTTATATAACAGTTTAATTTTACAGCTTTAATAATAAAACTACTGCATAGAGCCTGTTCATTCACTGACATCTCAATAAATTAGATACATGTGTGGAATAATTTTCTTTAAATTATATTATAATGGCTCACTAGGAGGCGCTCACAGCAGCCACTCTGCTCTTGCACACACAGTCATTGAACTGATTCACTAACACTGAACACAAAAGGGACTTGTTGGGATTTGAGCTGTAGCACTCAAGCACCTGAAAAAAGGGAAAACACAAATTATAATAATATATCTTCACGCCTCCGCACCAGGGTCCTGGAAGTGGAAGGCAGAGGTGTTACAACACCCACTTTTCACCGAAGGTAATTTGGTACCAATGTAACAGATTGTGAGACGGTCACCATCTCTTAAGCACTACATACCAACCATTTGGATTTTAATATGAGTCGCTAGAATAGCAGCCAATGCTTTATAAAATACGGCCACCATGGCTGTTTTAAATTAAAGTTAAAGTAAAAAATATTGAGAATAATCAATAATTCAGTTTTGACACCAAATATTATGAGCCCAACCTTTTCTTTCTCTTCCTGACAAGGTGGAAGTTTCCTAGCAGTTTCCTCTTGAGCTAGATTGAATAGGTCATTGGCCTCCTTTAGAGTCTGCTGGTACTCCAGTTGCATGCCACTGGTTATTTTCTCATGTGCCCGCTTCAAGTTATCAATGCGTCGTGCCCAGTATGCCTCTTCAGCAGCATTATCTTGTTGTCTTTTTTGTGACTCATAGTAAGGAGGTGGCATATACTGTGGTGGAGGCGGCTGCGGATTCTCAGCTTGCTGTAATTAATAAAAAAAAATGCAGGCTATACATTGAGGAATAGTTATCATATTATGAGGTGAAATTCAGAAAATTAAATATATCCAATTATATTTCATCATAGCTTATTCATCATGTATAAATATTTACTGATAGGAAAGTTAACATTTGCTGGTGAGGAATAGGAAAGTGTAGCAGTGGGATAAAAAATACTGGAGTGAACATATTATTAGATATGTGTAGGTAGGTAGGTACACAATTTTTCTGTAAGTATACAGTTGTTGTCGAGTGAAATTAATTATTCAGTTATAATGTATGGTAAGAGGCGTTAAGAATAGAAGAACAGCCTTGAAGGAATATGACAGCTGATTTAGCTAAGTGTAGAAATCTGTGGTTAAGCTGCAGGTAACCTTCAATATCGAAGCGTTATCTTAAGCCTTAAGAGCTCAACTCGTAATCTATTCGGTAATGGGGTATGTTTTTCCAGCCCTAGCGAAGCGATTTATGCCACAAACAACTTTTTATTTTGATGATAAAGACGTGACATTGATGTAAATTATGTAATGCACAACTTACTCTTGCAGTTAACTGAGCTTGTATCCGATCTAGCGCGTCTTGCGACACTTGGATAGCATTTTCATTGTCCACGCTTAGTTTTCGAGTGCTCTGGGAGCCTCCCATGTTTGCATTTATCGTAATAATCAAATAATTTTATCGGTAAACCACGTCAAAAATTCATTTTTGACAGCAGTACCATTGACGACCCTTTCCTCCATAACACCGGCCAGAGACAACATAGAATAGAATGAGAAGATGAGATAGACTTTATTCAAGGACCAACGTTAAGAAAAAATACAATGAATTTTAAATAAATAAACAATATTTAAGACGCATTAGATTATCTACTCTCAGATGTTAGGTTAAAATATTGTAAGCTACGGGGAATTAACAAACTTGAAGACGGAAACTTACAACATCCAGCACTATCTTGAATGTACAAGCTTTATAGTGCACGAACTGACAACTAGATGGCGCTAGGTCACCTTTAATATTCATAGAACCTCAGAGTATATGATATTCCATACCCCTCGGCGTTGGGCTATGTCCCCAGGATCAACAACAGATTGAGGCACCTGGACATCTTGATATCAGCTTAGCTGGTTGATTGATTCTTTGTTCAGAGATCCACTCAGAGTAAACACGCATACGGCCCACCTGATGGTTACCGTAGCATATGGAGTATGAACGCTTGCAATACCTGAGGTATCACTCGCGCGTTGCCGACGCTAATAAATACCTTCAGCGAAGTCACTCAGTCGCATGTTGACAACTATATATTGAGATGAATCTACAATGTAACGTCATAAACGGCCAGCAGCATGGTACATCCGCGATGAGCTCTGAAAACCTTACTCACTGCAGGAACACAAAATACGAATACCACAAAAAGTTCAGGTAAAATTAAGGCTTCAATTTTCTTCTTTCGCCGGGCATTTGCGGACGAATATGGTTCGGATACATTTTGGCGAAGTTGGTTGCATGTCGGGCACAAAAACTGACCACAATGGGTTGGCATAACCGGTCAGGCCGGTCGGCAGTCTCCGCGGCTATCACCCCGGTCTCGCGTTGGTACTATTATTGATACTTTCTTCCGTCCCATCGACGACCGACCCGTGCATTAGCGCAGCGTTCGGTTTATTTGGCGCTATGAGTTTATAATCAAATAAACAAATTATAGGAATCAATTAGTAAATACCAAGAGCATTTACCGTTGTACTTTTGTAAAGAGTTCACATGAGAGTTACGCTGGTCGTTTTGTTTCTTTTCTAAGGATTAAAAAATAATATGCAGGTTTACCTCACATCAAAGCGCAACGCCACGATCAATATGCTAATAAAATTGCACACTTACATACATACACTCATATGACTTTATATTTATGTTGTGTGTTTGTGTATGTGGGCGTTTGGTATTTATTATAAGTATGTATTTACGAAAAAAAAAGTATATAAGTATTATATCAGCTGCTGGATCCCATAGTACAAGCTTTGCTTATGGTGAACTGTTAATGGATTGGGATACTGGGCTATGGGATGAGACTACGGACGTCTGCCATGCAATATGTCTCAATATTGGATAAAAATTGGCAGACGGTATTATTATTATTATTATTGTAATTTTCCCAGGAAAACTGACTGCATAGGACATTGTTCAATGATTGACTAGGGGATGCTATATAAGTATTTTAAGCACGTTGGCAATTTTGGAGACGGTGTTTTTATTAGTTTTTTTTAATTCGTATTTTTAAAATTCGTAAAATGATAGAATACAACGAAATTGAGATCGTGGTATTTTGAATGAAAAGACTACTGTATGCTCCTAAATCCACAGTTCTGATTTTTTTAGGGCTGTCTGTTCTAACCTATTTATATTTGAAAATAAAATGGCGTTGCTCATTTATGTGGAAAGTGTTAGCTCGATGAAACGCAAATTACCTACGCTTTACTTTCGTAAACTTAAGTGATCGATCAAAAACATTTTGCATATTGAAGACTTTAACAATGATTAATTTAAAATGTTTTCCCGATAACGTTTTCATCAATACCAAGTACCTATATATAAGAAAAGCGCATAGGTAGTATATGAAACATGTAGATTTTGATGTATATAATATAATTTATGGTGGACAGTAAGTGCTACGTCGTTTTTAAATACAAAAAAATATTGTGCACCTTTTTATCGTAAAAAAAATATATTACCTTAAATAAACGTGAAGAGCCTAAACTCCAAGCGTTTGATAATAAACGCGGTTGTGATGTGCAAAATTATCGAAATATCAAGCCTTTGTAATTAGTAGTGAACGTGATAGGCGGACAGATATGCAGCTGGAGATTAACGACTTTATCTTACGGGTAATTATAATTTGCAATAGGATAATTAATGTGCGAAAATAAATCACGTGACTGAACTTAAAAGATCACAGAATAAAACTTCCATAGACATCGTCTCAAAGGAGCCCTTATCCGATCCGAGGATGATTTAACAAAATTCGCCTTTACAATAATCCACAACAAAACTGATAAAACTAATTTGACTTCGATGCTTTGTCCGGGCGAACGCTGGTTGGAGCCTGGAATCGATTCTTTGTAATATATTTGTATTATTATGAGGATATCTGACGTCTAATAACAATCGATTCTCTACCTGCTTCGGACTGGTCTGACGCCTTCTCACCCAAAGTACAAAAAGAAAAAAAAATACAGCATCTTGCTTTTTGAAATCGCACTCTATCTTTCTTACCTTAAGATACATTTAGAAGTGTAAGGGTGTTGAATAGTTTGGATTTATTTGTACAAAAATACTCAGTCATCGGGATCATCGAAGGGTCCCCGGCACAGGTGCTCGGTCAATAAAAAAAGACATAAAGGTGGAAAAGGTCCAATCTCGGCAATTAATGGATTACTTATAAAATAGGATGCGTAAATGGAACCATAAAGATTGTCTTTCGGACTCACTGCGGCTTTGATCTCCAGGGTTGGCCCAACAAGGTAGATATTAACAATTTACCATCTTTATACTATTTAAGGTTGGCCCAACAAGTTGGCCCAAGTATTTACTAAGTGTGGCTTTCTCACTTCTTCTTAATACAGGGATGGAGTTATGACGTAATAAATTGAAAGGAAGACTTTAATCAGTGTGCGTAAAAAAAATTGGTGCCATCTGACGACGGGAACAGGACTCTCCACCTATCTATAGAATCGGTGGGAATCGCTTTGGTGGTATCTCTGCTATTGAATGTATGTGGGCCGGGCCATGAGGACCGCCATTAGGCGTGCCATTTTTGCTTGCCTCTTTAGTATAAAAATGGAATCTGATTTCTAAATGAATAAAGAATTAAATTAGAATTCTGAATGAATAAAGAATTGAATTTGAATTCGGAATGAATGAAGAATTTAATTTGAAGGGCTTCTTAAAAATAACTAGTAATATGAGTTACTGTTATCTTTAAAATTCCTTCGTGTGGTTACCTACGTACAAAAGTATGAAATAAATATGATTATGGAACCCACGTGCCCTCTATGGTCGCACTTAACAGCAGGTTTTTATCTTAAAGCTCTATTTATGTCGGTCGATGATCTCCGTTCCCATTATGTTTCGAGTCAATGGTGATCTTCACAAAAACTTTGTGTGCATTTGTTTAACTGTTATAATTAATTGTCGGTCCCTGCAAGGAGTTGTCTGGGCAGAGTTATACTAGTTCTGTTACTTAGTTGCTAATGTGATATACAATATTTTTCTTTAGTACATTAGGCGTACATGTTTTAATAGGCGGTCGTATTTTCGTTGAAGATTGGTGCTTAAGCATAGTGGGTATTAAAAAGCTTTATTCTTCCAAAGCGTAGGTTATACTTGTACGTAGTATATTATCTACTCTGAGGTTTAGGTGACAAGGTGCCATATTGTATGATATTAAATCTATGGTATCAAATAACAAACATAGACAAATTACGTACTTATTTTTGTTAACAGCAAAGAGTATACATTTTATAAGTGACGACGGTTTATACATTTGTTTTTGAAAGCTGTCAAATTCAGGTTAGTGAAAAAAATCCTAGGTTTATCAGCTACTTCTTATGTGTGGGTGAATACCTTTAATAAAGAAATTATTATATATATAATATATTTCCATGGCAGTAAACATATACATAAATCCTTACATATACATGTATCCTTCCATATTTTTTGATGTAATTTCAAGAAATACCGTATTTAAATTAAGAACTACAACTGTGACAAAATACTGTTTCATCGAAATAAGCTATCGTTCCCTAATGCCATATTTCTTCAATACGCCACGCTCTTCACCATTATGTTTCTCTACCTGCCAGCACTGCAACGTCACGGTAATCCTCGAAAAGACACCTGTTGAGTTATAAAACCCCGGCTTGGATTCCATACCCCTTTTAACGGCAGTGAGTAAGATTAGTCCATCATAAGAGTTATCTTTCTATTAATTTCGCCAACACCCCAGTCATTACTCTGAATTCGTTACTGATTTTTAATAAACGTCAAGAGCCTCTTGTGCCTGGCAACTTACATCGCAAATGCAGTCACAAATTCAGACCGTACCGCCACCGTAAGTCAAGTAATGTCTCCACAGGGCTGTAGCCAGATCTGAATTTAAGGTGGCAGCTGTTGTTACAGATAGAGCGGAATTAATGGATGGACCAAGTGCGAGTTGGACGCACACACCGAGTGTTCTGTGCTTTGTAATATTTAAAATTCGATCCTTTTTTTTTTAAATACAACAATATTCATTCTGTAAAAAAATTAACTTTCTACCTATTACTATTGTGCTTATAACTCGTTAACTATCTTAACAACTCAGTAAGTACTCTGTTCTCTCGTTTAATTTTTTGTGTTTAATCCTAATGTAGTTCTAACAATTGTTAAATGATCATTCAACTCTGACTCTCATATTACAGGCTCGCCTAGTTGAGCTCAGTGCTTTAGTGACTCTCAGTCACAGAATTAATTATCTCACGTGATGTATTTTTATGAAATACACTTTATTATTTATTACGGATTATGCGATCTTATGTCTTAGTAATAAGGTTCCGTTTGTCACCATTCGGGTACAGAACCCTTAAAATACTTGATCTGTAGTAGTCAATAACTTTCGGCTTTCCGGACTTATCAACATGTAAGGGTCTGTTAGTACTTCATTGTCAGGGGTTGTTGAAGAAGTAAAGAAATTGTTTTTGTTCCGTCATAACTGAGCTTTACAGGCCTATTATTTGACTGTACTAGGGTAGGGAAGAGAAATTGATATATTTTAAGGCAGGGCATTGCTCCACAAAGCCCGCCCATCCTACCTACAGCTCTGAGTCTCCCATTCTACAAATCGAAACTACAATAGTCCAGCCATAACATCAGCAAAGCACTAAATAATCGGATTCCAGCGCGTAATGCTCCGTCATATGACTTGAGATGGGGCCCTCCTATTGTAACCCAGATTACTGCACTGTAAATCTGACGATTATTTACATAAATTTCCCGTGCTCGTGTCGTGATACTAGATAGAGAATTTAGCTGTATTGGTAAAGGAGGGAAATCTAGAATTTACGACCATTAAGCTGTCTGTAACACAGACCTAGGATTTCGTCTGTAAGAACCTATTATGTCTAAGCTGCTCTGCACGCTTAAGAGTTTTAGCGATTAGACGATTTGTCTATACTAATATCTCAGAGTAGATAATATACTAAGTACAACTAATATTATAAAGAGAAAATTGAGATTTTGTTTATAATGAATAAACTCAGAAACTACTGGACCAGTTTCATTAAATCATTCACCAACGGAATGCTATATTATGATTGAGTAACACAGACTATATATTGTATTGCTACGACGACGAAATCACGGTGCAAAAGCTAGTTTTAAAAAATTGTAAGGCAACAATTAAAAATAAAATCCCCCTGAAATGTTTACACACGTGTTCATGTACTAACAAAAGATGCAGAAAATTGCAAGATATACCATACCTACCGTCTCCAACATATCAATCGAGAGATGACGTGATATCATAACAAAATAAAATTCATGTTAAAAAAAATCTTTATTAGGTCCTTATGGAATTCTCGGAAGATGAAGCAAAAAGTCCAGTACTTAAAGGAAGTCGACGTGTCAGCTAAAAATTATAAAAATAAACACTTGAGTAGGGATTAAAGTGTTGATTACGCGACTCCTCATATGATAATATTACCGTGCCTCAGGAGACTGCGAACCGTTACATTTTATGTTTTCATATTATTCGTAGCAAATGGTTGCTAATGGAAGTGTTAAATTACTTGATATATATGACAAGGCCTATATCACGAGGGAAACGGCTATGAGCTGTTTATTTCAAATACATAATCTTAGATAATCATAGAAAACCCTTAGATATAATCAATCATTTTTTTTATTGACGAGACCCCTGGTCTAGTGGTTAGTATACCTGACTGCTGCGCTAGGGGTCGCGGGTACGATTCCCGCCGGGGCTGACATTTATGTGACAAAGATGTTTGCCTTGCGTCTGGGTGTTTGGTATGTATTATAAGTATGTATTTACAAACAAAAAGTATATAAGTATTATATCAGCTGCTGGTTCCCATAGTACAAGCTTTGCTTAGTTTGGGGCTAGATGGCGCTGTGTGATAATGCCCAAACATTATTATTTTATTTAGAAATATACTCTACTACGTATCTGAACGTGACACGAACATATCATTATAAAAAAAAAAACATTACGACATTGGTAGATGATCTGCGGTAGATAATTTGTTGTACAAACTATACAAACGCTATATGTATGTAAGTTTGTGTACATAATTACATATTATATGCAGTAAAGATTCATTTAGTGCATGATTTTTAGGAACATTGGAAATAGTGCTATAATATGGCTTTTGGGTGAAGTGATTTATCGCTTAAGTAAATGGGTAACCTCTGACTTAAGGGCCTGTTGGATCTGTGACTGCTTTGGATTGTCTCTAGAAACTCCAAGTTGCATTACAATGCGAGACACTAGGCATTTTAATGCCACACAAAATCAATTTGAAAATCTTGATAATTTACTCGACTCTGACGAAAATTGTCTTTAAACGATTAATTGCTATAACTGAAAAGGAGAAGAGCTTTCTTTGCTTTTGCTTTGCAATTTTAAATTATGAAGGGTGTCGATTAGAAATAGTACTAAGCTCAGCCCTTGAGTAAACATTAAAATAACTGAAACAAAAAAATCAGTAATTGCACGATTTTGTTATCTGTAGAGTAGCTGCCGCTGCCGCTAAAGGCCGGAGGAACAATGGTTAATGTAATAATTTGTAATTTAAGCTCGCTCCCTTAATTAAACTGCGGTTTCGAAACCGCTTATTCTGCGGTCGCGGCACTGGGAACTTGAGGATGGTGTTTTAATTTTGCAATATTGTAACATCTAGAACACTGTTCCGCAAACTTTTAATTTAGAATTTAGTAAATTTAGAAAATTTTGTAAATTTAAATGAAAAGTCAAATTTATATATTATTCGAACCTGCTCTTTTATTGGAAAGTGTCCGAAACGAAACACGCCTAGCACGCGCGCGTGATTGCTGTTGAGGTACACCAGCCTATGGCCACGGTACAACAGTATGCCGCGGCACACACTTTGCGGAACACTGATCTAGAATATGAGTTCTCAGTCATTTTTTATAGTGTGTTATGTTTTCATAAGTTATGGAAATAAGTACAAAACAAAAAAAAACTTCATTACCACGGTTCTTTGTGAGAAAGCGTGTCAATATTATATTATTTTATCAATATTATATTACTTGGCTGGCTGGGCTTACGTAATGCTATGAAGGTAGAATGCGCCTGCGCAAGTTGACTCGTTGATGTCTTTTGTATGCAATCTGTATGCTTGCTTAATGCACTCAATGTGGCTATATTTTATGACTATATTTATTATGCCATTTATATTCGGTATGATGCTAGCAGATTTGATTTTGGTTAGTAACATTTCTTATTTAAAAACAAACATATAAATGTAACATGTATAGCTTTTGAAATTGATAAAAACGCTTTTAAGCTCCATAAGAACCTGCTTAGCATTAGATTAAAATGCATTTGACCAAATCACGATAAACTATTTAAAATATTTTATTCAAATTTAGATCAAGCATGTTAATAGTGTATTTTTTATGGTAACACCCACTTACTCTCAAACGCACTATCTTTATCGCATATAATTTATTACAGATGTAATATTGAGTTTTCTGATGAAGTCAATCACATCCTTAAAACTTTGAGCTGGCGGGAGGACAGTTCAGCTCAAAGAATTTAAAGTTGATTTTTTATAGAGAATTTAATTAGATGCTAGACTTGTTAAGTTACAACTCCATCCATCATGTGAAACGTTGTAGGTTGCCAAAAACTCTTGTCTCGCTAGATGGCGCCACATATGCCAAAGTCAAGTACATTTCTATAATAATAGCTGAGTAGAAGAAGGATAACTCGTAGCCTCTAAATAAATTATGGCCTATGATTCTCAGCTATAAGGTTAGGGATATGGTTAATGTTTAAATTAGTAATGTTTCATTCGGGTCATTCGTTTCGAACATAACCCCATACAAACAAAAATACAAAATAACTGTACATCAGCTGCATAAGATTAAGCGTAGATTTAATATTCTAATAAAAACGGCCCGTGTTGCGAAACGAGAGTTTTAGGCAAACCACTTTATGCCACGTAAAAGCAATCTATAGTCACAAGTGAACAATGTAGTTCCTCTTTAAGTATTTAATTGCAGGGTAGGTCAATGACCGGCTAAGCGAGCGAGCTAGGTATTCTAGAGTAGAATACAATTTATAAATGATGCATGCTATATTACGATATTATAACTGTACTGAAAGTACTGAACATGTCGTTTCGGTTCAAATTGATTATTTCTTACGGGTACCTATGTTATTTCGTGGTATAAAAAACTTAGTTCAAAGACTTATATGACTAGAAAGCCGCTGGTTTTTTATATAACAAGTGTGACAAGATAAGCTAGGTATGTATGCCTCACCTGACGGCAAGCGGTTACCGTAACCAGCGCCTGCAATACCAGGAGCTGCCGATCGAATGTGCTGTGCTACCACCTACCAGTATTAAGGTTTAAGCTAAGTAAGTTTAAGCTTTGGATATTTTACAGAAATAAATGGAATTGCGTAAAAGGAAAGCTTTTTATATAAACATATTATCTATTACTGTGAGAGTTGAGACAATTGTAGTATATTATATAAATAATATATAAATGTATTTTTTACATTTAAAATTAATTGGTGTCTTTAGTCGGGAATGCAATGACGTCAGACCAACCGGTTATAGTATCCTGTCTGTCGCTGTTTTACGATATTTTTTACTTGTATTTATAGCTCTCGCATCAGCCGACTATGCTTGTAAGTAAGTAATTAATCATTATCATCATCCAGGGTGATTTTTAAAAAAGGAGCTTTGTAAACAACGAAGTGCAGCACGAAAAGTGGAACTATAAATTCGTATTCAAATTTTGTCATTTTAAGTGTTATATTTTCGAATACGTTGTTGAAAGTGTTCTTGCCAAGTACAATTGTCAGACTTTCTGCTCCTAAGCTTCTGTTTCCGTTAGAAGCAAAAGTTCAACAATGATTGCCATTGTTTTAATTGGCAACCAAAGATCTTAGTTATATATAAAAAAACAACAAAACCCGTTTCTAGTAGACGAGCCCCATTCTTTATTATTATTATTTTTTATTTTTATTATTTCTTGTTATAGAGGCTACAGAAATACATATTCTGCGAAAATTTCAACTGTCTACCTATTACGGATCATGAGATACAGCCCGCTGAAAGACAGACAGAAGGACGAACGGACAGCGAAGTCTTAGTAATAGGATTCCATTGGTTACGGAACCCTAAAAACCTATGACACTACAAACGGCAGCCTGAAAGGTCTCTGAATGCATGTTTGATCAAGAATCACTCAAGAGTAGAATGCAGATTTCACTGTTGAAACAAGTAGCTTTCTATCCCGGAGTTTTCAATGCCATTATATATATTTAGTAAGTCACGGCAGAATATATCTGTATCAAAATATATACAGAAATTAATACGTCAATAATTTAAGCTTTAGCGGTATATTTTTAGCTTTATCAGAAAAAACAGAGCATAATCCCAATTAAGCTCTACACGTAAGTGAACTAAGTCGTAATTTGTATGCCATCTTCTTAACTACTTATACTTACATGGTAACTTTTAATACCCACAAACATTACCGACACTAACATAATACTGTTTGCTTCAAATTAATCCTTCCATGGTTTCGCCGGTTAAAAAAACGACACTGATCGAAGAGAAAAACCAACTTTATCCCTTCTATCTGCTGGTTACATAAAGTTAAATTTTCAACCTTATGTTATAGTACATATGATGTAGAGTTGATTTGTGAGAGTGTAAGTGTGTTGGTAAGTGGTATGTAGCGACGGGCGCAAGCGGGGTGCGGCGTGAGGCTGGAATGCGGTCCTCTGATATACCCCATAGGCTATACGGCGGGCATCGATACCTGTATACTTTATATAGTGCCGTGAGAGACCACTGTAAGTTGCGGTTTGGGACATTTTATAACACCTGAGAAGTAGTCTGATTCGCGTTTGATAGTTTACTTTTGTTATTTATGTAGCGTGGGTAGAATAGTTGCTAGACTTCCTTGTAGTTTTGTCGGTTCTTTAAGGATTGTTAAATACGATCATTTGATAAACGACGGGTAAGAGAAAATTGTAGAGGTAAACTTTTAGTGTGAGGACTGAGAAATAGGAGGAGAAAGATAGTAAAAATCTGTGAAAAATCGGGGAAATTATAGTCTTTTTTTTTTACTAACCTAATGATGACATGTATATAGTGTTGCGGTTTGGAATAACGGGATTTACCACCTATTATATAAATCTAATCGTAATCGGAACTAGTCGAAAACTAATCGTAAGAACACAGTTTGTCTGGTTTGTCTAGTAACTTGAATAAGCTTATGCGATAAAATTAGCCGTGCAGACTCACATAATCTCGGTCTTGTATCTCACAATTACGACGCGAGGCATTAGAATTATTATGTATACGAACACGTATGTGACACGGGAGCCGGATTTTGTTTTTGTGTGAAGTCCATAGTGCCAGTAGGATAACCGTACAAACTGTGAGTCTGCCGGCTAACCACGGTCAGTTTTTTGACCATCTTGCGGTCGACGACCTCTTGAAACAATTGGTCTTGATCGCCTTACGTTATTTATGCCTGGGAACTTGCATTAAACGTAATAATTGTTTCGGCTATACTAAATTGCTAGCGGCTTTTCATTTTGAAATTATACATGTTTGGTTGGTGTTGAGCTATCGTAGCTCTTAATTACTTTGCTTTCAATATGCTTGCCGCTTGTTAAACGCATTAGGATGAATGCTGGATGTCTTGGGCTAAATTAGTAAATTCCAGACTGTGGTCCACTGTTGCGAAGCATTGTACCAAAGCAAGAAGATTAAAGGATCTGAATAGTTTAAGGAGAAACACACAGAAACCACTGGACCTATTAAAAAATACGATCACCAGTTAATTGCACATGTATTCTCAATGCGTAGCTTAGGCTATATATTCTATTGCTACGCAGGAAAAGTCGCGATGAAAAAACTAGTTCTCATTAAAATCTGCGTTCCGCATTTTCTCCTGCGTTTTGGCAAACTAACACACGTAACTTATTGTATTAAGAGGATTGCTATACACGATTTGTACGCCACTTTCCAAATCCAGCAATCCAGCTTATCGCATGTGACGTCACAGGCGTCTGCGTCGTGACTCGTGAGTATGCGCATGCGCAGCATGAGGCATCGAGCTATCGTATATCGGTTCGTGAAAATCGTGAATACGTTACATTTCGAGAATACTATGCAGAGTATGTATAAGTTTTGAGAATAAAGAACTCTCTTTAGATGCAATCAATGTACAGGATTTTTTTTGTCATTTGGTACGGGAATGTTAGTGCCTTATGGGGTTCTTTACAAAAATATAATTTTAAGAGTTTTTGGAGGGCAATATCTCGCATGGTTAGCTCTTGGTATTGCAAGCGTTTATAGACGACGATGCCCACTTACTCAAAATATCGACATATTTTATCATACTCATCTTAGCCTCTATCTTCACAAAATATTATAAAGCTGTGACTTTTTAGCACAGCTTTAATGCTGTTTAGTTCTTTTGTCATATGTGTTGTTCTGTGCCGGTAGCAGGAACATTGTCGACAACGTTTTCGTATCGCCTTCGACTATTTTTGTATTGAAAAATGAACAGCGCTGCGGCGGTGATAAATGGAACTAAAAATTAGTATGACAATTTTGACATTTCGCAAGTTACGTTTTCGAATACGTTGTCGACAATGTTCCTGCTACCGGCACTGATGTTGCATATTATGTTCATTCTGTAAATTGAGGTTTCCTAGGTAAGTCAGATTTAAGTACGACAGATAAGGACTACGTCAGAATTGTATACGCTTCGATACACTTGTATGCAAAAAATATTAAATTTGTTCTTTTCCTTGCAAAATATACTTTTTTGGGCAATTTTAGCTGCGAATATTGCGCAATACTTAATATTTTATTGTCTATTCACCAGATGTGGTCACGAATTGCCCTTTACACACATGTCACGTCCCACGGCGACTATTTACAATTGTAATTGTCTTATTTAGACAAGTTACGGCCAGCTTCGACATACAATCTACAGCATTTGTGTGCTAATCGTACTCAGACAATGGCACCAGATGATGTTTCCGTATGTGACTAATAGAAACTGTACTTCGAGTAATAATTTTAATTATCTCAAGTGTATCTGCAACGAAAACAAATGTATTGCATGAAACGATACCATTGGTGTAGCTGGTAGTTACCTGCTGGCTGCAATGCTGGGTGCCACGGGTTCGATTCCTGTGTCAGCCAAGTATATATTTGACGAACATTTTGTATGAGTCTAGGTGTTTAGTATGAATTGATGCGCAATGGGATGTAAGTATTTTCGACATAAGTATGTATTCTATCAATTGGCTTGTACCTTATCTTGTATAGTACAAGCTTAGTTGGAATCCAGATAGCACTGATCGATAATTAATATACTCTATTTAAGACAATATTTTAAGATGATGACTTCCATGGATTATTAATGGTTGACATATGGATAGACAGCATTTATCGTTAGGAAAGAAACTTGGTATGAAGATGTTTAGAAAAGAGGCAAAAAAAAGGTTACGTTAAAATGGTAAGAGACAGTCGCTTCCCGCCGTGTGTACACTTAGATCTTTTAACTACGCAAAAAAATTAAATGCGATTTTAACTAATAGACGGAGTTATTCCTGATTAGGAAGATTTTTGTGTATAATTTCATTTGGGTTTTACTGTAAATACATATATAAAAAATATAGTAGAGAAATTCTGACCCGAGATGCACCCGTGCGAAGCCGGTGAAACATTCCTAATCAACAAAATACGGAATGACCTATTAAACGGGAGAGTTCTTGATTTGAATGTAAAGTTTATTCTTAAAAAATAAAGTCGACTAATAAAATATTTATCAACCAACTAGTTGAAAATGAATGTAAGGAAGGTAATTTTAATTTCATAAATAATTCTCAAGACGCGGTGAGAGAACAGCTCATACGATGATGCCTGATGAACTAAATAAGGCACTTATGAATGTTTAACGACCGCTCAGTCAACCTTTGTACATATTAAATCATTCCCAAATCCGTAGGCAGTTGAGATAACGTTCAATAATTTATTATATAACTTCAAATCTTTAACATCAACTTATAACTCCTAACCGCCCACGTCGTGTTCGTAAGAAACCACTAACTAACTTATCTAAGTTCTATTACTTCGGTGACAGTATAACAAGCTTGTTTGACGTTAGATGGTACGTCTCTTATTTATCTTATGCAAACCGCAAATACTTATATATTTAGATACCTCGCCTCAAATAATAGAAGGTAGATGGAACTTTGAGAGCAACGAAGTGACGCCGGTTTTGAAACATGTAGTGCTTGTGCAAGCGTAGTTTCTATGCATTTGTTACAGGTGTGTGCGAGTTGGACTTGCACACCGAGGGTTCCGTACAAAAAACTAACTAGGTTAAATGGCAAACTTAACTTTGCCGTTCGATCACTAGACACGGCTATGGTACCAACCGCTAATAATATGTTTGTAATAGTAAATTCGCTAACAGGTTTCTAGTAGGGGAGCCTCGTTAAATTATTATGATTTTTTATTATAGCGGCAACAGAAATATACATTTTGTGAATTTGTCAACTGTCTACATATTACTTATCATGCTCGCTGATAGAAAGACGGTCGGACGGACGGACTTACCCTTCAAATTCAAACTCAAAATCATCTTCATTTGACTATACTTTACAAGTACTTTCAAATCGTCAGAATCTACCACCAGATTTGGAAGGTCGCTTTTTGCTGAGAAGAATCCGCTAAGAAACCCAGCAAATACTCTTCTCAAATAAAATACATAATTTACATTTAAATTTCGGATACTTCGGATACGGAGCCCTAAAAATGAGCGAGTTCGATGATTATATCGCTGCTTGCGAGTTTTCAACGCATTCGTCACTATCCAATAGTATGCGTCACACAGGAAAATATCATTTGTGATTCATATCAAAATTTGCTTTGGTTACAGGGACGAATCGTGACATCCTGTGAGAACAGACATATGCGTATAGTTTGGCTAAAAAGAGTAGAAAATAAAAGGGGGCGCCTCTGTGCCGTTCGTATGGCAAAACATTGCAGCTCGTATAGAGCATCAACCGTCTTGATTGGTTAGTTTACATGGATTACATTTGATGAAGGTTGCCAGTACCCAAAAAGATAATTCCGGTTCTAGATTTATTAGCCAAGCTATAGTGACTTGCATACATCTTTTGGTTCTTTTACATGTCTCGCCTCTCCTCACCACTACATAAAAACCAATGTTAGAAATCTACTAACTAACAGGATAACATTCAACGAACTACATACGTCACAATCCTGCCACGCGATAGCGAAGTTTTCTACGTAATTCAACATATATACAAGTTTCCGACTAGAACAGTCGGAGCCGCGGTTCCCCAGGCACAACACCCGCCTGGCCGGAAGATCTTCCCTTTGCGGTGGCGAGCATGATTGCCTCGCTCGCCCCACATACATTTATCTATCTCTTCATTAATTCTCACTGGTGCCAAGTGCTGTTTGCCTTTCCATCATTGAGTACGTTACACTTATATCTGCATTACACAAAGGTTAGCTGGCAGAAAATGCTATTTATCATTAAGTTCACCTATGTACTACTTTTATTGTGCAATAAAGAATTTTCTATCTATCTACGTTGGTAATTTGATCTAGAAAATTTGTTCTTAACCTTCCACGGCTTCTTCTTCCACTCTCATTCGCTTCGTATATATTGTTGTCCGTCTTTCATTACCCATTCGTTATACACGTCCATTGGATAGTTGTAGATCCACAATTACCTTCAAAATAGTATACCACTAAGGTGACAAACAAGCATACACCCCGCCTGATGGTAAGCGGTTACCGTAGCCTGTGGACACTTGCAACACCAGGGGTATCACTCGCGGATTGCCGACCCTAAAATGCATATCATATTGCATGATTTCATCATTAAAGGAATACAGCAAAGTTGTCACAAAAATTCCTATCACAAAATATATATCGAAAATTCGTAATTCGTATCGAAAGTCTTTGGTATTTTGCAAACTGTGCTCTTTGAGTCAGAAGGAAAGGCAGTTTAGAGCGTTTCCAACCAGTAGTACTGGGTATGACATCATACTGGTCGGTGGGAAAATATTTTATAGTCACAAGTATCTTGGACTATTATGCAATGAAGTCTGGCTCGATATACTTCCATATAAGAAGTACTTGTATATATATTTATCTTTTAGATATTTTTATCATTGGAGAGGAAACACAATTTTGTTTTACCGTTTAACGGTTACGGTAGATGAATCTAGCGTTGTTGAGTCCCAGACTGGCTTATGCAACTCATTAGCAGCGGCTAATGGGATAATTAAAATTAGTGTTGGTAACTGATATTTTTTTTCTTCATTAGATTCTCTAATTATTTTACGCGTTTTCATATACTCGTATGCGTTATTGAAGGATTATTATTAATTAATAAAGATTAAGGTTCTCCAATCTGATAAGATTTTCGATCATGGAAATATTAGGATACGTTTGAGAATAAATTTGTAAAGGTAAAACTTGATTGTGAAGTATATTAATATCTATTGGGACCTGGATACAGGCCTTATGATCCCTCGTGTAGATTCCCCGGATTCCCGTCACTACCCTACAATAAATAAGGATGATAAATGAAGGTCAGAGGGTAAGAACATGTCGAAAACTATCAAGATGCTACGATAAGATGTCGGTAAATTGACCCTTTATCATGACACATTTATAGTGACGTGTACAGTGTATATAAGTATATACATAATTTTGATAAATTAGCATTCGTGTTTTCATAATTTCAGTCAGTATTATGCGGATAATAATTATAATATCTTATAATATATAGATAGTAATTTATTTATTTTGCAAAACCGTTACATAAAGTTACGTTTAATCTTACTACAGTGGTGAAGAAGACCTTCATAAGTGCCTTATAAAGGTCTAAATTGAATAAATGATTTTTGATTTGAAATTTTGACTACATAAATCCATAGCTACAATTGTATTTTTTATTAGAGAAACAAAAAAATGCGTAATCTGTTTTCGGAAATGGAATACAATATTTGAAATTTAGAATTCCAAGTCGACATAAAATTCCAGTTCAGTTTATCAAAGTGGCCAGTACATAAATAACATGGAGGCTAAAAAAAGCGTAAACTCATATGAAGCATTTACTTTTACTCTATTTGAATGATCGTATAATACCTTCTGTAAAGAATAAAATAAAAAAGACGACACTTATTCACATAGAATTATTAACTCCATGAAACTCTTTTTAAAAACATTTAATTCCTTACAGCGATTTACAAAAAACGAACACGGCAATTCATAAACTAAGGTGGTTTAATTCCAGCCAGGCTTTCATATTTCGCAACAATAACATAATATATTAATACTTATTTTACAGAGAAAAGAAAACAAAATATGCACGCTAGGGCTCTCTTGCACAATTAGTTAGCACTTTAAAGTTCCTACATGTCACCTAAGACAAACTTCAAACTTGAGTTTGAAGTTGACTAAGGGCTCTTCAAGACAACGGTTTAAGTAGAAACACATTTGTTTGAACCATCTCGTCAGGAGATATGAACATAATAATTCATATTTATAAAAAATACTGAAATTATTTTCCTTTTTGGTACGTATTCTTCTATTATTTACTGCATTTTATTATTCTGTCAACAGGATATAAAAGAAAAAGTACTTGAACACGGCACTCAGAAAACCTTTCCTATCCATATGGTTAATCTCTATAAGGGTTTTAATTAGGCAACATTTTTTTTAATCATCTTTGATATATTGTTACAAAAATAGCCAAAAAAATATTCATCTTCATCGGGGTATTTTAGCGTTGCGTGTGATAATGCTAATATATTGCCACCTTTAGTAATAGAGCTTTTGCTTCATGTTTACAGTTTGCTGTTTGTAGATGTCTGGTCATGTTGACAAACCTGTTCTTGCGGCTGGTCTCCTAGCCGGCGGGGCTTCCTGCATTGTAATAAGGTTTACAAAGTCGTTTAAGCCGAGTTTTTGTGATAAACTAAACGTGGCTCAACTTTGTTATAACATGCTGATGACCACGCATTCTTGTTATTTAACAAGATTGTCTGTGTCTCAAATCAAAATCAAATATGCCTAGATATAATTGGATTTCTTCTCAGATGTATGCAAGTTTCCTTGATTTTTGGTGCTGTGATTAATCAATGCACTTAAAATCCATACTAATTTTATAAATGCGAAAGTAACTCTGTTTGATAGTTTGTTTGTTTTCTGCCATTTCAGGACTAAACGGCTGAACGTATCGTAATAAAATTTACCAAGGAGAGATTTGAGGAAGGACAGCCAATTTTCATCTTTAAATGCAGGCAAAGTAGCTGGTAAAAGGTAGTATGGTTATATTTAACAATAAGAAATGTATTTTAACGACATAAATGATTGAGTCTAGACTTCAGTGAAGAATATATCTTCTCACGAAGTAGCGACGGTCGCTTATAAGAAATCAAAGAAAGAAATGAAGAAGTACGCATAAGATCATTGTCATTATATTATACGCGTAAAGCAGTTTTATTTGACAGTATCTTATGATAAAAACGAAGTCACAGGCGAAAAGGTGGCAACAAAACGAGTATTCTGCAGGCTGTTGCCGTAAATCTTAGTGTTTACAGCTTAAAGTGGGAATTAAAATTATCTGGTGTTATGAACTACATCGTGACGTCGCTCGTGTTTAGGATATTGTGGTTTCGTGCAGATGGTATACGTATTAACATACTTCGTGAAAACACTCACGAATGAAATATGTCCTTTTAAGAAATGACAGGGTTTCGTAGCCAATTTGTGTTTTTTTCAGTCAGTTCAGCAGTCACCGCTAGCAACACCAGGGGTACCACTAACGAGTTCCCAACCGTCTTGTTGGTGAGGACTCACTGTGCTAGCAGCATTACTATTAGTGCGGCAACCTTACGTACCGCAGAAACACAACACTACATGAAAGTACAGGTCGCGGCACGAAACTCTAGCGCTGAGCGAAACGTGGAGGGGATAGCTGCGCATGGGTACCATCGCGCACGCAATACAAATTAGTAATTTAATTGCTTAGTTAAAAACAGCAAAATAATGTTTTAATGTAAAGTCAAATAGTAAGTCTAGCGGTGAACAAAATGTGGAACTTAACTGCGTATGGGTACTGTCACGCACGCAAATATTACTTCATGTTACCTACAATATAATTTTTAACAAGTTTATGGGGAGTAGAAAAATAAATACACTATCGGATTTGTAAATTTTTATATTAAATACCAAATAATAAAAAAAATTATATTAAGTCCGAATTACATAAGAACCTACTGAAGTTTCTTCTCAGGATAGAAGAAACCTGCGAGTTCGGCAGGGTGTGGACATCAGACACCGCATTCTCCTTTCCGATATCTAGTCCGAATCAGACAATGGTCTTACACCTTCAATAGTATCCCAACAGGGCCTTTTGCTTACTGAGGGCCCCGGCTCAGGGCTGCTTCGGTCGTCGGCACTAACAGCGTCATCGTCATCAGACTCACCAAGGCTATCCTCTGAACTGTCACCATCAACGCGAATGATGAATTCTTCTGTAACCAAATCCACGACATGGTCACTCTTGACATATTGCTCTTCTATGTCCTTTACCTTTTGGCATAACTTTCCCCAATCCCAAGCACCCATCAGCAAAACTTTTTCTTGAATTAGTTCTATACATTTAGCAACACTCCACTTCACATTTTTACTGCCTACATATTGCTTTATGTCAGACCATGCCATTTCGATTGGATTTAGATCTGGGTGGTATGGTGGCAGTCTTAGCACTTGATGTCCTTGCTCTGCTAGTATCCTGTCAATTGAAAATGTTTTAAATCTATCTTTGTTAGCCCGTATTAAATTGTATAGTTGAGGTTTTAGTAGAGTTTCCTCATATTGTATGCCCTTTTCAGTAAGCCAACCCTGCATGTCAGCTTTTTTGGAATTAGAAGTGGGTGCAAGGTCCCATTGTTTATTATGGTATGATGCGTTGTCGACTACCACGACAGAATTAGGCGGTAAGTTCGGCAATAACTGTGTCCTCAGCCATTTTTCGTAGTTGTCGTAGTTCATATTGTCGTGGTAGTCGCCTGATTTCGCACCAGCTTTAAAAGTTAACAGTGCGTTCGGTATGAACCCAGCCTCTGATCCTGCGTGGACAATGACCACCCGCTGTCCTTTGGAGATAGGTTTTTTGAGACCTTTTGTAGTACCATCGGTCCAGGCTTTTGGAGCAGAGTGCGATGAATCTACGTAAGATTCATCTGTATATACGATGGGCCTTCCCTCTTGGCGATATTGTTTTATTTTGCGTAAGTATTCGATACGTAGTAAACGTATATTTGAACTTTCAATCAGTACTTTTCGATTGTTTTCAGTATTTTTCCACCGAAACCCTAAACTCTTAATTATTCGTCGAAGACTTCGTTCTGAGCCTTTGAAATTTATATCTTCCTCTAGCTTCTTTCTCAACTTTCCGACGGTGGGAAGTTCATTATTTGTCCTATGAAAGTTATGTATGCACCTCTTTATTAATCCTTGATCAAAGTTATCAATATCTGTGACCGGTTTTGATCTGGAGCGTTTTTTGCCTGGTGTTCTAAATACTGATAATAAGTCGGAATTATTGGCTTCAGTGGAGATTTTCCTTACCGTTGCTATGGACGTCTTTGTAGATTCAGCTGTCCTTTTCTGAATTTTCTGTAAGTCACTAATTATACTATTTAATTTTATATTTCCCGCCTGAATAACTTCTGCAGTTTGTTTTATTTCACTTATATCTACAGTGCTGCGGTCAGAATCGAGTAAAATACTCGCAGCTTCGCCAATTTCACTTTGAATTTGTTTCAGGGAATTAATGAAATCATTCGATTCCCTTTTCAGAAAACAATGCACGTCAAACACCATTTTCCGTGCCTGTCTTTTCAAAACAGTATTCCTTCTCGGCCTCGGCATTTTCACTGTTTAAAAACTGTTCAAACTTAATCAAACAGTGAATAAACTAACAAACACAACAAACAAATCAACAAAACAAACTTAACAAAAAACAACAACAAAAATTAACGATGACAACAAAACAATTCAGAACGCGACTGTACACTGGAAGTGCGCGGAGCGTCGTATCGGCACGGGGGACGGAGTACGACTGGAGAGCCAATCGGCGCAACGCACGCTCGCCCTTCACCCCTGTACCCCGCCAAGACACCTTATTTTTTACTTCTGCGCAATAACGGTCAGCGCTAGAGTTTCGTGCCGCGACCTATAGTGTTATTTAACTGCGGTTTTCTGTAAGGCGGAGGTATTAATGGAAAAACCCACGGGAGATCCCAAATCGCCCTTTTTTTTTTTGTTGACGAGGGGGAAACCTTCAAAAGGTACCCGCCTGCTTAAGGGGAGCAGACGGGGAATGTGAGATTTTGACTCACTAAAACCCCCCCCGGTGGCCATCCTCCGTGCTATAGGAGAGCTCCGGGATCTCCAGTGGAACGCACCGGTGCCCTCCTGCACTTTGCCTGAGCACGTCACTCACTTTCACAGACCTCTGTCCTCAGTAGAAAAAACAATTTTGTTTGATTCCTGTCTGCTAAATACAAGGATACATTATTTAACACATTATGCGTCGTATTTTACGATGAATATTGCTTTTGCCCAAAACCATCCCATTCTGAAGCCTACTTGACACAACATCGGATCAATTCGTCTACGTAACAGCATCAATACTAAAGTTTAGGTATGGCCATTCTTTACAAAGGCACTTAATATATAATAATACTTTACACAAGGCCTAGGTTCTAGTAATATTATGTAAATGTACTAACCGTGTATCTAAATCGGTTCTGTAAATCTGTATGTCGGAAGGCCGGCCGTGCTCCTTGTAAATTGGGTACTTCGCTTTTATGCTAACATTGGATTGCGTGTGCTCCAATTTATTTGTGTCTGGAAACGCGATAAGGGACTGTAAAATTGTTTTGAGTTCTTGAATATTGTGCGCGTACTGGCACATTAGAAAAACTAGTTCTAATTTTGAGTCTCTTAAGTCAATATATATTCTGTCACTTTTCTTACAATAAAAAATATCAAGACATACGTTTAATTTCAATTAATTAAACTACAAAACACATTACAAATTCAAATATTATATAACAAATATAACAATATCAAGAACGAGAATAGTTTTAACTCATAAGAGTAATGTAAATTTTATTAATATAACTCTCTGCCGCGATCAATTGGCGTCGTGATAAATGCAAAAGATATGAGATAGTTTGGCTTACTTTAATTATCAATTTATAAATTATGTAATACTTTACTTAAAAGTATTGCTCGTTTATCAAAATTAATTCAACATAAATTTTATTGCATTAAAAACCAATATGTTTCATTCGGAAAACTTAACTAGTGGTCGTAATAACTGACTACTAAGTTGGCAAACAAGCATACGGCCCGCCTGATGGTAAGCGGTTATCGTAGCCTATGGACGTTTGCAACACCAGGGGTATCACTCGCGCGTTGCCGACGCTTGAGAAATCTCTTCACACCCTTCTTGAAGAACCCCTTCTTTCTCAATCCTTCGCATTTGAAGTACATTATCGATACGAGTACGTATAGGTTATACAAGTGTCTGGCCGAAGTGGGCGAACCGGCCGCGGCCTAGTCGGTCCGTCATGCAGCTTAATTGATGACTGGCGAGAACTGCGTACACTCACTATAGACGACGTTTGTTAGTACGTGCCATGCGCCGCGTACTGAAACAAACTTATACGCGCCGTATAGGGCAGGACTTTCTTGCGTCAGTATTGTCTCTTTGGTTCTAGGATTAATCTTATAACTGACCTATATTTCTGATGGTAAGCGGTCACTGTAGTACAATCAAAATAAAAATAAAAAATAAATCGGTTCAGGCCCTAAAACCTTTTTAATTCAGGTCATTATAAACTCAAAAAAAATTACGCTAAATGACTGACAGAACTTATTGCTAATCTCGTTTTGAGTAGAGCTGAGACAGGTCTACTTACCGCTTGACCCAATAAACCAGGGTCGCTAAGAATTTGGTTATGGTATCCCTGCCTGTCGTAAAAGGCGACTAAAAGGGGGCCGACGGGCCCGTGGGCAGCCAGAGTGGGGGCTCTGACTGACATTTCAAGTGGCCCGGGGCAGGTGGCAGCAGGACGTGGCAAGTGCTGTCTTTTTTTTTTTAGGGATATGTTCTCTCGCAGTTAGTTCGAGGGAACTTTTACTGCTTAACCGGACTATAGTGGCGAGGCCATTTAAGGCCTCTAGCCAGAAGGGGGACTTAATCTAAACAACAGAACTAGGGGCGTTGCTGGGAGGTGGGCTATGGAGCCGTGACTGATTTTGGGGACGACGGTCCTCGCCGGCGTGGGCGGTATAGGGGTCGGTTTGATGATTGTGCGCGTTTAGTGGCTTCCTGGAGTAGGGTGGTGTCATCGTCGACGTCAAGGCAAGTGCTGTCAAGAGACTCTCGAGTCTAGGGGCGGCGACATGGCTGCCCCCGGGACAAAGGCAGGCAAAGTGCAGGGCACCGGTGCGTTTTACTTGAGATCCCGGAGCCCTACTTCCTACATGCACAGAAGATGAGGGGTTTTAGCGAGTAAAAATCTCATTAACCCCGTCTGCTCCCCTAAAGCAGGTATTTCAAAACTTTTGAAGGTTTCCCACCTCGACAACAAATAAAGGGGTCTCCTTACCGCCAACGCCAGCATCCTAAAGGAAACCCTGCGGAAATATATGCCCTCGTTTTGAAAGCGTCCATATGCTACGGTGACTGATTACCATGAGGACCATGCGCTTATTTGCCACCTTTGTAGTTATGAAAAAGCCTAGTTTTGGTCGATCACTTCACCTTTCCAATTTATTATTATGAAATTTATAAAAAAAAAACATTTTTCAAGCATTTTTACAGTCTCAACTCTTGCTCCAAGTAGTTTGTTTTACAGAAGCTCGACAATTTCACGATAATTTGTTCACAGCGTGTGCAGACTTCAGCTGTGATATTAAACAAGTTTATTTTGCAGTGAGACTCATATTTAATATTAAACTTTGTATATACATAATGGTGCCAATTCTGTTGTACAAAATCACTAAACTAATTTGTCAGTTCTAAAGGTATTGCTATCCTTGTTTAACACTACCCATGAGAAAGGGAGTATCTTTGTTCGCAAACGTCACACAGAATAATCACGCTGGTGTTTTCACAGTGATGCATTTTTTTCATTTGACAAACAAAAATAAAACAGTACTAAAATTATTTATTATTCTGTTGTTAATTTATTCTGTTGTTAATTTATTCTGTTGTTAATTGAAACTAAATATATGCATTGTTTTGACAGGACGTAACTTTATTTTGACAGCAGTTTTTTATTTTGCGTAGCATAAGGCTAGCGTGTAACAACAGAATTGCCACCAAATGACAGACAAAACCCAGTTACTTTTATAAATATACTAGCGCTTACCCGCGGCTTCCCCCGTGTGGTTCTAGATGGAGATAGCCTATGTCCTTGGATATAATCTATCTCCTTGTCAAATTTTATCACGATCTGTTCAGCCGTTTAGTCCTGAAAAGGTAGCAAACAAACAAACAGAGTTACTTTCGCATTTTATAGTATGGATTGTTTTCTTTGGAAGAGATTGTTAAACCACGCTCCCACACATAGGCATCAACTCAGGAATGTAGGAAATCACTTAGCAATAATCATACGAAATAATTTACTTGGATATGTACTGTGCGATTATATCTTGTATAAATACTTATTTTATTTTTATACTGCAGTCTATTCTCTTGAGCCGAGTTAAATTTAATTGTATCGACTATGAAAATGTTAACATGTACTGAGACTATAAAATACGCATACAAGAATTTCGACTTTAGCTGAGACACAGTAAGACTCCCTTTCGCTTACATCTGGAATGTAAGTTATAAATTTTATTGAAGTTTATTGAACGCCAGCTATATTTGGTGCGGACAGGAGGCAATGCATTTTAAGCCTTATTGTTGAGTACGTAAGATTATATTCAAGTTGTTATGTGTAATCGACAGATTTCTATAAGACCTTACTGATGAATATATATGTGATAAATTAATTTCGTTCAGTCCCGGGGAGTACACCATCAATAATATAGCTTATAATTAGTACAGTATTATGCTGTCGATTTGAGAGATGATCAATTACAATCTCTAGCTTTCTATGACGATTTCGCAGAATTATCTTACAATGACATAAGTACCCCCATTTCAGCATTGTAAGCTTATTAAGCTTATGTAGAACCTTAAGCTTTAGTTCATTATAATTACTTACTAGCTTTCACCCGTGACTTTGTTTGTATGAAATAATATATGTAAATAATTTGCATGTGTAAAATTTAATTGAAAACAACTCAATCGTTGCCTGTTTTTGTGTTGTCTTCGTAATTATCAGGACAAGCTATGTAAGATTTTTTTTTTGGATATCCTCTATAGAGGAAAAGAATTTGTATAAAATATATAAGAATTTGTATAAATAAATAAATATATATATATATATATATATATTTTATACAAATTCTTTGACATAAATGCTTACGGCCCGCCTGATGGTAAGCGGTTACCGTAATCGATGGACGCTTGCAACACCAGGGGTATCTCGCAGTTACCGACCCTATAAATATGTTAGACCTGTGCAAAACTGCTACTTAATAAAAATCTTGGGATGAAAAGCAGTCCAGATAAGTTTCTGAAAAGTCCTCTACATACTGTCCGCCTACCCCGAAAGGGAGTCTGATATTAATTGTATATGTTTGGATGTGTGCAAGAGTTATACACAAACAAAACAGAAAAGTTATCAATAATTAATCTGACTTGGGAATTTAATTTTGAACCATCCTTCTCTAGCCAAGCGCTCAGATCGAAGCGGTCTACGGTTATCGTGTCAATTACTATATGCATTATGCATATATGCTATTAATGAACTTAAAATAGCATGGGTATACTTTGGGCAACAGAGCTCAAGAAATTTTATAAACATGAATCGTCCGCCAATAAAAAAAAGATATATGAAAGACGAGAAAAAAGTATGAAAATCCAGCTAATACAAGATGATACTACCATAGTGGCTATACAATACCTCCTGAAATTTATTTAAGTAATTTTTTAACGTAAATCTCAAAGATCTACCTCTCTCCACGCTATAGGAATATCTGCTCTATTCTCATGTGCCATAATGTCTTTAGTTAAATAACCTTATTATCTCCGCTCGCACAAAGGAATTGCTCGTCATATAAATTAGCTGATTAATAATTTCCTTCAAAGGAACATGCTCGAGGCGATGTTGGGAAGGTCTCAAATGTCTCGTAATTAAACTATTTCTTGCGATGAGGGAATTTAAAGAGAATTAAATACGTGTTCTTCTATAAAAATAAATGAAATTGAAGTGTCTGTTCGTAATGTCAGTTTCTTACTTAATGCATGTGAAAGTAAATACTTATATTATAACATAATTTCGTTCTGTTCGTTTGTTCCAGCTAATATTTGAAATGGTTGGACCGATTTTAGCGGGACTTTCACTGACAGATAGTTAATGTGTGAGAAAGATGTATACTATATTGCCACGCGGATGACGTCATCAATACAAAAAAACAAGGTTTCTATAATGTATCGTGCTTTTAATTTTAAGGCATTTATCTATGTTTATTTTGATTTACACTGTAATTTACATATTTTAAAACGATTGTACGGTTTTTACCACATAACTGATAGACATGCCTTCCTTTGAATTTTCATGCATTTCTTTTACAGTCCAATAAATGTTTCGACAATTTTCAACGTAGCAAACCTGATGATTTTAGGCGTACCAAGGATTGCTTATTGCTTGTTGCTGATTGCTCGCCGCTTATTGCTCTATTACTGCAATTCACTAACGGAAATGATGGACATTATGGAACCTCAATTTAATCCAATTGAATGTCGAAAGCCGAAGCTGCATTTGTGTTCTGATTGTTCTGAAGTGGGCAAACCCGCGCTTATTGCATTTATTGTTTACTTCGATTGGTTATGGCTTTCATTTCCTATTGATATGAGGCGAGCATTCTATATCATGAAAGCAATTTGAAAAGAGAATAAAAAATAAGCAAGGCTCACAGTAGTCGCATATGATGTCTGACTTATGACATCTGACGGCTAAATCTACCACCGCTCATTGCTTCCTGTAACACATTACCGTCCCTTTTCGCGATATCACTCCTACAGATTGCGCGGAAAGGAGAGGAAAGATGTTCCACAAAAAAGTGAACTTTGGGGAAGCGAAAGCACGAAGATGCAAGCAAGATGGAGGAGGCTGTGAAATTGGGACAGTCCTTTATTCAGCAGACTTCCTCTTTTTAAAAAAAGTGACAAACAAGCATAAGGTCCGGCTGATGGTAAGCGGTTACTATAAGCCTACGGACTTTATACTGATATGATGATGACGATGAAACTAAAGTGGTCTACGTCTTCACTCCTGCGTGCGCGGTCCGCAGCCGGGTCTGTCGATCCCGTACCGGCCTTCTGAGCCATGTGCAACAGCGTCCAGTCTCTTCGCTGCTTTCGTATACATTGAGAGACCTGAAGGAATCAAATATTGACGAGACCGCTGGTCTAGTGGTTGGTATACCTGACTGCTACGCTAGAGGTCGCAGGTTCGATTCCCGCCGGGACAAACATTTATGTGACAAATATGTTTGCCTTGCGTTTGGGTGTTTGGTATGTATTATAAGTATGTATTTACAAACAAAAAGTATATAAGTATTATATCAGCTACTGGTTCCCATAATACAAGCTTTGCTTAGTTTGAGGCCAGATGGCGCTGTGTGAAAATGTCCAAGCATATTATTATAAATATCTTACAAATAAAGGTAAAATAAAACTACGGTACATGTCTCTTCTTCAGCACTAATTAATAATGCTGTCAATATGTTAAAATCGATGATAAAATCTCCAAAGGACTCACTGATGGAATGATAAAGATACTCAAAGATACTCAGAGCCGGATAGCATGTATGAGATGAGATTGATGCATGTGGAAGAAGCAAAAGAGGTGTGCAAGTCAAGAGCGAAATGGCACGCTATACTCTCTGCCTACCCCGTGAAGTCAACTGAACTGTACAACTAAACTAGTGGGAATAAACCCTAGGCATGACGGTACACATACATGCTATGGCACGTAAGATTAAACATTATTGAAAGTACCAAGTTTGAGTATTTCATAAGAATAGAACCGGAATATTTTTTAATATGTAATTTTAAGACGAGCATTTAAAATAATTAATATTTTTTGCAGTAATGTTTTAAGTATGTACCTACAACTTACAAGTACATAAAACCGTTAACGGTTTAGTGAATTAAAAAATCGAAGTCAAACCACAGATATTTTCTGAATTTTTTGTATAAGTGCACGACTTTATTCATAGCGCTTGAGGTTAGTCGACTTTTCTGAGTTATGGAATTAGGTACTCTCCTTTGCTATATCTCAATTCATCGTGAAGCGGTGTTGAATTATTTGCGGAAACTCACTTCGAATTTCAAATTTTTTGGCAGGCGATTGCAGCGAGCCAAGTGTCCCAATCGAGCAAGAAAATCATTAGAAAATCCATCTTCTAACTAATGTACTTAGTTATGCAAATACATGGTGCTTTGTAAAACCTACCATGAAGTAACGTGTCACCATGTTTTAGCGTGGTATTTGTGAAAATTAAATAGTCTCCATTAGTATTTTCCATCGCGAGCGCTTTAAATAAAGTGGTAGAGTAATAGCGGAGAGCAGTTTGGAGGGACCGGTTGGTCTGGTTTCGCGAGACGATCAGTTTTTTCGCCATACCTCTTCCTGTCTGCCCTGTTCTCACACCAGTTTCGATAATGTTGTACATAAAGGAATGTATATAAAGTACTTATGTACGTAACATTGTACATACTGTTGCTAAGGTGCACGCGCATGCTCGAATTCGGAGAAAGCTGACATAAAATATAAATGCTTTTTTGCGCTTCCAGTAATTCGATTTGTGTTTTTTATAATTATTTTTTTGGTACATCACGTATTTTTGCCATGTGATGGTGATTAAAGATGAACTTGAAATAACGTCTCTCTCATATGGTGAAATTATGTTCAGAGGGTAGCTATGTGTGTGTATGCGTGTTACAAAATTACATTACATACTCCGCAATCTCAGTAAAAAATGCAAATGGGTCTATAGCCTGGCACTTTTTTCAAAGTAGCACACATATTTTTAATTCGATATTCTAAAAAAGAGTACCATCGTGCCTTCGAAGATTACACGTATTTATAAAACAAAAATATATATATTTATTTAAACAATCACAGTGCAGATTTTGCAAATCACTGGCCAGTAATAATATAAAAAATGATACCTACCTAAACAGCCATTAAAGGCTGTCGAACGGACAGTGACGCACACACGCACACTGTAGTTCCGCCCCACACAGACGCAAGAGTCACGAGCGATCTAACGATAGATTATATTGAGATGGTCTTCCCATGTCTAGCCTATGTAGATTATTATACATATATACAATAAGCTCGAGCTGTTACATAACCCATTGTGTCGATACCTACCTACTCTTGATTTGAACATCGAATTGGATCGTGGCCAGTTTCTCAGAAGGAATATATAAAAATTATGCAATGACGTCACAACGGTTTTAAAGAAAATCAAATGCGTTCTTAATTTAAGTCCCAAAGATAGTTTTTTTCTCATAGAAAAAATGCACTAAAATATTAAAAACATCTTTTAATCAACCCGGATATAGATTTGAGTATATTTTTAAGTATATTAAGTCAAAACTACTTTGATAAATAAATTAATAGATACGAGTATCTAAAAATACCAGTATTTCTTGGAATTAAACTATTAACTTTTTCACATTTTGGTGTCGAAAGAGTATTGGATATTTTTTAAATTCGATAATTCTTGAATAGTTCAGACTGGTACTGCTCTCACTGCGTACAAATACTGCTAGCATCAAATGCATCGTTGCAATTTCAAAGGCACTTTAAATAAACGTCTGTAAATAAAAAACTGGTCTGAATTTCCGGACACCGGTCGAAGGAAAACCCGTCCTTGGGTCCGGGAATGATAAATGGAATGAAATACGACGATTGATATTCTCTTAGCATAGCCTTGGAAATGGTTTAGTTGCTTTTCGTATTCTAGGGATACATTATCTCGGATTGAGTACACAAGAATACACTCACTCTTTAATGCACGAAATCTCCTGAGACCAAAACTGTTTGAAGCCAACGAACTTTATATGTGAACTAGCTTTTTTCCCGTGACTTTGCCAGCGGAGCAATATAATATATATTCTATGCTGCCATCAGAATGCTATACTATCACCTCAGAGTAGATAATATCTATCACTGAGTCAAATAGGCTTTATATGATATTGCTACGCGGGCGAAGTCGTTGAGAAAATGTAAGTTTGTAATAAAAATGGATAATGCCTTTGCAAGGCTCTGATACTATCTGAAAACTTTGGCATCATCATTCCTTTCTTTAGAACAGAATATGCAAAAGATGTATATCTTTTTTATGTTTTTCTTTCTTGCAATTAGCTCAAGTAGCGTGCCTACACCCACGCGCCGAGTTATCTAATTAATTAGCCACTCGGAGCCTCAGCCAAGTCTACGAAGTATCCGATCACGACAAGTCGACAACACACGATTAAACTCATTAGTAACAGGATTAAGGTATCAATACTGTCTTCTATCAAAGGCTTTTTATTTCACTTTAAATGAGTTTAGATTAAAATTCACGCTTTTTGAGTATTAACACGATACCTACGAAGATTGAAGTGAGCTGATTTGTCCTTTACAATATTATTTAAAGCGACTTTCCTGTTTCGGCTATTTGCTAAGTGTTTAAATGGTTCAAAATAACGAGAGAAATAAGATTAGAACTTTACATTACTCCTGTAAACGAAGTAGATTTATTCTATGTTTAATTTAGTTAATAATTTATTTTTTACATTTAAAGTTAACTAGCTTTTTTGCTATATATCTAGTAGGATATATCTTTGATAGATTTACTCACTCAGCGCACAGATTTGGATATCTTCCACGATCCTCTAGTCTAGCAGAATATATCTTGCATTTAATTTAAAATGTGTTTTGATAGGCTTGTGGTTGAAGCACCCCCTGGCCTATACCAATGAGTTTTTCTAAGATTTAGTACACTACAGTTTATTCACACCATGAGCTTGAAAAGAGCGGTAGGGCGAAACGGGAGTTCCCATGGGGTTTTCTCGTTAAAATTGGAGCCGGCTGGGGACTCTACCTCCACCTTACAGAATACCGCAGTCAAATAACACTACTTTCAGGTAGTGTTTTGTTTCTACGGTGAGTAGGGTTGCCAGTGCTGCATGAGGATACACTGCGCTAGTAGTAATACTGTTAGCACAGTGAGTTCTCATCAACAACAGAGTTGGCAACCCGTTAGTGATATCCCGGGTATTGCTAGCGGCTATAGGCTACGGTGACTGCTTTACCATCAGGTAGGTATGCATGTGTGCCACACTTAGTGGTATAATAATAAAATGTGTTATGATAGATTGTGAGTGTTGTGACCTAGTGTTTTAAGGTTATATTTAAATAAATAATGTAAAGTCCGCAAGTAAGCGATCACTAATTGGTTGTAAAAGCATAAATGACAGATCAATCGCCGCTCGGCCAGAGATTGTATCTGGAAACCTAACAAACCGCTGGCTGCACCATTAAATCGCTCTCAATCGTCCCCAGTCACTACTGTTCCTCACTGACGGCTTGTCCACTTCCTACTGTTTGTATTACTGGTAGTCTCTCCATTACTTTGTTTATATTTGGATTTCAAAACACCATTTTCTTATCTTCTCTTTTTAATTTTGACTGTACAAAAAAAAGTATTATAAAATGTTCTCATAAGGAGTATTTAATGTTTGCTTTTAGTTACTACATTTTTTAGTGCGAAGTATTCTGCTTATATTTCATCACATCTTTAAGATGAAATAAAGCTTATGTTACATAGAGATAGGACTTTTAATTAGCGAATGTACTTTTATATCGGTTCTGAAGTTTCATTAACCACAAAACAAAATGTTGTTTTTTTTTTTGTATAGTATAGTATACAAATGCTGCAAAAAGATAACGCTTATTTATATCAACGAGTAAGATATTTTCTGCTGATATCAAAAATCCTTAATATAAGATATTTAGTCAACTCCTAGTTCACAAGTCCAAAGCAAAGTCGCTTAAAATTTACGGTTTCATTAAACCATAAATTCAAAGTCTATCAAGTGATTACCCAATAAATATTTATTTTACTATCGAGTCGACACATAAACCGATGTTTTACATGGATCGTAATTTTTGATCTATCGAATTGCGGGGACCGGCTAAGTTCGGCTCCAACGAGCGATCCTTCAAATTTCAATATGCAAACTTAAAATTCTCACTAAGTCTGTAAGGCTTACCCTGTTTAATTACCTGAGTCGTTCTCATAAGTTTTATGAGGACCTGATGCTTTAACTAGGATCCGATTCAGACCACCATGATCGAAAAGGAAAAGCTTATCACACTCTTCCTTCATATGAATCCTCCTTTAAATGGTTACCCTATAGTCCTGTATCTAAGGTTGTCACTACGCAGCGAACGGGTCCATTAATTGACAGTTGAATCGGCGCGGAGGGCAGGAATTAATCGGGTGTGTTTTGAATTATTTATAGGATGCAATGTGCCGGCGGGCGGCGGGGTGGGGTGGGGCGGAGGGCGGGGGAGGGGGAGCAACAGGTCCGCATTGTGTCGGGATGCAGGGATGAGGTGAGGACCACTCAGGGCTGGCAACAGTTTCAATGAATATACGAATTAATATTTTTTATTTGAAGGTAACGCAACATTTGTCTTGTCTTGGTAGTTTTTGGGATCACTCCTTAAGACTCGATTTGCATATATGGTCAATATGTATTTTTTTTTGAGGAGGGAAACTTATTCATGCCTTGCGGAAGTAGCGTTGAGAGCACGGTGAAGCGGACTGTTTTGCCGACAACTGACGGAAGCTGTCAGTTGTAGGTAAAGCAGTAAGCTCCAGTCGTGTGTCAGTTTTTTTACGATATTTTTGACTACTTAGGGCTAAATTAACCTGACTGGATAAGTGGTATTGGTTTTTATTTCCGTATCATGAAAAAAAATATGTTAAAAATATCTGTATTTACCCTGTGTCTGGGTGTTGTTTTGAAATTTAAGTATGTTTTAAAAAAAAAAATGTTAATCAAGCAAGCTTTGCTTAGTTTAAGTCCAGGTAGCGTTATGATAATCTGCATATTTAAGTGATAATATTTTCCTGTTATTCAAGTTTAAAATGAAAAAACACAAATACATAAAAAAAAACATTGCACAAACGTGGAGCCATTAAAAATAATACGAATATCCAAACCTAGTATCGATTTAACTACAAACGATAAGCTAGTAGTATAATCAATCGACTATGCGTTTAATATGAAAAGTAAATCGAATGTTTAATTAAGACAGGATTTTTCTCACGAGCCCCCCACAACGTCTCATCCCGAAATGCCATAAGTAGAAAAAATAACACCATAAGAGAGACGTCATGTTATAGTATTTTATGTTCGTTCGTTCGTACGTTCCATGTATACTTAATAATAAATATATACGTTTAGTGATGTGTCACCCCTAGCGTACGGCGGCAGAGCGCGCGGGGTGCGGCTGGAATGCAGGCTCTTGTTCGTTTTGGGAGCGTCTGCGCAGGTAGGCGCGCCGCGTCCCGCGCAACCCGTTGCTATGCCGTATCCGACTGACCAAGAGGTGCGTTTAAATTATTATTTAACAGTCCCCGCGCACAATGTAAGCACATACGTAACTTTACATACGAAACTTCTTTTATATTACAAAGTCGGCATGCCAGCTTATTGCCCGCCTAATGGTACCAGGGTACTGGCGGGAAGAATCTCTGTACTGGCGGTATATGAGGCGAACAGGTCTTCTCACTGCCAGTTTATTCTCGAGGAGCTCTGGAAATTTTACTCAACAACAGAATCAATAAAAATACTACATCAAATTAGGTAGTGTCCTTTGGTTGCGAACTTCTGTAAGGACTAAGGTGGAAGTGAAGTACCGTCTCAGTCGGCTGAAATTTTTACATGGGAAATCTCATTTTACAGAGCATAGATTTTATATATTGTTTCTCAAAGATGTATTCAGACGTATTCAGGTTCCCTTATGATGTTTTCCTCCACTGAGAAGCTTAGTAGGCTTTACCACTGTACTTAAGTTTTTGAAAGAGCTCTTTGGCTCTAGCCGGGGCTTACCCGGAGCGCGTAAAATAGCAGGTAGTTAAGTTACTAAAATACACGTGCGACCACGGCACTTCTATTCAGAATGTAATAACCATGTAAACGAAAATCATTCGTCTAAAAGACTGACAAAGAATCTCGCCTTTCCCACAAACGGCAGGGATTTGCGAGCCAGGCTGTACGCGAACAAAACCCTTCATTATTTTTTCCTCGTATACTCGTCCGGAGGTCAAGCAAGTAGTAAATGTATTGAGCCAAAAAGAAAAAAATAAAAAAAGAAAGAATGAAAAGCCACTCTTGGGAGCCATATCATAAACGGTGAGCCCACGAAAACTTTGCGTCGCATAAATTTATCTCGTTTTATTGAAATAGTAAATTAACCAATAATAAGAACATTGAATGAAGGTTTTATGACGCGACCCGGTGTGGAAGTTTTATATAGTGTTTTTTTTTAAGAAATTTTTAGTTAACGTTATCCTGTATCCTGTGTTGAATGAAGGAATGTGATAAATCCTAAAGATTCATCGCGTTAAAAAGAAAACAGTTTTGGACTTATTATAAACTAGCTGGCCGCACCGGCTTCGCACGGGTAGACATTAGCATAGACATTTATCAAATATTTTGTCCACCCGCGCGAAGCCGGAGCGGGCAGCTAGTATAATATATAGCCTATGTTGTTCAGTGATAATTTAGATTTCTAACGGTGAAAGAATTTTTGAAATCGGTCCAGTAGTTTTGGAGCCTATTCAATACAAACCCACAAAAATATAAAATTGCAAATCTTTTCTTTATAATATTATTGTAGATAGGTAGCATTTGACGAGAACGCTGGTCTAGTGGTTAGTACACCTGACTGCTACGCTAAGGGTCGCGGGTTGGATTCCCGCCGGGGCAATCATTCATGTGACAAATATAACCAATTAAAAATCAATCTATATTCCCGTGTAGTATCTTGTTTAAGATGTTTGTTTTTCCAGACTGATCAGATGATCTTGTGAACTATAATATAGTCTTTGAATATAACCAAAGAGTGTAGTCCTATGTACGAAGGAAATCAGGGTCGGCAACGCGCGAGTGATACCCTGGTGTTGCATGCGGCCATATGCTACGGTAATCGCTTACCATCAGGCGGGCCGTATGCTTGTTTGCCACATTAGTAGTATATAAAAAAAACTATTGAATTAAATGTTTTTTAATTAAAAAAAAATAGACAATTTCTAACTGAATTTAAGAAGGTACCAAATGTTTTATTAATTTTGTTCCAAGTTCAAATATCTCGTGTAATGTGTTTGAGAGGCATAGTTAAATCCGATTTGGTATGCATTATTAAAAAACTTTACCCACTCAAGTAGGAGTTAATCGGTTTGTGAGCTTAAGAAGGCTCAAAGTCGGTTTCATTGTATGTGTGAATCAACAAAACACAATCATTTTGATGCCTACTACATTAAAAACAAAGTCTGCGCCGTGAACTTCACTACATAGTATAAAACAAAGTCGCTTCGCTGTCTGTCTGTCCCTATGCATGCTTAGGTCTTTAAAACTTCGCAACGGATATTGATGCGGTTATTTTAATAGATAGAGTGATTCACGAGGAAGGTTTTCATGTATAATTAGTTGGTGTTTAATAGAAATGTAATTCACTAAAGTGGAAACTCTGGGGTTCATTATATAGTATTTAATATAAATATAATTTAATTTTTCAGACTTTTCTGTAATAAGATCCAAGAGAATACAACCGCTACAAGATAATGTGACAACCAAAATACAAAAACTAAATTAAAAGTTAATAGAAAATGTAAATGGCCAATTAAAATATACGTAAGAAGTTTCCGAAACAAATTGTTCTAACATTTTGTAGGTATTTAACTTATATGGCTAACGCTGGCCGTGCGGAGCCGGGGCGGTTCGCTAGTATAATAGAAATAGGTTTTTCTAGTTTTTACATTGTAATAAATATTCGAACATTCGGGTATATTATATACCCGCACTGGTTCCCAAATTTAATAAAAAAATCCAATATCTCCGGTAGATGTCCCAAAAATATACGTTCGTATAAACCTAGTCCAGACAATAACGAACACTGCAAAAGAAATCAACCACTGCGATGCGTATGTTCGGCGTTATATAATTATCTATTATGTTATATTTCATCTATTCATTTTTATTTATATATACAGTAGCGGCCCGGCTTCGCACGGGTAGACATTAGTTTCGGAGCATAGACATTTATCAAATATTGTGTCCACCCGTGCGAAGCCGGGGTGGGCAGCTAGTATAATATATAGCCTATGTTACTCAGAGATAATGTAGCTTTCTAAGGGTGAAAGAATTTTTGAAATCGGTCCAGTACTTTTTGAGTTTATTCGTTACATACAAAAATACAAATCTTTCCTCTTTATAATATTAGTGTAGATAAGTAAGTAGGGACATATCATTGCTATCCAGCGCGGCAATGCTGCCAGCATTCTTAGCTCGCTCCCGCATGATTTCACTTTCACTTTAACCGGCGCAGCGCATTTCATTTTCCCATACACAAATAGTCGAAAGCGATAAGAATACGTAGTAAAAAGTTGTTGTTGATATCTATAAGTAGGTTGGACAAGTATTGTTGTTGTAAAGAGTTTAATCTGTTTTATGGTAATAAGGAAGTAGGTACCCATATATGATCCCATATAGCTTCCACATTGCCATCTATCAGCTATCCACAGTCGGCAATCATTGGTTTACGACTGCGTTCGTCTGATGTATATTTATGCGGCGCTTACACGACCTTTACAGGCTATCTCGTTTTATGTGGTATTGGCATTACTCATATAATGTCTTGGAGAACAAAATTCTGTTGGACATTGTACTTAGAACCGTCGTTAAAGAGGAAGAGGTTCTCAATTTAATCGGTTTTCTTAGACCTTGAAAGATGTTTAGAGATTTATAAAGTTCTAGCGGCTCGCCTCGGCTTCGCACGGTTTTACATTTATCAAATATAATGTCTACCCGTGCGAAGCCGGGGTGGGCAGCTAGTATAGTGTATGTTGTGTTACTCGGTGATAATGTAGATTTCTAACGGTGAAACAATATTTCAAATCGGTCCAGTAGTTTCGGAGCCTTTTCAATATAAATATACACACAAAAATACAAATATTTCCTTTATTTAATATTATTATTAGTATAGAATAACTCGATTAATATTACTACAAGCAGAATAATTAAACCCTGTAAAACGACACTCTTTCACTTCATTAGTTTTATATCAATTCCCGTAGATTAAGAGGTAACTTAAGAAAAAACTGATTTTTATGGTTACTTAATTAAAGATTTTTTTTTGATTGATTGAATTAAAATCACCACTACTGCAGGAAAACATATAAATCTGACTACGTAGCGGCCCGAGTAGAAAAAGCGATTGATAGGAATAAACAGTGTTTGACAGAAATACACAGGTAATTAACATCAAACATATATTTTTATGGAACATTCGACAATATTTATTTCTCAATCGATTTTTTTTATAACTAACGTTAACGGAAAAGCAAATAGCTTGTATTGATGTAATTAATTAAACGCAAAATTTTGAGATTTTACAGTTTCAACAAACTATAAAATTCGTATAAAACTCAGAGGTTAATTCAAGCCGTCACATAGCCTCCTCTTCACATGTCATAAAAGCCTTTTTTGAGGATTAGGATTCTCATTCTCTTCGTACGAAAGACATCAACGCTCATGAGAGTTAATATCGTTTTTTCCACTAAGGTGGCACAAGCATCCAGTCCACCTGATGGTAAGCAGCCCATAGCCGCTAGCAATACCCCCTAGTATTATATAGAAAAGCGTTAGTGATATCTCTGTTTCACTAAGGCTTTTCTGTTCAACTTAATTATTTTCATACTCACTTGACAGACGAATGAGTAGCCATCAACGCATACACATAAATGTTGGAAAATGTATGTCCTAAGAGCGCGAGAGTAAATAGATAACCGCTTACCAACAATCTTGTCGTGTATGTGTTCGTTTGCGACATACAATACATATAAAAAGTTATAACCTAACCTATAAATTTTCTTCGCATATATAAAATCTAATTCACACAGCTTGAAAAATTGCTTTTACAATGGAATGCATTACAGAAAGCCTCAGACTCAGATGAGGTTGTATTAAGATTGAGAGATACAGCCTTTTACAAATACAGCGTAAAGGTCACGTTTCTCTCATGCTCCGAATGTCACAATCATATTTATAGATACAATAAACGTATCTCGCCGACCGAAAAGGAACAAAACATTTTATTTTTATTTTTCATTGAGCAATTAAATTATATTTGCAGTACTTTAATTTCAATTATTAATGAGTGATTGAATATCAATTCATGATAAATAGGTTTAAAAAAATCAGAAGTGTGGGTGGAAGTAACTTTTTAATGGAGGGTTGTTATCTTGTTTGCATTTAATCAACTGCCTCTCTGCCTACCCCGCACTCCGCTTGGTGCTATGTATGTAGGTATTTTATGTGTCACTTGATGATTTTTTTTATACCCTTAAGGTGGCACACAAGCGTATGGGACACCTGATGGTAAGCAGTCACCGTAGCCTATAGCCGCTAGCAATACCAGGGGTATCACAAAAGTTGTTAACCCTATTGCAGATAAGGACTCACTGTGCTAGCAGCATTACTACTAGCGCAGCGTATCCTCGTGGAGCATTGGCAGCCTTACCCACCACGGTGAACGTACAGTCCCCAGTCAAGTTAACACCACTTTAAGAGAAAGTGCCCAGAAAGTAGCTTTAATCCAAAGGTTTTTTTTAAATTTACCCATAATTTTATCGCATAAGGCATTTTTTCTAATAACATTGCATTATGCATCTATAATAAATAAATAAATAATTAGTTTGAACAGTAGATATTCAGTTTTTAAACTGTAACCAATAAATACGTGTACGTATAAAAAAAGAAGAATGCACAGACAAAAGCGTGGTCTTTTTTCACATCTCAGCCGGTCCGCGAAAACGCAGCCTTGATACTAAAATATGTGAGTACGGCGCGCGGAGTTAGGTTTTTTACTTGTATTTTTTTGCTGCATTTTTTTTATTTATCTCGCTCTGAGAAACCGCCGTTGGAGCGCCGCCGTTATTGATGGATTTATACTTTATTCAGTCATCGCTCAGGTTTTATAAAAACTATTGTTTTGTAGGTATTTTGTTGAAGATTTGGCAGCACTTGTTAACTATTGTTGATTAAAATGTACAAAGAAGTGCTTTCAAAAATTCTCAGTAGTTCCGTTAAAGGAACTGCTAAAGGAACTATTGAGAATAAACCCTTTTAACTGCTGTCAATACCACCGGATTGGGAAAAAGTTTTAATGTAAATAAACCGGTAAGTTGCTATTTTTCTAATCGACCGACTTAAAAAAAAAGGTTCTCAATTCGACTGTATGTTTTTTCCTAAATAAGAACTTTCAGTTTTATATAAATGACAGATTAAAATTTAGAACTCGTTTATGATTAATACAATTCTTTTAAGGATTTGTGTGGATCCTTTATGTTTGTATACTAATCTTAATCCCATCGCAGGGTGGGATATTCTCCTGACAATTAAATAGTGCTTCACTGTCTCCCGAAATACCGCTGTAGCTAGCGACATTACAGTGAAATACGACTTATGAATCAGGATCTAAAGGTGAAATCTGAATTTTCATACTTATTGAAATGACACAATCAGAATAGGACCAAATCTCTATGACACATGGATGATGTCCTTTGTGACTAATGTTTTACGTCGCTTTGGTAAACTGAGAGCCGACACTGGAGTCTGGAGTATGTCTGGGCTGCGGTTTCGGCTGAGTGGAAGCCTTCTGGCAGGAATGCATGGCAGCTGGATGTGGTGGGCTACGTCACACGGCCCCGTACATTTTATCATTGTAACTAATAATTATTATTTTCGTATACGTCAGCCTGTTTATGTAAAACTTTCATTTTCTTTTAATTCGAAATGTAATAAAATAAATTCTGGAACGTTTTATACTATACCAAATTTGAAAATACTTTAAACAGACCTATTCGCTAAGGCTATTGTATAAGGCTTTGTAGAGATTTGATTATATTCACATTTTAAATATCCATGGGCAACCCATTATTTTTCTTCATCTCAGCATTAGCAGGCAGCGGTAAGTAGTTTTCTTCAGGCGAATGATTTTCTCTTCAACTGGTCGTAAAACAGTATAATAATAGAATAAAAAAGCAAAGGTACTAAAGCTGTTTAGTTTTCCAAGCCAAGAAAATCAGTCTACGCATCTCTTCATCTTCCTATCCCGGGCCCAGTCACGAACCGGCTAAGGTTATCGCAGGCCATGATGTATTAGAGCCAAGATAGTGTTGCGATACCAATAAATATTCATTTTATTTAGTGTATCACCCACGTTTTATGTAGTCTAGAATAATTTAAGGATGGTAAGTCATACAATTTTGATAAATTGTATTCCGTTTTAAGCATTATCGTCGCATAGGTTGCTTGGTTTTTCGTAATTAACTAAATATTTCGTTACATATAAAATTCTGTTGTGCGTCGGGCTTGGCACCGACTTCAAAAAGATCATTGAGAAATGCTTACAATAACATGAAATAAAAACAGTAACAGGTGTTGACAGCAATTGTCATATTGGAATTAATAATTATTAATTTGTCGTATTTTAGTATATTTTTGTTTTTTTTAAGTCGGTTTTATTAAAAAGTACGTATCGTTTTTATATTTGCAGCATCTCTACTATAAAGTGTGTAAGGGGCTTTGAGTGGAAATCGTATGAACAAACTATTTCTTTTAATTAAGAGCATTCCGATCCGAGCTTTGACTTCCGACGTACATCTCGAGGTCGTCATAATTCACATAAACTTAAACAATAAGATTATTGGAGTATTTCGAACGATATGTAGTCATTCATTGGACATTCTGCCCGCGTCGAATTTTTTCGCTACAGATTGTTTGTATAATTGTAACCCATTTGTATATTTATTTAATGAATAAATTGTCATCGAACATATAAACCACATAAAGCAAGCATGATCTTTTAAAAAATACGCTCAGTCGAATTTTAAATATCGATTTTGACAATCGTTCATGGGCTCAAGCCTCCTTGCCAATAAGGTATGGGGGTCTGGGTATCCGCAAAATTTCAAGTGTAGCGCTACCAGCATTTCTGTATTAAATTTTTAGCACACGCGACCTCATTGGTAAGATTCTGTCTCCGTCACTTAGTGACTTTGAGGTCTCGTGGCTAGTTGAAGCTAGAAATGCTTGGCATTTGGCTGCCGGTCCAAACACAGGGGAACCTGAAAAGCCTTCCATACAGAGACTGTGGGACGGGCCGCTTTGTGAGTTACAGTATGATTCTCTATTGGAATCATCCTCTAGCTTTCCTGAGCGTGCTCGTCTCTTAGCGGTTGCTAAGTGGGAGTCAGGCCTCTGGTTGCAAGCTTTGCCTTCAGTCAATACGGGTACATTTATGGACAATATAACTTTTCGTTTAGCAGTAAGTCTTAGACTAGGAGCTAAAGTAAGTGTCCCACATCATTGTCACTGTGGAGAGGGTGTTGACAGCCTCGGTCACCACGGCCTCTCTTGTATTAAGAGTGCGGGCCGGCTGTCGCGGCATGCGGCCATCAATGACCTTATCCGTCGGGCACTTGCCACCGCGGGGGTGCCAGCTGTCTTGGAGCCTTGTGGTCTGGCTCGTGACGATGGCAAGAGGCCCGATGGTATGACGTTGGTGCCCTGGAGGCTGGGGCGGCCCTTGGTGTGGGACGCTACCTGCGTCGACACTCTGGCGCCGTCCCACCTCCCGGACACTTCGGTGGTGGCTGGTGCGGCAGCCGCTCGGCAGGAGTGCCTCAAGCGCCGTAAATATTTATCTCTGAAGGACGGGTACATATTTATGGCGTTTGGGGTCGAAACTCTTGGGCCGTGGGGGCCAGAGGCTCATACCCTTTTTAAGGAGACCTCAAACAAATTACGCGAGGCCTCCTGTGACAAGAGGGCTGGCGAATATTTGGCCCAAAGGATAAGCATTGCAATTCAGCGTGGCAATGCCGCCAGCCTTCTTGGCACACTTCCCCGTGACAGTGGTTCGGGACATTTATTTTACGTTTAGGTTAGTTTTGTACTTCTTAGTTTAGTTTATTTTAAGTTTTTAATTTAAGTTTATGTAGAGTTGAAAATCAATAAAGAATGAAGATATTAAAAAAAAAAAAAAAAACGCAAGCTAAAACATAAAACAAACATAATGCAGGCTCATTTCATATGCAATATGTTTCTTTTGGAATGAGGCAAAATCTTATCAAAAAATTTAAGAACAATGACTAACTCAGTTAGCAGGAACTCTCAGACTGACTAATTCCTTTCCCCGAATACCTAGAATTAGGCGCCCCTGGCACTGTTTTCTCTTCAACATAATATTTCGATCGCGTTTCCTTATGTTTCCTAATTGGTATAGTTAGCGAGAAGTTGTTTCTCGTCTACCGAAGTTCCTTGTGATGAGTAGGGGCTGGCTTCATACAAACGCTGGAAGTTTGCTTTTGTTACTTGTAAAAGGCTTCTAACTCTTTAAAGGCTAAGATCCGATGTATCTCCTACATACATAGTCCTTGTCATAACACTATGACGTCATTTTGACGTAGCAAAATAAAAATGGTGGTTTTGGTAACCTAATGTCAGAATTTTTATCTAAGAAGGACGTCATCGCGATTAAAATTTTCATACAGAATACGGCATACAATCGTAGCTACCATAGTTTGCTGCTTATAATGATGCACCTACTATAAAAATTGAGAGGTTTTAATTTAAACTTCAATCTTTAACCCCTTTGGAATTAAAATAATAGATTTTTTTGGGCGGGTGAATACCTTCTCGCTATACAGGCGTCATTTCACATCTCGATCTTGCTTGTCGCTGTAACTTGACATCATGCATCAAAAATTCAGAAGCGAATTCAGACCTTTAGAGAATCATTTAGCTGTGGTTTTAGCAAAAATAACAACAAACGTATTCGTATCGCTATCGAGTAGTAAGAATTTACGTAGTCGCGAGTTATTCGTGCTCTAACATACTACGCCAAATACATTTGAGTTCCGTATAAAGTATCTGCAACCCTAAAGTCAGTTGCTCACCAGACTAAACGGTCTTCTTAACATAAAATTTGATGTTTATACCCAAAATTACAATGCTAATGAAGCTCCGCCATCGGGGCTTGCAACATTGTTGTATGGATGTCGTAGGCCAATCGTTGAACTGGGCCAGTCGAGGTCTGCCTGGGCACATCACAATTCGGCGGCATTTATTGATTTAGCTGTTTCTTAATACCCCAAAGGAGGCACACAAGCATATGGCCTCTGATGGTAAACAGTCACCGTAGCCTATAGCCGCTAGCAATGTCAGGGGTATCAATAGCGCGTTGCCAACCATTTTTGATGGGGACTCACTGTGCCAGCAGCATAACTACTAGGGCAGCGTATCCTCGTGGAGCACTGGCAACCTTACTTACCGTAGAAACTCAACACTAAATAAAAGTAGTGTTATTTGTTTGCGGTCTTATGCCGGGCGGCTCCAAATTTAATGGGAATCCCACGGGAGATCCCAATGCGCCCTACCTCTCTTAAAGTCTGACCTCGCCGTGATTGGTTGGAAGAAGAAACTGACGTTGGTTTTTGTTTTATTCACAGAAGTTGCTCTCATTGATCTGCCCAACTTTATATTGGGCGCATCTTGAAATAATCGGCCAAATCAAGTAATAGCGTATCGTGAATATCGTGATGTGCCCCGACAGATCTCGATCGGCCCAGTTCAACGATTGGCCTGCGACATGGATAAATGAACACTTATGAAGTATCTCTGAATAATGCAATACCAATTTCGGTGTTATCATGTACGTCTTTCCTCCTTGGATAGTAATTGGCAGTTAGGGCACAGATTAAATACGTTACTGCGATTAGGGTTGTATGTGTACTAATATTATAAACCTTTTTTTTGTTTGATTAAATAAAAGAGCGGTGTAATCTGTGCTAAGTTAAATTCTGGATTACATTTTAAAATACTTTCACAAATTATGTCGCCCTTTTATTCTATCTATCACTGAGTAACATACCCTAAATCTTTATACTGTAGTGACTTGAGAACGAGATAATTTTGCATATAGCATTAAAAACCAGTCAAGCGTTCCAGTAGCAGTTTTTCCAGAACAACATTGCTGATTATGCATCATCATCATATATTTAAGAGCTAGGCTCTTGTCGGTGGAGCAATCGCCAAGCCGTTCTATCGTTAGCCATCGCTTTGACCTCTTGGTACGACATAACGTTAGCCTTCGTCTTTATCTGTTGCAGGTAACTTATCCTTGGCCTTCCTCTGCCACGCTTTCCTTCGATCTTTCCCTCTATGGTATTTCGTATAAATGCGTCATGTCGTAACAAATGGCCGATCATGTTGCGCCTCCTATTTTCAATCGTACTTATAATCGTTCTTTTTTCTCCTACTTTCTTCAAAACGTCCTTTGTTGTTACCATTTCTGTCCAACTTATTCTCTCCATTCTTCTTCAGCACCACATTTCAAATGCTTCCAGCCTTTCTCTGTCTCTTTGCATTAGAGTCACTTCTTCTGAAATATCCAGGAACTATTGCATAATAAAGTGGGCATTTGAACCTCCTTTAAAATATTATTGTGAACAGTTTGAAACTCTTGAGCAAATGAGTTCAAAGTGTAAATGTCAGCGCTCTATGACCTTTAGGTACCGCAAAGAGATTAGTCGCATCGGCCGAAACCGACGTGTTCAATAGCAGTACCGTTATCGGACGACTGTGGCTAATACCTACGTACCAGTGGTCTCAGTATAGATAATTGTAATTTGGCTAACGTGCGTCTTGTAAGATACATGGTCTGCGAACTAATATTTAATTAAATAATTATATTGTTGTTGTGTCACTTATATTTGTACGTAGTATATTATCTACTCTGAGCTTTTATCTTTACGCATTTATCATCAATGTGTGCTTTCACACACTAAGATGCCAATCGAAAACAAAACTAGAGCTGCGTGCTGATTCCCCGCATACCTTCACGAAAAGTATTCGAGCATGCCATAGTGAATAAAATATTTATAATATTTCTCTACAGCATAATCTTATATGAACTGCTGGAATGAATGTCTTCTGGCCTGTCAACTTCGCAAACAATCTTGTTAACAGTAACCAAGGTTAGTCTGGAATTCGGCCATGAAAAGATAGCTCACACAAAAAGTATTGCAAAAGAATCATACTATTTTCCTTCTGCCCTGCGGTTTGTACATCCTTGAAGTACTAGACGATGCTAAGCCTTAATGTTCTGCCAATGTTCAGGGTTTGAAAAACTGGTGCACTGAAAGCCAATGCAGATATTTCTCACACTCATACAACCATATTATTACAATATACTTGTTAATTTAAGTTCCGTCTTCCCAGCAGTCACAAATATTGCATACTTTAATTATACATTTCGTACTAACTGAATATGCTCGTCAATTGTTGAACATTGACTAACGTTTTTACAGTTCAAAGTTGTTACTCTGTTGTCTGTCTGTTGGTGGTCGGAACGTGATCCTTTGACTGAATAGCGGGACTAATCGCTAAATATAATAGCCGTGAAGACGCTTTATTTTGTCTTGGATGCGTTGGAGAGGTCATGTGAAATAGGAAAGATATATAAAACATGTAGAAAAACGGATATTCAACGGATGGGTGTCACCAAAGACCAAAGAGTGTATCCTAAGACCTTTTGAATTTTGACATATTATACCTGGGTTGAAAGCACTGCATCTTTTTGAACTTCAAAGCCGGACACAAAAAAGGGATTTTCACAAAAAAAAACATATTTTATATGAAAATTTTAATAAACGTCATAATTTACCTATATACTTTTCTCTTGAAGAAACACAGTTTAGGCAAACCTCTCTCGTTAGCTAATGACTGAAGTGATTGAATTGAACTATTTAAAAGCCTTACAAAAGCAGGACAGGCCGGTCGCAGTACAAATTTGACCGGAAAAAAGGCTAAAAAGCCTTTATCCGGACGGATGGCAACACTAGTCTCACTGTATTGCCAGTTGGAATACGTTTGTGGAATTTAAAGACATTTCTTACACAAATTTCACCGATAATAAACTGATAAAGCAAGTGAAAGGAAATTGTCTCGTCTATTCGGATGAATCTATCCAGCTCTGACTTTATAGGGGCTGGCTCAAGCGCAGAGACCACGAATTCGCTTAATCTCGAGATAGCCGATAGCCTAACGGGTGCTCAGGCTCACTGCCGAGAGATATCCACCCAGATTGTGATAAAATGGCGCACGACACTCGGAATATTTGTGTTACTACTACGACTTTTCTGCTTATTGGTTTACAAGTATCTACTTCAAGAAACTAATATTGGTTTTCTTTTTTAGAATACCAACGAAATAATATTTTTGAAATATTGCACCGTATACTCTGTACCGGTGGACATGTATGAAGAGACTGATAATATAGAAGAAGTAGTAAAAATGTAACTCACAAAATTACAAAATTTTCATACGAATTTTTCGATCCACATTTTACCGGCGCAGCGATGTTCACTTTCTTAAACAACAATAGTCGAAGTTATTTTGCTGAGGCGTCCGTACTGCCAGCGGATCCTGGAGAAGTCCTGGAAACCACAATCCCCTAGAGACAAGACTACAAAGAAATCGAACGAAATGCCCACCACGTCACTGACTTGCTTAAGCCCCACATGCTACTTAAAAACCGTGTCTCCATTATCTTTTCTTGAGTTACAACCCTATAAATACACTATGTTGTACGTAATAATTTACATCCACGTTTTTACTTCGTAAAATCAAGTCTTGCGATAGTTTATCGAGCGATTATAGAAATAGCTCTTGCTGGTAATACAAGACTGTGTGACTGTACCTACCTACAATTTATAGGTTCACGTAAATATATATTATAGGTATCTTTGAGCAAGGTATTCAAGATTATAATCTAGACGCGTATTGTCCAATAGAGCTGAATTACGAGCGAGAAGTTCCGACGCAATAAATTGGCGTTTTAGCATTTATGCGCAGCAAACTCATCGATTTCTTTGATCGTGTGCTCACGATGTTCATTATGCTTTTCCCGTTTGTTTCAGTTATATTGCGGGAATACTAGGAAGTTAGGCAGAAAGGCAGTGCAATTCCTGGATATGATAAAAACGACCTACGACGCATAACTCGCGTTAGCGGTTGTATTCTCTTGGACTCGCGTCAAGTCGAGTCTTCTTCTCCTTCTTCCTAAGTATGGCAATCAATCCCTACAGGGACTATTTTTGCCAGTGTCGTGTCAGAGAATTTTCATGTTTCATAATGTCTCGTGTTTGCCGCATTAAAATGCCGAGTGTCATGCATTCTAATGCTTATTGGAGTTTCTGGGGACAATCCACGGCAGTAGCAGATCGTAACACGCCTATAGGTCAGACGTAACCTATTGACCAAAATGTTAAATCACTTAACCCAAAAGTCGTATTATAGCATTATTTCCATTGTTCCTATAAATCAGTCACAAAATGAAACCTTACTTTATATAACGACACCAAAAATATACATTAAAGATCACTATAACACAATTTCCGAGACACTGGAAAAAAACTCAACCACTCCACCTGATTCCCGCCAAAAACTCTCAAGTCTTCTTCTTCTTCTTCTTCCTAAGTATGGCAATCAATCCCTTCAGGGACTATTTTTGCCAGTGTCGAGTGTAAGAGAATTTTCTAGTTGCAAAATTTCTCGTGTTTGCCGCATTAAAATGCCTAGTGTCATGCATTCTAACGCCCAATGGAGTTTCTGGAGACAACCCACGGCAGTAGCAGATCGTAACACGCCTTTAGATTAGAGGTAACCTATTGACCAAAATGATAAATCACTTAACCCAAAAGTCGTATTATGGCATTATTTCCAATGCTCCTTTAAATCAGTCACTAAATGAAACTTTACTGCACATATCGACACCAAAAATACACATTAAAGATCACTATAACACAATTTACGACACACTGGAAAAAATCTCAACCGCTCCGCCTGATTCCCGCCAAAAACTCCAACTCTCAAGTCGCGTCGAAGAGACCGTCTACCTCTTTATGTTTTTAGTTATGGCATCAAAGTTTTATTTCAGCCAGTATGACGTTTAAGATTTTCAAGGTTTAAATTATTTTAATAGTAATTCCTTACAAGCAAGCATTTGTATATTATTTACCTAGGCAACGTATTCAGTAGTTACAATATGAATAGACCATTCAGCAAAATAAGACTTTCCTGTATGTATGTACAAATTGTCATTTTGAAGCCGCGGTGGCCTTGTGATTCTATGTGAATTTCTTAGTATATATTTCCATAGTATTTTTATACCCACTTTTTTAAAATTATTATTAACTTTTTTTGTTGTGACAATTTTCTGTGACATGCCAACCAGCACTATATTCTTATTCCACTCTTGTATTTCCTTCTTATAAGTTTATGTGTTGTTATGAATGAGTGTTTTTCTTTTAATGTTTTTCTTTCTTTATAGCTTTCTATTTGTAGTGAACTCTTAAAAATATGTACAGGAATACATATAGTAGTATTTAGGTATGAATATATGAACACCAATGAACCCGTTTTACATGTGTTTTTTACCCAAATCCAATCGTTTGATAAAGGCGATTTAGCGAATTCGCGTGTTATTGACCTCTTTGGCACGTCGGAATGTAGGTACTAGGTAGGTACACGAGTATATTAAAGTATGATTTGCGATCATGTGACGGGACTCAAAGAAACTAAGTTTATTTCGTAGGTATCTCCGCTTTTGTGTATTTTAAATCTTAACATTTTAAAAATTACTTTCATTTCTCTGCATTTGTAATGAAGATAATTTGTATATTTAAAGTTATATTTCAATCGTAAAGGTGAAATTATGTTCTCCAATCCAACCGGTTTGTTGTGAATCAATCATGGAACATTCTGGCATTTCTAGCCCGTGATATACATAGCATAATTTATTATATCTAGTCTAATTCTACGCAGGTCATTGACATGGAGACCGGCTTGCAAGAGAAGTCTATACATATAATAGTGCGCTGCGTCGCTTTGTCTTCTCTTTTTCTTACTAAGTTAAATTGAAGTTTTAACCCCATTTTTTTTTTAATTTCGCGAACCACACACATAAAAAACATAGGAACACGAAATTAAGCTTATTTAGATTGGTTTAGAATCAGCATTGCCACGCTGGATTGCTGCTGCAATGCTGATTCTCTGAGCGAGATATGTGTCACGGGAGGCCTCAACCAGCCGACGTGAGACCTCCTTGAAAAGTTGAAAAGCATCCGGGCCCCAGGGACCTAGAGTTTCAACCGCAAATGCAGTAAATATGTGCCCTGGACCAAGACATGCATTTTTCCGGCGCTTGAAGCACTCTTGCTGAGCAGCAGCGGCGCCGGCCGCCACCGAGGTGCCAGGAAGATGAGACGGAGCCAGGGTATCGACACAAATTACTTTTGAATCATGTGACAATGAAATCTGATATAATGGTGGAATCTCCGGAGAATATCGTAAGCAGTTATCTAAGCCCACGTCAATTAGAAAGGTACTCCTACGGGGCGATCTGCGTTACACTTACACTGCGCCTGCGCGACTGGATTATGAAGGAAACACATTACGACCATCACACGCTATTCAAATCGAAATGGTTGTCAAGCGGGAGGGTGCCTAGGAGTAGAGATGTCGAATATATTCATTAACTATTCAAATACTGCTTCTTTGGCTTCGACGACGCTCTAATGTGCCTAATATTTGTTGTATCTATATATATTACAAAATTATACATTACCTTCATATAATAACAATTCATCATTGAAGATCATCCCATTTCATTACCTGACCACTACACACAAAACTGGACAAAATTGGTATAACGAATAACTAAAAATAATGATCATATTCAATAAAGAAAATTCATGATATCAAATAAAAATATATCAAAATATCTACTCTAACGAACTAACATCATTGAAATTGAATGCATTGAAATAAAGACTTACTCGTTAGATATATGGTACATTTTCGAACGTTCATATATTATTCAACTTTCGAATAATTCATTCGTTCCAACTACGCGATATTTATATCGTTGACGTGATACATGATATTTTTATCTTTGACGTGGTACACGATATTTTTATGCCAATTATATTTTTATGCATTTGATATTTTTATGCACGTGATTAATGATTCGAATTAATATCAAATCCTGAATAAAAATGCAACTAATATTTTCAACCATTAAAAATATTGTTTTTTTATCAATTAACGTTTATCTAATAAATAAAATCAGCTAATATTGACATCTCTACCGAGGAGGCTGGCAGCCGCTGATCCTTTGAGCAAAATATCTTCCAGCCTTCTTGTCACCGTAGGCCTGAAAAGACTATATGCGTGTTTGAAAGTTGGCACTGCGTGTGACAGCTATATCTCCTGTTAAATTTCCTAGGTCTCGAGGTTGAGTCACTAAGACCTAGGCCTCCTACGCAATAGGATGTAGCTATTGTATGCAGAATTGCTATTTATTTTGTGAAACCCCGCTTGAATGCCAAGTTTCTTGCTTAAAGCAAAATAGCGCGGATTTACGTCTCTATTTAATTTTAATGGTTCTGAGTCCATATAAAGGAGTGCGTTTTGTAAGATTTTATTTAAACAAAGCTAAAATATTATTCATACCTAGTTGTTACTTAGTCATTTATAACTATGTAATAATTATCTAACGGAAGATAAAGCGCTGACAAGAAATAATTGACATAGCATGTAAAAGTTATACAAAAAATATGGCGTTGCGTTTTTATTAAGTTTCAATTACTTTTGGGCTTAGGTCCAAGAATGGAGATAGAATAATAATATAATAATAATAATAATGCTTGGACATTATCACACAGAGCCATCTGGCCCCAAACTAAGCAAAGCTTGTACTATGGGAACCAGTAGCCGATATAATACTTTTATACTTTTTTTTTGTAAATACTTACTTATAATACATATCAAACACCCAGACGCAAGGCAAACCGGCGGGAATCGAACCCGCGACCCCTAGCGCAATCAGGTATACTAACCACTAGACCAGCGGTCTCGTCAATGATGTTTCACACAACCCATATTTTGATATCTCTTCCTCTATCACTTAGCCTTTTAAGAATATAATCTCAGTAACATAACCCATAACGTAACAAAATACGTCACGGTACAACTGTCGGGTTCATTGTTTAAAATATTTCGTTATTATCGTTTCGTCTGTCCCACGAGTTCAGCGATTTGTTCTCAAATTTCCAGAGTTTTTGCTCATTGTTTAAACGCACGTTCGATTGGCCGCAGTTGAAACATTTAACCATACGCAACTTTTCAATTTTAAATCATCATCATCAAGTCCAATGGAAGGAAATATCAATAGACTGTATGAAATATGACATGGCTGGAAAGGAAACGAATACAGACATGAGGGCAGATAGAGAGGAATAGAAGAGAAATTTAGGCGAACGACTGGCCTCGTCTCGTTACGTAGTTGAATAAAGAAAAAATATGGGTATGAATTTATCCCATAGCATTCATTAATAACAATTTACTTATTGCTATGACGCAGTAACACAATGTGAGTCTTGGCTTCAGATAATACAAGTTAAACCTACACTTGGGTGTATCTTGCACCACTTCCATCGGTTCCATCCAGTCATTCAGGTTTTGATTATTTCTCTTAAGCGTAAATACGATATTTTCTCTCACTGAAAACTTCGAAGTATCAATCTCGGGACTGGAATATTCCTTGTATCACAAAAAAAGTTTTACATAATAGCTGTCTTAATAGGTAGTTAGATTATGAAAAGTACAGCACCTTGGGTCGGTGGTCACCATCCAAAACAGTGGCAAGTGTACCGCGTCGGACGTAACGCCAAGACCGGCTCCCGTGACGGCTACAGATTCACCACAAATCACCATACTCCGCCTCACCGAACCAAAACGTACCCTAATACTACTACTTAAGGTAGAATACGTTAGGATGAAGTGAGTAATTTTCATGACGACGGATCATCACACCACCTCGACACCAGCAAGCTAAACCAAGCTCTCTTAATCAGACCTAAAGTTTGATTTGCAGTGACTGACTTATATGGTAATGAAAAAAATTGTTGCAGGTATGTAGGTACTTACAATGATAATTACTGCCTATGAATACTACATAAGTAATTGAGTTTTTGGAGGAATAAGTTATAACATTAGTGGAATTACACGTGCCCATGTGTTGAAAAATTACTTCGGTTTGTTTGTCCGAGGGGAATGTATGTTTTCGTTCAGTTTAACTTAATAGGAGAGGTCTTTAAGTAAATTGCATGCAAGCTTACGGCCCGCCTGCTGGTAAGTGGTCACCGTAGCTTATACTCGCTAGCGATACCAGAAGTATGTCCAACGCGCTGTCCTTGACCTTGACCTTTTTGTCCAAAGATATTTAATAAAAGCAACCTTTCTTTAAAGGACATCAAAAGTCTTATAAACTTCTTCTGCTTGTTTTATGTCAATTCTATCTCACCAGAACACTTGTTTCACCACATTGGCCAAACATCGAAACGATCTTTTATTTATTTGTATAGTTGGCTATAATGTGTTGGATCTATCAGATATTTTGGCTTTGGGGCTAGACTAATCTAGTGTTGGTTTTTACGGCGTGTTTTTACGAAGTTGGTGTCGGCGCCTTTGTGTAACGGCCGGGGTGGCCTTGGGTGGCCGTGACTCCGCGTCTGCGGCGCATTTCACAGTCTCACGTAATGCAGCGTGCTCATACAATAGTTGGTGCAGATGGGACACTCTAGAGCACAGCAAGACTGCCTACAGCATTTTGAAAATTGTAAGCTGATAAATTGAAGATCAGTAACATGATATATGTAGTTCACAGTAGATGTATCCAGCTTAGATATCATATTTTAGGACGTACACGTATTATAAAGATACCGGATCTTCTCAGGTGGCCTTTTTTTTCGAACCGGTGGTAATTTAGACCTTCATAAGTGCCTTATTAGAGCATAAACTAAATATGCTATTTTTTGTTTTTATAAAAAACATATTTGTTTGTATGTTATCTTGTTTTTAGAAGCTTTTATTAATTTGTTAGTTTTACCTGCCCGCTGTGTGTACATAATCAAATCTTGTATGTTAAATTTGATTCTAGATATACTAGTATCGTTAGTATTTTCATAATCTCTTTTGCAATATTAAACTGTTCAAGTTTTCGAATTTACCTAATCCCTCTCATCTCCATATCCATCGCGGTTCTTCATTCTACCAACACAACGCGACATTGACTTAATTGTGGCAGCCCCGCAGAAGCCATTCATAAAGAACTTGAAGTTGAGGTTGACTTCACGTGCTTAACGAATGCTAACTACGAGAAAAAAAAACATTAATATTTTGTCGACATGCCTTTTAATGCATCTAAAGTTATGTGCAAACATTGCAACATTCGAATTTTAAAATTAATATTAAAGTACCTTAAAATAATTAAGTCATCGGCGTACTCGGCGTCGCTTATACGAATTAGTTTAGAAGTTTTGTTTGTAGTTTATAATATATTCAGCCTAATATTATGTAGACATTACGTGAATTTAAATGTCTACCGTTCTGTTCACCCAAAACTGTGGCAAACATGATCGGTGAGCTGAGACGGCTTTGTTATAGTATTAAGCACGAAAAACGATTTGTGGCGCTCGCCTTCGAAATTTGATGCCTATGTATTCAGAACACATGCATTTCATAATTGTATTACTAGTTTTTGCACCCGAATTCACTCACGTGCAGAAAATCTTTAAAGAATCTGGTTATATCTCTATTTTTCCCGGATAAGAAGGCTAAGTGACAACTGTTCTATATAAACTTTGAAACCCGATCCATACTAATATGCTAAAGTATAAATGTTAAAGTAATATGATGATAATAATGATAAAGTTAGTAAGACCACGCACTGGAAAACGCAGCGTCGGACGGCCCCCCACTAGATGGACCGATGACCTGATAAAGGTCGCTGGCAAACGTTGGATGCGGGCCGCATTGAATCGGTCTGCGTGGAAATCTATGGGGGACGCCTTTGTTCAGCAGTGGACGTCTATAGGCTGATGATGAATGATAAAGTAAACGGATCGTAATGAAATTTGGCAATGAAATAGATTATAACTTAGGGAAGAACATAGGCTATCTTTATCTAGAACCACGCGGGCGTAGCCTCAGCTAAAGCCAGTTTTGTATATACGTATCATCAAGCCAAGTTCTTCACAGGGTAAGCAGATAAGTAGGTACCAAGTAGGTACTTATTATAGTTATCACCTTTACTATTAGTAATATCTTCTTCTAATATATAAAATTCTCGTGTCACAGTTTTCGTTGCCATACTCCTCCGAAACGGCATGACCGATTTTGATGACATTTTTTGTGCTTATCCGGTATCTATGAGAATCGGCCAACATCTATTTTTCATCCCCCTAAATGTTAGGGGTAGTCCACACCTAAATTTATTTTTTTATTTTTTAGACCGATTTCAAAAATTCTTTCACCGTTAGAAAGCTACATCATCACTGAGTAACATAGGCTATATATTATACTAGCTTCCCGCTCCGGCTTTGCTCGGGTAGACAAAATATTTGAATGTCTATAGGCTCCGAAACTACTGGACCGATTTCAAAAATTCTTTCACCGTTAGAAAGCTACACTATTACTGATTAACATAGGCTACCTGCCCGCCCCGGCTTTGCACGGGTAGACAAAATATTTGATATAAAAGTCTACCCGTGCGAAGCCGGGGCGGGCCGCAAGTGTTCTATAACTATTGTCGTTTTACTGACGCTGTGTTAGCCCTTAATTGGCATGTACATTAGAATAAGAATTTGTATTATCAATGAATATATATAAGAATGTCGAATGTAACATGCTGTGGACAACCTAATATTAAATAAATAAGTATGTACTCTGTCTCTACCTTTCCATCATTGAGCACTTTGGCATTTAGGTAATCTAGAAAGTTGGATCTTGAGCTTCATGGTTTCCGCTCACATTCACTATCACATTGTTTCGTAGTTTAGAAGTCATATTTCGAGTTCAGACTAGAAGCACTAAGTTTCAATAAATCTTTATATCCGCGTTGTATGAGACCGTCTTGAGCTAATCAATTAGTTGAATGATGATGGAGACTCGAGTCACGGTCGTAAACCATAAACATTTATTTTAAATAGAGTTCGCGTGTAATTGTTAGAGCACTGGTCTAGTGGTTAATATACTTGACTGCCACGCTAGGGGCCGTGGGCTCGATTCCCGCCGGGGCAAACACATGTTTGCCTAGCGTCTGGGTGTTTGTTCCATAAGTATTAGTAGTGCTATTTGATTGCGATCTTCTGTGAGGTGAAGGTACAGTCCCCAGCCGGGCGACTCAATGTTTAATAGGAATCCCATCGAAGATAATAATAATAACAATATAATAATAATGCTTGAACATTATCACACAGCGCAATCTGGTCCCAAACTAAGCAAAGCTTATACTATAGGAACCAGCAGCTGATATAAATACATATTTATAATACATACTCAACACCCAGACGCACGGCAAACATATTTGTCACATAAATGTTTGCTCCGGCGGGAATCGAACCCGCGACCCCAGCGTAGCAGTCAGGTATACTAACCACTAGACCAGAGGTCTCGTCAAAAAATATTCCAATACCTTACCTCTCTTTTTAAAATCGTATTTAACCGAATCTATGTGATCGAATTCACGTGCAAAATATATTTTAACAAAATTTATCATATAAAATATCGCAAGACTTGTTCAGTAGCCCGTAATTAATGCGGTACCGATCTCGCGTGCCGACCAGCCATCAATAGTGTTGAGCAAGAGCTTAATGTATTATATTTACTGCCGATACAGGCCTTTCCCGGCACGCTGGCAGTCTCTGGCGAAATGAAACAGACGCTGGCGTCAAATTAGATGTTATTGTTGAACGTTTGTTGGAGAAATTGTTAACTTAAACATGCAAATTAAATATAAACAAGTATAAGTGACGAATATTAAATGGTTATTATTCGTCACCAATTTCGAGGAAAGATTGACGATAAAATGGAAAGGGACTGGAATAAGAAGCCACTATTTTATATCTAGATAGAGATGGCATAAATACACATTATGCAGACTACTGACGGATTGGGTTTGTTGAAAGACGACCAATCTTGGTATAATAGTAGATAAAGCAGTTTGCGCGCGAGTGTCCTTCCATCGTTAGCAATTTTAACCGACTTCAAAAAAGTAGGTCTCAGGCCACTTACCTTGCTTGGCACCGACTTCAAACATATTCCTGGGTAGCGCTTATTTAGTCACCTACATATATATTGCGATTGAAAATATTATATTGAAGTGGGCACGTTATTAAAAATAAGTATGTTACAGGTACCACAGTACCTGTAACATACTGACTTTCAGAGACTGGAGGTTGTTGTGGTTTCATGGGCTTTGAAATAAAAAAAACTAGCCTTTCATTTCATACCCATATCATACGGGTTAATGTGGAAATGATAAATCTAAATTTTGTGATGTCCGCCATATTGGATAAAAAATGGCGGCATTTCAGCACAAAGGGCAAAATTTAATTTGCAAGATTTGATTACACACTGGACACGTGATCTAAATAAAAGGTAGTAAAATATATCTTTTCTTTTCAAGTATTCCTTATATTATATTCTTTGTCAGACGTGCCTCTATGGTATAATGAGTGTGTATCGACACTGCACGCCTCACGTGTGCCGGCCATTACAGACCAATAAAAATATCGATATTTTATTTGCACATTTTTAGTTTCAATTTCAATATTGATGTGGCTTTTACTGACACCGTTCTAGCTACAATGGTGACTCTCTAAAGGATACTCTTAAGAGATTACTAGCTTTGTAATTATTAAAAAAACTAACTTTTTCGTATTGTATACTAAGATCCTTAACCAAATTAATAATATTCACAGTACTCACCTTATTATTATACTAGCGCCCCGCCCCGGCTTCGCACGGGTAGACATTTATCAAATATTTTGTCTACCCGTGCGAAGCCGGGGCGGGCAGCTCGTATAATATAGCCTATGTTACTCAGTGATAATGTAGCTTTCTAACGGTGAAAGATTTTTTGAAATCGGTCCAGTTGTTTCGGAGCCTATTCAATACAAACACACAAAAATAGCTTATTATTATATTGTTTTCTTGGTTTATGTAAAACGCCCCTCAGGGAATGTCGGCTTTCAACAATAATGCAAGGAAATCTTGGTTACAGCTACTCAAAACCAAATTGCCTCCATCATAAGAAAGATTATTTTTTTCATACCCGGTTCCAAACCCGAAGGGTAACCAAAGGACTACTAAGGCTCTGCTGTCCGTCCGTCTGTCTGTCTGTCTGTCAGCGGCGGTATCTCGTGATCCGTAACACTATTTTTAACTGTTTTAAAAAATATGATTATTCAAGCTACCAAAATACGAACGAAATCAACGAATCGATAAATTTTATTCAAATAAATTCTCTAAACAAATTGCTTATTTTTTCAAATATTCCAACTTTATGAGAGTTTGAAGTGGAATTAGTAGTTTGTGATTTTCGAACAACTTTCAGTTCAAATTCTAAATACAATCGCTCAATCAGATGTGAAGTTTCGTTGAATATTCAAACAATCGTTGCGAGTTTTTCTATACAGAGCCTGTAACTAGAGGCTTGTTTCATTTTTAATTGATCTAACTAATGGCGGCGCAAACTAATGACTGTTGTGATTTAAATACCTGTTTTCGAAAAAAGTTTGTGTACTTTCTTAGTTTTTTTTTTAATCTCGTTACTTTTTAAGCTTGTTGTGTAACATAGATTGATTGCGTTGTAGTTTAGTTATTTATCAGTAGAAGAACATTAGTAAGATCATTGCCGTAATGCCTTTCATCTCGGTTTTTTTGGGTTGGCGTCCCAATTTCCAATGTGAGTGGATCCAAAATGTTGGGACAAAACTGATATTAAAGCCGCTTTTGGTTAGGTAAACAGACTTGCCAGTAAAGTCTGTTTACCTAACCAGACATGCTATGGTTTTAGACAATAAAAAATAACTTGACAATCTCACCAGTTGGTGCAAATTGTTAAAAAACACGTAGTCGCAAATGTTTCTTGCTAACGCCTCTGATGTTTTTTTTATTTATTTTTTATTAATATAATGGTCATATACATAGATGATTGTATCTTGCGATTTTATACAAGAACTAAATATAGCATATTGAACAGTGTTGTTTAGCTTTGAAAGAGGTAAATGTTAATGTATTTATAATATGTTGGATCTATACAATTTTAATTTTTTTCCACCATCTCGCCTGCCAACTGATGCTGGCAACGCCTCTGATGTTAGCTACTTTGCTTCACTTATCATCACGCCAAGACTCACGAGGTCGGCAGAGAATATAGAAATCCTCAAGAAGGGTGTGAAGAGATTTTTCGGTCGGCAACGCGCGAATGACACCCCTGGTGTGGCAAGCGTCCGGAGGCTACGGTGACCGCTTACCATCAGGTGGGCTGTATGCTTGTTTGCCACCCTAGTAGTAAAGAAAAAACAAAAATTATAGAGCTCCATTTCACTCTTGACTTGCACACCTCTTTTGCTCGTTTACGTTCATCAATCTCTTCATACACGCCCGCCGGTTCGGAGTACTCTCTACCGATATTCAAACATGAAATAATAAGATTTCGTTTTGAGTTACAATAATTAAAATACTTTCTGTTGATTCAATTAAGCCTACCAAGAAGGCGTACATATTATTATTATGTACAATAGTTAAGTACAAAAGTAGGTAGGTACATACATTTTAATGAACTACACTTTCTCACTTAAGTATACCTTAAGTTGAAGTGAGGTGTTAATTTATTCAGATTTCCATTTAAAAGCAAAAGTTATTTAGGTAAGGGGTGGAAAGGAATACTAATACCTTCATTGTTGTAACTTTTAAAAAATAAAGCCGTATTAAAAATCAAATTTCTCCTCCGAATACGTGTGCAAATTTATATCTATACTAATATTTAAAAATATTTATAACATACTAGCTGTTTCCCCGCGAATTCGCCTGCGTATCAATATAATATATAGCCTATGTTACTCAGTGATAATGTAGTTTTCTAACGGTGAAAGATGTTTTGAAATCGGTCATGTAGTTTCGGAGCCTATTCAACACACACACACAAAAATACAAATCTGTCCTCATAATAATACATATTCGTATAGATATAATATTGTGTGATAATTTCGTAATGAATAAACTCGAAAACTGCTGGACCGATTTCAAAAATTCTTTTAACAACATAATGCTGCATGAAAAATCAGAGATATTTCATGTAAGTGGAACTTACTACTTTACCAACTACATTATGCTAATAATAATTTCTAAATATAAAAATCAATCCCTATACTTGGTCACGGCATAACGCGCGAACGGCTGGACCGATTCCGCTAATTCTTTCTTTTGTGTTTGTTATGGTCAGGATAAGGTTCTTATGAAAAGAAAAAAATTAAAACCAATAAATAATCTTAAGGTTCTTTTTCCTATAGGTGTATTTGACATATTAATTAATAGCTAAGACAGGACGTCTGTCGGGTCAGCTAGTGATAAGATAAATATAATTTGTTCCCAGCCCTTCTACTAATTTGGTACATGGACTATGTTTAAAGTATAATAAATACATTTCTGCAAGATATATTTTTCGATAACAATATATGTCCATTATTGTGTACTTTGGAATTGGTAATCAACTTGTAACTGTCTGTGTTATTTTATATTTTTCCATAAGGCTTATACATGTGCAACAAACTTGAGTGGTAGTTTAAACAGGCTGGGAATTGTATGATGAGCATTGAAAAATTCATACGTTTCTTTTCATGTTTTTCCATACAAATTGTAAATTGATATAATCGCGTTGGTGTGAAGAAATGAAAAAAAAAACGTGGGAATTTGCAACATCCGTTGGTAATGGTCATTTATTGTGATACCTACTAAGCAACCTCCTTAAATACAGCTTTGTTTTAGGTTCTTTACACTCAGCAACTCCAAGTTTTTTAAAGGAACTTGTAACATTCAGTCCTAAATGCAAAGGCTCTGCCTTCAAATGCAAACGTGCCAGAATATTAGCACTTGCCGAAATCATGACCTTCTCGAATGTTGGCTAACAAACGCTGGGTTCGACGACCGATGCAGATGCGTTGTCCGCCGTTCACATGTAGCGTTACAACCTCCCACGTGAATAGGGCCTAAGGTGGAAGAGGTAGCGGGTTGCCGACGACAAACAGTTTTTTACTTTGTTTTATAGCCTAATTGTCAGCACGATTTGAATTTAATTGGAAGTAGTACCAACTGCTAATGTCTGTTCAGTTTTAGTTGCTTTATGTTTATGAACATTTGCAATAACTAAAGATTTTTCACTGTGATGATATACTACGGTAGGCTACTTACTACCAGATGGGCTCCTCATTTGGTTTATGAGAACAAAATTTATGCGTTACAAAAAACAGTGCTATGAAATTAGAATTAAAAAAAATATATTAAGTTACAGAGTATACTATCTACTCCGAGGTTACAGCCAGGCATCATAGTTATTATGATTGTTTCAAATGTCACGTTCCAATTTCAAAAACCATGTTCGATAATACTTTCCTATATATATGTTACGGTAAGAGTGAATAATTGAAGATTATTAATAATTATCTATTATTATTAATAATTACCGAAAGTCGAGGTTAAAGTGATAAATTACATTTGTCGGTTTTTATTAATAATTTTACCCTAGTAATGATAAATGTAATAAGTGGCCAAGGAAAAAAAAAAAACCTTCGAATGCTAAGGCTTAGCCTTCTAACCTAATCTATCCGATTCGGATCTGCAGATGCGTAATACATTGGGTTTTTATTTATTTTATAACTTTTACCAATATGTGTCGTAAATTATTAATAATTACTACTAAAAGTAATAAATTTCGATCGTTTATTCACATTTACCAAAACATGTGGTTATTATTAATAATTTTGTAAAAATATTAATAATTTTCATTTAATCAGATTTACCGTAACATATATACTTACATCAAAAATGAGTAACTACTCTATCGCTTGCACTTATGAATCTTATAAATTTATAATCCCACCGCTTCCTGTTAAAACTTGAACCAAACGCGGTAAGAAGTCCGCCTACACGAAGAGCTCTCGAACTAAATCCGAGGTGATTTGAACACTTTTTGTTGGTATTTAAATTGGGTGGCTCGTTACGTTACAAGACCCAATGGGCTCAGCGACTGCGGTATTACCTTACAATTTTGTGTATTTACTTAAGCCTCTTTCGCATTTACACAAAACTAGCGACCTGACCCGTCTTCCAAGGACTTACATAATTACACATAACCAAAATGAATTATACATAAAACCTTCCTCTTGATTCGATGTTACGATTCTTTCGTATTTAATTAACCCGTTTAGTGCAGCACACTTTTTCATGAACTTTCAAAGTATTTTAAGATCGAGCAAAGTACTAACTAACGTGTTTTGGAACATTCCAATAAAAAGAGTGTTTCTTAATCTACAATATGATATATTTTTAACCGATCAAAAAATATAAATTTGCTTGATTTATCAATTAAGGTCCCTAAATTTAAAAGAAGGAAATTTATTCTTAACATAGTTACGCATATATTTATGTAATCTATGTGTTAGAACTGTCTTGAACCACCTTCAAGTATAAATTAATTAACATAAAATGTATACGGTATACAAAAAACAGTGCCAATATTTTTGTAATTACGAATGTGTGTTAGAACACTAAAGTGTTAACAGTATTCTTTACTTAACCTAATTAGCGGTATAAGGCACAAAAGGCGTAAGTAAACATACGGCATTTTCATCGAATCTTTGTGTAGTTGTTTTGTCGATAAATAAACCTTTACAAAATGAAATCAGCGCAATAATAATAAAGGAAAATAATCGAAGAGTAGTGTAAATAGCTAACTTCTGGACTAACCTCCCTATGGACAGCTCATGGGAATAGCCCACTAGATTGGATTGAAGCGAACAAACATGACCTTACTTCAATCAGAGCATTTTATTGAGGCACTGGCAGCTTTTAAAAAAGAAGAAATTACGGAATGTCTGTTTCTTGTCAGATACAGAATAAATGGGTTTGCCGTAGTTCAAGATGTTTTCTGACATAATAGTCCAAGAAAATACAACCGCTACGCTAGAATAATAGTAACTCTCGTGCTGTGCCGAAACGCCGAACAAGTTTGAAGAGAGATGACTGTGGAGAGCTTTTGGAAGAAACGAAAATAAGAGGGGGTCAAAAGTGGTTCCAAATGGTTCGTGTAATATTACACATGGTGCTGCTCGCCTTGCTACAACGCGGAGCGTGTCAAGCCAAGTCACTAGCCTAGATACTATACAAGCACAGTGACTACACGGTACTGTATTCTCTATTTGGAATGTATGGTATACTAGTTTTTGTCCGCGGCTTAGCCCGCTTGGCTCTAGATAAAAAAAGTCTATGTCCTTCCCCAGGTTATAATCTATCTCATTGCTAAATTTCATTACGATCCGTTCAGCCGTGTAGTCGAAACTTATTTAAAAAACAAACTTGTGAAATTCTTTGTCTGGAACATTAAATGATTTGGAAAGGGCTTTTCAATACATTATTATACCTAGGATTTTTACAATTGTCTTTGTTTTATCTGACGCATTTTGTGTAGAAATGTTGATAGGATATTTATGTAAGGCAAAATTTATGAGACAGTGCAAATAGGCAGAGAGTTCGGCTTCGTGCCAATATCATCTGATAGATGAGTCACGTGTCCCGACCCATGACTCTTGGAGTTGAAGTGTCATGGGATGGGAAATGGGTGTCTATAGTAACCATTTAGATCTCTTTAATGTGTAGACTCAAACCAGAATCACGCGGGAGCTTGCCAAGAATGCTGGCAGCATTGCCACGCTGGATAACAATGCTCATTCTCTGAGCGAGATGTTTTCCAGCACGCCTGTCACAATTTTTTTTTATTGTACAAGCTTTTATGAAAGTGGGTCTTAAAAAGAGAAAGGTTTATTGTAAGGAATGCAAAATGGTGGAATGCTTATCGATTTCGATAGCGATACACGCAGTACATTATCTACTCTAAGGCGATACTAACATAAATATATGAGATTACTAGCTGCCCGGACAGACTTCGTTCTGTCAAATGTTAAAAATAGTTTACGACCGATTCTCAGACCTAGCAAATATGCACAAACATTTGATATGAATCAATCAAGCCGTTTCGGAGGAGTTTGCAGACAAACACTGTGACACGAGATTTTTATATATTAGAAGATGATTTTATATGTTTTACGAAACCTTATTTTGTGTTTCTTTGCTTTGCCATAAAAAAATGATAAAGTATAGTAATCCTGGAGTGCGGTGAATCTGTAAGTTCTTTGTTCTATGAGCAAGCACGTAGTCACGATCACGAGTCGATCCCGCCCTCCATTGTATCGGATAGAAAGTTCTGGTGAACCAGTGTTTGGCAACCACAGATATTGTTGCCGTCTTGTGAGCTTACTACGTCGCGTATCTGCTTTATCACTCAAGTCTTCATACAGTGCCGGCCCGTGATCAGGGTAGATAATGTGTTTCAGCGCACTTTAGTGGATGCTATAATAACTATTAAACGCCAAAATTTAATTAAACCTAGCGTCTAAAGCGACTGCTCCTCTCGGTCTACCCTAGGGCCACCACTGTCTTCATATTCCCGTTATCCATACTGACACCTCCGATCAAATAAGGTAGATAGACCTTTCTGCTAAACTGTTTCACTTCGCGAGGGATAAGCAGAATTAATCAGAGTTGATAACCAACCTTAAGTGATTGAGGAGGCACCAAAAGAAGAAGAAGGATCTTTGTATACAAAACAACGTAGTGACGCCAGTTGTACCTATTGCGTAGGCAATGCGTAGTTTCGTTATATTCGTTGTAGGTGTGTGCGTGTACTGTATATTTGCACTGCAAGGCGTAGTTTTAAACGGCGTCACTTCGTTGTTCGCAACTATCCATCTACATTTTTTAATTTGATCTAGACTGGCACATTTAATTATTAGTATATTACCCTTGTAGGTATACAATTTTAAGCATAAGTAACCTGTAATTGACTCATTAAAATTATGGGTTTTTAATTTGCTAAAATAATTGCTAATGCAACGATTCAAAGTTTTTTATCGTTAAACTGTGTATGCTTTGAATTTAAGTAGGTATAGTATAATCTATCACATATCTGCAATTTCTACAAATTAAATATTAACGAATCATTAAAGCTATTATGAAACGCTTAATCTGTAGCTTAGGTACATATATAAAAAAACAGTTTTAAATATGGAAGGTTTTATGACAATTTAAAGCTATTTCGACTGAGCTATTAAATTGATGATTTTGTGCATTTTTACTGATAACAAAACGAGTCTAGATGGCACACACAAAATTATGTTTGCACCATGCATGGTACGAATATTTGGACCATGATTAATGTACCTACTACTGGCGCTAGCACATTTACATTCTACATCAAACCGGTGTCGGGTAACGAGTTAGATATACACCAATATACGTATAGGTTTGTACATTATAATTAAGATTTTTATTGGACCACTAATAAGAACTGCGTGAAACTGGTTAGCGCCTGGAACAAAAATCATCGGTCAAGTGCGCGTCGGACTCGCGCACCGAGGACTCCGCACTAACAACAAAGCAGTTTAAATTACAAACTTAATTTTGCGGTTCGATCCCTAGAGGCGGATATTGCACCAACCGTAACAGTAACTTCACTCTTTTGTTATAGAAAACTATCGGCCCGCCCGGGCCGGCACGGGTAGACATTTATCAAATATTTTGTCTGTTCGTGCGAAGCCGGGGCGGGCAGCTAGTATAATATATGGCCTATGTTACTCAATGATATTGTAGCTTTCTAACGGTGAAAGATTTTTTGATATCGGACCAGTAGTTTCGGAGCCTATTCAACACAAACATACACACATACAAAAATACAAATATTTCCTCTTTATAATATTAGTGTAGATACACTCTCTGAGGATTTCAAGCTGTTATTTGTTAAGAATGAAGGAAAAACTAAAAAACACATTTCTAGATAGAGGAGCCCCTTTAAATTTTATTTTTTTTATAGTTTTTGGTTTTGTTATAGCGGCAACACAGATACACAGTCTGTGAAAATTTCAACTGTCTACCTCTGTATTACGGATTATGAGATACAGCCCGCTGGCAGACAAACGGCTGGACGGACGACGAAGTCTTCTTGATATGGTTCCGTTGGTTACCCTCCGGGTACGGAACCCCAACAAAAATGAATTTGAGTATAAGCATCTTGTTTTACGAGTTACGTTTAGGTATGTATACGTTTTACTGGAAACCGTTGGTAGGTTCGGAGAGTTTACTACTGGCTGTAAATCAGTGATTCTTTTTGGTTATTGCTACGGTATAGTAAAACACTTTGAGTATTAATGGAAGTACTAGTTGGGTTTCTTTGTGCTGTTGTGATTAGAACACAATATTCAATTGCGCATTTTATTCACGGGAAAGATTGCTTTGGAATAATCATCTCCGCCAATATACTAAAAAAGTTTTATTATATTTAGTGCTTAAATTATTTTCACTCTCTGTTACGTACCAGGTAAACGTAGACCGTTCTTTGTGCACTTAATAATTCGCGAACCAGAAGTATTAATTCACAAAAATATAACATTGAACTACATTTGACATTTAATGAACCGCGTTAATTATGACAGCGGTTAGATAAAAGCTACTCTGGTATACAAGGGCACATTCATACCAGGGCTAGCCTAAATAACGCTAAATTTTATTTCAGCTTAGTGCTGTCAAATCAACTTTTAGTGCTGTCAAAATAAGTCCTGTCAATGCGATAAATATAACAACAACAGTAATGGGAAAATATTTTAGTCAAGTTTTAGTCTAGTCTATCTTTGAGCAAGAAAATTGGCAGCTTTGTGTAGGAATTTTGAAATCACTTTTGTATGTATCCCTTGAGATAACCACATCTCAATATTTTTTTACCTTTTCATAATTTTGTTATAAGTTATAGATAATAACAACTGGTCACAGTCCGAAGGAAGGCGACCTGGTATAAAAACATATTTCTTAATTCAAATGAAACTAACTACCTACTAACATACAATTATTTTAGTCGAGTATTAAACGGTAAAAAACGCGATATGATCGACTATTCTAAAGTATCGATTATAGTTCAACGACCTATGTTTAATAGAACCAAGCAGAGAACTTGTTTGTTACAAGCTTGTGAGTGCTTGTGATTCAGTCCACTTCCTCCCAGCTTCAGCCAGTCATTTGTCAAATTTAATATTGATCATAGATTAATACTGCGGACAAAAAATAGGCGGATCAGGATTCAACGGTTCACGACGATGGCTGTTTTTTCTTTTTCGTTATGAAACGATGAAACGTGCATGAAGTCGAGCTTTTGGTGGGAATAATGCAGATCGGTTAAGATATTTTTTCCAGTGTCTCGTAAATTATATTATAGTGTATATTTAGTGTGTATTATCGGTGTCATTTTGTGCAGTAAAGTGTCTGATTGATTGGACCATCGGAATGCTATAACGCATTTGTGTGAAGTGATCTATAATTTTGGTCAATAGATTACCTCTGACTTAAAGGCATGTTGCGAATTGCGATCTGCTACTGCCGCGGATTGTCTCCATAAACGCCCACAATCATAAGAAAGCATGACACGATATGCTGCGCTAGTAGTAATGCTGCTAGCACAGTGAGTCCACATCAACAACAGGGTTGACAACGCGTTAGTGATACCTCTGGTATTACTAGCGGCTATAGGCTACGGTGACTGCTTACCATCAGGTGGGGCGTACGCTTGTGCTCCACTTAGTGGTAAAAAAAGGTCTCTTAATTTTGCGTTACGGAAAAACTGTGATATGTTAATCAACGTACAAACGACAACTTAACCTACCATACAGCCTACTCTAAGCACACAATGACATCATACACCAACCAAATACAACGCGAAATTAATGAAGACAATGTGAAGCACTATTTTAGTGTGTTTAAGTACCTGTGTGAAGAACCATGTCGTCATCAACTGTTGAATTAGCCGATGTTAGGCGATAATGCGGTACCTACGTATTGTCGTAAGTAACTTGGAGGGGAATACACATAGTAATCATATCAAGAAGATTTTTTTTGTACTATTTAACTTTTAGGCTCGGTATAGCGCGAGTTAAATCCTAGTATTGCAAGCGTCCATAGGTTACGGTAACTGCTTACCATAAGGCTGGCCGTGTTCTTGTTAGAGGTATATCTTGCGCGTACTTACGGTTTAGAAGTTGAATTGTTGAAATAACTGGCCTCTGGCTCCCTCTGGCTTGGGATGAGACGTAAAGTTTCGGATTTTCGAGTTAAATTCCCTGATTGGTCAATAAATTTAAGACATTTCTATGCGATTGCAATAGTCTCACCACCTTCCACTTTAGTACCTAAAATACCTTCACTGAGAAGTGAGACTTGATGCCTACCCGTTTGGAATCCATCCGGGAAGGTGTAAAGATAAAAACATAAGAAAACCTATTCAAATTTTCTTATATCTCATTTGAAATGCATTAAATTGATAGTTATATCCATTTTAATCACGCCAAGTCGTAAATACGACCGTCTCGGAGTTTCCTTATTACGAACTTCTATAAATAATTACTTGCGATGCGATACATAGACAACTGATATGATTGGTATAGGCAGTTACTATGCCTGCTAGAGATATAAAGTGAATCGCATGTAGGTAGTTTAAATCTCTTACAGAAGAGTTTTTCCTCAAAAAACAGCATTCAAAATTGATATTTTATTAGTGAGGTGCCAAAACCGCTAGTCGATATCGCGCTTCATAGTTTTTGTAACTAATTAGTACGATGATTTTGTGGAAACACAGTCAATATGTAAATATTCCAAATATTTGAGATTCTCCCGAATTTAATCTACAAAAATTTGGAGTTTTCAGCGTCAAGATCGTAATTTCACGAGTCTATTGTCCCTGTTTAGGAAAATCGAACGGCATTCTGCTCTTCCGATCATAATATGAATTGAAGCCACATACAACATATCTCGTGTTATGTAGTTTATAGTTATTTTTGTTTCTTAATTAATTAACTTAATATGCACTAGCTGTCCCGACAGACGTCATCCTGTCTTAGCTATGAATTAATATGTCAAACACACCATAGAAAGGACCTTTAGTTCATCCCGAAATTAAAAACCATCTCCTGACGATAAATAGCAAACAATAAAATGCGAATTCGGACTAGCCGTTCACGCGTGATGCTGTTACCAAGTTAAATATATAGATTATATTAATGTAATAAAGTGTATATTTCCATTAATTAGTATAATGTCATGCGAAGTCGCAGACAGTGTAGCTAATCTAAGCTGTAGGTGTTTGACCTATGTTTCCACGTCTAAGCATTGTGTTGAGATGAGAATCTATTATTTTGCTAATCTCTTTGTGAGTTTAGGGTTGTCACTTGTCATGTTTTGGTTAAAATTGGCTAGGATTCATGTTTCTAGATTTCATAGTCATATTATATTTTTTTACCACGTAGGAGGAAGTAAGTATATATCCCGCCTGATGTTAAGCTGTTTACGTAGCCTATACACGCTTCCGATACCAGAGATATCCCCAGCGTGCTGCTAGCATAGCGTATCCACGTACATATTTACTTATTGTACATATACATTGGCGTTTGCTCGTGACTTGGATTGCAACCTTTAGGGTCGGCAATGCGCGAATGATACCCCTGGTGTTGCAAGCATCTATAGACTACTGTAATCGGTTACCAACAGGCGGGCCGTATGCTTGTTTTCCATTTTAGTGGTACATACAAATACAACACAAGTATATTGATATTAAATCGTTTCTTTAAGTAGCAACCCTACTCTGGTTTTGGGTGTACGCGGTAAGACTGCATTCCTCTCTTGATGTTAAAACGGTTAACGTGTGCTCCACCACAGGAATTCGCGTTGATTGCGATCTCTTGCAGTTCACTAATTGGTATTGATCGTAGAACGAACGAATATGGTCAATATAATTGAAATTAATTTGCATTTATGTTAAGGTGTGAGCCCTAGACATCTTACTGTATGCAAATACACTAGAATCTAGCTGACTCGGCCAATATTGTTTGCCAACTATTTGTCATTTCGGTTAGTGTCGTAAATACTAATTTAAATTGTGTACAACAACATGTGATATTAAATAAGTTTGCCATAAATTAATATTATTATTTTTAAACAAATTTGCGTTGGACTACCCTTATAACTCAGGGGTATAAACAATAGTTTACGTCCTATTCTCAGACCAAACGAATAAACACAAAAAAAAACATAAAAATGGGTCAAGCCGTGTCAGAGTAGTTTAGTTACAAACACTGTGACTGTGACACGAGAATTTTATATATTAAATAGATAATGGTGCCCATTCTGTTGTACAAAATCACTAAAGTAAACTAATTTGACAGTTCTAAAGGTATCGCTATCCTTATTTAAAACCTATACATATAAAAGGGATAGCAAGACTTTAAGAACTGTCACCGCACCGCTGGTCTGATTGTACTATGTAGTATTTAAGTATTTCAAAACATAAATATAATTTTATGTGTGAAATTATGTCTGAGAATTTATTGCTGCATTAGAAATCTTGACGATATATCTGAAATTTAATGAGTATTCAATTCAATTCAACTTAGGTATACTTAAATGCCTCAAAGATTGTGTTATTTAAATTTATTGAAATGGATCAGTCCCATTTCATATGACAGCTGCTATTAAGCGTCAATAGTTGTTGGTAGACCAAGTTAGTGTTATCTCAGGCGCTGGCCACTTTTCATGTTGCCCAACAAGCTACGCCCGGCTATTTCGAGATATAATCCATTCCTAAACAGGTTTTGTCCTAACCCTCTGATATTTTTAACTCGAGAATAAATTACCACACGTCTCGTAGTGAATGGCAGGTATGCAAGTACCCGAGGAAATAGTAAACTTGACGTAAATTCGAACTAACCTTGAGTGTAAGTACCAACAAACGAGAACTTGTGGCTGTGGAAATCACATTACTGGCTGTTTAGGAAACCGGTTATTTCAGTGCCGTGGGACCGCCTGAAGAGGCAAGACGTAATTTCGTCGAAATTAGCGCATGAAATTTTTGCGTTCGAATCGAACCGTTCGCGAAATCCGCGCAGTGCCTCCTACCAAACCGGTCGCGCGGGTTCGAAGAAAGCCGCCATGTACGGCCGCCATTACGAAAATTCGGCCATGTTTGTTTCGCCACGCAAAAAGGCGGCAAAAGTGACGTTCAGTATCTTGTCTTGTCTAGTCGGACCTACAAACGTTGGCGTGTCGAATTTTGAATTCAAATTTGAACATATGATTCGGGATAGTTCGGCTGCGGTCGTCGTGGTGAATATTAAGATGCGGTCGCAAGTCACGGGCGGGGGCGGGTTACAACCTTTACTCAAAACAGATAATACAAACACATAGGTCTTGCTTTTGCACACAATTACATGCAGATCACACACTTGGATTAGATTTTATGTAATTCTTTATTCTTATTAATTGCAAACAGTCTCCTTTGTATTCCAGGATCAATCACCTATTTTAATTTTAAGTTGAACAAGATTATGTTTTCATTCAAATCACATAGCATGACATATCCGTGTGATACATATCATGCTAATTTAGTGTCCAGTTAGACATCTAAAGGTCAATCGTTAAACTTTGTCGTGTAATCTTGTTAGTAAGGTTCTTTTTCCTGTAAATAAGTTGCAAATGTCAGATGTTAGTCGTTTTGTGTAGAAATATTATAACTAGCCACATCGGGCCAGATCTAGTGCCGACCTCAACATTGGCGAGGGCGATGATTATTTTATAGAAGAGACTGCTGGTCTAGTGGTTAGTATACCTGACTGATACGCTAAGGGTCGCGGGTTCGATTCCCGCCGGGGCAAAAATGTATGTGACAAATATGTTTGTCTTGCGTCTTGGTGTTTGGTATATATCATAAGTACCTATATTTACAAAAAAAATATGTTTTTGCATCTTCACATCGGGAATTTCACATCGCCATCACGTCTTGCATACGTGACGTCACGACTTACTAAGTTTCATGATGTTACGGAAAATCTTAATAGCTTACAAACAACAAGGTTCCTTACAAGCTTTAATGCTGAATACTCAAGCGACATTCAACGTTTGAAAGGTCACGTTTACTGTTTGAAGCGTGGCCACATTACAATTCCCCATTTAAAATAAAATTGAAATTGTATTGTAGATGTGACTGCCTTTTCATTATTCGGCCATATATTGCTTAAATGCGGCTTTTCATAATGCGTCGTTTTTCACTTGAATGATTAATCCTTGTTAAGAAACGAGTATAATTCGGAAATCGTTATAAATAGTCTGTGTAAGGAATACTTATAGGGGGTAACTGGGTAGTCAGACAGGCCAACGTTACAGCGGGATAAGGGAGAGCTAAGTCTCCCTCCTGCCTCCGATACCTGCGGGGGTCCTGTCTGGCTCACTTGATGCCCAGTACGCGTCGCATTTGGCTCGGGAGTTGGTAACGGACTCGTTAGTAGCATTCTTTGCAAACGATGTAGGTAGGTGATCTTGAGTCCCGCGGCCGCCTGTGTCTCGGGTGGAGGCAGGGGCAGGCTTGCGCGGGGGCGGGGCGCAGGTCGGCGGCGCGGCGCCTGCGCGGCCAGTCGTGGCCCTCCGCCGAACGGCGCTGCCGCACGATTGCTCCGACTTGGCGGCCGCGGCTCGCCACTCTGGCTCAAGCCCACAGGTGCACCATACGGTCAGAACCTCACCACCATCGCTCTAAATCAGTGCTCTTTCCTGGTCCTACCACTGGTCCGAGGGTAAATTTAGCATGGAGCAAGGGACCATGTTCCATCGCTTTCCTTGCCAAATTTATCCGACTACCCCCAGTAGTAGATCCAAGTCGAGAAAACTATTTAACCGCTTACTATAGGAAGGCCCGTTGTACTTATTTTTCTATATCCCAAGTTTACCTGACAAGTAATTTGTCTTCTTGGCCGGTAAGTTTGGGAACTCCCGCCTCCGAAAGGTGTTGTTTCGTTGGTCGCTCGACCGCCAAGTTTGAACAGTCGTGCGGTTAGACTCAGTTCGTTTGCGTCTGGGATGGACCCCGGATGCATCGCCGTTCGATCGCTGCACGCTGGTGAGTTAAAATTTATAATATTTTAGCCCAAGAATATAATCATATGCCTTGGACCTTTTGTACCTAACTAATATGTTTTCCTGTTTATAATTAACATCACGACATTTCACGATCTACCTCACCTTTCACATGGTATCCAATCAAGTCTAAATGTCGCCAATTTAAACCATTTCATGGCTAGTCCTTTCTCTTTGTCCGAGTTTGTATAACTATAAATATACGAACTTATTAATGTATAATTTGAGTTCTTTATAAAGTTTTCAACGGATTGCTATAGAGGAGATAATTGTAAGGCATATTATCGGTTCCTTAGAAAACTCTTTACAAAGCACATGTGTTTTTTTGTGGGGCAAGTGTATGAACATCCGGGTTCGTTGTCTGCTCGTCTGCGCCCACGACCCGCGTTAGGTAGGCCTTGACCGACGCGAACTCGGCCGCGCGATTCGGCCGCGAGACGTGAGCGACGCGGGTACTTCAAGATATTCTGTCTTTAACGTTAGCTATATGAGTAAGATTTCGTGCCGTGATTATTTTGTAGGTTGATAGACATTGTGTGGGTAGTGGAAATTTTTATGAGTCATATTTGCTGCTTACCTACTTAGCTTGAAAAGTAATAATGTTAGGAGTAATTTAGGTTGGTAACTATAGTTATTTTTTATCCGTTACATAGGTAATGAAACCTCAACTTTCACAATCTTAACTGTGAAGCGGTAGGTAATTGGTCTTAGTTTTATGACTTAACTAGCGACCCGCCCTGGCTTCGGAAGTATTAACACAAACCTAAATGAATTATATATAAAAACCTTCCTCTTGAATCACTCTATCTATTGAAAATACCGCATCAAAATCCGTTGCGAGATCGTTTTAAAGATCTAACCACACATAAGGACAGTCAGACAGCGGGAAGCGACTTTGTTTTATACTATGTAGAAGGTCCAAATTTCGATCTTGTAATAATCCGGTCGATATGCATACGTATGTAAATTATTTTAATTACATGCGCGAAGATTGGTCAGCGCGCGTTGATGTCTTCTGTACTGGGTGGGGCGGGTATTAGCATATCTCATTATACCTAAGTGGCGTAAAGCCGGTGTTTTTAAAAAAAAACTAACGTTTAAAAGATTTAGGTATTGCGTTTCTACATAGAAATAAAGTACTTAATTATTTTATTGTTTAACCGAAAAATATATCCATAGCCAATATGAATAGGTACTATTCATGAACAAAACTAAAGAGCCGCTTAATTAATATTAAGCTTACGCCCGATAGATTTAATTAAAATTGAAATTGGCAAATATTAAAAGGATGAAGCCTCTAGTAAAATATCGAACAGGTCGTCACTTTGAAGTCAAGACTCTTATAAAGTACGATATTTTATATTAATAAGTGATAACACTGTAATATTAAACATATAAATATATCCACCGACTATGTTCAAATGTGACGAAATATCATCGTATGTCAATCGATTTTATATTATCGATAAACGATATCGATTGAAAATAATGACATATACGACACACGATAAAGAATAAGTGCCACCGATAATTTAAGGCAAGTTCACTAATAATAAACTACATGCTTCATAAAATAGGGTTCATTTTATTTTGATAATAATATTTATAATATTTGAACATGATCACACAGCGCCACTGATCTACTAATACATTGGTGCACAGCGCCATCTGGCCCCAAACTTAGGAAAGCTTGCACTAAGGGAACTAGCACTTATATACTTTTTGTTAATACATACTTATAATACATATAAACCAACCACACGCAAGGCAAATATATTAATCAGATAAAATTTGCCCCGGCGGGAAGACCCGCGACCTCTAGCGTAGCAGTCAAGTATACCAACCACTAGACCAGCCGCCGTAGGGCTCGTATTATCACGCGGTAATGTAAAAGGATAATTATTTTAACACTTATAAATCATGCAGCCGCAACGTCGCAAGTTATCTACATATGTATGAAAAAGCATTTATCATTTAAATACATTAAAATCATTTATGAACTTAATAAAATAAATAAAGAAAAGAGTATGTCTCATTTTCAATTTCAGTTCGGTCTGCGTCGTCAATCGCAGCGGTTTATTAAAGCGAATCATAATGCGCAATGTGAACAAATTACTTTACGCAATACATAATGTACCTACGTGTCTCAACATTAAATGTTATGTAGTTAATGTAATTCTGATGAGGTTTTTACATAGTCTGGACATGTGGCGACACCGTGCCTTATTCACAACCATTAAGTCGGTACATGGACACTTAAGAATCGAGGAGAATTATTATTAAATGTATAAGTTCGCCTTTGAATAATGTCGTCGGAAAACTGGTGTTTTCACTTAGTTTGTGTTTAAAATATTTTGAGTTACAGTGTGTGATATATTCGTGACTGATGCTCCCGTGTGAATTGAATATGACCTTATTGAGAAATAGTTGTTTCCTGGAAATTGACGAGACCGCTGCTCTAGTGGTTAGTATACCTGACTGCTGCGCTCGGGGTCGCGGGTTCGATTCCCGCCGGGGCAATCATTTATGTGACAAATATGATGGTGGGCTGGGTGTTTGGTGTGTATTATAAGTATGTATTTACAAACAAAAAGTATATAAGTATTCTATCAGCTGCTGGTTCCCATAGTACAAGCTTGCTTGGTTTGGGGCTAGATGGCGCTGTGTGATAATGTCCAAAACATTATTTATTATATGTTTAAAATTAACCTTTGAGTAAAATTACGATCCGTTTATTGAACGCTAATACGTAAAGACGTCAACAAATTTTACATCATTGCACTATTATGAGGCTCAAAATAAGTGAAGTGCATTCTAGCACTAATCGAGGTTTCATTTCAATGCAAAGTAGTGAAAAGTCCAGCTTGAAAGTGTGCCCTTATAGATAAATTACATTTCAACCCATAACTGGGTTACGTAGCGGCATTTATTTAACATCAGGTTTCCACTTATGACCCGTAATGGCACAAAACTGGGACAGATTCGTACCTAATTGTTCATAATTGCACTACACTTGGGAAACTTTACATATCTTGATATTAAACGTTTTAAGTGCGTTTCTCAATCAGGTAGGCGCTTTGATGTCGCGTTTCTTGTAATTGGTTTATCGCCGTTTATAAGCTGAAAGGTAAACGTGGTATTTATTGGAAGGTATCATAGGTTTAGTGATTAGTAAACTTGACTGGAATACTAGGTGCCGCGGGTTTCCGTAACAGGAAAACTTTTTGTGTAGAAATTTTGTGTTTACTCTGAGCAAGTGTGGTCACTTTTATAAATACGTTTACAAAACATAATTTATATTTTTAAATTAGTTTTACTCTGAAACTTACGTAGGAATGTATTTTTTCGATCCATTTTCTTAGCCACTATCTTTAAGAAGTGATGTGCTTTTTAGTTTCAATATTTTGTGTGCTCATATAGGATACAGTTATAGAAGAAAGATGTGCAAGACAAAACATTTTATACTACTTTTTAAATAACAATAATATACATATGAACAGTTTCTTGCAGCGGAAAAAGACATTTTAATCTGAGAAGTTCCACACCGAATCCCATTTCTTTTTTAACATAACAATAAGCTAATCTTTTTGGATCTCCCCTGAGTTTTTACATTTGATAATTTGAATAAATGGTAAAAGAAGCGCCGTTATGACCATTGTTTGCGGTGGTGTGGTGCGCGTGCGCCGGGTCGGTCGCCTCGGTGCGGGCCGAGACACGGGTAGAATACTCACACCTATTTACATAGCCACCGACCGTGAATGTATGTACAGGTATCATTCATGGGCCACAACCGTGTGAATCCACTGCTTAAGAATGTGCTCGGAAATCTAGCTATTCGTGAGGTGGCCATGGTTTTAAATTATTTGGGCGTACAAGAATTATCGTTCTGTTAAACTATCACTGATAATTAATACGTCGTATTTGAAAGTTTATCGAATCACAGTTATATTGGAATTAAGAATAATGAAAACTAATTAATTCCTCTATTCGACCTAAGCACTACACGCTACTTCTACCGATCTGATAGTTTAGAAGGTACTACACATTTATTCTGCATGTTGATCTAGAAAATTTCAAAACTACCGTTGAATTTTAACTTTCAAAGGAAAGCCAGCATTCGTATGAGTTTAGTTGCAGATTATGAAAGATATCTATCATGAATCTAATAAATCCGATCTTAATAGTCAGAAGCTTTAAGTGCCTTACAACATACAGAAGCGATACAAACCGGTACACAGATACTGAGCATTTCAGTTCATGATAGCCTGGTTCACACTCATCTGATAACTAGTGTGAACTGCTTACCAGGTAGGCTGCACTTTTATAGTTGTACAAAAATGTAACGTCGTGACTGATCTATTGGAAACCAGGCCCCTTATTCTATATGAAAATTTCAATCGCATTTTAACCACAATGACGTAATTTTTAGATAAAAATTCTGACATTAGTAATCAAAACCGGCATTTTTATATTGCTACATCAAAATCACGTCATGGTAATTGAAATTCGATTGTAACTTTCGTACAGAATATGAACAGGACTCATTGAAGTCTTGCACTGAAATTTCTTATAGCGGATTGTTAATGACGATATGAAGCCAACGACACAGCCTCAATTCATTCGCAACGTATTCGTTTCCTTTGTTCTCTTCATTAGTGCTAACTGTATTTCGTCTGCGGCTCACAAGAATTAGTCACTATCTCCATTTACATAGTCACTGACCGTAAATTCTCGTGTGAACACCGTCTCGGAGCGCATTCACGTGCATCATTTTGTTTTATTACAAACGTCCAAATGAAATTAGAAACGGTATTGCCTTTCAGATTTTTAGTATTCCGCTTCGAGTTGGCAAACAGTTTATCGACTTAATTTTGAGCAAAATTAAGCTTTAATTTAAATGGTAACAAGAATTTGCATCCGATATATTATTAAAGAAAACTAAACTTAATTAATGTAACTATAATTTGAGATGTCAATTAAATAGAAATAACATTCACCTACGTGTCTATGTAACAAGAGAATATGGACCATTGTCTTATGGTCCCAATTCTCTTGTTCAGCTATTTAAACTTAGCTTAAAGCTTACACTATTCTGTTATTCATTGAAACGAACATATTCATCGTTATGACAGGACTTTATTTGATTTGACAGCACGAAAACTAAAGCGGTCGGTTCTAAGCTTACATTTTGTGTAACCTAGACTAATATGTGACAAGAGAACTGGCTCAAATAGTATGTACTCAAATAACATTATTAGATCACTCAAATTTTCACCGTGTTTTAGATTATGCTTTATTAGATTTCACACAACGAAACGTACAAGGAAACGTATGCTTAATAAATAAAATTTATTTAATTCAACTTAATATACATTTTTGACTATATAAAAAAAACTAATGTACAAGGAGATAAAAACCTCTAACCTAATATTAAAAAATAACCCAAAGAAAGTTTACTGCAATTGTTCCTAAGTGTCCCAAAGACTCACAGCAGCTTGGTGTTAGTACGGCATAATGGCGTAGATTATAAGTACAGTCACGAGCCCCGAGTCCGTATACAGCCCTATCTGCTGGATCGGACGCTCGCACGATTTTATACACTAGCTGTTGTTATTAGTGGTTGGGCTTAATCCTTTTTAAAAGTGATATGATAATGAATTACGAGTCTATTCTATTGATTATCTCGTCTATGTACGAAGCCCGCTTATGTACTTAGAATGGATTTTCCTTGTTTTTTTTTTTTTTTTTTTATTATACCACTAAGGTGGCAAACAAGCATACGGCCCGCCTGATGGTAAGCGGTTACCGCAGCCTATGGACGCTTGCAACACCAGGGGTATCGCTCGCGCGTTGCCGACCCTTCAAAAATCTCTTCACACCCTTCTTGAAGAACCCCATGCTGTACTCCTTTGGGAAAACCACGGCGGGGAGTTCATTCCACAGTTTAATTGTGCGCGGGAGGAAGCTCTTGTACATCGATAAAGTATCTGGTTATATCGGAAATATAAATAGTATCTTAAGCCTACAAGGAGTAAATTACCAGGTTCTGTAGGAAGATTTTTTTCCTTTTACATTACTGGTACTGTACTTAATTTTTATGCAAACTTATGTTGTTATGAAAATGTAATAATACAAGGTAAGGATGCTAGCTATACCCTAATTTAAGCGGACGCTTATCTTTAGGTGGATCGTACGCTTGTTTCTCTGTAGTAAGACTAGATGTTGATTTAATGTACGGTAAATTAAATTAACAATACGTAAGTGATTTGCAGGCAGTAAGAGATTTACACGTTGTGAAGTTTTCACAATTTTGCACACTTCTTTGTACTATCTTTACTCAGGATTTTACGCACATAGACGACCCCATAAACTAAAAGATTTAAGCCATAATTTAAATGAAAAGATGTAATCACATATTCGACTCAATAACTTTTTCCTTGACCAAGCTGTACACATTTAGTAAAGGAACAATTTAAAAAACAACTGACAGAGAACTTCAAAATTGTATGGAGGCTTTTATAGTGTGGTGTTTTCCGAAACCAATAATGGTGGAGTGCTATAAAAATTTAGTGGCCATCTCGGTTCTAAGAAACCTGGTGGTCTTAAAGCTGTTGCCTTTGTTCGAGCTCGATGCTTCTTTGTGGCTTTAAAATGAACTAAACAAAAGACACAAATTACATTTTTAAGTGATCCTCGAGCTTAACGCGAAAGTGATAAGGTTGGTGTTATAAAAACGGTTTTACATTTAAAAAGGTCCCTTGTTGTGAAAACAAAAGAATATTGCTACTTTTTGGTTCTCGTGCTAAATTTGAAATTTCGAGTGGATTAAGTTTGAAGTGCAGGGACTTTTACAGACGTCGACGTAAGAGATCTTGAGAAAGTCTTCACTCATATGAAAGTAACTGAGCCAGGTTTATGTGGACTACATGATTTAATATATTTAAATGTCATATTATGTCGATTACGAGCCATCTTAGAGTATTACATAACTAGCTGTTTCTCCGCGACTTCGCCCGCGATTTAATATAGTATATATACTTACTAGCTTTTTTCCGGCTGGTTCGCTCGCGTTAAATTCAGGATATCGTAGTTTACTCTATAGAACATATTTATAAACAACTAGCGGCCCGCCCCGGCTTCGCCCGGATAGACATTTATCAAATATTTTGTTTACCCGAGCGAAGCCGGGGCGGGCAGCTGGTATAATATATAGCCTATGTTACTCAGTGATAATGTAGCTTTCTAACGGTGAAAGAATTCTTGAAATCGGTCCAGTAGTTTCGGAGCCCATTTAATACACACACACACAAAAATACAAATCGTTCCCCTTTATAATATTAGTTTAGATAATTATGTATTGAAATATTTACGAATAAAACAGTTGTCTGGTCTATAAAGTTAGACATACAAGTTTTATGGTATGGTAGAATGGGAGTAAATGGCGTTGCGGGAGGGAATGTGCGAACATTATTCATTAAAAAAATCTCACTAAGTTATTACAAGAAATCTCAATAGTAATCGCTTCGAATACCATTTAAAGGCCAACAGATTTATTCGTGAGGTTTGTGACGTGATGACATGTAAATACGATCAGTTCATGGTCAATTTCTCCACATAATGACGATTTATTCGTGTCAGGCCAAATAAAGGCGAACGAAATACCTCCGTAGGTGTAATACAAACGTGGGAAACACTTAGCCAAAATTGAATTCAACTAGCCAATTTACTATTTCTAATGCTATTGTTTCAAGTCGAGGATTCCTCATTGGTATAGTATGTTTAGTTAAATCGTGTAATTTAGGTAATTTTATCCAAAATAACGTACCTTTTAAGAGAGGTAGGGCGATTTGGGATTTCCCGTGGGTTATCCCATTTAAATTGGAGCCGCCCGACTGGGGACTGTACCTCCGCCTTACAGAAGACCGCAGTGAAATAACACTACTTGATGTAGTGTTGTGTTTCTGCGGTAAGTAAGGTTGCCAGTGCTCCACGAGGATACGCTGGGCTAGTAGTATTGCTGCTAGCACAGTGAGTCCTCATCAGCAACATGGTTGGCACTCCGTAGTGATACCCTAGGTATTGCTAGCGGCTATAGGCTACGGTGACTGCTTACCATCAGGTGTGCCGTATGCTTGTGTGCCACCTTAGTGGTATAAAAAAAAAAACCTAATATATATGGATGGATACGTATGATTTTGTACCGTTTATTTTTTAAATGAATTCGGTATCTTTATCTTTATGATATTGTATTTAAAAGACAAATGTTGGATTACTGAAGTTACATAATAATGTTTAAGGAAGGAAGTTATTATTGTACAAATCAATTTGATCGGAAGATCGCTGTGGAAGTTTCGAAAAACTTTAAGCGATTGTCTTAAACTCTTGTGCCTCATTTCATCTTAAGCTTCATTTTCAAACCAAAGATTATTTGAAATGCCTTCTTACAATATAATTCCATAGATCTAATTATCAAAGTAAATGGAGCTCTGAGAACAACGAAGTGACGCCGGTGAGAACTACGCCTTGCAGTGTACATATACACAATATACGCACACACCTACAACGAATACAATAAAACTACGCCTTGTACACCTTGCACTACATCTACACTAAAAATATTATAAAGAGGAAAGATTTTAATGTTTGTTTGGTTGAATTAAATAGGCTAACTTCTGGACCAATTTGAAAAATTCTACCATTAGAAGCGGAGATTATCCCTGATGAACATAGGCTACTTTTTACCGCGGGAAAATGCTTAATTCCTACAGGAAAACGGGTAATGGTCTACTATATTGCTAAGGCGAAGACGCGGGGAAAAAGCTAGTGTTTAATAAACCGTCGTCGTCGGTTGTTCGCAGAGTTCCACAAACTTTTTCATTTGAACTGAGTATAAAACAACTTGTAACGCAAACACATTTCAAAGTTCCATAGTGGACCAATTAATTGAGAACCGGATCGCAGGTATCTTCCTTGCAGGTATGTCCACCTGTCTGCTTTTGTGGTTGTTTTCTGTCCCTTTGCTGCCTGCAGGCAGGGTAACAAGTGGGGGCAACAGAGATCGTATGAACAAAGCTAGTCAGTCTGTTCGTGCCACCTGCGGGTTTTAAACGAACCTTAGTGTCGTGAGTGCCTTATTGTGACGCCAGCAGGGACTATATTATATTATATATATTATTATATTAGGTAAAATTTTCCTAATTGACGAAAGTGACGATAGATACATTTTTAAGTCGTCCTAGTTTGCGTTACTTGAAGCTTATTAAAATCACAATAAAAATGGTTTATCCAGCTTAGGCCCTAATAAGGCTTGCTTTAATAGGTTTAATAGGTTTATTGCCTTTTCGTTCGGTTCCAAAATTAATGCTCCTGAGAAGAACTGGCAAGAAATTGATTATCTACCGATTTATTGATAATGGCGTCCCTATCGTATTTAGTCTATGGTCGCTGGTTCGTTTCCCGCTCAAGAAAAACATTTGTGTGACGAACGTGTTTCTGTGTGTGGGCGTAATATTTACTTATACATTTTTTTGTACCACTTAGGTGGCAAACAAGCATACGGCTCACGTGATGGTACGTGGTCACCGTAGCCTATGGACGCTTGCAACACCAGAGGTATCACTCGTGCGTTGCCAACCTCTATACATATTTTCTTATGGATATTCGGTCAACCGATTTCGTATAATAGACTCCGCTTAGTTTGAAGACTGGCATTGTGTTAGGTGAAATTACTATGCCTATCGCTAAAGTAGATATATATATATTTAGAAAACCCTTTATTCCTCATTTCTAAGTTCATGCTAATTTCAAATCCTTCAAGTATTGTCCCCAGTAGAAGTGAAAAGATATGCGTTCACTCAATGTACAATAAATATTCAATGAAGCAGGTAAGCAGATGTGACTTTGCTGCGATTTATTCTAATAAAGTCGTGTCTCAATTCTCGCAGATGTGGCCAATATATTCATGAATGTAAGTCAGTTTTCCTTGTAGCTGTCAATTCAACTCTTATTCATAATTCGTTTGCGTTTTGTATGATGTCTTCCCTTGATTTTATGCTCATCATTCGCCACTTCTTAATCACCACGCTAGTTGCGGGCTATCCCCATCACTTTCCAAATCTTTCTCGTAAATAACTTTAGTAATAGAGGCGAAGTACTTAGTGTTCTCGTTCGGCACCGCGTCTGTCTATCTGTCACCCGTAAATGGCAGTCCGACATGTTTTTGTGAGTACCTTAGATAATAATTGCTCATGTTTTAAATTGAACTACACGGCTACGATCACACAGATAATGTTCTGAGTAAGTAGAATAGCATTGATAAATATATATTTGCTAATTTGTAGTTTAGATGTAAGTAAGTTTTGTCATGTCCATAAATGTTTATTACGTTAAGTTAACAAACAGTATGCAAGAGCAATATAATTAATTTAATAAACAAAGGATTTTGACACAAAAGAGATGTTTTAAGTCTCCTATTGGTCACAATAAGTGCAAGCAAACAATTCAAACTGGTCAGGCGTCACGTTGGGCGATAGTGTTGCCAATTCTGTTGTTCAAATTTACTAAACTTAACTAATTTGACAGGTCTAAAAATATTGCCAACCTTATTTAACCCCGCACATGAAAAAGTGATAGCACAACTTTTAGACCTGTCAAATTAGTTAAGTTTAGTAATTCTGAACAACAGTTGCGGCACCAGTACCTACCTACGTAGATGTAACTACATCTTGTTCTAGCTAGTCTAGTAGTCCATACAAATTACGACTCATTTACTGGGTGCTAGAGTCCTGCCAGGCTACCGTCGCATTCTTGGTAGAAATACGTAAAAGTCATCTCTTGAGCACTGGTCATTCTTAAACCAGTTACTATCTGGTTTTTTATAATCCGTCTCCAGTTACTATGAGATACGTTTTTTATAAGTCCCAGTACTTACAATAAAATACCTTCTCACGATGTCTTAGGTGTGTTGTTTCGTGTGATCAATATAGTACACAGTCAATTTCCATCTATTGGTCTTTTACAGGCTTTAAAGCCCGAGATGGCCGATAACCAGTATTCAACTCGAATCGAGTAACGCCTGACCTTCGCAGCTTATTTTATAAGGAAAAAATGTAGCCGTGACAGAACCAGTTGCCATATGTTCTCGAGTTTCCTATGTTATAATTGACAAAGATTATAAATAACGTCTGGGCCCTTCGGCTTAACTTGCCTTCCGAATGAAGACACCTGTCTTCTATCTGTGTGTATAAAAAAGAAACTGGCTGACATATCAACGCACAGCCTGAACGGCTATGGTTAGAGACTTGAAATTTTGACAGTAGGTATCTTTTATGACGTAGGCATCCACTAAGGAAAGGTTTTTGAAAATCCACTAAGGGAGCAAATTGGGGATGAATGGTTATATGAAAATTCTAATGTTTATAATAATGACGTATGAGAAGTGGTATTTGGCCTTTTAGTTAAAAATACGTATAATCAGTATTTTTGACCCCAAATAGGCTGTTAACTTATACATACAATTTACCACGCGTACGAAGCGGCAGGCAAAAGCTAGTTTACAATAATCTAATTGAATTCGCCGCGCCGCCGGACACCTGTTGTCTCCCCTCGTCTGACTGAACACAATGCCTGTGAAAAAAGTCGTCAATAGTATCTCAAGATTCCGCAGTTAAACTGCTTTATTTGCGCGTGAGACAATAACAGTTTTAACAAGTAAAGTTGGCCCCTCTCTGACAATGACTTGAGGCATTGGTACTCTTTATTTTCGTTGAAATTTGTATTTGTAAAGAGTAGTTTTTCTTGTGGGTATTGTTGGTGGGTTGCCAATATTCTACTTCGTTAGTTTTTTTTATACCACTAAGGTGGCAAAAAAGCATACGGCCCGTCTGGTGGTAAGCGGTTACCGCAGCCTATGAACGCTTGCAACACCGGGGGTATCGCTCGCCGACCCTTAAAGTATACGTATAAGTACCCTAGTCTTAGTTTGTATGATGTATGACTACACTAATATCTCAGGTCAGGTAGAAATAGATGGAACTTTGCGTATAATGAAGTGACGCCAGTTTTTAAACACGTAGTGCGTGGGCAAGGCGTAGTTTCGTTGTATTCATTGTAGGCGTGTGCGTTTAATTGTTTATATGTACACTGCAAGGCGTAGTTTTCACCACTTTATTATTTGATCTCAGACTAATACTAAGACTATATAAGAGGTAACATTTTGTTCCTTTGTGCGTCTGTATGTAATGGGTTTTTATAACCGAAATTGAAATTGTTTCTTTCACAAATGCAAAGCTACGTTATTCTTTAAAAGTCAATCCAAATATTAAATCGCTATTCTCGGCAACAACTTTTTCCTGGCCACGAATTAAGTTACCTTAAACTGTGATAAGTAGCTTAGTATAATCTTAAACTCCTCTAATTTATTCGTCAACAGATCTTTGTTTAGACTGATTACTTCTTCGTACTGGAATATTTCTCATTTCCTACAAATTATTACATTTACTGACAAGGAACCCTACAAAAGCATCCACCGTCTTCGGATAGAACAAAAAGGCTAAATTATCATAATTATGAATGTGTAATTGTCTTAGCAATTACGAGATCCACACCGCACGGGGCCGCGGTAACGACGATCATTCCGTCTCATTCGAATGACGACTAATGAATGAATCGAATATTGTGGGAACAATCAATGGAATCGATATGCAACGTCAACAGTGTGTCGTCAATATTAGGATTTTTTTAAACGTCTTCGGACATTCGCGCGAGTGATACCCCGGTGTTGCAAGCGTCCATAGGCTACGTTGACCGCTTACCATCAGGCTGGTCAGCCACCTAGGTGGTATAAAACACATTATTAATACAATAAAAGATGGTAATAAAGTACTTAAATTCAAACACTTTAATTTTGTTATGATATGATTGTATTTTTTGATAATAATTAGTAATTGTAAATACGACAGTGCACTGAGTTTCTTAACAGTTCTTCTCAGATGATTTCTTTCCGCACCAAAGCGATATTCATAAGTCCAACCTTATTACGACCTAAACCGAATATACATCATTTTCATTGTCATACCAGCAACAATATCCAATACAATACTCCATGAAAGTAAACTACGGTGGCCTTCTTAGCTCGACCTTTCTAACAAAACCCAGCGAAGTGTCTATTTATTCATTCAATAACACAGTCTGTGTCCGGTTACTACGAATTTTTCGACGACGAATACAAAGCTCGTGCGTTATTGAAATGTTAAAACCGACGTGATACGTGTGTTAAGAGGATGCAGGTTGTATATTACTTATTTGCCGGGAATTTATGAAGGTTTAAGTATAAATTAACATTGAATGTGACGCCATTGCTACATAATTTAGTAGTGCTACCATGTATAGAAAAAAATATTAAAAAAAAAAGCTGGAGACTGATTTTTAAAAGGCGGGTGTTAGAAGTTTTACGCGTGTATCTGTGTGTCTGTCTGTCTGTCGCATCGCAGCTCCTAAACTAATGAATCGACTAGGAATAGTTTTTTTTTATTTCTGTATAATGAAAAAGTTTGCGGAACTTTGCGAACAACCGGCGACGACGGTTTATTAAACACTAGCTTTTTCCTTGCGACTTCGCCTGCGTAGCAATATAGTTTACTATTACCCATTCTCGCGTAGGTATGAAGCATTTTCCCGCTGTAAAAAATAACCTCTGTTCATCAGGGATAACATCGGCTTCTAATGGTAAAAGATTTTTCAATTCGGAGCCCATTCAATACAAACAAACAATCAAATCTTTCCTCTTTATAATATTAGTGATGATGAATGTAACGGCTTTACGTCACGTCCGACGCGCCACTGGGTTATATATATCAAATTGCACAACATATTAGTTTAATTTGAAAATCTTGCTGATTATGCTTAGTACACCTTGAAGCTTGAAAAAGAACTTTATTGACAACCATTAGGAAACTTAACAGCTTGTCACCGTGCCATAACTGTATTAACGTGTGTCGGGGGTAAAATTATAAAAATCGATAACGTGTGTCGGGAGTAAAAATATAAAAATCGATAACGTGTGTCGGGGGTAAAATTAAAAAAATCGATAACGTGTGTCGGGGGTAAAATTATAAAAATCGTTAACGTGTGTCGGGGGTAAAATTATAAAAATCGATAACGTGTGTCGGGGGTAAAATTATAAAAATCGATAACGTGTGTCGGGGGTAAAATTATAAAAATCGATAACGTGTGTCGGGGGTAAAATTATAAAAATCGATAACGTGTGTCGGGGGTAAAATTATAAAAATCGATAACGTGTGTCGGGGGTAAAATCACACGCACATACGACATATCACAGCTAAAGTTAAGAAGTTCGATTCGAGAAGTTTGGCGTGATCGTAGGGGAAAAGTAAAATCTTGATCGGAATTCTTGATGTCATTGAATTTAACAAATGTATGTAGCCGTATGACGTTATTTATGGCATAAATAATGGCTCAAAATATGTTTTAACTGTTTAGATGCAAAGATTAGAGAGATTAAATATTTAGTTTACTTTCCAATAAAATGTGCTACTAGTCTTGTTTCAGGTTATACCAATTTGTCTTTACAAATATTATTCGTTATTCTATACTAGTTTCAAATAGATCCTAATGTACATTTTTGGGCATTCCTTTTGAACCTCTGATAGAGTCCAAACCTAATGATGACTCGGAGTTAGATCAGACATTTAAAATCTATACTTCTTTACTGATATTATAAAGAGAAAAAGATCTGTATGTTTTTTTTATTAATAAATTCAAAAACTACTGAATCGATTTGAAAAATTATTTCACCAGTAGAATGATTTATTATTACACATTATCTACTCTGAGTTAATACTGAGTAACATTGGCTATATATCATATTGCTACGCGGATGAAGTCGCGGGGAAAAGCTAGTGTGGTACATAAAGGTCTATGAGCAAACATCCCACCATTAAAAGTTGTCTCAAACAAAGCCTTGTAAAGCTAATTTCAATCGGACTATGATAAAGTTTTTTAATAAAGTCCCTCGAGTCGTTGTGGTTGACAGTTTCCATTTGTCTTCATTATAAAATAATGGACATGAAAAAAAAAACTGAGTGGAATTTGGTGAGACTTTTTTTGTAACATTTTGTTAATCGCTCATCGTTATAATTATCTGGAATATACATTTCAAATAAAAAAATGCCGATGAAAGTCGTAGCTATGTAAAAAAATCTTGTTTTTTTATTAATTTCATTGTTTGTAGGCTTTTAATGTCTTTGTTCTAAATTCCTAACATTATAAAGTTCCAAATGTTTTCCTAACAAGAAACTCCTAAAAAATACAACGGCATGCGAAATAATTCAGACGTTAAAAAGATTGTAAAAACCCGACATTCTTTTGCTTCAAACGAATATCTCCCTTAAGAGTTGTAGATAAGGTCTAATTAATTTTCTTTACTCGGAGTGAAATTGTTCTGGCATCAAGGGTCGACCTTTGATCTGGCTCAGTGGTTTCGAAACTGACCTCTTTAGCACCTTACCTATATAAGTAAGATTAATATCATTATAAAGGACATCATCCATTTTGGTCCAAATCTGAAAGTGCCGGCCAACGCATTTTTTTTGTATATTATGTTAGAGCTTGCTCGTCTGAAGGTATATTGCTATGGCACCAAAGCTGTAGGACCTTTGTCCTCGATTTTATTTGAGTTCGAAATTCAGAATTTCATATTTTTTTGTTGAAAATAGAAATTCATTATAATCGAAACAAATGAAATGTCCAACTTTGGTGCCATAGTAATAAATGCTCAGACGGACAAGCTCTTACAGAATATACAAAAAGCAATCGTTGGCACTTTCAGAGTTGGACCAAATCTCTATGAAACATGGATGATGTCCTTTATGAGCTGAGTCCTTGTCAGTGTGTAACTCTTTGAACTCCCAATACGCCGCGACATCAACTTTCAGATTAATATTGAGGTATTTGAAAAGTATTTTATTTTAGAACTGTTGAATATGTTGTAAATTCTGGTTATGTTCAAACGGTTCAAATAGCTGATGAAGGTAGAACTGCCGACTTCAGTCAATATTTATTTTATTAAGCTTAGCCTGTAATTAAGACCAAATTTAACTATTGAACATGATAAGTCTGAAATAAAATTATTTTAATTTGTATTTGAATATGTAATTTTTATTTATTATTATTTTTTAGTTCGTTATTATTATTTTTGTTTCAAAGTATGCTGCATTTATATGAGAACTTATAATAACATAAAATAATAGGAAGTTAATATATACGCTTATACCTAGTGTTAATGAAAATACAAAAAACACTTTTCTACTTGTTTCTTCGTAAAGGGGACTTTTAACTTAAAGTTTGAGAATCTATCGTGTAAGGATCCGCCAAATTAAATTAGCAGCTAACAAGACGGGCAAAGGAAGCGGGTCAAGTGAAAACCATAGCGTGATTTCACAACTTGACAGTTACTGTGGACGAAAAGTGATTAATCACCATCAGATTTCGGCTTTTCTTTGACTGCAAAAGTCACTTTCGCTAGATTTGGAAATAGTTTATTTCTTCTGTATTGAATTCATACAGCCCAGTGGTACTTACGAGAGAATATTAATATTGTATAAATTCCATTGGTACATTTTCAATATCCGAGATTTTTGCAAGCACCAGTAAGTTTGCAAACTTGCGCCATTTTTACTGGCTTTTAGATATAAACGAGATCGCACGAGCGGAAGGGTCAAGATATGATAAAAAAATAGCATTCGAATTTGGTACCTTATACATGATATTGCTTTTTAATAAACGAACATATAAAAACGTCTTAAAACTATTACGAAGCGGATAGCTAAGCGTGCTATGGAAAACTGGGACCGATGGCATGTGTGTTATTGACAACCGGGACCGATAATTAACGGTGTTTGGCAACCGGGACCGATGGCTAAGCATGTTATTGACAACAAAATCGATATTTGCATTGTTATATTTGTTATCATTTAAATAGTAATTAATTTTATAATAGGCTTCATTTATCAAAATGACCGATGGCTAAGCGGTATTCGAGGCACAGAGAGGACTCGCCGTGGTACGGGCCGTCACATACACTACTGGCCAAAACCTATCAAAATTTACTAGACAAGCAAATTCTCTGCAAGCTTTCAAAAGGCTTGTAACACAACGTACACGTACTCAGTAATGGTAAGGTAAAGAGACTGAACCGATGGCTTGCATGAAGAGCTTGGTGAATGTAAAAGTAGCAAAAGAGGTATACTAGATAATAGTGAAATGGCGCTCTTTACTATCTGCCCAACTCGTGATGATATGTATGTACCACAACATGCGCTAGAGCAGTTGATAGCTAGCTAATTTATATCATGTTTCTAAATGGACTAGTAGTTTAATAGTGCGACATAGTCTGCAAATGGGAGAAACTCGTTCGTCTACTCCTCGTAGTGAATAAGCCATTACTAGTTTTCCTGGCAATTACGAATGTCCTAAAATGGCGAGACTGGTTGCATAAAATTATATTGCACAGATGCTCGGCCCGAATCGGAGGCTGATAGTACTTACTTAACTGATTTAGGTTTGTGAGTGAGCTTTTTATTGATGCTTCAGTTAGCATTTCTGGCAGTTAAGTATAATTAAATTTAGAATAGTTTTATTTTATTATAAATATCGAAGTGGAGATTATTTTCATACAGAATACCTCACCGTCGTTAATATTAAACCTTATAATAGAAATGTTGTACAAAGACAGTGAAATAAGACAGTTTAACGTCGCGACTTTTTGTTGCGGAGGAATAGAAACAAAGCTACATCTCGACAACAGCGCACCCTATCGGGAACAGTAGCTAAGAACCACCCAGAAGACTCCATACGAAAAAAAGAACCGGTAATACCATTTAGGAGACCATTAAGAAGAATTACGGAAACGCACACCAGATATTAAAACTTTTAAAAAATAAAATTTAGAATGTATTTACCTAGTTATCTGTCTATATATGTTATAGGTTGTCTGTCTGGCTGGTCGAGTCACGACTCGACTAATACCGGCCTCTTATATTCGTGACTAGCTGCGATCGAGATAGCCAAACTAGACTAGAGCTGAACTTGACACGATGCATACATTATGACTGTTGCAGTTGAGCTTAAATTTTAATTGGGATGAATATATAAACTAAAAATTTCGGAAATTCTCACATAGCTCCATCTAGTATCAAACTCTGTGAAACTTATACTATGTGCAAATTATTTGTCAAACTTTCGCGATCTAAAATCTTAAACACATTTTCATGAGATTAGAACGGGTCTAATACGCGTCGCCTCAGCTTGTGACCACGGCTCATGTAACTTGGCCGTATTGTGGAGGTAAATAAGCAATTTAATAACGCGTCGTAGGTACCTGTCCCATTTATATGTCATTAATGTTCCACGGCGAATACATATGTTATCACATCGTTGGTCTTGATGTTGGCCGTACCCGTACCAATAAAAAAACCAACGGCAGCGGAACTTATTGGTCTAATTTTAAGACGAAACTTACTTTTAGGTTTTTTTATTATAGGTCATACTCCATGAAGCAAAATATAATTATTTGATTATCATACTTCGCATTTTTGCCGACGCTGAGACCCGTGATCGGATTTTGTAGAATGAGAAAGGGTACGAACAAAGGTTGAGATTTTTTTTCAATAAATAATAATTTATTTCATACATTGACAAGACCGCTGGTCTAGTGGTTAGTATACCTGACTGCTACGCTAGAGGTCGTAGGTTCGATTCCCGCCGGAGCAAACATTTATGTGACAAATATGTTTATCTTGCGTCTGGGTGTTTGGTATGTATTATAAGTAGGTATTTACAAAAAAAAAGTATATAAGTATTGTATCAGCTACTGGTTCCCATAGTACAAGCTTTGCTTAGTTTGGGGCCGGATGGCGTTGTGTAATAATGTCCAAACATAATTATTATTTTATTTTATTATACATACGTATCTGGGCTTACAATAATTTACCAAACTACATGCAGCAAATGTTGCAACTCAAGTCTCCGAAATAACAATAATATAATTTATGAGTAACAGGTTGTATGCAGAACAAAGCGCTAAGTACATGAGTCAGGTCTGTAGACTAAACTGCGTTCGTTCACATCACGTCCCAACGAGGTGATTCCGACGAGGAACGACAAAAACACCTTTATTCCAGACGCGTACGCGCGTGAATACAAATAACTCGACGCAATCGAAATTACAATCGAGCGTTTTTAACATTACATGCGTAACGTCCACGGTCCAATCAATGCGTGGCGTCCTGACGTCCTTTAAGGATACGTTTAGTTTCTTTATCGTAGTGTTACGTCTACTTCTGACATTCGACGACTTAGGCCCTAATAGTAGAGGAGCCCACGATGCTAAATGGGGATTCACTCGAGCGTCATGGGGACCTATTTTTGAAGGTTAGATAGTAGGTAGAAAATAAGGTTATATGATGTATTCCCCCCTAAGCCGATGGGGAGACCCCCTGCAAGTTTTTTTAAAAATGTAGATGAAACAGCCACATGGACATACTCGAGCGCGTCAGATTTTCAGAGGGGGTGTTAAGCGAACCCGACAAAAGCTACTATTCGAAAGACTGACGATTCGGACGTGACGCAAGCTCGTGATGAATTTTTGAAAATACAATATGCAAAAAAACAAAAAAGCTATTTTGAAAACTCGAGCGCGTCAGATTTTTTTACAGATGGTTCAGCTTGATGTCCCAGTCATGCTGACACTATAATCTGACGGTGATAGAGAGGATATTTCTTAAACTGATGGTTTGAAAACTAAAAAAAGGTGCCCTAGACGCGCGGACCTATATGGAGGGCCCATATATGGCGGAGGTACTCATCATGGTGCAGGGTACCCCCCTTATGTTAATCTGACGCGCTCGTGTAAATCCCAAAATCCCCGCTTCGGCTCCCTACTATAATAAGGCACTTATGAAGTTCCAAGTTACCACGTTTCAAGCCAGGGGTCCCGAGTTCTATACCTTCGTGGAATATGTTTACTTTACTGCCTAAAAACACGGCCTATTCTTTCTTTATGAGGGGTTTGTGGTGAAAGAAAGGAGTGTGCACCAATTACAAAATTATACAAAAAATATTAGAAGTGGTTATTTTCCTACGTGTTGTTTTCACTTGTTTGACTTTTAATGGCTATACATTCGAAGAGTTCCTTTAATATTTTTTTAAATGTATAGAAGAATGAAACCCAGTTCTAGGAACGGGTGATCTAGCGCCTCGCAAGTGCTAATCACAATATAATGAATGATGGCATACACCACAGTTGACGTTATGACGTATGTACATAAAATATTCTCCATATAGTAGAACCGGATTTAGGTGAGGGCAATCGGGGCTACAGGACCGGGGCCTCCACAAAAGAGGGCCCGACACAATAGAGAAATAGGAACAAAAATATTTCAAATTCCGACTAGTAAACAACTTTTATACTTATAGCTAATATATATTTGTTAAATAATAAAATAATCTATACTTGGTTCTCACAATAAATTATTTATTCCATTTAATTTGGGGCCAGGGGGCACTCTTTTATTGCCCCGCGGCCTCCAGACCTCTAAATCCGGCATGGCATATCAGAGCCGCTTTACAAACATTATTTACAGTAAACCGTCGCCAAGGCCGCGAATGGTCGTTCCTCTCCGTCACTTCGTGATCGACGACTTTTACCTTTTTCAAAGCGTTATGTCATTGGAGCCAAGCTATTTTCGGAGGCGCAAAAAACAGAACATTCCTTCACTGTGTTTGCATTACTCTATAAACTGCTGAACGAGAATGGAAAAGCTTCGAGTTTGTCTAGGTAATCCTTTTTGGAAATAACACATTCTAGACTTCTTCTAGATTTGTTGTTTAAAAGATGCAATATAGTATACTATTACCCGTTTTCCCGTAGAAATGAAGCATTTTCCCGCGGTAAAAATTAGCCTTTGTTCATCAGGGAAGTTGTATTTTGGTAGTTCGGTTGTGTTATAACTACAAATTACAAACAAACAAAGTAGAGACTTGTAAAGGAAAATTGACCAATGTCAGACAACTGTTTCTAGCACGCTATTTCCTTCACGTATTTACTGCCATGGTCACGTGTTCCTGACCATTATAAGATGGCACCTTATTACCAAATGGAGGCCTTTATTTCTTCCAATAAAAGACTAGCGTAAGAGTCTTTGTAAACTGGCAATTGTATTTCACATAGTGTGCCTATCCAAACAATTCCGCGAAGCAGTCGTGTGACGAGTGATGAATACCTTTGCTTAAGTCATTTGCTCTTAGCAACGACGGTGGGCTGTGAAGAAGTTTTTTTTGTTGATTTTAAGTTGGGTAAGGGCCGTAAGGTACAACGTATATTACACACGGTGCTGCTCGCCTTGCTTCAACTTTGCTTGACACGCACCGCGTGGCTAGATTCTGTGGCAAGGGTCGGTGACCATACAGTTTTTCAAACCTGTCATTTTTTTGGTAGAACCTGGGGGAGACTTATAAGAGCCTAGAGCCATAATACAGCCATGTATATTTATTGTGAGATTATTCTGCGAAAATTCTAGTCAAAGCGTGTATAGCCACTTTAGAATAATGGTCTTATTTTGTTAGAGTTTATAATTGAAAAACATATTGTTATTTAAAAAGCATATCATATAAGCATGTCATATTAGGGTATTATTTACTTTAAATATTGACAATATTTCGAATTAATATAATTTATATATTAGGTCCTTACATATGAAATTGGCGTTTTGTATGGGAGGAACAAAAAGTCGAATATTTTTTAATATAATATATTTAATTAATCAAAGTATGAACCATTATTTTCTATGCACTTTTGCCATCTCATAGGTAGTTCATTGATCCCTTTACTAAAAAAACACGTCGGACGGGAATCAATAAAATCTTTGAAGGCGATTTGGACTGCCCCATCGGAGTTGAATTTTTTCCCTTGCAAGAAGTTATCCAAATTTTGAAAAAAATGGTAATCTGTTGGAGCAAGGTCCGGGGAGTACGGAGGATGTCTTAGACTTTCCAATTGAAGCTCTTCTAATTTAGTAGCCGTCTGTAGCGCAGTGTGTGGTCTAGCGTTGTCGTGAAGCAGCAGTGGCGTGGAGCGATTGACCAGCCTAGGTTGTTTAGCCGCTAGCTTTTCCATCATGGTTTGCAATTCCTGACAATAGACATCAGCCGTAATAGTCTGGCCAGATTTGAAAAAACTGTAATGAACAATACCGGCACTAGTCCACCAAACGCTTACAAGTAACTTTTTTGGGGTTAATTTTCGCTTGGGGCAGGATTTGGCTGGCTGGCCAGGATCTAACCATTGCGCTGAGCGCTTCCGATTATCGTAAAGAACCCATTTTTCATCACAGGTAATGATTCGGTTTAAAATACCTTCATTATTGTGCCGGTTTAGTAATGTAACGCAGCAGTCGACGCGCGTTTGCCGGTTTGTTTCAGTCAATTCGTGAGGTACCCACCTTTCAAGCTTTTTAATCTTCCCAATTTGCTTCAAGTGAATTAAAACAGTTTTATCACTAACATTGCAGCCTGCAGCTAACTCGGACGTGGTTTGCGATGGATCCGCTTCCACAATAGCCTTCAACTCTTCATTATCAACTTGAGTCTCAGGTCGTCCACGGGGCTTGTTCTGCAGGTCGAAATTTCCAGAACGAAAACGTTGGAACCAAAAACGAACTGTGTTTTCTTTTGCAACACGACCGCCATACACATCATTCACCCTTCGAGTTGTTTCCGCAGCACTAGTGCCACGGCGGAACTCGTACTCGTAAATAATGCGTAAATATTTCGACGAGACCGCTGGTCTAGTGGTTAGTATACCTGACTGCTGCGCTAGGGGTCGCGGGTTCGATTCCCGCCGGGGCAAACATTTATGTGACAAATATGTTTGCCTTGCGTCTGGGTGTTTGGTATGTATTATAAGTATGTATTTACAAACAAAAAGTATATAAGTATTGTATCAGCTGCTGGTTCCCATAGTACAAGCTTTGCTTAGTTTGGAGCCAGACGGCGCTGTGTGATAATGTCCAAACATTATATTATTATATTTAAGGTTTTCCATTTTGTAAAATGAGTGACGCAAACAGAAAAAAACAGAAGAAAAAAAACAAATGAATGACGATCATCGAAGCACAAATACATGAGTCTATAGCTGTACAAATTTGAATTTGGAATTCCTTACCAAAGAGGAGAAATTCGTGATTAAAGTGGCCAGTACGAAAAACGCCAATTTCATATGTAAGGACCTAATATTTAATTCTTATTGTTGGTTTATGAAATAGGTCATGAATGTATATGAAGCAAAGGTGTGCAAGTCAACAGTGACATGGCACTCTTAACTCTCTTTCTGGCTACCCCGTGAGACATTTGGCGTGATGATATGAATGTATGAGGAAGGCTTGTTTCACATTTGAATTTGAATTTCTATAAATCTTGAAGGTTGTGTTTGATCCAGTGGAGTCTAATAAAATTATCACTCCACGTGGTCCATGCTTTTTGTCTGCAGTTTTTGTACCTCCGGTCACTGTGAGTATTCTTTTGTTATGATATTTTGTCCCGATTTTCGAATTTTAGTCAAGATGAAGTTACCAGGTAGCATAAATAAATCGAGATTTTCAACATACATACATTTACCGAATTATGTGCTAAGCTTGACACTCAAAGTATTTTTTTTTATTCTGCATCTGCCACGGTTGATCTCTAACGCATTTTGAGTGTAATTTAAATAAATAAACATGCTAAATTTAAATAAATTGTTAATCTGCCTTCGCATTCCATGACATTCTCGAATCGATCGCATGCCTGTCAACTGTCAAGTGTCAAATATGTTATCCGGCACAAAATAAATTCTGATTAGGTATATGTCTAACATCTTAATCATGTTTACATTTCGTGTTAACATGGCATTATAACCAGTGACAGGTGAATGAACTTTACTTTAGTATGAACATAAGTCGAAATATTACCCAAAAATCTATATTTTGGCATGCCTAATACGTGTATCGTTAAAGCGGTGGTTGAAACAATGGGTATTGTCGATTGTGGGAGCTGAATCACTCACAATAGTCAATTAGTGAAGCTCTGTGGATTTGGTAATTGCCGCGGTGGGCGGATACAAGGCTGCAAAGGATTTTCACTAAAAATCTTGTTACGTTAGTATTAGGGTCGGTAATGAGCCACGTAGTAGCAAGTCCTATTACGGTAACTACGCTATCAGGTGGGTAGTAGTGTTTTCTTAATTAAATAAATCATGAGTAGTTCGATTTCCATGGCTTTAACACCATTTTTACCACTAAATTTTAGTGAATAAAAGATTTGTAAATAGCACAATCTGTTTTGTGTCAATATAAATAAAATAAAGTTAATAAAAGATGTTTAAAAATGTATTAGTCCTGATTATCCTGGTTGGACACGCAAGTAATATTTTTATACATTCAAATAATCTATTGTATTGCACATCGTGCAAATTAAAATAATCAGTATGAAGTCGGTAACAAATTAACAATGACATTGAAGTTTCCGTTACAATCATAGATACATACACCTGATGAGAAACGGTGCTAATGAAAACTCTTTTAGGTCATGGAGGATGATATACCTGACTGACCTGACGATACGACTGACATATGTAAATATATCCCGTCAGAATTAATTTCGTCCTATTCACCTATCCGCTGATCGACTGTCCGTCCTTATGTCACAGCTATTTTACTCATAGCAGATTTGTCACTATATTTATAAATAGCGGCCCGCCCCGGCTTCGCACGGGTAGACATTTATCAAATATTTATACCCGTGCGAAGCCGGGGCGGGCAGCTAGTATAATATATAGCTTACTCAGTGATAATGTAGCTTTCTAACAGTGAAATATTTTTTGAAATCGGTCCTGTAGTTCCGGAGCCTATTCAATACAAACATACACACAAATATACAAATATTTCCTCTTTATATATTATTAGTATTATATAGATCACAATATTTTAATAAGCAAATATTTTTTAGGATTATCCCAAGAAGCCTCATTAAAGTAGCTATATGAGCTGACATTTGCCCTGAAACAAGAAAAAAGGGAATAAAGAAACGCGGGAGATTTATAAAAACACGATAAATCTCATTATTTCGCTTCCTCCGGAGGCTTTTAATGAAAATAAGTGTAATTGGTCCGTAATAAATATTTCAGTGGAAAATTAATTAATTATAATTCGCTTTGAAGAGATTGGGAACCAGATTATTACGCTCAGAGTTGTTTTTATTAAAACTGGCATTTTAAATTAATTTACTGTAAATCTGTGAGGGTTTGAGGAAATTGTTTTGCACCTGTCCCAAGAATTAACTCAATTGCTACCTTGAAAAATCTAAAGGTGTCATATAATAATGGTTGTTGGTATTTCAAGCGCTACTAATGAGTTCACATTTGCACATTCCCTGTCTGGGTCATAACAACGCTACTGTATGTAAGTATTTACAAAAAATATATATATCAAGGGCTGGTTCCCGTAGTACAAGTTTTGCTTAGTTTGGGGCCAGATGGCGCTGTGTGATAATGTTCAAGCATTATTCATTTATTTACTTATAGAATACTAGCTGCTCGCCCCGGCTTCGCTCGTATGGACAATTTTTTTTTGCATTTATGGGGATGAAAAATAGATGTTGGCCGATTCTCATAGATACCGGATAAACACAAAAAATTTCATCAAAATCGGTCAAGCCGTTTCGGAGGAGTATGGCAACGAAAACTGTGACACGAGAATTTTATATATTAGACGTAGTCGAAATTTGTTCTTGGTGAGGTTTCAGACGCCCTGAGAGATGGTATGAATTGGAAGCTCCCGGTCCCGAAAGTCCGACCGTTTTAACTCCAAAGGCACAAATAAATAACTACTGGGTTACTATAATTATAAGGTACTTTCATTCTTTATTCGCCTGTATCTCTTTGATCCATTTTGCAAATGTCGAAGAAAGAGGAAGTATTATCTACGTTCCCTTTAATTTCGTGATTGTGTTCTGAAGGTGTTCAAAGTAAATTCACTTTGTATAGCCTTGCTCCCGGGCTGCCGTGACATTTTGATTCTGTGTTTTTCTTTCTTTTATTCTTTATTTTCGGGCCTTGTGTATTGGGATCTCAATTAGCTGCAATGTCATTATAGTGATTATGTAATTTATTTCATAATTTTTTATATATTATAAGAATCACTCCCAGAATCATATGCATTTTGTTATTGTGTTTTAAGATTATTATATTTTTATATGGAGGAGCAGGTCTGTATGTCCGTCTGTGTTGAAGATAATCATGATTATATAGGTATAATTATGACGTTGCAACTTAGGGAAAATCATAGCCTTTGTTTGTTCCCTAAAATTAATTTCACACCGATTTAGTCGCTAGCAATACGTAACTAGTCAATTATAAATCGAGTTTTCAAATTAAATCTTTTACGTTTCAGGTGGAGTGGATTTAACTACTGAAGTATTTCACGATAAGAAAATTGAAGAATTAATTCGCGTCAATTTGCATTCGTCATCTCGAAATTCGAAGAATGTACAAATGAAGATACTGAGAATAATTGAGGACAGTTGAGGAGACCTGCAAGAAGTTCGAGTAGATTGGTTAATTATCTTTGGTTATCTAGCTGTATGAGTATTGAGACATCATAAAGCTAGGTTACCGGAGTTAAGTGCCGTCTAACACAACGCTTCGACGAGAGAAGATGCTATGAAGATCAGATGGACTGGAAGATACATCTTGTACTATCTTGATTATTTGTATCTATATGTGTATTGTTAGAATAGATCTAAGTACCTCTTTAAGTAATATCGCAAATATTACGCGGATTCACCCTCGCGGTTTTAGAGAAATAATACGTAATTATGTAAGAAGAGTGACTGAATGAGTTGATGAAAACGATATACAAACGTTCAACCCCTGTTTCACCCCCTTAAGGATTATTTTTTGAGACAAAAGATAGCTTACGTCCTGCTAAGTTAAAATCTCATTGGCAAATTTCTTTACAATGCGTTCAGCCGTGGAAAGGTAGCAAACAAACAAACATCTACTTTAGTATCTATAATTATTAGTATGGATTTATGTTTGGATTAATAATCGGATTAGCTTTAATTAACCGCAGCATGTAATTAAGGCAAATACATTATTGCTACTCGGTAATAAGCTCCATGTCACTGTGTTACATATGTACAATTTAATATTGCTGAAGAATGACATGTTTGAAACTGGCGGAGTATATTATATACTCATGTATGTATGTATGTATGTATGTATGTATGTATGTATGTATGTATGTATGTACGAGATTGGTGCTCAAGTCAAGAGTGAAATGGCAATTACAATAATTAATATACAATATAATATTGGTGAAAAATTTAAGCTAAAGAGTGTTCGAAAACGGCGGGCATGTATCAAAATCATTTATCCAGTTTTGGCCCTAATAAGGCACTTATGAAGGTCTAAATTACCACCGGTTCGGAAGAAAAGCCATCTAAGACGATCCAGCAAGAAGCTCAGTGCTCTTTCAATTTTTTCATGTAACAATCATGATATAAAAATTTGTAACAAAATTCACATTAGTCAGAAATTACAAATATCAAAATGAAAGCTACCAAGTTGGTTTTTGTCACTGCTTTCATGAATGTATGAGATATGAGTATGTATGAGATTGATGAATTCAGGAAAAAGGTGTTCACGTCAAGAGTAAAATGGCGCTCTCAATTTTATTTATAGCGTGACGTTATTTATATATATGTACTGCCGTTTTCTATGTGTGTGTAAGTGCATACAGAAATACAGTGTACAAAATAGGTCTTATGCGGTAGGTATAGATAGTGTGGCAAAAAGTCTAGGCGGAACAAAATTTTTAGCTACTGGAAACCTTCACAAAATGGAATCTATGTTATGAAAATTACATTTCATTTTTTTTATCGAAATCCACACTATGAAGCGTTACCTGCTATTTAAGCGACCCAAGTTCGAATCGCAACGATCTACAGCAATGAGTTTTTCTAGTGAATAGTTAGACCACGACTTTACGGTGTAAGAAAACATTGTGAGGAAACCCGAAATTCAAGGACGATTGTAGTGTCTAGGAGACGGCGACCATCAGTCACGTTGCTTGGCACAGAACTATTTTTGGTGTAAAGTGGGTTTTGTCTGCCTACCTCTTTGTTGGAAATTGTCAGTTGAAGTAGCAGCTAACAGTAGTATATTAGTAGTCTGAACTTTGTCACCAAAGTAAGTGTGTTTTCTTTGAGGTATCTTGATGACGTCACAGAAGTTTCTCGAACGCCCACGGGCTTTTGAGTTTTGCGTGAGTATCGTCGGTACTATAATTAATGTTTGCTCTCGCGGTTGATGAGGGCAATAGTCTGAGATTTATTTTCTTGTGAGACAATTATTTGAAAGCATATTTACTTACTTTAAATAAAAAAAATCATTAGATTTTTCAAAGCTGTAATGTATATGCGATTTTTAAAAACATCATAATTTCACTCGTAGCTTGCATAGAGGTTTAAGATTAAATAGGTTCATTATAGCGTGGTGTTCCCATTGGGAACCTTCGTGTAAAAAAACTCGTTAAAGTGTCACCATCTCGCTTTAGCACACGATACGACCTATCATGCAGTCGTGTCACACTGTCAGACTTGACATCAAATTTTAACAATTACCGCTATGTCTGATTCCCGCCAAAAACTCCAAGCCAAGACTTTATACGAGTTTTTTTAATGTTTTTATCGGCTTTATAAATATTCTGCCTTTAAATCATTATATTAAATGTCAAAAATATCTAAATTAAATCTAAGCACTGTCATCCAGAAAATATTATCTTTGTGCAAAAAATACTGGCCACTTTCGTTTGTGACAGCGAAGTAGATTTATGAGACATACCGGCTCCATTAGTAAATTGGAGTTCCATTCTATTTGTTTCATAATTTCTTAGGAACTGGAATAAAAGTAAGAGTACGTCGGTTGTTACTTATTCATGATTTGTGAGAATTATTTCTCATAATCTGTTTAAATGTTTTATAATGCAAGTTCTTGTAAGTTTTTGGCGGAAATCAGACAGAGCGGTTGAGTTTTCTTCCAGTGTCTGGTAAATTGTGTGATCTTTAGTGTGTATTTTCGATGTCATTTTGTCCAGTAAAGTTTCATTTTGTGACTGATTTATTTGAAAATAATGCTGTGGCCTTTGTGTGAAGTGAAGTATCATTTTGATCAATGGGTTACCTCTGACCTAAAGGTATGTTGCGATCTGCTAATGCAGTGGATTGTCTCCAGAAACTCCCGCATTAGAATGCATGAAGCTAGCAAAAAATGGGAAACTTGACAATTCTCTGACACTCGACACTGCCAAAAATTGTCCTTGAAGAGGATTGATTGCCATAGTTAGGAAGAAGAAGTAAATACATGGTAAAAAAAATATGACACGCGGTTTTTGTTCCATAATTAAATATAAATAGAATATTTTTGGTTTTATACTTTTAGAGCATGAGGTTTCGGTTTCTTAATTTTGAACGTATTTTTAATTTTAACAATTTCTTTATTTCCACTTGTACAAAGAAACGGAGTTTAAATTCAAACATAAATGTATTACTTTGGTCCGTGTACGAGTACCTTCATTCAATATTAGCCTGTCTGTAAGCCCGAGGGGAGAGCTGAGCGAAATGTAATATCGAGAATTTTCTCATTACTCCCTCCGAGCAGAATCAAAGAAAAACACAGGAAAATACACGCGACCAAAAATATCGGTATTTCAATTTGTATGAGTAAACTAAGATAAAGAGATTTCTCCGAAAAATACACGTTTGATTTGTAAATTGTAAAAAATACACGGTTTATTATTTTTATTGAGTTTATTTATTTTCAAAGGGAAATATCGCGTTGGTGTTCACCGAATAGGTTTTGGGAAGTTCGAAGCCGAATATTTAACATTAAAAGCTCTTTTAATTCTTTTGTTTTGTAAAATTAACTGTGTTATTGAAACATTCATTCTGTGAACCGTGTGGGAATACTGGTATACTAATTATAATATTATAAAGAGAAAAGATTGTATTTTTGTTTGTAATGTAAAACCACAAAAATTACAGGACCAAATTAAAAAAATATTTCACCAGTATAATACTGCTTAGAAGTCAAAGCGGTCACCGTAGCAGAAATCAGCCAGGAGAACACAAACTGTAAAATCAATGAGATACATTTTATATTACATTACTACGCAGGCGAATTTGCGGGGAGAAAGCTAGTAAAATATCAATAAAATAAAATCCTTGCCTACAGGGACTCCTTTTAATAATATACTTTAACTTTTGCTCGCGGCTTCGCACGCGTGGTAAAGTGAATAAGTCAACATGTACCCATATATAAAATTCTATTTTTTTTTCTTTTGACCACTGCTACCTATTTTAATGGATTTAACTTGAAAAAATACGGATTTTCATACAAAACTTTCTTCCCCTGTTTTACCCCTTAGGAGTGGAATTTTCAAAAATCCTGAAACACGTATTTATTTATTTTTAACTGAAAGGCCAAATACCAAATTTCATGCGTTTAACTTCAAAAACGACGGATTTTCATACAAACTTTCAACCCCTATTTTACCCCCTTGGGGGTAGAATTAATCAAAATCCTTTCTTAGCGGATGCCTACGAAATAACATATACCTGCATGCCAAATTTCAGCCCGATCCGTTCAGTGGTTTGGGCTGTGCGTTGATAGATCACTATGTCAGTCAGTCAGTCAGTCAGTCACCTTTGAGTTATATATTATATTTTACTATTTATATTACATTTTTAAGGTTTTTAGTTTTAGGTTTTGTTTTTAATTGAAATAAAATAAAAAGAAGGAAAAACAAAATAAATTTAATTATGGACCTCCTATTTACTTGATTACTTCTTTCATAAAAATAGTCTTAAAACTGAGTAATTGAAATGGTGATGCGGCAACATGCAGAATGCCTCGTTAAATTTAATGTTACATTTTTATGGTCCTTAAAAAGCCGTGTGTTCCACGTTTCGATTCTCGTTACGACTCCTGTTGGAACCCATATTATTTCGTCCTTAGTAGACGAAGATCAAAGGGAAAATCTTACAGTGTTCTCGAATTGTTAATGGGAGGTGAGTGGTCACGGCTTAAATTTCAGTGCGTTGATTGCCGGGTACAAAAGGCACGTATGAATTTGGAATATTTAACAGAAATAGATAAATTATTTAATTGGAAGTAATTACAAAAATGCTGGGGTGACTATTTTGTATTTTTAAGCTTTAGAGAACTGCATCTACGACAGAACAGACAGACTTTTCTATAGAAGGATATAATTATTTCATGGGGGGTTGACTAGCGATGCATAGGTACTGTCGCCGAATATTATAGTTTTCGATTTCAAGCTTTGGTGATGAAGGCAAAGGCCCAGCCCTCCAAAGGTTGGTCCTCTATCAGCAAAAATATATGATAGAATAAGAACAGTCTAGTCATAAACGATTTCCACAACCGGGATATTGTGGAAGTAAATTTCGCAAAAAACGCCCGAAGCTCGGTCAGATACGCAAAAAGTTATATAACCTGAAACTGGATGAGAGTGTAATATTTTTTGATCCCATTGCGGCTTTACAATGAACGGTATTACGTGACTATCGGCCGAATTGAATAATGATATTCGATTGTTGCTTTTTTAGGCTTAAATTCTTTATGACACTCTAGGGCAGGGCTGTCCAAACTACATAACTAACTAACCTTCGCGGGCTAACTAAATTAACTACAAAAGCTGGAGGGTCGCTGAAAAAATTTTTTGAGTTTTCAAGTAAAATAATACAGAGTAACAACTTCTTCACAACATTCCCCGAATAATAGTAAAACTAGCTTCACTTTAAATATCATGCGAATAGAATGTTACAAGAATAAAAATAAATAAATAATACCAAATATTGATCATATTACGTTTTGACAAAGAATTCTACTATCCAAACTCTCTCCAAAACTATTTTCTGATTAATACATGCGTCGCGGGCCTCATGAAAATAAGCCGTCGAAAAATAGGCCGTTGTTTGGACAGCCCTGCTCTAGGCTGTGACGCGGTTCCTTAGTTCTCAATACATTTTATGAATAGTTGCACTTCATTTTACTCTCTGCCTACCCCTAAAGTGATAAGGTGTGATGATATGTATGTAACTATGTACTACAATTAATTAAATTCCTTTCATACATTTTTATTTGTTTTTGAGTTACTACGCGATATATACTCGCTGCCTATCCCAGTGGGGTTTAGACTAGAGATGTTTAATATAACCATCAACCAATAAGTTATCTATTTTCCAAACATTAAACATGACATGTATATGTCACCGGAAGATGACAAGAACCGCAAATTTATAAATTTCCTAGGAAATTCTAGGTAATTTATCAACCTTCGTAGGATTCTAAACGAGAGATTAATAGTATTAATTTACGTTCACCGTTTGTAACATTGTAGTCCGACATGACCGTGATAGGTTAGAAGGCTAAGGCGCCTTAGCCGACGTTGGTTGTTTTTTTTTGTTCGGTAATGTTTATTTATTTGCGAAAATGTGGGCGTAAATTAATACAATTAATCTCTCGTTTAGAATTCTACCTAAATTTCCTAGGAAATTTATAAATTTGCGGTTCTTGTTAACTTCTGGTGACATATACACAATTTAGTGAATATAAATAATTTAGGTATTAGTGATACCAATCAATTAGTAATAATCTTTATAGCTTCATTTGCTATTACAGATACATCTAAAACGTCTAAAGGGTACATGTATGATGTATTCTGTGCTAGGGTTTCATAATTTAGTCGAATAAAGTTAGAAAAAAGCAGGTCGTACGGGGGACCCCCGTCAGGAACGAAGTTCCTCACGTTGGTAATTGGAAATCGCGTGGAAATTCCCATGCGTTCAGCTCTGAGGTTCCGCGCTAAGGAATTTCGTTACAATAAGTTAGAGCAAGACAAGTAAAAGAGCAACGGGAAATCAGAGTAATGTATTTTGTCTTTTCTGACAGTTAGAATGTAGGTTAACGATGCAAGTTATTTGGGGCGGCCCCATGTCTGGTGAGCTTCACCCCTCCCGCCCTATATGTACAGTGTCAGTGAACAAACGAATGACATGTTTGCGACGGATCTGTGGTGTGCAATGAACAGTGCTATTGAAATTGTATTTGCTAAAGGATGTGGTTATTGAGTGTTGAATTCTACGGATTCGTAGACTTCTAAACTTAAAATTAAACTGTTACAGGTCCAATTCCGTACAATTTGTTTATTATCACTTAGCTGGCACACAAGCATACGGCCCACGTGATGGTAGGCGCCGTAGCCTATCTAGCAAAATCAGGGGTATCACTAACACGTATCCAACCCTGTTGTTGATGAGGACTCACTGTGCTAGCACACTACTAGCTTAAGAATAGAATTATTTTAAGAGAATAATAAAACAAAATGAAAATGTGCTGTTGTCCGTTTTGGCTTTTGGCAAGTGCGGGTGCGCACAGATATAAACATTTCTAGTTCATATGCGGTTCTAGGAACATACTGCTTTAGTGAACTCCTTGAGCTAAAACTTTGGAGCGCTGTTGTCAGCGACGTCATCAGATAAATTGCACCACGACATCGAGCGTAATGACGGTGAAAGTGCTCCAATTTCAACGACACTTGAACAAAGTGACCGGTATCTTTGTCAGCTCTCTCACCAGCTCCGGTAGCCGTGATCGTCTAGTGGTTAGGACCCTACGTTGTGGCCGTAGTAACCCAGGTTCGAATCCTGGTCACGGCAGTGACGCACTGTCGCGGCGGAGTACATTTTTGGTACATTTGATGTTGTATTGTAGACAGTATTCTCAGTCTCGATTTAATTTCGAACCAGCTTATGCCTTCGACTATGTCCGCGTGAACTGAGAAAACTGACATATTGGAATCAATAGTATGCTAGACCCCAAGTTGATCGGTGTTCCTAATTTAAATAAAACCGTCGAGCCATTTCGTTGCGATTGAGTAATGCAAAACAAACAAAACCATTCGGTCGACTGAAAATGCTTAATTTCTATTTGATTGACTGAAAAAGACCCGTATCCAGAGCCGATTTAGTTAACAGGATGATACGTTAGTACCTACTAATGCAGTCTCAGGTTGCAGTAAAGAGCCAAAGTGATCTCCTTTTTAAAAATAAGGATACTTTGTGTTGATAATAAATCCTCCTTTATTTTAATTCCATTCAAGTATGTACCTACCTACTCAGGATAGGGACTTGAAAATGTAGGTATGTCATCTTATGTAAGTACCTGTCCTGGTCGTGGAGAGGTACAATAAGGCAAACTACGTCGAGGGAATGCAATTTTCAAAGGCACTCAACAAAATTTGCACATCGAGTAGTACCATGGAGGTATCGGAATTTTGCTAACATTTTCACAAAAATACTTGGAAGCCTTGCAAGCATTGGAAATAGTATGTTTATTTTTCTTTTCGGCCACGACTTGGTACTCGTGGACAAAAATCAAGTGGAAACACCTGTTTCTTTTCCGGGATAAAAAGGACACTAGATTATTCTTTGAAGAGCCACGTTTTTGCCATCTGTTTTGAAAATAAGCCTGCACTAACAAACATATTATTATACCTTACTTTATTGACACAAAACAGATTAGTTTTAGGGTCGGCAACGCGCGAGTGATACCCCTGGTGTTGCAAGCGTCCATAGGCTGCGGTAACCGCTTACCATCAGGCGGGCCGTATGCTTGTTTTCCACCTTAGTGGTATAAAAAAAAATTAAACTATTTACAAAAAACATTACGATCCGTTCAGCCGTTCAGTCGTGAAAAGATAGCAAACAAACAAACAGAGTACTTTCGCATCTTTAATATTAGAATGGATTTACTGGATTTCTGATTGCATATCAATGTGAAAAAACTTTATAAGGTGTACGTGATGTTTACTTATATAAATTACTAGCTTCTGCCCGCGACAACGTCCGCGTTGAGCTTAGAATCTCAGAGGAACCTAAAAGTTTCCCGGGATAAACACTATCCTATATCTTAATCCAGGTTATATAATATCTGTTTTCAAAATTTCATCCAAATCCGTTAAGTAGATTTTGCGTGAAAGAGTAACAAACATCCATCCATACTCACAAACTTTCGCATTTATTAGTAGGATTTATTCCGTAGATGAGATAGTAGGATAGATCCGACTATAAATGAAAGCAGGAAAATGTAAAAGTAACTAAGATATGCGTAAAAAGGCTTCGTTTTAACCAAAGAAATAGGATTATGGGATGAAGTAAAACGATTTCTGCAGTTAAGAAGGATTGGGGACACAACTTTGGTCCGATAAAGGAAACTAATTGGGGACCGACGGATGTACGCGTTCGTTGAATCGACTTTTATCCAATGCGATCCGGATTTCGGATGGGCCCGGATAATTATAAGAAAATGTTTAGAATAGGACCCTGCGAGATTCAGATAAAGGTTACGATAACTTCTGGTTTTTAGCAAATTGAGTTAAAATCTCTAACAGAAAGACAGATTATATTAAATTCATGGATTTATATATTAAACGGGTACCCATATATGGGTAACTTGATGGTAGTATGTAGTAGCGAAGGGTGACGCTGGTCTGTCTCACCACCTGTCACGGCTGTCACGTTAGCACCATATTATCTTCGGTGGAGTGTGGATGTTGTGACACCTCTGCCTATCTTTACGGGGACCATTTTGGGAAGTCGCGAAGACAAGAGAAGACCCATATAAGGTGCAACCAATTTGAATTTCTTCAAATTTTAAACGTTCTTTTCTATACTAATATTATAAAGAGGAAAGATTTGTATTTTTGTATGTATTGAATAGGCTCCGAAACTACGGGACCGATTTCAAAAAATCTTTCACCGTTAGTAAGCTACATCATCACTGAGTAACATAGGCTATATATAATACTAGCTTCCCGCCCCGGCTTCGCTCGGGTAGACAAAATAATTGATAAATGTCTATAGGCTCCGAAACTACTGGACCGATTTCAAAAATTCTTTCACCGTTAGAAAGCTACACTATCACTGATTAACATAGGCTAGCTGCCCGCCCCGGCTTTGCACGGGTAGACAAAATATTTGATATAAATGTCTACCCGTACGAAGCCGGGGCGGGCCGCTAGTATTTAATAAAATCAATCCGTAAACGGAAAACCCTGTGTTAGGAATCATAATCCTGTAATTTTCTAATTCCATGTACATAGCTTGAATAATAATTGTAGAAAGTTCACAGTTTCGTGAGCAAGTTTAATTGGTAAATTAATTTCTAGCTCCTGTATCCACTAATAAATCCAGCGCCTGCGGGTAACTTTAGGGCAACACGATGAGCGACCTTTGCTCCACTGCAAGTACCTGGCGCTGTATGAACTTACAACGCAACTATTTAATAGTTTGCCTCCAAATAGTCATTAGTTCATTTTTTTTGTATTTAACTTACTACGCATCATCGCCCTTTATAAAAAAATGTTATATGGAATAGGAGACGTAGGAGTAGCATTAGTATATTTTATACCACTAAGGTGGCAAACAAGCATACGGCCCGCCTGATGGTAAGCGGTTACCGCAGCGTATGGACGCTTGCAACGCCAGGGGTATCACTCGCGCGTTGCCGACCCTTCAGAAATATCTTCACATCCTCAAATTAAATTATAAAATATTAAAAGTATAAGACTCGTGTCAAAAGAGTTTTGATAAATAAAGCCTACTATAAAATGTATGATTATATAAATGATAACAATGCTTGGAATATACAGATTCACTTTGCACAAGTGGCTCCCTGCTCCTGGTAATTGTAATAGTTAAAAATATTTATTACATGAAACCAGTGACAAAACCAACTTGGTGGCTTTACCTAAACGGAGTTTAATAATAATAATGAGTAGCGACACCACGGACCCGAGGCCTCCAGGGGGCGGCGCCTAGGCCCCCGCCTCTGGCTTGCCTTCACTGGCCGGCCAGAGTGAAGCGCGAGAGCTATATGCTCGAAAGGGTGGAAGTGCGCAATATGCGTAATAGCGGGGAAACCCGCTCCGGGGACTGCCGTATGCCAGTACCCGCGATTGTGAAACCGGTGCACACCTCTCGACACCCTTCAGCCGCCTGCGTCCAAGTTGCCCCTCAGCGGCATCTTATACGCCGCACGGAAGGGGGGCCCATCTAGCAGGTGGCGAGTCACCGTCTGCCAATTTTTATCCAATATTGAGACAGATTGCATGGCAGACGTCCGTAGTCTCATCCCATAGCCCAGATATCCCAATCCATTAACAGTTCACCATAATAGCCCAATTTTAGTTTTCAATCCCCATGAAATAGTTTCTGCACTCGGCTAGGATCATCCCCGGGTGCAACACTATGCACTCCGGGGATGATACTCGCCACGTGTATCCCTTACCAAATATTAAAATTCTCGAACGGGCCTCTACGTGTTGGATATATATCCCCACGCAAGCCTAGATAAAGGACCGGACCTTATGAGTATTGCTTATGAGGCTCCGTGAATTTAAGAGAAATATAAATAAATAATAATAATGCTTGGACATTATCACACAGCGCCATCTGGCCCCAAACTACGCAAAGCTTGTACTATGGGAACCAGTAGCTGATATAATACTTATATACTTTTTTTTTTGTAAATACATACCAAACACCCAAACGCAAGGCAAACATATTTGTCACATAAATGTTTGCCCTGGCGGGAATCGAACCCGCGACCTCTAGCGTAGCAGTCAGGTATACCAACCACTAGACCAGCGGTCTCGTCGAAGTTTAATAAGAACTTTACGTCCAATTGTTATTTATTGTAATTATTATTAATTGAGTTTCATCTTAGCACAGCTGAGCATCAGCATGTTGTTTAATATTAAATTAATTAAGGTCTTCCCTCACTCAAGCAAAATTTTTTTACGGTACACATTACACAATTCTTACTGAAGTTTCATAGTCAAAGTGTGTTTATATTTCCAATTGTAGTGGAATTCCTCTTACGATATTACCTGGCTAAAAAGTAAATTAATTTCAAACATTTGATATCTCGTGAAGCAATTATAATTGGAGCTTCGCTGTGGCCTTTAGGGTTGAACAAAAACATCATATTTCAAGAAACCCCATTAAACTCAGTAGGTACAATCCATCTTTTAACAAGTTCAACTAAGATGGATTGTTTGTCTTAAGAGATTGAAATTGAAGAACCGTGTTGCTACATCAATGCTTTAAAAGAAAATATTTGATTTGGCTTAGGTATTTACACGTACGAGAAACATACTAATATTGGTAGTGAAACTTGATTAAAGCTCTAAATAAATAAAAATAAGGACGGGTAGGTTACCTTTTAAAAAAATGCACGCGTGTGTATGTGTGCGTGCGTGTGTTTTTCTATAATCAAATCTTTCAAGTCAAATTTGACCCACATCCCAGTGTACGATTGATTTGAAATTTGACCCACATCCCAGTGTACGATTGATTTGAAATTTGACCCACATGCCAGTGTACGATTGATTTGAAATTTGACCCACATCCCAGTGTACGATTGATTTGAAATTTGACCCACATCCCAGTGTACGATTGATTTGAAATTTGACCCACATCCCAGTGTACGATTGATTTGAAATTTGACCCACATCCCAGTGTACGATTGATTTGAAATTTGACCCACATCCCAGTGTACGATTGATTTGAAATTTGCCATAGGTACACGTTTGATTCCCGTGTGCCGTCATTTTTAAAGAAAGAAGAAAGGCTATTACGCTGCAAGATGGCGATTTATAATTTCCACATAATCTCCCTATGATATTGGTATCAACCGTTAATCAAATGAATGTGCTAGATGACCGACTAAAATGAAATAAAATTAAATAGCCCACTTGATTTTGAAATCGTTACATACCTACTACATGATATAATTCCTAAACCCTATTCCAGTTGTATTTAATAGCGATTACAAAATATATGCCTGCAATATAAAAGATTTGTCACAAGGACATGTACGACAGATATTTGCCAAGCACGTGACACTTGAAATTTAATGAAGTTTCAAGAGCCTTCAGGAAAGAGCTGTAGGGCGGGTTTGAGGGGATCTGAGAGCTAATTTTTTCGACGTCTTGAACGATGTATTATGTGATGACAGGTTCACTGTCACCGGGCACATAATAAACCAATAAGTACCTGTACGATAAGTACAGTAATATTTTGGGGAGTTGTTTAAAATCACTAACGATTCGTACAAACATATCGTCACGCCAAGTCCCTCACCGGGTAAGCGGAGAGTATTAGGGCGCATTATTATGCCTGCCCCAGCAGTTCCGTACGCCATCTCGCAAGAGATTCATATACCTACTACTATTACAGATACATATTGTATCTCGACGAGTGATGTGAATTAACGGCTCAACAGGAAAAATAAATTGAGAGGCAGGCGTTTAAAATACGATTTTTTTATGGGAATTTGAGAAAGTATATTAAATGAATACATTCATATATTATCATCACGCCAAGGGATTGGCAGAGAGTATAGAGCGCAATTTCGGTCTTGACCTGCACCCCTCTTTTGTCTTTTTTTACATTCCGCAATCTCTTCATACACACTCGCCGGCTCCGAATTATTAAAAAATATTTTCATGATAAAATCATACTTAATTGACTGTGACTGAACCTATGTGGTAGCAGTTTTACGCTACGCTTTTGGTAGTGTTGTGTTTCTGCAGTGTGTAAGGTCTCCTTGTCTTCCTTATGATGCGCTGTGCAGTAAAGGGACCTTTTTCTTCAGCTAGGTTGATACCTATCATCATAATCCTTTTATTATGTAAGGTTGGCGACGCGCTAGTCATATGAGACGTCTGTCGACTACATATACTAATTACTATCAGACAGGCCGTAAGCTTGTTTTTTGCTTTTTTTTAAAAAAAGGATTATGATAGGGCATTTTTCATTGTCACTTAACCTGTTATTTTATTTTACCTTAAGCGCATTACTATGAGTATTTATATACAGGGAATAATCCACTACCAAAAAGTATACTCCGCCGCGACAGTGCATCACTGCCGTGACCAGGATTCGAACCTGGGTTACTACGGCCACAACGTAGGGTCCTAACCACTAGACGATCACGGCTACCGGAGCTGGTGAGAGAGCTGACAAAGTTACCGGTCAGTTTTGTCGAGTGACGTTGAAACGAGAGCACTTTCACCACCGTTACTGGCTAATCAATTCTGTCATGCAATGCAATTGATTTTGATTGAAATACTTGGTCAGTTTCAACTGAGCAGACACAATTCAACAGTCAAGTCGTCAGTGAGGCGTTAAGGACCAAGTTCAACACTTGTGAAGTTATATGAAGATTCATCTTTGGGAATATTACTTGGCAAATGAACTTTAAAACGACTGCCCTCGTTAGGGGTAAAATTTTCAAAGGTATTGAGGATATCCCTGGAGATACCTATCTATAATCTATTATATCTGGGCCCGTAGGTATTCTGTATGAAAATTCCAATCACCATGACGTCATTTTGAAGTAGCAGGAACATAAAAAAGGATGTTTTATTTACTCATGTTAGAATTTGACATAAAAATGACGTAATAGTGTTGAATACGATAATAAATACCATACAGAATTAGGGATGAACAGAGTTCTATTACATAAAAATAAACATCATCAAAATCAGTTCACCATCAGCGAAGATATCGCATAACGAACACACAAAAAATATACACCCCAAGGTCCCCAAGTAATGGGTCCCCGACAGAAATATTTCATTGTATTTTTTTCAAATCACCTTTGTTTTCTATTTGTTTACTTTGTTACAGCTACGAGATAGTACTATTGGAGAGCGAGCTACAAGTAAACATAAAAAACAAAATTTGTTTATTTTCAAATTAATTCCAGCCTTGAGGCGGTGGGTGGACGGTGGTCTGTCTTGAATTTCTTGGGTGAAGCCAGTGTGTGGACGGGTCCCGACCCAGTTTAATGCACTTCCGAATGTCAACTTTACCAGTGCCATTACAGTAGGTACTTAGGAAGTACCTATCCGCCGTTCTATGACACGATTCAGAGTTTCAAATAAAATGGAATGGCTAATAGGTCACACGGTGATGTTCATAAAACTAATGCAGTTTTACGAGCACTAGGTTTATTACTGGAAATGGCATCGTTTACGATTGGTTAGCGTGGTCGGTTTATGATACATTTGTTAGAAGCCGTCGCTAGTCCACGTAGTACATGTTTTAATAGTCAAACTGCTCGTTCCTTAATTAATTTGGAAAACATTTTGCTAAAATGTTAGGTAGTACTTCTACCTAATCAATTACTAGCGGTGCCTAGTGATCAAAATTCGACCACAATTCGGAATATTGACATTCAGTAGAACAGTAAATCAAAGGGCATTCAGAATTTCAGAAGTGGGTTATCCCATTTAAATTGGAGCCACTGACTGAGACTGTAGCTCCACCTTACAGAAGACCGCAGTGAAATAACACTACTTGATGTAGTGTTGTGTTCCTGCGGTAAGTAAGGTTGCCAGTGCTCTACGAGGATATGCTGGGCTAGTAGTATTGCTGCTAGCACAGTGAGTCCTCATCAACAACATGGTTGGCACCCCGTTAGTGATACCCCTGGTATTGCTAGCGGCTATAGGCTACGGTGACTGCTTACCATCAGGTGGGCCGTATGCATGTGTACCACCTAAGTGGTATAAAAAAAATGTGTCATATGTATACCTAATGTTTATTTAATTTTCTAGAGTATACCCTGTGATGATCTTTCATACATGCATCAATTTATTCTATAATTCTTTATACACATAGATTAGGGGTTGGAAAATGGTTTCAGCAACATCCACTTCGGCTCTTATGAGAATCTTAGTGCACGGCTATTGAAAATTACGCATTCATATGTAAACCAGTCTCAATGATAAATCCAAAACTCCTCGGAGAGGGTGACTGAAATTTGCATTATTTAAGTCGAATTTGGGTCAAATATTGGAAACATTTAAATTACTTCGTCAAAGTTTTGTCAATTGTTTACACCTACCTACAGAGGGAATGTGTCGATTTGGGATTATGCAGATTACTCTTTATTTATTTATTTATTTGGATCACCAACACATTAAAACATTATGAAATTACAAAAATAAAACATTACAAAATAGTTCTTACATAAATGTCAACCCAATTACAGGTAACCACAGCTATTGCAGAAAGCTAAGTAAACTTATGATAATATAATAAAGTTGGAAAATATATAATACAAAACAAAATGTAAAGATAAAAGAAATATAACAAAAATAACATAGCTAAATGCTTGGAGCATAAAATAAAAAAAATAAAAATTAGAATGTTGGAATTTAAAATTATTAATATGTATTTTTAAATACCCACTTCCACTGTATCGAAATAATCGTTTAGTTTGATTTTAAAATCGCGGATATTATCTCCGAAGATATCAATACTAGTGGATTTGGGCAAGCCATTAAAGAGTCTGAACATTCTGCTCATAGGGGAATTCAAGCCTAGGTTAGTCTTGTATGAACGGACTTGGAACAGTTTGTAGACACACGCGCGTGGTAATCTTGATGGGGCAGATATATTTATGTATGCTAGTAACTCTGGGTAGTCAATGTGGAAGTTGCACAGCTTATGTAGCAATGTAAGGTCCGAGATTTTACGCCTGAAGGAAAGTGAGCGACTTTTATAGTGTTTAAGACGGACAGCATAGGAGTTAAGATGACGATTGTTTGTATTGTACGCAAGAATGCTTAAGAATCTCCTTTGTACCCTTTCAACTCTGTTTTTGTGCACGTTATAGATAGGTGACCACACTTGAGAACAATATTCAAGTGTACTTCTAACCAAACAGTTAAAGAGGAGAATTTTTGTTTTGTGCGACTGAAATATCTTAGTGTTTCTTGTTATAAAACCGCTCATTTTAGACGCTTGTGCTGTAATTTGGTCTATGTGATCATTAAATGTTAGCTTCTTGTCTATGAGAATGCCCAAGTCTCGAATGCATTCAACCTCTTTAAGTTTGGTTTGATTTATCTTGTATGAAGTTTTAATAGGAAGTTTGTTGCGGGTAAAAGAAATAGAAAAACATTTTTCCGCATTGAGAACCATGTTATTATCATGGCACCATTTAGAAAGCCTATTGATGTCACTTTGTAACAAAAGTGAATCGTGTAACGACAATATAGGTCTTATTATTTTGAGATCGTCGGCGAATAGGTAGGCTACTGAGTACTCAAAACAATCCACAACTGAATTAATAAAAATTAAAAATAACAATGGTCCCAAATGAGACCCCTGTGGAACCCCGGATGTTGCTTCAAATCGTTGCGATTGGATTCCATTCGCAACAACAAAACATTTACGTTCATTAAGGTATGATTCGAACCAGTCGAGCAATGGACCACTTAAACCAGTCTCTGAAAGTCTACTCAAAAGTAATGTATGATCAACTTTGTCAAACGCTTTACTAAAATGTGTAAACAGCGTCGACTTGAGTACGTTCATCCAAGTGATCTGACAGTTGTGAGATAAGAGCCACTAAATTTGAAGCTGTTGACCTCTTTGGAATGAAACCGTGCTGTCGGTCTGTGAGTTGTGATTTAACATGGTTATAGAGGTGCGGATAGACTAATTTCTCAAAAATTTTAGGGAAAATTGACACAAGAGAAATTGGTCGGTAATTTTTGACATTTGATTTGGAACCATCCTTGTAAATTGGGACAATCATAGTTTCCTTCCAGTGTGTGGGGAATAAACCACTTCGGAGCGAGTCATTGAAGATGTTTGTGAGTGGCAATGCTAGCTGCTTGGCACACTGCGTTATAAATATTGGTGGGAGTCCATCAGGACCAGGTCCTTTAGACAAATTGAGTCTTTTTAATGTATTGAGAACTTCAGTTTCCGATAAACGGATGCCACTTAATGTAGCCGGCAAATACGGTAAGTTACTTACTGTTTTAGGAGGGGTATGTTTTATTTTAGTACTATAAATCGATGCGAATGATTTAGCAAAAAGATCACTTATTTTTGAGCCATCCGTAACACTTTGTTTTTCTAAATGCATGCGAGTTGGTATGTTGCTACTTCCTTTACGCTTCTGTTTAATGTATGTCCAGAAATATTTCGGGTTCTTAATTATATTATGTTCCAGCTGATCACATTATTTTTTGTAGCATTCATGCATCAGAGATTCACTTCTCTTTTTTAGAAGATCAAATGATAGTTTATCCATAGGGTTTTTGCACTTTTTGTATCGTAGACGAGTTTAATTTTTCTCTGCTAGCTGCTTAATGAGAACCGGAGTGAACCAAACTTACGGGATACTTATAGTGTCTGGATTTAGTTAAGGGCACATTATCAGCAATAACAGATCTCAAGACCTTTTATAATACTTTTACCTTTTCATTAACATCCCTGCAGGTCGAAAATGCAGCTAACCAGTCAAAACTGTTTAACTCTGTCACTATGGCTTTATAATCAGCTTTGTAAAAAATTGGTTTTGGTGGTTGAGGCGTTGATTTGAGCAGATCGAAGTTTATACTAAGTAGGAACTAAGAACTAAGTAGAAAGGAAATACGATTGTTTTTCAGGAAATATAGCTGCTATACAAAAGGTTTGTTTTTTGAACTATAGTGCATACATTCACATCAATCCAAAAAACATGAGTATCAAAAATCTGTTTCGATAAAGAAGTGCAGAAATTAGAGTAAGGAAAACAAAGAAAGTTGAGAATTTTGAGCGTAAGTATACAAAAACACAGTCTCATTCCCGACCCAAAGTACTAAGTACCTAGTAAGTGTTAGCCTTAAAGGCAGCAAGATTTCTATAGCATACATAAAGGCTTAATGACTGTAATGTAAATATTAGGTCCTTACATATGAAATTGGCGTTTTTCGTACTGGCCACTTTAATCACGAATTTCTCCTCTTTGGTAAGGAATTCCAAATTCAAATTTGTACAGCTATAGACTCATGTATTTGTGCTTCGATGATCGTCATTCATTTGTTTTTTTTCTTCTGTTTTTTTCTGTTTGCGTCACTCATTTTACAAAATGGAAAACCTTAAATATCGCATTATTTACGAGTACGAGTTCCGCCGTGGCACTAGTGCTGCGGAAACAACTCGAAGGGTGAATGATGTGTATGGCGGTCGTGTTGCAAAAGAAAACACAGTTCGTTTTTGGTTCCAACGTTTTCGTTCTGGAAATTTCGACCTGCAGAACAAGCCCCGTGGACGGCCTGAGACTCAAGTTGATAATGAAGAGTTGAAGGCTATTGTGGAAGCGGATCCATCGCAAACCACGTCCGAGTTAGCTGCAGGCTGCAATGTTAGTGATAAAACTGTTTTAATTCACTTGAAGCAAATTGGGAAGATTAAAAAGCTTGAAAGGTGGGTACCTCACGAATTGACTGAAACAAACCGGCAAACGCGCGTCGACTGCTGCGTTACATTACTAAACCGGCACAATAATGAAGGTATTTTAAACCGAATCATTACCTGTGATGAAAAATGGGTTCTTTACGATAATCGGAAGCGCTCAGCGCAATGGTTAGATCCTGGCCAGCCAGCCAAATCCTGCCCCAAGCGAAAATTAACCCCAAAAAAGTTACTTGTAAGCGTTTGGTGGACTAGTGCCGGTATTGTTCATTACAGTTTTTTCAAATCTGGCCAGACTATTACGGCTGATGTCTATTGTCAGGAATTGCAAACCATGATGGAAAAGCTAGCGGCTAAACAACCTAGGCTGGTCAATCGCTCCACGCCACTGCTGCTTCACGACAACGCTAGACCACACACTGCGCTACAGACGGCTACTAAATTAGAAGAGCTTCAATTGGAAAGTCTAAGACATCCTCCGTACTCCCCGGACCTTGCTCCAACAGATTACCATTTTTTTCGAAATTTGGATAACTTCTTGCAAGGGAAAAAATTCAACTCCGATGGGGCAGTCCAAATCGCCTTCAAAGATTTTATTGATTCCCGTCCGACTGGTTTTTTTAGTAAAGGGATCAATGAACTACCTATGAGATGGCAAAAGTGCATAGAAAATAATGGTTCATACTTTGATTAATTAAATATATTATATTAAAAAATATTCGACTTTTTGTTCCTCCCATACAAAACGCCAATTTCATATGTAAGGACCTAATATATTTATTTTTTGGTCATCATTTCAGAAAGGAATATGGGTGATCAAAATGAAACAATGAGTCTCTAGGCACGTTCCAAAAATAATATCGCATTAGGTTTATTTTACGCGGTCGATATTTGCATTTTGCGCTATCAAAGATCACTTTAGACTATTGTAGAATATCTATATAATAATATATATTTATTTAATAATTGCACGTGTATTAAATGGTATACATACATTATACAGTACTTATAGCTATAATACACACCCTGTAGGGCTCAGCAATTGGGAGGAATACGCTTAGTGAGTAGAGTATGTACATAATATTCTTAATGTGGCACTAATATTTTACTTATGACTTATTTAAGTTTCATAATTATTTTATGTAATAAACCTATTTTAAACATACAAATCAATATATTTAATTTTATTTATCTACTTATCTACTTAGAGGTATTCCTGTTATTTCTTCTATTATTTTATTTCTATCATCTAAATATTCTTGAACAGAGTAATAGCATTTGTTATTTGAGAGTTTTTATCAATTGTATGTATTTATTGTAGTTATTTTCATTTTTTATATTATCAGGTAACTTGTTGTATATTTTAATTGCTGTAATTAGTGGGCTTTTGGCGTGAATTGTTAATCGGGAAGAGGGAAGCTGCAGTTGATTTTTGCGTCTAAGCATATATTATATTTTGTGGGTACATCTTCGCATTTAGTAAACAACTCCGGATATTTTCTTACTAATTTACACATTTCTAATATATATATATATATATATACATGGCAAGGTTAGTATTTTGCGTTTTTTATCTGTTCTTAAATCGCATTTAATTAAAATAGTATTTATTTTTATTCCCAATATTAGCGCAACATTCGAGCCGTTATGATCATAAAACCAGTCTCTGAAAATCTGGCAAAATATCGGACTCCTTAAAGTGAATTAAGCATGGTAGTACCCGTTTAAATCTGTAATTATCATAATTTTGATGACACTATTTTATTTGACATGTGGTGCGCAGTTTAATATAAGCAATCTCCCAGAAGCAAAAAATGGCTCCGCCGCGACAGTGCATCACTGCCGTGACCAGGATTCGAACCTGGGTTACTACGGCCACAACGTAGGGTCCTAACCACTAGACGATCACGGCTACCGGAGCTGGTGAGAAAGTTAACGAATAACTTGATTGGTTTGTTGTTAACTGGAGTACTTTCACTGATTGTTTGGTAACAGTCGGCGCATGACTTGGTAAAAAGTTAATTGCTTGCTACATTTCACAATGTAAAAGAATTTACTCAATATTACGTAGAATCGCTTGGTACGGAGGCCCGCAATGCTATTCTGAACAATTGTGCGACTAAATTCGTGAGCAGGTAGGGCGAAATTCCAAAAACCACTTGTCACAATACTTTGACAGCCCGCATCAAAAAATCAGCAACGAATTTTATCCAGTCGGGCAGTCGCTGATTTTTACCACTTAGGTGGCACACAATCATACGGCCCACCTGATGGTAAGCAGTCACCGTAGCCTATAGCCGCTAGCAACACCAGGGATATCACTAACGAGTTGCCAACCCTGTTGTTGATGAGGACTCACTGTCCTAGGAGCATTACTACTAGTCCAGCGATCCTCATGGAGCACTGGCAACCTTACTTACCGCAGAAACACAACACTACATCAAAGTAGTGTTATTTCACTGCAGTCTTCTGTAAGGTTCCCAGTTGGGCGGCTCCAATATAATCCACGTGAGATCCCAATCCCAATTCGCCCTACCTTTCTTTTTAGCTCATGTTGTGATTAATCACTGACCTTAAGCTTAGAAAAATTCATTGGTTCAGGCAGGGATTTGAATCTGGGCCCATCAGATGACAGGCCGTTGCTTCAACCACAAGGCCTATTTATCATCAGCTCTCATTGAAACTAAATGCAAATATGTTTAAAAGTTCATATATAAAAATAATTAATATCTTATTAATAATTAATATATAATATAATAAATAATCGTCAGATATTTTTTTATACGTACATAAAATGCAAAATGTTATTAATGAAAGCTATTTTATCTATAACTCTAAACAAATGTTATCAGCAACAATGTTTTGACAAACACAGAAAAAGAGCGTAAAATCTTGAAAAAAATTAAACTAGAGTGAATTATTGGACAAAAACATAGCGAATGCTAACGTTCTCGTAAATTTTAAAACCTAACAATAAAGCAAAATGCTTCGTGTGACAGGCTTCGGAAATATAGTAGTTTTGGATAGTTGCCAAGTCTAAGCTTGCTAGCTGCTTATCGTGACTATGCTTAGGTATTCATGTTTTGTTGTTGCGAAGCTTGTGTACGTCTTAGACCTTTCAGCGTATAATGGTTATCACTATGCGCCATGCTGCCGTGGTGATAGTAACTTAGTGACGCTTAATCGTGTCTTACTTCATGCTAAGGTAAATGCGAAAGTTTTTATCTTTTTATTTAACAACAAAACGATTACACGGGATTTAATTAAATTTGGTATTCATTTATTTAAGGGTTTAACATAAAGTACTGTTTACTACAAAAAATATCTCTATTAGTGAAGCCATACTAATATAATTAATGCGAAAGTAACTCTGTTTCTTTGTTTTCTACCTTTTCAGGTGAGTGAGCCGTGAGACTAGTGTTCTCAACAATCTTATTTTGGTGGTTCTTGAGATGTTTCTGTTACGCCAAAGTTTTGTGAGACTTGTCATGGCAGTTTTTGCTATTTGCATTCTTCTCTTAATTTCCAGCCCGCAACCCCCCTCGTTGTTAAGTGTTGATACCACGTATATGAACTGATTGACTACTTCGTAACTTTGAAGTATCCTAATATGCCTATTATTAAATAGTTTTGATATTTGCAAAACGACCCGCGAAAACATTATATTTTTTATAGAAAACCACGAGTGTTTCAGTTGGTACAAATATGAAACAGGACCATCGTTAGACTAAATCAATTAAAAAGGATTTCCCAACAAGAGCTTAAAAATACCGCTCAACATTTTAAATTGAGAGCTACATTGATCAACCATTCTCGTTTAAAACAAATTCCGTGACAAATATTTTGTTATTACAGGCTTGCTTATGTACTTATAACACGTTTCGTATCGTCCAGGGCAAATGAAAGGTTGAATGTATGTGGATTTTGTTTATTTTTCTACGCAACTTCGTTAAAACTCAAACTCAAAATCATCTTTATTTGAAGTTAATATGTAAAAAAACTCACAATTCAAGCGGTAACCATGAAATTTTGCACACACGTTGTCAAGCGCACAGAAAAATACCTCCAAAAATCCTTACCGTACCATTCATAAAAAAAGCTTGTATTTTTTATCTCTAGGATCAAGCGACGAATTCGCGAGTAATAGCTAGAAATAATATATTTATTAAAACAAAACAGATTAAAATAATTACAAAAAACAGAATTTAACCTACCTACTTATAGATAAAAGACCTGACCCAAACCAGAATCATGCAAGAGCGTGCCAAGATATACTTAAAACAAAATTATCGTTTAGACAGAGAGCGCCATTTCACTGTTGACTTGCACACCATTTGCTTCTTCTATCTACCGTTCATTCATCAATCTCTTTATTCATGCACTCCGGTTCCTAAAAGTTCAAAGCTTTTCTCGTTGTATTAAAGAATCTATACATATAAAAGTAAAACTGACTGACATATCAACGCACAGCTTGAACAGCTGGTTAAAGACTTGAAATGTTGACAGTAGATACCTTTTATGACGTAGGCATCCACTTAGGAAGGGTTTTTGGAAATACCACCCCTAAGGGGGTAAAAGTTTGTATGATAATCCGTTGACTTATTCGTGCCATGCGAAGCCGCGGGAAAAAACTAGTGAATACATAATAAAGCTTGCGGTCCCTGAAACGAGCGTTCTCATTCAAGTCACGACGCGAGTTACGAACTGTGCGTAACGAATCGACAGGTACACATTATGTAAACTGCCGTTCGATTACAGCCTATAGACATGGATTGAAAATTGCTCGTACAATCAAGCGTTCAAGGACTTTGGATTTGGTTTGGGTTGTTTAGAATGTGAAAAGAGTAATCTTAAGAGAAATAATAAAGATCTAAACAAACATAAACATAAAAGCCTTTGTTTTGATTAGAAATGCAGTTTAGGCGTAGCATTGTATAGGATTAGTCATGGAATGGATTCATCGATGATAGAAGCCTTACTTTATTGCAAAATATTACCTACTATCTAACAAATGTAATAGACAACAGCCCTGTGATTATAAAACAGTTAAACTTTTCTAGTCAGTCAACTCGTATGGCTCTTTGACTCTTAAAGCCACTTCACTTGTTATTTTGTTTTAATCGTTTTGAGGGTGGATTGATATTCAAATGTATCATCAGTGCCGGTAGCAGGAACATTGTAGACAACGTATTCGAAAACGTAACTCGCGAAATGTCAAAATTGTCATACTAATTTTTAGTTCCACTTTTCACCGCCGCAGCGCTGTTCATTTGCCAATACAAAAATAGTCGAAGGCGATACGAAAACGTTGTCGACAATGTTCCTGCTACCGGCACAGTACTAGAATATGCGGTTAATTTATAATCAGGCATTTAGGTCAGAGGTAACCTCACCCAAGAACCATATTACAGATATCATTACCAATGCAAATAAAATTACTTAATTAACGAAAATTAACAGTGCATTATAACTAACGACACACTGCAAAAATTTTAACCGCTTTTCCTGCTCACTCTTTTTAAGGTTTTAGTATATTTTTTAATCGTAATTAAAGCTTTTAACACAAGTCTTTTGAGCATCCAACTTCTGCCATAGTAGTAAGTCAGTGGTTGTTAAAACCAACAATTACACTAAGTGCTTCAACATATTATGTAGAGACAAGCCTAAGGGACTTAACACTCCGCAACAAGTACATTAGTACCGCTGGAATTTGAACATTGAACGATAGCTTCAAAGTTCAATTTCAATTAATTGTAGATAAAAAAGGTAGACATCCCAAACTTCTCGGACGTCGATAGAGTAAAGAACAGGATTTATTTTCAATTACTTGTGAAAATTGAGTTCCTCTTGAGGATCCTCCAAAGATCCTATAATAATTGTGTCCTTGTCTTGCTTTCTGTCTGATGTGTACCTAATTTGGTTTATTTCTGTATACAAAAATGATTATAGGTCACTGTTATAGGTTGACAAATTAGGTATCTACTTTGAGACTGACATTATTAAAACTAATGTACCTATTATAAAAATAAAAGAGGTTTCATTTGAATGGAAATATTCGAAAATAGTTCAAATGCCGAACAAAATTACCAATTTGGTTGAAATTTGGTTTACGTGTATTTCCATGGTTCCACAGACGCGAATGTATTATGCCTACCTAATCTATCTTTCTGTACATATAAATAAAAATGAATCGCCGTCATGTATGAACTGTACGTGTATATTTAGAACGATTGCACCGAATGTTATATTTTCTTAAATGGGCACGCTATGCCGGTCCGGGCAGCTAGTTTATTATAATCTCAGAGTAGATAATATAATTATAATTATATGTATTATATTATTGCTTAAGTCTTGATAATTATATTTATGCATATATAAATATTGCAAAATATAAGAAGTCGTTTATGTTGTAAATTACCTTTTAACACGTTCACTGCTGAAAAACACAAAATCACTTTTCATTTATACTCTATTAAATGACGATTACTGACAAGTTCTTGAGGACTAAATAAATTTATTAACCTGCCAAATTTAATCGATCATATATACTTTGCTTGATTTTTTATTTATTTTTTTATACCAATAAGGTGGCACACAAGCATACGGCCCACCTGATGGTAATATCAATCAAATTGTCCCATAATGTTTCCCAATGGACCAGGGCGGAACGAGACGGTAGAAAAAAATAGTATTTTGAAAACAATCCACGTTCCCGGTTATATTTATTTAGTAGAATATATTTTTTATACCGCTAATGTGGCAAATAAGTATACGGCCCACCTGATTGTAAGCGGTCACCGTAGCCTATGGACACTTGCAACACCAGGGATAACACTCGCGCGTTGCCGACCCTGTTTTATAATTCTCTCTCGAAAATATAACAAAGGCTATAATACTAGAAAAGGTCGTAACCTCTTACGAGTACAATAGAAGTATTTCATACATACTTAGGAGCTCCGATCAATCTCAAGGCGGCATTGAAAGGAGGCCGGGTTCGAATAGAAATGTAAATATTGCCGCAAATTGCTGACTGGCGCGTGTTGCCATAGTCGCGAGGTAACGGGTGCGAAATGATTTATTTAACGGATTTGTTAGAAACTGTGGGACTTACCATAAAATGTAGGATCAAACCAAATAAGCTTGAAACAAGAGTATTACAAAATTAGGTGAGCTCTTAGAACACGTGTTTTGGTTGATTTTGAATGGACTTCGAAAGGGAACAGGTTCGGAAATCGATCTTTTGTTATGGAAACTGATTAGTCGATTCTAGACCGAATTGATTCTGGTATTTCTTTTAACAAACTTTATGGAGCCGTATGAAGCCGCTTTTTTTTCTAAAAATGACTTGCTTTAATTTATTATAATCTTGATCTAAGCTAACACTTTATCATAATTTTTAACGCTGAATCAATAATACCTACCTACCTGCACTTTATTCCAACCAAATATAATTAAAAGCCCCTATCGCTGAGAATCAGCATTGCTATCCAGCGTGGCAATGCTGCCACCATTCTTGGCACGCTACCGCATGATTCCGGTTTGGGTCAGATCTTTTATCTATAAGTAGGTAGGTTAAGATGTGTTTTGTAAATAGTTTAATCTGTTTTAAAGCCCCTATAATTTATGTTTATATTACATCATCAACGAATAGTAAATAAATCATCAATACACAAACCCAGCCAAAAACTCCCAAGAAAGCGACCGTAATAATATTACATAAGAAATAGAACGTAACAGTTACAAACTAAACAAATACCGAAACAACCCTTTAACCGCTAACCGCACTGCAAAGGTTTCGTAGCCGGTGGCCGTGAAGTTCCTGCAATCTGTTGTGCATTGCTGAATCAGTCACAAACAGCAATGTTTTATTCATAAATTATATGATACAATAAAATTTTATTTTCGGACCAGCAGATCCATAGTGTGTTAGCCTTAGAATAAGGACGAGGTGTTATTATAGTAACAGTATAGCTTATTGATTAAGGTACGAAACGAAAACAAAGGTATTACTACAAAAAAATGCCTTACAAAAAGATTAGTCTTCTTCTTCTTCTTCTTCCTAGCTATGGCAATCAAACCTCTTCAAGGACAATTTTATAAAATATAAATGCAGACGAAGCTAAAAAAAGACGCAGTGTAAAAAAACTAAACGAAACTTTACTGTATATATTAACACCGAAAATACGCACTAAAGATCTCACACTCTAACCCAAATAAAATCTCAAACGCTCTGTCTGAATCCTGATAAAAAATACGTATCATGTAGTCATTAGATTTAATCCTCATGACAACGTCGGTATAGTCTCTACACCACAAAGAAGGTCGGCGACTTGTCTTCTTGAGTCTATGGCATTCATTTCTCCTCTTGCTCAAAAAGTTCGTTATTGTAACGTTCCAGAGCGAGGAAAAAAATGAATATCCTGTTCTAGGGGAAAAGGTTTTACTTTTATATTTTAGTCTCATACTTAGAAAGACGAAATTATTTATTCATAAATAGAACAATTATTAATAAAGACTCGACTTATTACATACTGTTTTTTTTTAATGGATCATAGAATACAAAATATATTATAATTTGCTTTGTCCGCTTAATGAGTGTGATACGGTCGAACGGCCTGCGCCCAGGTGTGAGCTCAGGCGTGGTTTCTTCCTTGGATTGTTGGAAGAAACCACGCCTGAGCTCACACCACACCTGGGCGCAGGCCGTTCGACCGTATCACACTCATTAAGCGGACAAAGCAAATTATAATATATTTTGTATTCTATAAATATGAATTTCCGCAAAGTAAAACCTGAATCAATTCAATTTAATGGATCAACCAAATCGGTGATTTCTTCGGAGCAATACGAGCATTGCGTTGCTACAGAAGAAATAAAAAGTCATTGGCGCTAAATCTTTAGAATTTTTCTCTAGTTACATATTGAATTGATGACCATAATTTATTTTTGGATTATTTAATTTTTACACATTTGTAGTGAAAAGCAGTGTGTTACACACGGCGCTTAAACCCATCGTAACTCGGTTTATATTACTCCTCGTATACAATGGGTCACTTTAGCACCTTGTATAACAATCTACTATAAACTGTCTAACACGTAAATTGATACGAGAAAATGTCGAACATTTTGAAAAGACAAACAAGTGTATATTCACTGTGCGTATCTTATTCCCGACCCCAAAGGTTGTTGAAATAGGTCACTGAAGGTTATGTATATTAGAATGAAATGATAATTCTGTTGTTCAAAATTACTAAACTTAACTAATTTGACAGGTCTGAAAGTCATGCTATCCCTTTCTCATGTCCGGGGTTAAATAAGGATGGCAATATTTTTAGACCTGTCAAATTAGTTAAGTTTAGTCATAGTGAACAACAGAATTGGCACCATAGAGTTTATAGTATAAGGTTTATTATATACGGCGTGACTGTTTTGGGTCACACATAGTGTGGGTTACAATGTGGTAATTTAGACCTTCATAAGTGCCTTATTAGGGCCTAAACTGAATAAATGATTTTGATTTTTGAATGCGCCCTCCTTTATAACATACAGGAAGAATCGAAGACGATTTTAATCTGTAGCGTGAAAAACAAAAGTTCAAATTCTCAGCCGCGTTAATAATCAAACCTCTTTTGATGTTATTTTATTATGAATGCACTGATAACAGCATCCGTACTCAAGCTCTGAGTACTTACTAAATTTTCATATACACAACTGCCTTTCAATAAATCCAATGTTAACTGCTTTTTCGCCATTTACAAAAATGGCGAAAAAGCAGTTACTGGTTATTTTAAGATAATATAGATAAAGTTACTATTTTTAATTAACTAATTTATCAGCCATTACCCGCGACTTCATCTGTATTTGTTTAAAGATAAAAGTAGCCTACGTCCGTCCTTAGGATATATATCTCCTTGTCAAATTATCTGACGATCCTTTCAGCCTTTTAGTCCTGAAAAGGTAGCAAAGAAATGAACAGAGTTACTTTCGCATTTATAATATAAATATATAGCAATATATCTACACTTAGGTATTTTGTACAACTTTCTTTAAGACAATATAAATAATCGGAACTTCTTAATCAATGGCCAAGCTACCGATGATTAAGGTTGCAGAGCGCAGAACCTGACAATACGTGTCGTGTCAAGGAGTACTGCCTTCGTATCCGACCCTTGACCTAATCTTCGAGCGAGAGCGTCTAAAGGTGCCCGAGGCTCGCTGAAATGACTATCAGCACAACTTTATTACGAGATGTGTGGGACTAACAAGTAGTAATTAAAAAAAACACGATTCTCACTTAGAATGCAATTTGATCGTGGTGAATTTTATTCCATTTTTGAAATTATCTGTGAGATTATCCCGTATGACAGTTGCGAAGATTCTGACGTCAGTTTAGAATGATGAGAATTGATTGCCATAGTTAGGAAGACGAAGCAGAAAAAACTGCTAAAAGTTCGAGACATTCGTTATCAAAACCACCATAATATAACGGTCCGAACGTCAATTATTCAACAATGGTACTTTATAATCGTAGATTCTAATATGAACTAAATTGTTACAATGAAGCTTGTGTAATAAGAAAAGATCAAGATCATTAACGTTTAATCAAACGCTTGCTTACGCGTATTACTCGTAATAAATTCGTCAACACGCGTAACGAATTACAGACTTAATACAATAAATTTATATAATTAGTTCTTACAAAAGATATATTACGTCTAAAACTCATTAAAACTTAATATAAAATAAATTAAGTTTAATGAAAAATGTCTCCTTAAACAATTCAGGATGAAGGATGAAGTGAAAAAAATATTTCAAAGTAACACGTAAAGATCCTGCAAGCTTTGGTCGTTTCAGTTTACTCCAGCCTTTCGGGACGGGAGCACGCCGCCCGCCCTCGTCACGCCGGAGCGTGAAATTCGCGCACTTCAAACTCAATATAAACCTAAATAATGACCAAATTCGCAATAAAACGCAAATCGTATATCTGAAGCTTGTTTATCTATGTGCAAAAATTTTAAAACAGAAATGAATCATTAAAAAAATTCTCTATCCCAAAAAAGTATTAACTAAAAAAGTACCTTCAATTTTTAAATTTAAATAAATTTTCATCACAATCAGCCAGCAACACACGTAATTTAAGAAAATGTAAAATAAAAAATATGAACGTCACGTGAAGTGCGCGCTTTTGGCATCATTAAATAAATGAAGTGTAAAGGATTATGGATTGTATTCTAAATAAAGTCGGATTTAGACTTTGGAGCGACAGGGATTGAGCTTTTGTTTGTGGTAAGTCGATCCGAATACTTTGCTTATCTGTACACACCCGCATATTTACGTTTGGGAAACTTGGGAGCCGAAAGTAGACTTATCGGGGGACTACTTATCGAAATAAATTACTCAGATAAGATTACGTTTCGCATCGATTTTGTATTTAGACTACTGGTTTGTGTCTTTAACATAAAAATTTAGAGTTCTGCCAAAATAAAGGATTATATTGAAGGTTTATAGTGAAGGATTATATAATATCTAATATATAAAATTCTCGTGTCACAGTTTTCGTTGCCATACTCCTCCGAAACGGCTTGACCGATTTTGATGAAATTTTTTGTGCTTATCCGGTATCTATGAGAATCGGCCAACATCTATTTTTCATCCCCCTAAATGTTAGAGGTAGTCCAACCCTAAATTTTATTTTTTATTTTTTAGACCGCTTTCAAAAATTCTTTCACCGTTAGAAAGCTACATCATCACTGAGTAACATAGGCTATATATTATACTAGCTTCCCGCCCCGGCTTTGCACGGGTAGACAAAATATTAGATATAAAAGTCTACCCGTGCGAAGCCGGGGCGGGCCGCTAGTATATACAAGGTTTATCGGAAAGGGGGTCCTTATATTTAGGCAATACAAAGTATCACCTGTGATTGTTACACAGCCGACGTCCCGACTCGGAGATCGTATGTTTTTAATTTCATACTAAAATTAACTTATGCAATTTATTTCAAAATAGTAGCAACCCTCATGAGCTATAGCTATGCATTTTCGATGAATGAGGCGCGCGGCGGCAGGCGGTAAACTACAAAGCGCCTTACACGTGCCGCACCCGCTTAAATTAACCTACTCAGTAACAGTGGATTGTGCATCCATTTCCGTCTACCTATTTGTTTGATTTTAAATTATCTAAAACTTACCTGTTCTAATGATTATGTTGCTTTATTTGATCGGACACGTCACGTATTTGTTCACTTTAAGAATTAATCGTTTTCCGTAGGGAAGGACACTTAAAGTAGGTTAGCAATTGGAAATTGTAAAACACGAAGCAGTTGGATTCTATTACACTATTACGAACTGTTTGAGTACTACGTGGGTACGAATCTTCAAGGGCAAGGGCTGGCGCACTCGCAACCGTCGTGACGTCAAAGCGACGGTTGCTGCGAGCTGCTACCAACAAGAACTACAAGAAGGGTTCATATGTCGCACTTCTCGCTCGATGCATAAAGCAGCACGTCGGTCGATGAACAGATATTATCACGTATCGAAACACTTGCGGAGAGCCCCCGATGCTCTCATACGTACCTACATCCATCGCAAATCTACCAATGCACAACATAATAGTCCTCCTGATTGGTGTAGGTCTCCGTCGACATTTTTGACACAAAACAATACTAATAAGCAATAACAATAACAGAATGATTAATAACAATAACTACAATAATCCGAACAAAAACACACGACTCACTTTAGCAAATTAGCGACATAAACACCCGAATGCGTTTAGCTGCTTAGAGCGACTGAACTGAAATCCCATGATAGAAATTAATTTTGCCTACAAAAAATATTTTAGGTTTTTATGCAATGGCGGTAAAACAAATCAATCAAAGGACTTGCGCCGAAAGAGCCGCGTAGGCTAGTTGGCGCGTGCGGCGGTGCCTTTGACTCCTTTGTCGGTATTGTGGATAGGGCATGCGGATAGGTAGCGTCCGTCGGCCATTTTGCAGTTGCGGTCATTACCCCAAATATGAAACACAGCTGATGATAGGGTTGCGTTAGCTTATTTGTCATGAAATCTTTAGACACTTATAACTCAAAAACTATTGACTTTTGGGGAAAGTCGTATATAGAAAAGTTGTTCGTAATCATGGGTACTTTAGTATAGTTTCAGATACATACCACATTCTGGTTACACCTTATATATATATATATATAGTAAGTACTAAGTAAGTAAGTAAGGCGTGTAGTTTGAATGTGTTGGTTAGTATAATAAAATTGGTATTGTGAAATTCGAAAAGCGTTTCCATTATATCTGCAAAGCTGTCAACAATGTAGTCACCTATTTTTTTGTTTATAACACTCAGGTGGCTAACAAGCATACGGCCCGCCTGATGGTAAGCGGTATGGACATGGTAAGCGGTATGGTATGGTATGGACGCTTGCAACAGCAGGGGTATCACTCGCGCGTTGCTGACCCTCAATAACCATTCGTCAATAAGTTATGTTTTTTTTGTGTATTTTTTTAGTTTTAATTTGAGGAAGGTACTTGTGTTATGTGAGAATGGCACATTAAATTAATATACACTTGAAGGAAGTAAGTAGATATAAATCCTCACATTTATTGAAAGGAATTAAAAAGTAAAATTTCGATATAAAGATTTCACAAGGCTAATCCAATCATTTTTAACGAGGTTTGGAATATGTCATATTTTTTTGAACCGGTGATAAAGTAATACGACCTTATTAAAGCCTAATCATAAACAATTTTAATTTTATATTTAATAAATTTTATGAAGGATTACGAAAAAGTATCAAAATACCCTTAACCAATTGACATTTTTATTATGTTCTACACTAAGACACTAGACTTCGGAATAATTCGGAATTTTTCTATGGTAATTTTCGTATACGTTTCGCGAATTTTATTCTATTTATAACTGTTTGTATGCAAAATAGGACCACCCATTTATTAGAGAAAGCCGAGAGAAGGTACTTATAAGATTACTGTCATTCACGGACCAACGGTGGTTTGATGTCAGCTCTTTCTTATAAAAGGATATAAGCATTATTCATTTTCTTTCTCATGGTCTGGGAAGATTTGTTTGTTGAGAAAACCCGACGTTGCGTGAGCCAGCATTCATAAATTGTATCAATCATGTATGATTAAATCTAAGAAGTAGGATAAGATATATATGGGACAATCTAATACTAAAAGAAAAGAAAACAAACTACTAACCTAATATAAAAAAATAAAATAAATAAAACACGTCCCAAAATAATCATGTTTGATGATTATCTTATCTTTAATTGGGCTATTTATTGGGTCCAGGCTACCCCAGACGCACGTCGACCCTTGGGATCTTTTGTGCTGCCCTTCGCCCTTAACGCTCAACTTACCTGCTGTGTCAAATACTCCCTGTATGAGTTTGAAGATCTTGCCAGCAGGAAGGATCATGTAAGCATGAGTATATAATCCTCGGGTTCCGAATATGCCGCCCCCAGAATCTCCATTCGCTGCCTCGCTAGTGCGCCACAGCAGCATAACACGTGTTTCATGGTCATAATAATAATAATAATAATAGCTGGCCGCAGGGCAGCTTGTGGCGAGCTGTTGGTGAGTAGCGACACCACGGACCCGAGGCCTCCAGGGGGCGGCGCCTAGGACCCCGCCTCTGGACTGCCTTCACTGGCCGGCCAGAGTGGAGCGCGAGAGCTATATGCTCGAAAGGGTGGAAGTGCTCAATATGCGTAATAGCGGGGAAACCCGCTCCGGGGACTGCCGTATGTCAGTACCCGCGATGGTGAAACCGGTGCACACCTCTCGACACCCTTCAGCCGCCTGCGCCCATGTTGCCCCTCAGCGGCATCTTATACGCCGCATGGAAGGGGGGCCAATCTAGCAGGTGGCGAGTCACCGTCTGCCAATTTTTATCCAATATTGAGACAGATTGCATGGCAGACGTCCGTAGTCTCATCCCATAGCCCAGATATCCCAATCCATTAACAGTTCACCATAATAGCCCAATTTTAGTTTTCAATCCCCATAAAATTGTATCTGCACTCGGCTAGGATCATCCCCGGGTGCATCACTATGCACTCCGGGGATGATACTCGCCACGTGTATCCCTTACCAAATATTAAAATTCTCGAACGGGCCTCTACGTGTTGGATATATATCCCCACGCAAGCCTTGATAAAGGACCGGACCTTATGAGTATTGCTTATGAGGCTCCGTGAATTTAAGAGAAACATAATAATAATAATATATCTTCATACCTTTTCCCATAAGGGTCCCCAAGTAGGTAAGCAAAGGTAAACACCGACTTTACACTGAAGATGATTTGGTACCAACGTGACAGATGGTGAGTCTGTCGCCGTCTCTTAGGCACTACATCCGTCTTAAATTTCTTCTCGGACGTATGCAGGTCTGACTATCAGGCGGAGCGATTGAGATTTTTTCCAGTATCTCGTAAATTGTGTTATAGTGATCTTTAATGTGTATTTTTGGTGTCCTTATGTGCAGTAAAGTTTTTTTTTTGCTACTGCAGTGGATTGTCTCCAGAAACTCCATTAAGCACTAGAATGCATTTTAATGCGGCAAACACGAGAAATTTTGAAACTTGAAAATTTTTAGACGTTCGACACTGGCCAAAATAGTCCCTGAAGGGATTGATTGCCATACTTAGGAAGAAGAAGAAGAAGAATAAAATATTAACTAATATTTTCACCCATTAAAAATATCGATTTTCTTTTTATCAATTAACGTTTATCTAATAAATAAAATCAGCCAATACTGACATCTCTACAACGCTTCATACCACAAGACTGCAGTTTACGTAACGCTTTTGATTTATAACGCTTGTATAAGTTTCAATCGTAAAATTTCCTTTATGATGAAATATCTATTCTTAAGCAGGAAGCTCCAAATAAAAGGAAAACCGTTCATCCTTTTCATAATCATACGAAATACATACGAGTACATCATATTATGGTGAGTCTCATTCGCGGTGATAGAGTGTAAGGCGCAATTTCACTCTTAACTTGCACACCTATTTTGCTTCTGCAATCAACAATCACTTCATACATGCCCACCGGTTCCGAGTGCTCTTTAACTTGACGTTAGATCTTGGTCATCCACGGCTTCTTCTTCCACTCACATTCGCATTGTATCTTATTTTTCGTCTGTATAAAGTATTTGCTTTTTTTAATATTTATTGTACCACTAAGGTGGCAAACAAGCATACGGGCCCCCTGATGTTAAGCGGTTATCTTAGCCTTTGGACGCTTGCAACACCAGGGGTATCACTCGCGCGTTGCCGACCCGTCAGAAATCTTTTCACACCCTTCTTGAAGAACCCCATATGCTGTAATCTTTTGGGAAAACTTCGGGGGGGAGTTTAATACAATGCAAATGTAAATACTTATAGCCTAGTCTTCGTCAGACGTAAGCTCTCTGCGACACAGTTTCGTGTTCATTACGACAACATGTGCCAAAAACTGAAGCCAAATAGGCTAATTCTTATTGTTATTATTCTAAAGAAATTGTATTATACTACTAATGTATATATAATATATTCGTTAAATATATTTTATTATACTTCTGAATTGCTTCCAAATCTATTAAATATGAATTTAATTTTATAGTTATATCGTTTTGACTGTTGATACTTCATGCTGACTGATTACACTATATCATGGAAAGATTTATAGCATCATCTATACTATCCATATTAATATTATAAATTATAACTCTGTTTGTTTGTTTGCTAGCTTCTCACGCCTAAGCGGCTGAATGCCGTATTTAAATTTGGCAATGAGATAGATTATAACCTGGGTTAGGGAATAGGCTATCTAGAACAACGTGGGCCAAGGCGCGCGTAAAAGCAATTTCCTATACCACGTTCTAAAGTTATTGTGAAGTAAAATACGGAACCCTGAATCTGTGTCGCTCTTTAAGCCATTATCTGCAAACACTAAAGCATTTTCTATCTAATGCAGTTTCTCTGAACCGATCGGATGCAATAGGAAGATTGTGACGGTAAGTATCGATTTTTCTTTACCTTTTGGTCTTGAAGATATTGCGGTGAACAAAATGAGAGAAAAATCTATTGAAGTTTTTTACGTACGGCTCGCCTGATGGTAACCGGTAATCATAGCTTTTAGACTCTTGCAATATAAGGTTGCCAATCCTAGGGTGGTTGAGAGGACTCACTGTGCTAGCAGCACACCCGACTGCCAGCACAGCATATCTGTGCGGAGCTTTGCAAACCTTGATCATGAGAGAATCAACACTACATCAGAACAATGTATAATAATATTTGACATTGTTTAATAAAATACATAGAGGCGGACTAAATAATTTTGGTTTTTTTCTCTCTAACTTTAACCTACCAACTTTTATTAGACAAGCTATCTTGTATACAAGTTTATTATTACAAAGAAGCCGGAGCCACAATAAGTGTGCTATTATTGTCAGACCGGCCTGTTGTCATTTCCTTTAAGCTTCCTTTCTTGCCTTTTCTTTATCTTTTGTTCATAACTCCGCACAAAGATTCACTAGCATCTAAGTTCGCAGCGAGAAACTTGTATTTGTACTCGTGTAACTTACGAGATGATGTTAAGTTTAGGGAACATATTGAGAAGTTTGTCATTAATCTATTTCGTCCGTGCTTCAATACATTTGTGATGTTATCGCGGTTAGTTTCTTGATAGTTCTGCGAATGTTTTTTATAATGACGAGTGACGACCCTTTATTAGATCCGAGTCAATGTATGCTTCCAGTTAAATTTGTGTAAGGCACGCACGGAAACCTGGTGACGTAGACAAGTAGGCATCAAATGTCTGCTCCCTAATGACCTCCATTTGTGAAATCAGTTTTCTTTAGAGTCCTTGTCTGCGGGCTTTAATAGGTAAACAGTTGACATTTTGAATGTGTATTACTGTCGCCGCTGTAACAACAGATGATAAAAATGAAAAAAAAAACAGTCAGTCCTCATCAACAATATGGTTCGCATCTCGTTAGTTATAACCCTGGTATTGCTAGCGGCTATAGGCTACGGTGACAGCTTACCATTAGAGGTGGGCCGTATGGTTTTGTGCCACATTAGAAGTAAATAAAAAAGTTTCAAATCCAACAGGGATTTACCATTTTTTTCATATCACAGTTTAGCAGCGATAAAATGTCCGTCACATCGGCCTGTGTCGCTATTGACAAATATTTATAGCTCGTCTTCCTTATATTGCTCCACAGGGGACCAGCGGGTACTTTTTATTGTGTCGACGACTATAAAACCGTGACTCGGCGTGCACGCGTCTGTATCATCCTTCGGAGTCATTTTTCAGACATTACTCACGTTTTATGGCCCTGGTACGGCAAATTTCTAAATACAAATATAGTTCCAATCTAAGCAAAATGTCTTCTATATACCAGGCAACTAATACAATTCTTATATACCAAACACGCAGACGCAAGGCAATCGAAAATGTTTATCACATACAATTCTGCCCCACTGGAATCAAATTCGCGCCACCAAGCATAGCAGTTAGGTATACTACACAATTAGACCAGCGTTGTCGTCCACGAAACACAATCTTACTAATATAACTAATTACAAATAGGTATTATAAACGTGAAAGGCTGGTGTGTGTTTGTACCCTCTTCACGACTCAACGACTGAATGGATTTGCCTGAAATTTACAAAGGAGGTAGAATATAAGCTAAGGAGTAGAAAAATATGTTTCCGCGCTGTGTTTATGTAAGTGGTGTCAAAATTAATTCCACGCGTATGGAGCCGCGGGTACAGCTAGTATCCATGTTTTAAAAGCGTGAGTTGCCAGGAACATCACGGTAATTGTTGGTTATTATATTCAATGGTACGGAATATTTTACCGAAACAAAGTAGACATCATCTGTGTAATAATCTCGGATGTCTCCAGGGGAATGGCCATTGTTGCTACGTCTTATTGCTCAGCAAGGGAAAATGCGGACGAATCTGGATACCTACGCTTTAGTATCATTACGGCAACATTATCAAAGGCTGTTATTATATTCTTTAGCAGGACTAGAATAATTGTCTTAAAACTTTTGTTAAAATTTGTTTAGTTACTTTACTTGCATATTTTTGAAGTCAGAATAGAACTACAGCATACAAAATGTGGCCTTATTCTGACTGTTGCATGATGGTTGAGACCGTTCTGACGTAATTTTGACGTAGCAGCAAAATGAAAAATTGTGATATTATCAAATTTTTTTGGTGTAATTTTCAAAAATTACGTCTGAATTCGAGCATCCATCATACGGAATAAACCCACTGGTCTCAATACTACACGACTACAATAGATTAGATTTTCCAAGCCACTGGGGACGTGATAGGGCAATCAAGTAGTTCTCAACTTTATCGTGACCGAGTGCGGGGAACAAATTGGCAAATTAACTTAGATCGCAGCTTAGACAGCTAGATACGACTTCGACAATGTTAAGCCTAGTACATATGTATATGTAGTGCTGTAGTAAATCAACTAAGTTGTGTTTCATAAACACCCAGTGGCCCTAGGAACAACTTTTTTTGGCTACGACTGGGAAAATGAACAGCGCTGCGCCGGTGAAAAGTAGAACTAAAAATTTCGCGAGTTACGTTTTCGTATTAGTAATCGCTAGTTATTCTTGCTCGCGATACTGATCATTCCTCCGTCTATTCAAGCTTATAATTTGACGGAGATGCCGATAGCCGGTGGGCGACATGGATCAGTGATGTGTGAACTCGCTATTAATTTCACATTTGATTACACCCGCATCCAACTATAATACCGTACCACAGTCTAAAACATACAAATACATATAATGCACTTTGTATGCACAGCGCGTTAGGTAACTGCGTACTTGAGTAAGGCCAATGGCAGTTGTTATCTGCTCTATGAAGCTTTTAAGGTTAGATAAAATACTAGCTGTGTCCGTGAAATTCTGGTTGGTGATAAAATGGAGGTCAGTTTTAAGAGTTGTTTTGACATTGTTGCTGAAATGTAGTTAACGTTAATTAGCTTTAGAGTTACAGAGCTTTCTATTTAGTTCACCTTCATAAGGATCGCTCTGCAGATTCTGGAAAGTGAGCGACTGAAATCGGTCAACTGTTTTATGTTGCAAGATGCCTCAATTACATCACTAGGCATGAGCGGGGAAGAAACAGTTTTGCACATAAATATGTTAATTACAATGAATGGTTTGTGTACCGCTACAATGGTTCTTTAACATTGGGTAAGCAGGATTTTCTGGTGGTATTTTTAGATAATCGCTGTTTTTAACCATATCATTGCCGCTATAGGCATATAAATCAGGACTTTATACCTGTGTAGATGCCAATGAATACTTGAAATTCTTATAGGCAAAAATTTGTAAAAATACTAGCTTTTGTCCGCGGCTTCGCCCGCGTGGTTCTAGATAAAGATACCAAAAAATCAAAAATCAAAATCAAAAATCATTTATTCAGTTTAGGCCCTAATAAGGCTCTTATGAAGGTCTAAATTACCATATATATACCCTATGTCTTTCCTCAGGTTATAATATATCTCATTGCCAAATGTATTATGATCCGTTCAGCCGTTTAGTCGTGAAAAGAGAGCAAACAAACAAACAGGGTTACTTTCGCATTAATAATAATGTAGTCTGGATGGCTTTGCACACTGATATTGTGACATTTGTAGCACACGAATTACATAGTCGTGAGCTATAATATTCTATAGGTACACACGAAATATATACAAAGCGCAAAGAAAATGATTTTAGAAAAACACACAACTGTTGATTGAATTTCTCGTATCACCGCCGGCAAGCCTTTGTAATATAATAATGAAATGTAATATTAAAACAAAAAATACATTTACATGAACCAAAACACATTTCGCCCCTTCGTCTAGCCGTGTTCTCTGAAACAATACGAATCGCCGCGAGCAACCGCTCAAGTATCAAATCATCGTTCCTTTGAAAGGAATTCACACACACAACAGCGCTACGATATTTAGGTATAAAACGAGTGTGTCATTAACAGGAAAAACTATTCGGGAACTATTACTTATATACCATTTATGAAATGGCAATACTTTTCTATACTCCTTCAACTTATATGTATATATCTTCGTCTTCCCACAAGGGTCCCCGAAAGGGTAGGCAGACTAGACAAAGTTACGACCACTCACTTTTCACCGTAGATAATTTCGTGCCAACGTAACAGATGGTGAGTCCGTCGCCGACTCTTAGGCACTAAATAAGTCCTTGAACTTCTTCTCAGACGTATGCAGGTTTCCTCACGATGTTCTCCTTCACCATAAATCTCGTGGTATGGCTAATCACTGTGTGGCTGATCACTGTTTAAGTTAGAAAACCTCAGCGGTACAGACCGGTGGGACGCGAACTTGCGTCGCTAGTATACGCAAAGTCAACGACGGCTCTTAAATATTTTCTTCATACAACCTGCGATTACTCGGACGGCTGCCTAATAGAAATCACCAAATGTAAGCTAATAGGATTTAATAGGAGACTAATTATAAATCGAACGTACGATAAACAGTGCTTAAACATATACCAGCAATCAGCAGACCACATGTGGAGTATATCTAACTAAAAGAAAAACGAATATCCTAGTATTTACAACGTACACATTTAGTTAAAAAAGTCGTCCGTGGACAAGTAGATCCTCTGTCATTTAGTCAAAGTGCTATCTCTGTAATTACTTCTTTTCACCCTAACATATAAACTAGGACGAACTAAACCCAAGGGAATATTAGGAGTAGGAGGATAACTACGCAACATAACAACTTTCTGCCGTCTATATAATTAGGGACGAAAGATTAGATAGAGAAACGTTTAATAAGAAGAACACGTACTTAGCACCATTTATTGTGGTCATTTTATTACGCCATTATTAAACCACGACACCAAAGTAAATAAATAAATCCATACTAATATTATAAACGCGAGAGTAACTATGTTTGTTTGTTACCTTTTCACGACTAAACGACTGAACGGATCGTAATGAAATTTGGCAATGAGATAGATTATAACCTGGCGAAGGACATAGGCTATCTTTATCTAGAACCACGCGTGCGAAGCTAGTGAATAAAAGGTAACCGTCGAACGTAGCCCATGAATGTTGTAATGCTAAGAATGTACAACATATTTAAATAAGAAATAGGCTACCTTCAACGAAATATCTTAATTGCGCGCATACGATATTTTTTTGCCATTTTGCTTGTATTTTTTTTATTAATTTGGGACTATAAACAGAGATTCATTGATTATTCTAGACTATATACTATAAAAATATAATTAGACGTAAATGTATGACCAACAACATTATCCACGGATTAAGTAAATTATTAATATAAATTAGCAAAATTATTGTCAGTGTTATCGGACTGAATGAAAACTTCTGCTACTTATACAAACAAAATTCCAAAGTTTGTTTCGCTGACGGTAACACAGATAAACATAGACGCTGTGAAAACATCCATCGTTAATTTTAAAGACAAAAAACAAGAATCCGATAAAAGTTTTGTTTGGCATTTGACAAACGCTATGTTTGTAGGATTATTGATGATCAAAAATAAAACGACAACTGGCGAAAGAAGAAAGATAAGAAACAACTAGATTTTATGATTTGCAGTTTTCAATTTTTCCTATCAGAAGAAGCATAAGACTACTATTTTTGTAATGTTACGTGTTCCTTCGGTGAGTGATGATTTTAGGAGGCACGTAGATTGTATACCCATTCGTTCCTTACTCTGCTAGCAGCGTCATTGCTCTCATGAGACAGGACGCCCTAGTATATCAGGTATTTGTAGAAAAAAAAAACAATCATTTATAATACATATTTTCATTAATTTCTATTGGTATCTGTGATATCACTACCCAGCTATTGCGATTAATTCACACGAACCAAAATTAAGCATTACATATTTTTTTTACATTTTGAGTAAACATGTACCTACAGTACGGTAAGCTCTGCATTATTAGCTGGGTTAGTACCCCACGAAAGGAGGGACCTCCGCATCGACCTGGTTTTATAATGAGACCAAATGTAACCTTTCGCATGACACAATTATAATGGACTTATTTGACGAGTAAATATTCTCAAATTTGTTTAGGATTGTGGATGCAAAACAAACTCTCCGTCTCACATTATATTTGTTAAATCCATCTTAAAATTAAAATGAATTGACATAATGGTCTTCATAACGTTTTTATAAGCCTTGAATTACAGGAAGGTACAAACTTCAATGGAAAATTATTCAGGAGATGATTATTATTTTATATGATTGTTTACATTACGCCAATATTTTAAAGTACACTTTAAAGTGGCTCACGTGTTATGATATTAATGGTAGTGTACTACCTTAAAATTCGAGTAATAAAATGTATACTTTATCTTGAAAATATTTATATATATTAGATATACTCCACATGGGTCTACTGGTTGCTTGTCAGGCTAAATTTAAGCACTGCGTGTCGTTCTTTCGATTAAATACTCAAAGAATTATTAAAAAATACCTCACCGTAGTAGTTTGTGTACACACAGTAGTTTGGCTGAGTGGTATCCTGCCATTTGTGGTCCAGGTTCAAACTAAATCATGCAGTATAATTATCTTAAAAAAACATCAACTGAAATTGCTCCTGAATTTTGATCATCAACTTCTAAATGCTGTAAGTGGTATATGAGTGTACATTATGCCAATAATTTAAAGTCCACTTTAAAGTGGCTCACGTATCTGTATTCACCGTAGTTCACTACCTTAAACTCGGGTAATAAAATGGATAATTTATCTTGAAAATATTTCCAAAACTTCATCGTTTGCAGAGGGTAATGGCACTGCTATATAGATATACTTTTGGTATGAGTGATTCCTACCTACGCTCCGCCAAGGAATATTTCAAAGATAGCAATTTCTATTTTTCAATTGTGAATTGGAGTCCTTCTTTATTTTTCTTAAGTGGAAATGTTTCACTGTAGATAACGCAATGTAATAGGGCTACTATTATTTAAAAAAAATGGTTTCATCCATAAAAGACCACGAAATAGTGAAAAAAAAACGCTTCCAATAGGGAAATATTATGCTCAAATGTAATATAAAAAAACACACGCGTTCGAAGTCGCGGGCACAGCATGTGTAGTATATGGCTAATAAAGAAATTATAGAAGTGCCCGTCTAAAATAATTTAAAACTATAAGTAAGCAACCTACCTCCCAATTTCTTTAAACTCAAAGATTTCAGCATCATCCATGTTATGGAACATGGCTGATTTTTATACATTTTTTTTGAATTGAAATAGCTAATACAAATGAAATGTCCTGTAATGCCCAACTTTGGAGCCATAGTAAAAAATGTTAAGACAGGCAAGCTCTAAGAGAATATACAAAAAATGCGATGGCCGGCACTTTCATATTTGGACCAAAATGGATGATGTCCTTTTGTGTACGTATTTCATTATGATAGCCCGTTGTAAGTTTTACCATGACATGGTTCCAGACTCAATGGCTAGCAGCACGCATGAAATGCTGCAAAAGATTGGAATAAAAATCTTAATTTATCAAGTAATTTATTTACAGGATAATGGCGCGCAGTTTGTGTGTATTCCCGTATTGCTCTAGAAATTTGTATACTTACTTTGACCCCACACCGAATCTGATACTGTGTAATATATTTTTATCGTAGTGACAAATCTCGTCGTTTCAGCATGGTATGTTTAATAAAATGGAATATATTTTTATTTGTATGAGAATTTATTCATATACAGTAAAATTTAAGATGTCCTATCTTGACAGTTACCTTTGTAATATGAATATATTTTTAAAACATGCGTAATTAAATGGTTATGTTTATACGCTGCTGCTAACTTTGATCTATATTTTTTTTATTCATATTATTAAGTTACTGGCTGGTTGTTTGTCAGAGGGCTATTTTACGAAACAGTGATTGTTTTAAATTTCGAAATAAGAATAGAGTATTAATTTGAATTTAATTGTTCTTCTCTTACGAATTTATTTTTCTCCTATGATACTTTGTGAGAAACTTGCTGCTCTAAGTTAAAATATACCTAAAGTTTATATCGAATACGGTTTGTAATATCTTCCACACAATAAATATTATTAACTGAACCGTGTAAATACGCACTAACGTACAAATATTGACTGTATCGAAACATTGATTGAAAACAGACGTGCTATTTTTGGCATTTGGCTGAATGGAATGATGCAGGAGTTGCGTTTTGCATGGGATTAATTCCATAAAGACTTTATAACTTACAAAAATAAACCTTGAATATTAATAGATTAAGTCAATTATTGCATAGTACAGGTAACAAAAAATCTTTATGTATTCTACGCACACTGCGGCGATTTAAATCTCCGTGCTAACGTCTTGCGTTATAATTAACTTAACAATAAATAATAATGCTCGGTTATTATGAAACAGCGCCATCTTGTCCCAAGCCACAGATATCTACTATACTAGACCAAGCTAAGCAAAGCTTGTACTATGGGAACCAGTAGCGTGAGCATGAATAATTTGCGACAACGTTTTCGGTTCGCCTTCGACTATTTTTGTATTGAAAAATGAACAGCGCTACTGCGGTGAAAAGTGGAACTAAAATTAGTATGCCAATTTTGACATTTCGCGAATTATGTTTTCGCTTACATAGTCGAAAAATGTTCTTGCTACCGGCACAGAAAACTGATAGAATACATATAAACATCTCATTTATATTTATCTTATTATATTATTGTTGTTTATTGCACACATTGAGAAATTCCCCGCAGTTATTATTTACTTAGTGTGTATGTTTAAAGAGTGTACAAAGTGGGAACACTCCACGTGTATTTTATGCACCAGTAACGTGAGCATAACATGTTTATTGTGCGGACCACTCCTTTACGGGCACTTTGTTGAAACTTTTAGCGCGGAAAAATCTGACAAGAGAGTTGAGCATGCCTACTCACAATACTTACTTAATATAAGGGCCTTTTATCACTAGGTATATTATAAATTTAGATATTATCGACACGATAATCCTCTAAAAGTCATAGAGCTAAAAACCCTCTTAACTAAGTCACCTTTTAAACGAAATAAATTAATACAAATTTGGTTCATCCGTTTAGGAGCTTCGATACCACGGACGAACACAGATACCTACACAGAAAAACCGATATCCCTCTTTTTGTGTCAGGAACAAAATCATCCGTCGCGGCCGTCTGTCTGCTCTGAACGCAACAAACCATAGGGTTTTTTCCAACGGCCGGAGTGGTTAACGAGAAAGGTTATGTATCCTTTTTCTTCTTCTTCCTAACTATCGCAATCAATCTTCTTCAACGTGTTAGGTAATTTTAACTTCAACGTCATAGATAATTTTCTTCTTGGAATTTCTGGAGACAATCCACGGCATTAGCAGATTGTAACACGCCTTTAGGTCAGGGGTAACCTATTGACCAAAATTATAAATCACTCAACCCAAAAGTCATATTATGACATTATTTCACATGCTCCTACAAATCAGTCACTACATGAAACTTAACTACACATAATGACACCGAAAATACACATAAAAGATCACTATAACACAATTTACGCGACACTGGAAAAAATCTCAACCGCTCCGCCTGATTGCCGCCAAAAACTCCCCTATGCATCCTTAACTCAATAATTTGTTGTGTAAACTGGCTGAAAAATGACAATTGTTGAAGAGAATAAACATGAGGAACAAATCATGCAATGCGGCTAAAACTTGGTAAAAACAACTCAGATTCTTCGGTTATAAATTATGTACTACGTCTATACCTTTTCCTCTCAGCGTCTTAAGAAACACTTATGATATTAACTTCTTCATCAAAAATACATGAATGAAGTATATCCGATAAAGGGTAGGGAACTAAAAGCTAAAATTTTCACATTAATATATTCACGGACTAGTGAGGATTAAGTACCTGAACTTTACGACGCTAATTTATTCTACAACACTATTTATGGATAAAAGCACCTTATTTGAAACTGTTAATTTTTATCTAGCTAGAGCAAGCATTTAGATAATTCTGCTCTAGAAATACCATATTCACATGAGGATTTGTTAATTTGTTTATGCATCCATTGCCGATATTTCGTGAAAGTTCATTGATTAATTATAGCGAATAAATTTGCTTGCTGTGTTGCATCGAGTCTGGTATAATTCAAAATATATGCACTAATAGTAAGCTGTTACCGTAGTCTATAGACGTTTGTAATACCAACTTTGTTGGACTCGTTAAACTAACAGCAAACCGTTTTTCATTACTGCCAGCACAATGCCTGAGACATGAGAAGTAAAAATTAAAAATAAAAACAACCCTGTTTCAAGACATCACCGATGTATCCTCAATACCATTCCGTACTCCATCACTGGACCCATCACCATCTATCTAAGTATAGCCTATTCATTGAGACCATTAAAATGAGCCCAAAGATCATTATAGTAAGTTAGTGAAGAGTTAGGTGGCTTGTAGATTCCAGATAATGCCGCAGCATCAGGTCAAGGTAACCATGTCATTGAGACCTTTGCAATGAGCCCAAGCACGATATATTTGCTGTAAGTTAGTGAGAAGTAAATAATGCTGGTTACCAAACTAAGAACACTCTCCATCAAGTCACCTTTCAAACAAAAACAGACAGACAGACGGACAAAAAAGTGATCCTATAAGGGTTCCTTTGTACCTTTTAAGGTACGGAACCCTCAAAACTAAATCAGAATCTTATCAGCCGTTTAGGAGCTACTTGGCCACAGACAGACACACAGATACACACCTTAAAATTATAACACCAGTCGTTTTAGCGTCAGGGGTTAAAACACCACTAGAAGGCGAATGTATTAAATTGATGGTGTTTCTCAAATTTAGCAAGAAGAAGTCATCTCAAAATTAGCAAGAAGCATAATTTGCACGTAGTTAAGTTCTTGTTCCAAGGGTTTTCGGGCCCTTTGAGACAATTTTACAACAAACAGAAAATTATATCATCTACTAGTATTATCTATTGTAGAAAGTCATTATTCTCCTGCCCTTATCCCATATTATTTGGGGTCGGCGCAATATGTATTTCTCTTCCATCCTTCTCTATCAGCCGTCATCTCTGTATTCACTTACTTTCTGGCCATGTCATCTTTCACACAATCGATCCATCTTTTCTCAGTATATTTTTCTATTGTAGAAAGTAATTAGGCAAATAAAACCCGACTACGGAATAATCACTCTCTTAAATCAATCAAGACGCTTCAAACTATACCGCATTTTTCAAATTATGATAAGTAGCTTGTACTTTATTGACACAACACAGATTAAACTATTTATAAAAACATATCTTAACCTACCTACTTATAGATAAAAGATCTGACCCAAGGCGGAGTCATGCGGTAGCGTGCCAAGAATGCTGGCAGCATTGCCACGCTGGATAGCAATGCTGATTCTCTGAGCGAGATATGTTCCAGTACGCCTGTCACGGGAGGCCTCAACCAGCCGACGTGAGACCTCCTTGAAAAGCTGAAGAGCATCCGGGCCCCAGGGACCCAGAGCTTAGAAGTTATGTGGGAACAGAAATCAAAATCAAAATAATTAATACAGTTTAGGCCCTAATAAGGCACTTATGAAGGTCTAAATTACCACCGGTTCGGAAAAAAAAGGCACCTGAGAAAAACAACAAAAGTCGGTTAATTTGGTATATTAGGTACTCAATTAATTAGAAGGTTGAATTTTTAACACTCCAAAATCGTGGTAGATATATTACCTACGAAGATTGCAATTAGAAGCTTATTTTTTTATACTCTAGAAGTGACGAGCTAGTACACGGGCCGCCTGACGGTAAGCGGTCACCAGCTCTTGTTTACACAAACAAAACATAATTGACACTCGTCTATTTTTACGCATCGTGTTATAAAATGTACATTCCCCATATTTAAATGAAAATATGCAAATTTAATCGTAGATAATTTTTCACTGTGAGTTTTTATGTAAAAATTCAGAGATTGGGCATTTTTATAACTTTTCTAACGAGCCATGAGTTCAGTTGAATACTTCACGCAATTTGGGTGCGATCTGCATATTTTACACGTTTACATTTTGCCCACAGCCTCTATACTGTTCGAGATTAAATAACATTTTCAGCTCTATATAAGGTCATATAATATGGCTGGTATAACTAAACTTTCTATTATTTATGGCTTCTACGTCACGTTTCATAATCTATACCGCTACATATAATTAGTACATGCAAATTATAGTAGAGAAAATCCGACCCGAGATGCACCCGGGCGAAGCCAGAGCGGGTTCCAATCTAATAAAATAATGTTTACCTTGATGCGGGGACCGAACCCGGGACACCGTGTAGATTCGCTCACATACCATTTAACCAACGGTGACGACATTGTCAAGTATCACTCACACCACACTCTCCCGATACGACAGACGTTTTCCTGTCTTAGCTATGAATTCATATGTCAAATACGCCATAGAAAAAAACTACCTTTAATTTGTCCTGAAATTAAAATTGTCCCGGTTCTTTTCTTTATGTTTTTCATAAGAATCTTCCGCTGATAACCACAAACAATATAAAATAATTGCCGAAATGCCTAGCTGTTCACGCGTGATGCCGTGACCATGGGTAATAGTGATTATTTTTTATGGATATACTAGCTGCCCGCCCCGGCTTCGCACGGGTGGATAAAATATTTTTGACAAATGTCTATATGCTCCGAAACTACTGGATTTCAAAAATTCCTTTTTTAAATTTAGGGGGATGAAAAATAGATGTTGTCCGATTCTTTGACCTACCCAATATGCACACAAAATTTCATGAGAATCAGTCAAGCGGTTTCGGAGGAGTTTAACTACAAACACCGCGACACGAGAATTTTATATATAAGATGTACCTATATCGATTAGTATAATCAAGCTCAATCACAAATAAACTGCCAACAAATTAAAAATATATAAGATCCATAAATATACCTCTCGTATAGTTGAGTGTTATCTCAGCCGGGTTCTAGAGTGGGTCACTAAGACCCAACTCTATAGGTAAAGGTCCATGGGCGGGGAATGTTACCTTACGTAATTGATTTCTGGGATGATCTTCACCCCAATCCGTGTTGAGATAGTGTTGAAAGACGGATACAAGGTTAGGATATACGCCGATAATTGCCCTTTTGCGTCACCTGTAGACGCGTAGAAGAGAGATTATATTCAAGGAGTGGTTTGACACCACCTGACCTGTCTAATTAGTTAAGTTTAGTAACTTTGAACAACAGAATCGACACCAATATGTACTTAAATTAAATATAAATTAATCGCAATAATAGTATCAGCACATATTGGTATCTATGCGCATGGTAATAGGCTAATAATGACCTTTAAATATTATGCTATTACGGTTCGGTGTGACTTTTCCTCGCAGCAGCGCTTTTGACGCAAAAGATCTTTCGTTCATGTCACGAAGACACGACGCTGGGATTTATTTTATGATAAATAATGGTATGTACTTACATTTATTTCTTTCTACGTCATTTTGTTTTGCAGTGTGCAGTTTTTCTTGAGAGCTACAGTTTTTATGTAGCAGCGAAATTATTGTTTTTAAATTAGATATTAGTGATATTGGTACTTGTGCTACTCTATTATTATTTTCAACCGCAAGGTAAACACAAGACCATCTAATTTCAGTTACACTATGACTTTTCAGGTCTTATATATATTTTTAATTGTTGCGCAAGCTTACCACAAAAATTTTTTTGTACATCATTCATGACTAACTCACAAAACAACAGACCTGTCTCGACCCTTACACCTTTAAGTACCTTAAAGCTTACCTAATGATCCAAAATAGGGCTTGAAAAATTTGCGACTGTGAGTAACTGCGCTTATTTTTTAAGTCATAAGGGCGTAATCGTAATAATGACGGAAGTTTATAATGATGATGATGATAATGACGGAAGTTTCAGTAGTTATTTTGCAGGAACAGAGAGATAAAAACTTTCAGTAGTTCCTTTGGTACCTTTGAAGGAAGTACTGAGATCAAACCTAATATTTAATTAAAAATAGTTGAAAATCCAATAAAGTTGGACAAAGTTGCCAGTAATGTTTGGTTAACTCGTGCCAATTAAAAAGTTTGCAACCGAACGGCTTCCACAACTGAGTGAGTATACAAAAACGTTTTCATTGTATGTAATTGTAAAAGTAACAGTCAAGGGTGAATGGTTTCAGACGATACTAAAGATTCAATTGATTCGATAGTTCCAAACGATGAGTGTTCTGTAGCTTACAGTTTTTAGCAATTAAAATGTATGCAATTTAAAATTTCGTAAGTTATAGATTGCGAGAAACATCTTAATTTTTTTTGGCCAAAGCTTGACGTCAATCATGTTGAATAAAAAAGGAGGCGTGTTAAAACATGGTATTTTATTAGGAATCTCAATCTTGATGGAAATTGTTTTGCTTGTAATCTTGGATTCTGTTTGAAATACGAAAGTCTTTTCTTTTTGTTGACTTTTAATTTGTTGGTGTCAAGAAACAGTGCGAGGAACGTTCAAAATAGTAATATTGTTGTTTGGTTGACCCTTGAGATTCGTACACAGACTTTGAAGAAAAATAATTTCTAAGTGAAAATTTGAGATTCACGTCGTGATACGCAAAGTCCAATGTGCCATAGTTGGCCCTCGTATCTCATATCCATACTAATAATATAAATGAGAAAGTAACTCTGTTCATTTGCTACCTTTTCACAACTAACCGGCTGAATGGATCGTAATGAAATTTGGTAATCAGATAGATTTTAACCTCGGGAATGACATAGGCAATATGTGTCTCAAAAATAATCCTTAAGGGGGTGTAACAGGGGTTGAAACTTTGTATACCGTCTTAATCAGCTCAGTTAGTTCTCTTCTTAGATAATTACGTTTTTTCCCTAAAGCCGCGGGTAACAGCTAGTAATGTACTTAATGTACCTACATACGTATGTTAGGGTCCAATAGATACCTATGATAATAATGTCGGCTAAGATATATTGCTCTTCCATAGTTGTAAGTTTCATATGTTTGTGTACAGCACACTGCTTGTATTTTGAAAACTTACTAGCTTTTTTCCGGCTGGTTCGCTCGCGTTAAATTCAGGGTATCGTAGTTCACTCTATAGAATATCTTTATAAATAACATATCGCGCAAAACTGAAACTCATAAATACGACATAGATATATCTAAAATTAAAATCGATTTAATTCTCCCAACCAGACCCATAAAACCATAAAAACTGTATCCATATTGATTTTCAGACTTTTTTTACCCCATTTCACGTCTTTAAGAAACACGTATTTACTTATTTACTTCTGGTTCTTTTTTTAAGTTTCCACTAATCGATGTTGTTTCTAAAAGTTTAAGTATAAACAAGATTTGGCTCTCCAAACAAACTTTGGACCCCTGTTTCATTCATCATCGTTAGTTTTGGAAAGTCCTTTCTTAGCGTAAGCCTTCGTCATAATGAATATCTGCGTGACATTGTAGTACAAAAGAGTATTTATCGCTTTACCGTAACAAAATTGTAAATAATTAAATCACACTAGTAAAGTTTCAAATGCAACAAAGGTTTATTATGATATTTACGGATCCCTACAAATTGACGTGATCCGAAGTCATTGGACTGTGGCGGCAATAAAAGCGGTCGACAAAAATAAAAAAACTGTGAAATTTGGTCAACGCTCGCATTATCACCCGAAATTTCGCTAATACTCACACCAGCTCCGGTAGCCGTGATCGTCTAGTGGTTAGGACCCTACGTTGTGGCCGTAGTAACCCAGGTTCGAATCCTGGTCACGGCAGTGATGCACTGTCGCGGCGGAGTGTTTTTTTAGCATTGTTGACGAACTCTAACTGCTGGAACTCAGTTAGATTTAATTTGTTGAGCTATATTTCTTTTGTTTTTTGGAACATCAAAGTACAACGTAAATGACGTAATCTCATAGTAAAAAATTACATAGATTTTTTTTCGTAAAATCAAAATTTTACGCAAAATGATCATCTATAAGTGATGCACCAATACAATTATCTTATTATTTAACCAAGTTTATTATAATAATGAACTTAAGTATTCTCGTATTAAATAAATAAATAGGTAGATAATTGATATAATTTCCCGGAGCGGTCTAGCGTTTACAATCAGTGGACTCATATGCAAATGTAGCCCGCTGATTTGAGAGCGGTTACGCTAGCCACATGTAGCCATATTACCTTTGATTATATCCTACTACATCAATTTTGTAGTTCCATACCGTCTACCAGTTTACCTTTGAATTCGGGACATGAAAAATATTTTTTGCTCCTTTAGGTACTTCAAAATATCCTAGCCAAGAAGCTAGTTGCGACCCATTGTCTATGTAAATGAAATTACAATGCTGCTACTATTCTTTTATACAATGTTTGATATCATGTCATGTATGGGCACAATTAATTTATTATTATTATAATTTGAATTTGGAACATGAATAAAGTTGTTTGCTTCTTTACTGCATAATATCAGTCATATCTCAAAATTTGTAATTGGATATTAACATTCAGGTCTTATTACGCGTGAGTTTGAATATTCAAAAGGCTAAAAAATCGTATTATTATTCATTCACGAGAATAACTTAATCCCTTTTAAGTGCATATAAAGGGTTATGTTGAGTTTGTTTGAATAACTCTTTAGTAACACATTATGTTTTTTTTTTTTTTTCAAAACAATCGAATTTTCTTGTTATTAATCCAGACCACTCGATCTGCTGTTAGCTTTGAAATATTTTTTTTTGTCTCAGTCTCAATAATAATTGGCTTTTGAGCAGTTAATAAATATTTAAATAGGATGACTATAATTGTATTTTAAAATTATTTAAACACATTATGTTGAATAGAGTTTAATATGACGATAGCATTCTTTGGGCACGTTGCTAATACTGAATATTCTATTTTCTGTTCCTTACTCTTTTCTTGATCTATTCGACTTTTAAACGATACAAAACATGGGGGGGAGTTTTTGGCGGGAATCAGGCGGAGCGGTTGAGATTTTTTCCAGTGTGTCGTAAATTGTGTTATAGTGATCTTTAATGTCTATTTTTGGTGTCGATATGTGCAGTAAAGTTTCATTTAGTGACTGATTTATAGGAGCATTGGAAATAATGCCATAATACGACTTTTGGGTTAAGTGATTTATCATTTTGGTCAATAGGTTACCTCTAATCTAAAGGCGTGTTACGATCTGCTACTGCCGTGGGTTGTCTCCAGAAACTCCATTGGGCGTTAGAATGCATGACACTAGGCATTTTAATGCGGCAAACACGAGAAATTTTGCAACATGAAAATTCTCTAACACTCGACACTGGCAAAAATAGTCCCTGAAGGGATTGATTGCCATACTTAGGAAGAAGAAGAAGAAGAAGAAAACATGGGGAAACAAGCAAAGAGTTTATTTATGTCTCCGTTTCGTCTCCTGTCCGATTTGAATTTGGAATCGAAGACAGTCTTAATAAAGTCAATTACTTATATTTAAAAAGTGTTCCATCCAAGTGCACCCCTAAAGCCAAATAGTTTCAATTATGAAAAAACATAATCAGGGCATAAGAGAAAAGAGCGGGAAAACATTTTAATTTATGTTAACCTCTCTCCGGAATTGAAAATTCGTCCCCGTTCGAGCTATTCACGGCATTTTCCACGCTGTTGGGTATCAACTGTGAGCGGACCAGGTGTAATAGTTTTCTCATATGGGAGCTAGACGTTTTATCATTGAGCCGTTTGAAAATGTTCTGCGACGCGAGTGTGTTCACTGGACTATAAATAACAGTTAATATATTATCTTACTTTTTAAATCTATTTTTATATTTAGGTAATGTATTGACAGACTAGCTATTTTTCACGTGGGCACAAAGTTACGGTGAAAACATTTTGGTTACGTTACATAAGGTTTTTCGCAAAAAGAGGAAAGACGCTGCTCGCGCTAAAGGACCAAAACAACCTATAGCTGTGACCTTGTCTTGTACATCAGTAGGTAAATAGCCTTGTCTTTGTGTGTGAGGAGAGCAGAAGATGCAATTGCCTTTCGTAGTTAGTTCCTCTAATTCCAGCACTCTCCGCTTAGTTTCTCTACCACTGACTCCTGCTCTCCCTCTGCTTTACTCCGCTCAACTCTACTCCCGTCTGCATTGTCTTTGGTGCAAGACCATAGACTATACTAAAGCTGTAATAGCAAAGCAAGTTTCTCAGTACAATACAATACATCATTTTAATGTTCTAACAGGTACACATCTTTACGAGCATCCAAATAGCTTGTACTTAGTCGTTACGACTACAGGGGATTTGTAGGTATAGGGCGCGGAACAACGATTAATGACCTTAATAAAATCTTATGAAAGGTTATATTGTCCGATTAATTTAACATTTCTTTATGTTATGTTATTTGTTACCGTAAATTTTATGGAGGAATATTGTTTTATTTATAATTAAACTTTCGTTAGTGCCCATAAATTTCCAGAATGAAAAGAAAAGAAAAATGTAGGAGTTAAAAGAAATATTTAGAGAGATTGATGAATATAAAAGAAGCAGAAGAGGCGTGTAAGTGAGTGAAGTGGCGCTTTATACCTACTCTGCCTACGTCGAAAGGGAGTTGGCGAGATAATGTGTGTCGGTACAAGACGTGATGCTTGTACATAAAATGATTTAATTCTTAGCGGCTCCATCGTGTGCTTCACTTAATATATAGTGCAGCCAGCTGTTACAACAATAGTTAAAGACCTGTAGCCACAACATCTTTTGTCTACGTATTCATATGGTCTTTGTCAGTTTTTGTATGAGAAAATGAACAGCGCTGCGCCGGTGAAAAGTGGAACTAAAAGTTAGCGAAAATTGACATTTCGCGAGTTACGGTGCGTAGTCAAATTATTCTTGCTCGGACTAACTGACACTAAACAATATGTAATAATTCATAAATGGAAACAATAATATTGAAAAATCTTCTTTTTAAATATCAAGAATATTCTTCTTGTAACTTGAAAAAACAAAAATATGCCCGTCATTCATCAATTCAAATGATTATTCTGTTTATGTGTGGCCAGTTTCTCATAAAAAATAATATATTTACAAATTAGTCATTATATCTATTATAAATTGTACAATGTGGACGTAAGTAATTACATAATCAAGAAGCACTTATTTTATTTATATACTCTCATGTAGGGGGAGAGATAAAGTTATTAAAACAAAATTCTTTAGATCATCCCAAAACATAATGATGTCTTTTCTCGTAAATAATTTAACGTTAAAAATCTTGGAATACCAAATATTATAATGGAATTATGAATATATGAAATGTCTAGCGCTATATTTTCATTTAATTATGTTTTGAATCCACCGAGAAACGAGACGTAGCTTAAGTAATATCATTTGAAGAATTTTAATTAAGAGCTTAAATTTTTAGTGGTGCTATGTTCGTCGCTTGGTTGCGTTAGTGACACCAGTGAAAAGTAAAAAAAAAAGACTTTTTTAAGGGGGATGATGTGCTACGGGCATTTGGTTTGTTATAATTTTGCACGAATATTTTTTTATTATATTATTAAATTATGAATTTGTATACATTATTACACATATTTTATCGCACCACAGATGATAAAAAACATTGTTTTTTTTTCAAACTTAAGCCTTAATCCTGATATCGAACTTGTTCTGAAGTTCGGACCTGTTAAATACATAAGTACTCTTTTGTTAACTATGCTATTTATGAAAACAATATGTTCTAAATTTGTGTGCTGGTGAAAGGTGTCATAATTATGGAATTGCTATTTTATTAAATAAACTGCTACAATGGACTATTTATATTGTATTCAATAGGACTAATGCTTTTTTTAAACTACTAAGTTGGCACTCATGCGTACGGCCCATCTGATGGTAAGGAGTCACCGTAGCTATAGTAGACGTTAGCAATACCAGGGATATCACTAACGTGTTGCCAACCCTCTTATTTTTGAGGACTCATTGCTTTACCCTCATAATCCAATGAATCTTGTATAATTAATCACATTGAGTATCATTGTCTCCTGCGATTATGAGATGTAATTACGTTTTCTCGTTCGGAGCTGCGATAAACATCGAGAGTGTGACGCGGCTAAAAACTCCCCGCGCCGACTGGGGCGGATTCTAACGTTTTGTTATGTTTAGATTAGTAAGAAATAAAAGCTTTTTAAACAGTAATTCCATCTTAGATTTGTGATGGATATCGTATTTCATAAACCTGTATAAAGATTTTGGATCTTGGAAACACAATATTAATTATATTTTTATTTACGTTTACGTAAGTTTTTTTTTCGCAAACTGGCTGGGGATCTCGCTATCTCGATTCGAATACAATTATGTACATAGTTTGGTGTTCATTTTGAGTGTGGGCGTAATTATTATTTATTTATACTTATATCAAAATACGCAAGTAACTCTATTGTATGGCTATCTATTACTGGTTAATCGAACATAAAAAAAATTGGCAAAGATATAAACATTTTTAAAACAAAAAATTCGGTTCCATTGTATGATGAGACTTTTTTAAACCACTAAAGTGGCAAACAAGCATACGGCCCACCTGATGGAAAGCGGTTATCGTAGCCTATGGAGGCTTGCAACACCAGGGGTATCACTCGCGCGTTGCCGACCCTAAGAATCACATTTTTCTACTCACATGTTTTAAGAGTAGAATAGAATTAGTTTTCTTCAGTCAAAGTCTTCTTTAATTGCTTAGACTTGATGAAGAACTTATTTCAAGTATCATCGACAGTATCTACCAACGAATACGGAGGATTAGGGTATGTCAGAAAGAGGCCTTTGCTAAGAATAATCCGACAGGAAACACAGCAATTACTGTTTTAATAAAAAAAATACAAAATATATTTTAACATATTTTGATGTCAACACAAGATTATGTTTCACGAAAAAGGTTAATTAAAATTCTTAAATAATACTTATCTCCTAGCCCATCCCTGTGCGATTTCATTTTAATATTCGTACCTCAGCTTATAGAGGATGGATAAACCTCATTTTCAATCTTAATGAAGGTGTGAATAAGGCGTTACACCGTTTCAGTATTTAGACCAAGCTTAATTAGCTTTTATGGCATGTTTAATATTATCATGTGTTATAGTTTAAAGTGTGTGTCGGTGTATCTTTCTGTATGTTTGTGACCTCGAGGCTGAACTACTAACTAAACAGATTTTGATTTAGTTTTTTTTGTGTAAAAGGTTACTCGAGAGTGTTCTAAATCGAGAGCTATGACTCTTAGAGGATTTTGAGTCCGAGTGTTTTAAATTTAGCTTAGTTATTGCGACTTCAAAGTCAATTAATTGACTTAAATTTTAGATGTTGCAGTATATACCTATGCGCGCGGTAGCTTGTCAAGCCAAGTTCAAGCTAGGCGAGCAGCACCGTGTGTAATTACACGAACCATTTGGAGCCACTTTTGACCTACTTTTTAACCCTATAGTGCCCTAATATATTAGTACGAAGCCAAGTCGTAAGGTGTTCCTACTGAGAAGGTTTTATTAGTACAGTGTGGTTCGGTATTTTATGTGTAACATAACGACTATTGGTTTCACAGCATGATGCTTTTTCACATACACGACGTCGTAATTTGGAGGATGGCATTCTGTACTTGCCTACTCTACCCACGTTTTGTACATACTGCTGAAAGGCATTACATAATGCACTAGCTTATTCACTTTATTCACCGCGACTTCACCCGCGTAGCAGAAAACATAACAATGCTACTCAGTGATAATATAGCCATTTACTGGCGAAATAATATTATTAAAATCACTCCAGTAGTTATTGAGTTTGTTCATCACTACATAGTACAACACAAAGTTGCTTCTCAAAGTCTGTTCCTATATATGGTTAGATCTTTAAAACTACTGATTTTGATGCGGTTAAAAAACAAATGGTTCTAATAATAATAATGACAGATATAAAAAATGTACCTATGCTAAGAATCTAAATAAATAATGGAAATAAAAACACTATCCTCACGCCTTTCCCACAAGGGTCCCCGAAGGGATAGGCAGAGGTGTTACAACACCCACTTTCCACCGGAGATAATTTGGTGCCATGATTCTATTTCCTTGTCAAATTGTATTACGATCCGTTCAGCCGTTTAGTAGGTACTGAAAGGGTATCAAACAGACAGATTACTTTCGCATTTATAATATTAGTATGAATTACTAGCTTTGTTAGGGGCGATATGATGCCGTGTGAACAGACTGAAGGCACGAATTAAAATTTCGGGCACATTTACACGAGTCGAGCTACTAATAAAATTATCTACATCATTCAAATCCTGAAAATATTTTTTTTCTAGCGTAAGGCACACAATGAAATGCTATATTTTGAAATAAATAAATATTTTATTTTATTGTAGCTGTTTTTACATTGACTATACTTTCCTGGCATAAGCAATGAGGATAAGAACCGTGTCTTAATTTGTGATACCATTGTACCACTCAAAATAATTATTGATACCAAAGTAGCGCTCGAGGTCACGGTTCCGATCCCAATAGTCTCCCAACTCTATCCCAGCTATAAACTAAGTATTATTCGTTACTATATATTTTACAGGATGGCTAAAAAACTTTGAAATACTCTGCCCATACAACCTTATCGATTCCGTGGGCTGTCGTTTAATCAACGTGCACAGATAATCTCCACGCTGATTGGCTCGCGGCTCGTTGCCATAATTAAATACTGTCGGAAATTAATTTAATAGTGACGTAACATCTGGATATTGCTTTTAATTTATAGCTGTCACTGCTACCTTGAATAAATTATACTTTTAATTCCATCATAGATAGGTATTTTACTTTTTTAATAGCTAGGAACGACAAATCGGCCAGGGCAGCAAGACGTGGATGCAGATTTCCCCCTTGCCAACAAAAAAAAATGTTTGTTGCCTCGCACACCGAGGGTGCCTTACTTAACACACTAGCTTGAATCACAAACTTAACTTTGCAGTTTGATCCCTAGACACGATAGAAAGTTAATTTCCCTTCTCATTAGCAGTACACTTACTGATTTATTAGGAAATTAACGAGCCCAAGGATCCAAATGGATTGGACGAGATGAGTTTTCTGCCAAAGGAGCTTTCATTCCTTTTATAAATTGCTCCAATTATAAGGGCGAGATTCAATGGAGTGTGGCGCTTAATTGAGAATTACGCCAAGGTTTGATAAATCTGTCAAAATGCAAGGAATTGTAAAAGAACAAATATTTCAGCAATTTTAGTACAAATTTAATTATTTTAAATATAGTCGGACTTTATTATACAATGCGATCAGTTGCCCTAGCAACAATAATATTCGACGACGTATTCGTATCGCTTTCGAATGTTTTTGTATGGCAAAATGAAAAGCGCTGTGCCGGTGAAAAGTGGAACTAAAAATTGGTATGGAAATTTTGACATTTCGCGAGTTACGTTTTCTTATTACATCTTTTCGTTTTCTTATTAAAACCGTATTTAAGTGGTTATTTTTTTTAATGCGAGATTAAAATTAAAATTTTACTAAACAGACGTTAGCTTTATTGACACAAAACAGATTAAACTATTTACAAAAACATATCTTAAATTTAAATTAATTTAAAAAATATTCCCGTTTCGCGCTGTTGATAGTCACCGACGAATAATGACCTCATTTGAAGTTCGCCTATTTTTAACCTTACCTACAAGTGTGTACAAAACCTCGGAACGCGATTCCGACTCGCACTTGGCCGGTTTTTTTATATCAGGATACTTTTCTACCTCGTCTATTTAAAGTTTATTTTTCATATAACAATGAAGAATAAATATATATATATATGTAGTAAATTCTCTGAGTGTAATAAAGCAATAAACTAACCGATACCAATAAATTACACGCTAGCAAACTAACACCAATATCTACCGCTAAAGCAAATTAAAATATTCTCAGAATTGTGCTTTTCAATTAACCTAACAGTTTGCAAACGTCGTAGATATAGTTGCGAAATTCAAAATTAATTAATAACAGTTGATTAATTCTTACCTATTAACCGATAATTATATAATTTTAGCTAAGCAAGAGCTTAATTGAATCTTTATATAACAACAAGCATGCGAGGTAAGACTGTACCTTAATTTTCTTTGGTAAAAAATTACTGCTACGTGCGTACGTATGTACTGAATAATAAATGCTGAAGCCTCGGATAAGGAATTTTGTGAGCAACGAAGTGACGCCGGTTTTTTAAACATGTAGTCCTTAGGCAAGGCGTAGTTTTATTGTATTCGTTGTAGGTGTGTGCCGGTAAGTGTATATGTACACTGCAAGGCGTAGTTAAAACCGATGTCATTTCGTTGTATGCAAAGTTTCATCTACCTTTTTGATTGATCTGAGATTGAAGCGTATAAAAAAAGTTGATTTTTTTCCATTTGTATGCAACTCGGCCCCAGACTTTATTGATTGACCCCCAAATTGAGGAAGGGATTTAGCTTTTCGATGGTAATTTAGACCTTCATAAGTGCCTTATTAGGGCCTAAACTGAATAAATGTTTTTTGATTTTTACGTGGCCACGGTTTGGTTAACATAATTATGGGCTGTAAGTCATTGCGCCAGTGCGTTAGGAATAAGCAATACATATAATCTATACTAGCAATTTATAAGAAGAAGCAAAGAAGTAGCACTGGACAGGCAGAAGTGAGTAAAACTCTTAAATAGAAGAAGAAGAAGAAGCAATTTATAGCCGATTTCGACTAACGGGGACGAATCTGGGCGAATAGCTAGTAGGTAATACAACTGACACCACTGAAATTATGCCTGTGGAATATTGCAATCAGTATTCTGTTTGAATCGTGTTACAAATATTAATTAGTGCGGATTGGCACAGCACTAATGGAATAAGTCAACTTGGATTATTTACATCTGTACGCGGTAATCAAATTGTGTTGAACCTCGTCAGCCTGCGAGTGTGTGTAAAATTGATCTTATTCATCTGTTATTGTGTTTCAGTGTATCATATCCTCATTGAATGGAACTTCGAGAGAATATCAGTTTTGTTTGGATACATTTATCGGATTTCCATTGGTATTGTAATTGTGAAGTGAAGAAAGGGTGTTGCACTACGAATAATGAAAATGTTTTTTCACTTTTATTGTTCGTAGGTGTGATATATTGTGTGTAATTCATTAAAATATGCTAAGGTCAAATTAAATAAATATTTTAAATAGGTAAATATTTTATTGTTTACTAGTCAAAAAGCGCCAGACAAGACCGCTGGTGTAATGGTTAGTATACCTGACTGTTACGCTAGGGGTCACGGATTCGATTCCCGTCGGGGCATTTGTGTGTTTTGAATGAAGGCCAACACAAGGGCTGGCTCTGTGTGTTTTGAGTGTATTAGATGTATGTATTTGCAATAAAAAGTAGATAAGTATTCATCAGCTACTGGTTTCCATAGTACAATATGCCGCCAGATGGCGCTGTGTGATAATGTCCAAGCATTATTATAGTTATGTTTTAATTTTTGTTTTTAATACCCATATTGAATCAAAACATGAAAAATCGACACAGTGTTATCAAGATCTAGACATTGAACGTACCTATTTTAGAATAAACATTTATATTTCTAGTACATAAAAGATTGCAGAGTAATTTAAAACAAAGTCAGCTTGAATCGGGTACGGGAGATAACATCGTCCAGAAATTCAGAGGCGTGTAGAATGCCTATGAAATAGTGTCGGCCCTTCGGCCTTCATATACGGGAGGCATAACCGACAGCGCAGCCCTCGAGGATCTCTGTGAGATAAGATTCAACGCGATATTGCTGACTTATTGGGTTAGCCGGAGAATTTGTTAAAATCTCCCGCAGGGGACAGCTTTCGATTATCAGATACGGGTTTGGTGATATCGGAGTTTGCTGTAGACATTTTCATTTAGATACCGAATTCTATTGTAGGAGTAATAGTCCCCACTTCTTTTGTTGATAAACATTTTGGTGTTGTCTACGCATGTCTAGGAAAGGAAAGCTGCAATGCGACTAGCCTTCGATCTCAGAAGCGAGTGATACACAAATTAAAAGAGGTCAATTCCAAAGCGGCCTGAGTATTTTGACCAACCGTTATCTACACTTATAATATATAATAATAATAATAATATTATAAAGAGGAAACATTTGTATTTTTGAATATTTGTATTTTTGTGGGTTTGTATTGAATAGGCTCCGAAACTACTGGATCGATTTCAAAAATTCTTTCACCGTTAGATAGCTACATTATCATTGAGTAACATAGGCTATTTAGTATACTAGCTGCCCGTCCCAGCTTCGCTCGGGCAGACAAAATATTTGATAAATGTCTAACCGTGCGAAGCCGGGGCGGGCCGCTAGTCCTCAATATTTACGTACATAATAAGCACTGTATAACTAAAGGACCAAATAAATCTGTGTATCAAACATCATATGTTTATAGTTTAAATGCCCGTCTTGGTCCAGGTTACATATTCGGCGTTTCCGGTCCTTGGAGCCCGGATAATCTTCAGCTGGTTGAGGCCTCTCGTGATAGGCGGGCTGGAACATATCTCGCTCAGAGAATGCTGCATCTGCATTGCTATCCAGCGTGGCAATGCTGCCAGCATTTTTGGCACGCTCATTAGATTTTTTATTTATTAGTAGGTAGTTTAAGTTCTGTTCTAAATAAATAAATATGTTAATACATTTTATTGACAAAAGTAGATAAAGGTATTGTAGCTTACGTTATTGCTGATTCAATTAAATAAGATTATATTGGAGAATGAAATGAAACAATGAAAAAAGAACTACATATTTTAACAAGAACACAAAACTGTCTGTCATTTTAATAGACAAAAAATATTAAAACCAAAAAGTATTATAACAAGTAGTGTGTAAGCCTGTCGCTAACAGGTATGTAATTAATCTATCTGTTCTGTTCTTTCTAAATAGTTTACTTACTTTGTTGACAAACGGAACTAACATAGCAACATTAAGTTACTAAGTAAGTTCCTCCTATACTTATAAAGTGCTTACTTATTGACAGGCACCGTGAGACACTTATCGAAGTTTACGAGTAAATTGCACATTCAGATGTCACCGACACCTCGGTCATGATTAAGGGGGGTTTAGTTGAAGTGCGGAAGCTTAAACTAATAAATTAATGTGTTTATGTACCTATCTACGTATTTTGTTTGGGTACACCATACACATTGTCACTGGCTTAGGAACTTCAACTACGTTAAAGCTATCTAGGTATAGATTCAGCGAAGATAATGTACGTACAACTTGTACGACTGTACGTAGTATATTATCTACTCTGAGGTATAACTATAGATATAATTACTGAAAAAACCTGTTAGGTACATGAAAAAAATCTCAGGTGGCTTTTTTTCCCGAACCGGTGGTAATTTAGGCCTTCATGAGCCAAGTCAGCCGAGTCGTCACAGTTGATACATATAGCAAAAGATGGGACTTGGGATGGGATATGTAGTATGGAACAAATGAGTAATGTAAGACAGACAAAAATATATACAATGCGAACGTGAGTGGAAGAAGAAGCCGTAAAGGTAAAACTCAACTCAATGATGGAAAACTAAAGAGTACACGGAATCGGCGGGCATGTATGAAAAGATTGATGAATGCCATTAAAGAAGCAGAAGAGGAGGAAGCTAAGAGTGAAATGGCGCTCTATACTCTATGTCTTCCTCGTGAGGGACTTGGCATGTGTGTATGTAAATTCAAAGTAAACTACAAAAGTATTGTAGGAAGCAGAATACCTGCATATTGTAATTAAATGAATATTTAGACGTTTCTTCTTGAAAACGACACCTCCAAACAAATTCTATGCACAAAAACAATGCTATTATAATTTATTTTCACAACTCATACGGGCTGAAATACAAAATAAAGTCACCCAGCATCCGGCGTGAGACATGCCCACTCCATGACCTAACTACTTGCATTGTGCGGCGAAATGTATTCTCAAAGGAGCCTTCGTACACTGGAAATATAATATTACGAGCTTTTCCCGGGACTACGTACGCTTGGAATTAATTTAGTTCATAATTACATGGTTTTGTATTTGTTACGTAAAACCATAATCATTTTTCTAAAATAAATGTAGCCTAAGTTATGCATTATAGTATCGGGTATCCGCCAGTGAAAGTTCCACTCACATCGGTTCAGCCGTTTCGTTGATTACCCAGAACAAACAAACTTACTTTCCTAGATAGGCCTTAAGTAAGAAGCAGTTGTTTTGACATAACAAACAGACACAAAAATTTAATTGATTGGTATAGATAACGCATGCTGTAAGAGATTCTGGTTAAATCAATAATGGTTTGTGTAAATGATTGTGGAAGGTGATATTTTATCTTCCTTGCAGGAAGAGAGAGGTAGGGCGATTTGGGATTTCCCGTGGGTTATCCCATTTAAATAAGAGCCGCCCGACTGGGGACTGTACCTCCGCCTTACAGAAGACCGAAGTGAAATAACACTACTTGATGTAGTGCTGTGTCTCTGCGGTACGTAAGGTTGCCAGTGCTCCACGAGGATACGCTGGGCTAGTAGTATTGCTGCTAGCACAGTGAGTCCTCATCAACAACATTGGTTGGCTCCCCGTTAGTGATACCCCTGGTATTGCTAGCGGCTATAGGCTACGTTGACTGCTTACCATCAGGTGGGCCGTATGCTTGTGTGCCACCTTAGTGGTATAAAAAAAGGAAGTTTTCTCTATAATAATCGTACATTTATGCTGAAGAAATTGCCTAAAAGATACATATATTGCTTATTATAATACCGTATTTCGTAGTACCGTAATTCAAAGCTGGAACAAAAATATTCATTACCTATCTGTAGTACATCTGGTTAGCATGTGAAACATTTATTACGGTAAGTAAGGAACTACAATTTGGGACAAGTGTTTTATTTATTTGATTTTTTTATATTAAGTTAGTTTTTTTTTCTTTAGTTTTACATTGTATTATTATTGTCCCATATATATAACCTATCGTACCAAATAAATTATTCTTCCTTACGGTAAGTTAATAAACAATAAACAACCCGGCTACCAATTGGAAGCCAATAGGAACCTATTGGTGGTGGGGCTTGTTACAGAAATAACTGCCAGTAAACACAATTTCAAACTGGCCAGGCGTCATGTTCGAAGCCATCCTGCACTCTGTGAAAGTGATACTACACAATTTTAATCAAAAGCTTGTACGGTTTGGGCATTTTCCATTTACATCGTGTGATTGCAATCCGTACCCACCTTAAATGAATCGCTCCTTTTCGCCGGGAAATGGAAAATGCTCCAGGATCAAAGTCTAGCTTACTGAACGTAATCTTTTTGAAATATATAAAAAACAAGTATGTATATAAAATAATCCTGTGACAAAAAGAGCGCATGACTTATATTTAAAGGTAAGTAAGTACCCTATGCCGCTTCAAAATATAAGACTAATATAACGACATATCATATACCACGATACAACAGACCGTGTCAAATAAATAAATACACATACATACATACATTAAAAAACCTAACCCTATTTATTCGGAGGTCGAGTTAAAAACTAAAGCCTCAATAATTACACTGAGACAAAGCGCGCCAAAATTCTTAGCAAATCTCTTTATTTTTGGCGAGCTTTGTTTTCCCGTATCGCTCCATATCAGAAGGTAATCTGCCGAAACGACGTATCTTCACAGCTACAAATTTGTATTTGTTTTTTTTTTGTGTGACCAACAATTACAAGTACAAGTTATCTTACTTGTACTTGTATTCTGGAATGTTATATTAACATGGTAGTAGAACTTCTCTACTAATAAGTATGTAGCACCGCTGGTATAGCAAGTAGTCGAAAACGTAATGATAAATCGAAACTTCAAGTTCGTTTTTAATAAATTATCTTTTCATCGACGTACGTACATTATGGCGTAATAACGTAAGATATCGAACGATTTTTTTGCGTTACGCACATACCCCGTAAAAATATCATAACAAAAATATCTCTTAAAGTGTAAATAATTAATTCTTAATTGTAATACTATAAAAAAGCATAAAATTATATTAATTTGGTAAAAAATAAATTGATATATTCAGAAACGTGATGGGTGAACAAAAATAACTCCAAATGACTCTCCTGTTAGGTTGGCTCTTTCTTGTCTTGTAAGGTTGGCTACAGTCTACGTAGGAGCCATCTAGCTGAATGATCAAAAACGTTTTACCATTGATTTCATAGAAAATTGTTGCTACGCCCTCAAAATTAAATTTGTTACAACAAACGAAGGTTATCCACATAAAAAACATACGAGTAGCATACAAATATTATTCAAGTACATGAAACACACCTTACTTTTTACTAGAACAAATTCCACCATCAATTCTCGTTTGTTGGTGAAATATTTCAGTAGCTTTAAGTTCGTTTTCATGTATTTTGTTACTGAAAATACGAGTAATCGTGCGCTCACCGCAATATAAATTAGTATTTTATTATTTTATTCTCGTGTGGATTGTCCACACTGTTAACTTTGCTGTAGTCCTGCTGGCTGGACTAGCCCTTGTAGTTATGTTATGTATGCAGTATGTTTTCTGAATGAAGATAGCAGATTTTTTTATTAAGTGATACATTATATTAAAGAAAAGAAAATTTTCTTTTCTTTTCTTTAATAAAGACATTAAATAAAAAAAAATGAGGGCCGTTGCGTTAGGAATTATTTCGATATTTATGTATGGTTTAGGAAAAAAACATATTTTTTATTTATTTACATCATCTCTATTTAATTTTTCAATACCTTGCCCTGCAACTTTCACGAGAGGCATATTTTTTTTCCAAGATAAAAAAGTATGATTAAATTCAGTGCATGAGATATCTGTAAGCAGCAAGTATAATATAAGAGAACGCAGTCCCCCTGTACATATGTATACATCTGAAACTATGAATAAAGCCGTGAAAGGGACCAATTCACTCAATTCACTACCTACATATCAGTGAATTTTTCGCAGCCCATTTATCTTGCGTCACTGTCATCGCTCAGATGCCGCACACGCCTTCGAACCTTGATTTTCGGATTTACGTCTAGGGAGGGTTTGTTGAACTATCGATAAGTAAGATTACTTTTTCTTTCAAGAAAAATGGATTATTACGTCGGCTATTTTATTAAAATCCAACCATAATTTTGGCTATTTTATTTTGATATATAAAATTCTTCTCGTCTCTATGCCAATTAACTGATTAATGATATTTTATGTCTCCCTGAATCGTTTAGATTAAAAATTAAAGCTAGCTGTTGCGCTGCAGTTGTCAAGATCCAGATTTGAAGTTGAAGTCGCGGTAAAGAGGCCTTTTCTTTTAGTTATATTTGATTGCCTTTATTTACGTCTCTGAGAAATTCCTGAAAGAAGTAATTTGATGTTACGTTAGTGAAAATCACTAAGATAACTTTTTAGCTTTAGTTTTATATCAACTATATATATTGAGGGAATAAGCTGAAACTTTTGATATAGATAGGTATAGCTAATACTTCCAGTAACTATGTACTAATATAGGTAGATGAAACTTTCCGAACAACGAAATGACGGCGGTTAAAAGCCTTGCAGTGTAAATATACACAATTACACGCTACCGCAATTCGTTGTATGTGTGTACCTACAACGAAACTACGCCTTGCCAATGCACTACCTACATGTTTAAAAAATCGGCGTCACTTTGTTGTTCGCAAAGTTCCATTTACCCTTTTTATTTGAGCTCAAGCTAATTCATTAAGAGCTGGAATCATTAATTTTTAATGTAGGTAGTAATTATTTTTAGAAAAATCAGAAACCTAATACTTTTTGAGCATTTTATGAATATTCAAATTGGAGATTTGGGTAGTATAGAGGGCCGACAGCCGCGCCGACCGACAGTCTTAGTATTTAAATAATAATTGTCTTACTTAACCGTAGTCTTATCGCGCCTTGACCCGCATAATGAGGATAAGCCGGTGTCCAAAAAGCCGAAAGGATAATAGGTATTTCATGTAATACAATTGAGGAATAAAGGACGAGACCGCTGGTCCAGTGGTTATACTGTTACGCTAGAGGTTGCGCGTTCGATTCCCGCCGGGGCAAATATTAGGTCCTTACATATGAAATTGGCGTTTTTCGTACTGGCCACTTTAATCACGAATTTCTCCTCTTTGGTAAGGAATTCCAAATTCAAATTTGTACAGCTATAGACTCATGTATTTGTGCTTCGATGATCGTCATTCATTTGTTTTTTTTCTTCTGTTTTTTTCTGTTTGCGTCACTCATTTTACAAAATGGAAAACCTTAAATATCGCATTATTTACGAGTACGAGTTCCGCCGTGGCACTAGTGCTGCGGAAACAACTCGAAGGGTGAATGATGTGTATGGCGGTCGTGTTGCAAAAGAAAACACAGTTCGTTTTTGGTTCCAACGTTTTCGTTCTGGAAATTTCGACCTGCAGAACAAGCCCCGTGGACGGCCTGAGACTCAAGTTGATAATGAAGAGTTGAAGGCTATTGTGGAAGCGGATCCATCGCAAACCACGTCCGAGTTAGCTGCAGGCTGCAATGTTAGTGATAAAACTGTTTTAATTCACTTGAAGCAAATTGGGAAGATTAAAAAGCTTGAAAGGTGGGTACCTCACGAATTGACTGAAACAAACCGGCAAACGCGCGTCGACTGCTGCGTTACATTACTAAACCGGCACAATAATGAAGGTATTTTAAACCGAATCATTACCTGTGATGAAAAATGGGTTCTTTACGATAATCGGAAGCGCTCAGCGCAATGGTTAGATCCTGGCCAGCCAGCCAAATCCTGCCCCAAACGAAAATTAACCCCAAAAAAGTTACTTGTAAGCGTTTGGTGGACTAGTGCCGGTATTGTTCATTACAGTTTTTTCAAATCTGGCCAGACTATTACGGCTGATGTCTATTGTCAGGAATTGCAAACCATGATGGAAAAGCTAGCGGCTAAACAACCTAGGCTGGTCAATCGCTCCACGCCACTGCTGCTTCACGACAACGCTAGACCACACACTGCGCTACAGACGGCTACTAAATTAGAAGAGCTTCAATTGGAAAGTCTAAGACATCCTCCGTACTCCCCGGACCTTGCTCCAACAGATTACCATTTTTTTCGAAATTTGGATAACTTCTTGCAAGGGAAAAAATTCAACTCCGATGGGGCAGTCCAAATCGCCTTCAAAGATTTTATTGATTCCCGTCCGACTGGTTTTTTTAGTAAAGGGATCAATGAACTACCTATGAGATGGCAAAAGTGCATAGAAAATAATGGTTCATACTTTGATTAATTAAATATATTATATTAAAAAATATTCGACTTTTTGTTCCTCCCATACAAAACGCCAATTTCATATGTAAGGACCTAATATTTATGCGAGAAACATTTGTGTTTGCCTCGCGTCTGGGTGTTTGGTATTTAATTTATGAGCCCAGTGCCGGTAGCACGAACTTTTTCGACAACGTATTCGAAAACGTAACTCGCGAAATGTCAAAATTGTCATACTAATTTTTAGTTCCACTTTTCACCGCCGCAGCGCTGTTTATTTTCCAATACAAAAATAGTCGAAGGCGATACGAAAACGATGTCGACAATGTTCCTGCTACCGGCATTGGTCCATTCTTTATATTTACTTAGAACTAGCTTTGCACGGGTAGACATTTATCGAATATTTAGTCTACCCATGCGAAGTCGGGGCGGGCAGCTAGTATAATATATATCCTACGTTACTCAGTGATAACTGGTAGTTTCTGACGGAAACAAAGATTTTTTGAAATCGGTCCAGTAGTTTCTGAGTCTATTCAATACAAACATACACACAAAAATACAAAAAAAAAACAAATAGTTCCTCTTTATAATATTGGTGTAGATATAGAAGTATAGATATTAATTTTGAGACAGGCCCTTCAAATTGCATTCAATATTCAGTACACACGACTTCATAAAACGTATATAATAGCTCCATATACATCACTGAACGTTTCAATATTTGATTAAATACTTGTCAAGTATATAAATCAAAGGTTTCAATTAAGCAGTCGAAGGTTCATTAGCATAAAGCACTTGATAAACATGACCAATAAAATAATGAAGAATTGAAGAGGTTTTGGAATAAGAATTGATAATAATTTGCATAGAGACCATACTTTCGAAATGAATTATTGATATGACAATCGATACATGATATAGACGCGAGGACTTTTTGCCATAAATCAGGGGGAGTAATGTTTTTTTTCCAGTGTCTAGTAAAATGTGCTATAGTGATCTTTAGTGTGTATTTTCTGTGTCAGCAGTAAAGTATCATTTTGGGACCAATATAGTAACATTGGAAATAATGCTGTATCATGGCTGCTGGGTGAGCTGATTTATCAATTTGTTTTTTATGTTACCTCTGTACTTGATCTGTTACTGCCGTGGATTGTCTTCAGATACTCCAATAACTATTAGAAAATTGAGAACCTAAATAAATCTCTAGTACCCGACACTGGCAAAAATAATCAAAATCAAATCAAAAAACATTTATTCAGTTTAGGCCCTAATAAGGCACTTATGAAGGTCTAACTTACCAAGTCCTTGAAGAGGATTGATTGCCATAGTTAGGAATAAGAAGAAGCAGATATAGACGCGAATCTTTCGAATCTTGACCTCTACAATGATGGAGAATACAATAAAATAGTGAGACAATACTTTTATAGAAAAAGATAACTGATTAATTTTAACTACAAAGTTAAGCATCCTTACTCAAGGTCAAAAGATGGACCATGTTAGACTGAGACTCAAATACCTTTCAGTGTTAATTAATTTTATGTAGTAGCGATGTATGAGTTTGAAACTACGCAACGTTTTCAGTTGCCACGTTAATCATATTAAACGATTTCCGCAATTTAATTTATTTGCAGCACAGGGATTCAATTTATAGAGATATAAGAGTGCTTCGAAATAAATTATGTATTTTTCATAATTAATTTATATGAGAAAAAAAAGAGGAAAAAAGACAGAGCCCCGTGTGGGCTTCCATAATAGAAACTTTTTTTACTCTTAATAATGGTAAATAATAGATAGACGTTGAAAGTATCCCAGAATGTGTATTATCTAAAAATGGAGAGATTTTTTACTATTACAAACAGTACAGAACCCTCGGTGTGCGACTCTAACTGGCACTTGACTAAAGTTTAGGTAGATTAGGTACGAAGATATGACATTCGTAATTACATACTGTCCAATTATTTAGTGTGACAATCTCCTTGTAATAACTATCTGAAGTTAGAACTGGCCGCATGTTATTAAGAAAAACCATAAGAACGATATTTGAAATTTGGAAGCGATTGTCTTTTGTCTTTTTTCACATGATTATTGATATTGTATTTTGAAGATGTGTAAACTGTTTTGATTTCAAGTAAATATATTTTGATAAGTGTTGTCGGGTTTATTGTTATTTATAGTATCGCATACCATCAACCGGCAGCACTGTAATATTGATATGAAATATTGAAGCTAACAGAAGAATGAGTATTTATTGTATGAACAAACTATATGGTTCTGTTCACATACCTTATTAGGACTGAACAATATTCATTTTAATAGCAGTCGCTTTGTGTAATTAAACTTGTACACACCTACTTTTTGCGCCAGGTGTTAAAAATCGGGTAAGGAGCCGCATCGGGTTCGAGCTTGTGCCTTTTTTGGAATGAGGCATGATTAAAAGGCACTAGTGACATTTCATTTGTCAATTTCAGTACCAGAAATCACTCATTACATTATACAAAAAACGTTAGTTCCATTGATTGCAAAAGCAATTCGCCAGCAAAAACGGTTGGTACCTAATACAAAGTGGTTTTTGCTGCCTCTTCATTTAAATACATGATTGTGTTACAGAAAAACAAATCAATTTGTTTCCCCATGACCCGTAAAATGTTTAATTTGATTAACAAACTCCATTTTACAGGAAAAAAATGTTTCTATGAAAATGTTGGTGGTAAAAAGGGCCGACCGGATAAACTTAGATGAACGATCAGTCTCGCACTTGGATTATTTGATTAATTATTTCTTAAAAAGAAGGGTCTGGATTAATGCCTCTTTTGGATTGATAAACTATAAAGACCCAAATGCTAAAATACGCACCTGTATAATGTATAAATAAATTACTTTTATTTTTAATAAAGTAATCATCACTTCAAGGTATAAAATTAACGTCTGTGAGATTGTTCCCCTAATTACGTATCCAGTTAATTTATGATGTGATAATCGTAATCAGTATCGCTATTAATATTTACAGCATGTCATAAGTTTGTCGCCATTGTGTTTTATTGGGATTTTGCCAATGTAAACGATCGCACCACTCGGACGCGAGCCTGTTTTGTTTTATCTTTAGGCATTCATAACATGGATAAAAGTCTTTCACATGCAAACATTAAAAAAAGCTTAAAATAATGTATTGTACATTGCTAGGTACATCTTCAATGCTTCGAGGATTATTTGACAGACAAAGCAGTGCGTAACGAAACTATTTAAATAGTTTTATTTTTATAACAGCGCTATAATTAGAGTATTTATTTATGTTTCTACAATTCTGGCAGCTAAACGCTCAAATTTCTGACTCGCAAAATTAACTGACTCAAAACTTGTATTTACAGATTACATGATTTTCTAAAGAAGTATTTTAAAAGGCCTTTCCCTAATTAGCTGTTTCGTCTCTTTTGCGACATTAATGAAACGGTACGTTAGCCTGTCGGTAACCGTGCGTAGCGAAAGTGCTCCAATTTTACCTGACAATCCGACGAAATTCAGAATCAGGCTTGCCTTTACAAACTCTCTCTTTGAAGTGGCATTTGTGTTTAACAGGTGTATATTTGCAAGAATATTATCAAACTTTTGGTGGAGTCACTCACCAGCTCCGATAGCCGTGATCGTCTAGTGGTTAGGACCCTACGTTGTGGCCGTAGTAACCCAGGTTCGAATCCTGGTCACGGCAGTGATACACTGTCGCGGCGGAGTATACTTTTTATATATTTTAATTACACATAACGTCAACAGAAGTCAAATTTATATGTTTATACTTACTATATGCTTATATTTACTTGCTCCAGAAAAAATGCTCCATGTCTGTTTTTATACCACTAAGGTGGCAATCAAGCGTACGGCCCACCTGATGGTAAGTCAACGTAGCCTATAGCCGCTAGCAAACCCAGGGGTATCGCTAACGGATTGCCAACCATTATTGTTGCTGAGGACTCTCGGTGCTAGCAGCATTACTACTAGCCCAGCGTATCCTCGTGGAGCACTGGCAACCTTAGTTACCGTACCGCAGAAATACAACAGCACATCAAAGTAGTGTTATTTGACTACGGTCTTCTGTAAGGTGGATTTCTGTAAGGTGCAGTCCCCAGCCTGGCATTATATTAAATGAATAATTTGCCTAAGTCCATAAATGTCCAAATAGAAAAGCATAATATGAATAGTTATTCTTTGCACAGTTCCGGTAATGTAACTGGTTATGTACGAAGAAAAAATAATTCCTTGTACATTACCCGGTTATGTACGAAGAATATTTTTTCCTTGTACATTGCCAGTAATGTAACTTGGTAATGCACGAGGATCAAGCGGAATTCTTACAGTTCATCGCTACCACATTTCAATGAACCGTGCATGAAAGATTCCTAATCTTTCTGTTTGATTTATTCTCGGGGAAAAACGGACCAAAATATTGCTTACTAGACTTATAATTTGCTGAATCAGCCATAATTTTTGGTGAAGGTTTGGTTTATCCCAAGATATTCTATTGTTACGATGAATGATAGAACTAAAAATATTTTATGTTATTAAATATCTATCAATACGAAAATACGGATGACGTCTTGGAGAAAATGTATTTAGATCGAATCGTTTTTTTAATCTAACAAACTCCTGAGAATAGGACGTAAACTATTTTTCATACCCCTACGTATAGATGGTTCAGATTTTTCTTGTTTTTATTTGTAGAACGAAAATAATTGATATGAAAAACAACGTTTGCCGGGTCAGCTACTAAGCAATACAATTCCTTTACTAATATATTAACTTACACTTTTAATTTGTTTCGTATCCAGCACTACAAAAATGCAACAAGGGTGAGATTTTTAGAAGAATGAAAATTGCTAGGCGCCTTGCAAGGGTCGGAAACCAATATACTCGTCTAGACGGCGGCAGCTTGACGTAGATGACTGTTTTAATGTCTGTAAAAAGAACTCGTATAAACGTAAGTATATTTTTCCCACGACAGAACAGAATGTCCTGTTTTGTCTAAAACTATTTTAATAGTTAGTTACCTACCATGTGGTAACTCTAATATCTTTAGCTTAAAAGGTTCTAGGTGTATCTATATGTGTGTATCTGTGGTTGTCTCTTACCATTTATGTCGAAACCTACTAGACCTATTTTGTGGGAGTATTTTTATTGTTATTATATTGGTATTGATGGCTACACAAAGACTGTTATGGCATCAAATGACATTTAGATCCGACCCCAAATAATTGGGACAAAGGCCCGGGAGAAGAATTGGTATTGGTTAATATAAAGTTTTTGATGTGGAACCTTCTTTAGGCGCCGATCACCGATATGCGACACACATTTTATATGTTGTTCCAAAGTTTTAAGCTGTCGCTTTTGTCGACCGTCCCCATGACTAGCAATGTTCTTATAACATTTTCAATGCTTTATTTTTTTTTATTTTTAATATACGTTTCACTTTGATTTACAGTTAAATTAAAAAATATGTTATTTCTCGTTCTTGTGAAATGCCAGCCTATCTGCTTGAAATATTTTTTGAAAAAAAGAACATGAACAAATTATAAAGTTTCAAAATGTCAATTCAGAAGACTAACATAAAACTATTTTAGTAATTTCTCAAAGCTTACGCGATCAACGTGTACCTAAGATATATTTATAGCATCTCATTTTATTCGAGATGTCTCTGCAGTCTGGGATAAACCATGACTTATAAATTTGAAAAATGTGAAATTCATTTCACGATCTATGCAAATCTCGCGCTGGAGTGCCGAATGTAGTTATATTCGGCACTCCAGAGCAACTGCCTAATTACTGCTATCCGAGTGCTAAGCCAGATTTTTGCGATGAAATGCCTACCAAGTATACAAGTCCTCCTGACATCCTAATACAACTATATACATGATCATCATACCTATACACTGCCCTAGTAACATTAGGTCAGGGTACGTATACCTACCTACATTGATAGACAACAAAAAACAAGACACCTGGTTAAGAAATATTACAAACGAACTTTATAATTAATATTAAACCAGATATTAGACATATTTTTACTTATCTTATGTAAATTTTGTTATAGTCTACAGATACAAACGCAGCCAGTTCTAGCTTTTAATTTAAAATAAATTATCGGTGATAAAATGCAAAATATTATTGTGACTACTGTTTACGTTGAAACTACAGCTCTATAGATATTATATTACACCTTACCCAAACATATAGCTACCTTTATTCCTTCAAGATTACTATAAAGTAATATAAAACATAACCTAATTAAAATTAAAACTAAAATAAAGTAAATATAGGTAATAATAGAATCTATTATCTATAAATGTTCAAACTCAATCCTAATTAATTCGTGTCTTGAACTTTAAGCAGATGATAGTAAATGTATCACAGTACACACAGACAGACTGACTAACGCAACAGAATATTTAATAGTTTACACAGTTCGCTGCGACATCGTAACTTAATTGACAACGCGCTCACCCAACTAAGTTAACATCTAAGTTACATCTATGCAAACTGTTAGCATGGTGTGTATGAAATTGACAATTCCATTAAACTTTGCCCAACTGTGACTTGTTAAGCTAGACCAGCTAACCAACAGCTAATACATAATTGCATCAGCTATTCAAAAACAGCGTCTGTTTTCGCAACTGAATTTTGATGAACTGCCGGGACAAGAGCCCTTTGACATCTCGATCACATGTGGATTTAGTGTGACATTTCGCATCAAAAATATTATCGCGTATAAAGTCATTATTTTAGAGCATCGCTTTCGACAAATTCTAGCTACTTTCAAACGAAAACTTGTCAAATGACGTCTATAACTTTGCTAGACTTTACTTGAATGGTCGTAAGGGGCTTACCTAAAGCCATGGACGATATATTCTGCAATATTTCTTAAATTATCTACTTACTCTCCTCGGTCTTTGTGACTGATCTTTGAAACAAGAATTCTATAGTGCTTTAATGTTCGGTTTTAGTTAGGGTAGCCTTACCTTAATAAAGCGATAGATTTTCATGATGTAGTGAATCCCAATGTCTTATATGTGTGTGTGTGTGTTGCTCGTACTACCTATCACACTTGGTAGTAAGCCAATCCCTGTTTCTGTGTCTTAAACACTGTTTATTAAATTTTTCATGGCAATGCGGTGGAATCTAACAAAGTCTCATAGCTTAATTACGTCATTATAAAAAAAAAATGTTGTCTCTCTTTCTCGCTTTCCTAAAATCTGTGAGTGATTTCGTGAAAAGGAAAGGAAGTGTGTTCCAAGAAGACTGGGAAACGCGTCCTATATCATTTGACCAATAAACGCACGGCTATAGAGTTGTACACATCGTAAACGACCATTGTAAGGGATTTTTTTACATACTATATTAGTCACAAATCCATGAGAACAGTTAACAGTTACGTTATCTTTGTTTTTATAATTAGCAATAACATTAGGTATCTTTACGTCCATATATTTATACCTAAGAATCAACTATTGCTATTTAAGAGAAAATTAATTCATCCCATTGTGTAGGTACCTACATTTTTGTTGCTTGCAATTATCATTACTGTTTTTTTAACTTGCTCTGTTTGTGCACGCTCGAAAATCGCTTGTTCCTCGTACATTATACATTACCGGCAATGTACAAGGAAAAACTATTCTTCGTACATAACCGGGTAATGTACAAGGAATTATTTATTCCTTATACAAAACCAAATTACCAGGGATGGCAGTGATGTACTTATCAGGAATAGTAATTCTTAATGATAAATTTATTTCTAAAAATACGGTAGGTATATAAGCTCTTAGCGCGGAGATCAGATAGTGCAGAGCTGGGTACAAATGCAAAAATCAGGACCTTTACTGGCAGATAGCTGATTTTACAAGGCGTAAAATAGGCTGTTTTTTTTATTTTGTAAATATATTTGTAGTTCCGCACACCATCAAAAAATTCATGAAATAGTGAACAAAATTAATTCCACGCGTACGCTAAACGCGGGCTCAGCATTTTTTTAAGTTAATTATAAAGTACACAATTTTTATTTTTATTTTCTACCGTCTACCAGGTAGACTCTACCTATATTACCCACTATAAACAATTTTTTTTTATTTTTTTTTTTATTTATCCAGCTCTGCACTGTCTGATCTCCGTATTTCACGATCTTATATACCTGGCTTCCGTATATCTGGAAATAAATTTATGTCTACTATGAATGACTTTTCCTGGTGGGTACATCACTGCCATCCCTAGTAATGCAACTTGGTTTTGTATAAGGAATAAATAATTCCTTTTACATTACCCGGTTTTGTATGAAGAATAGTTTTTCCTTGCACAGTATCGGTAATGTAACTGGTTATGTACGAAGAATATTTTTTTCTTGTACATTGCCGGTAATGTAACTTGGTAATGTACGAGGAACAAGCGTTGAAAATGTTTATTCATAATTTGTATTGAGTGTTAAATAAAACAGTAACATATAAAAGCAAGTATTGAATAATTAAATGTACATAGATCTTGATACCTATGAATGTGAAACAAAAACTTTTGTCAGACGCCTCACCAACGAGCAAGAAGCCCTGAAGCGTCCGACTCAAAGCCTTAAAAAATACGTATTTGCAACTTTGTCACCCTAATGGAACAAAATTTTTTGTAGCTGTATTTGTGCAATCACCAAGTAACAGATGATTCCAAAGAGAAGAAATATATTTGCCTTTATTTTTATTTTAAAATGCGAAGGGAAATAGTGCGATGGGATCATATCTTCAGAGTTAGGTTAGGTATTTGTAATTTACAAAAGTTTTCGATTGTTTTCTTACACTATATTATTATTTCAGCGACAGCAAAAATAAATATAAATACAAATTCTCTCTAATCAGTTTTGTTGAAAGATAATCTTGATACAGATAATACATTAAGCTGTACTTAAAACTGCACAGAGTACAATAAATAAGCCACAGTATTCAACGTATTAACGTATATAAAAGTCTATAGGCATGCTGAAAAAATTGGTAACGTCGCGTCTGTAAATTATCAAATTAATTGAGAACTTTTTGGAGATAAGCCTGCTGAATGAATGATTTAAATCAACACTTTAAACACAGAATGTTTTCCATATATAGTATAGTATCACATAGCTATAAACTTTTTATGTACATTATAATATAAATATATATAATATAAATCAATCATCAATTTAAAGACGAAACTCAGACACAAGGCTTTAAAAATACATATTTAGCAGATCTTTCGCTGTCGCGCTGACGTCCAACCGCACGCCCGACTGAGTGCTACTTATGTTGGAGTGGATTTAATATAAATAAATAGTATAAAAATATTTGACAGGATCTCTTTCATTAAGAACAATGTTATTGATAATTCACCAACAAGTCACGCCCCGGATTAGCAACGAGCAGAGCATTGAGCTAGAAATTAGAAGACTCAGCTAGAAATCTACTGCACAACTGAAAGTCACAAACTCCTACTATTTCACTTGTCATGAATCCACAAAGAAAACCCACACGGCTTGTTAGCCATCGTAACTACTTTGAACTGTAGACATTTTCGAGCCAAGTTCTAGTACATTGGATATATCACATTGTCGCCGCCAGTTAGGGATAAGAATGGTAATAAACTAGTGAAGTTGAAATTGAAGATCGTGTCTGATGCTTCGGGTATAGCTGTTATAAAGGTAATTTGGACACAAGATAACTAATAGGTATGTAAGTTTTTTTGTTACATATTATAACGAGAAAAGGTTTGTATTGTTGTTGCAATCAAATACTAGACCGTTTAAAAATATTTCACCAACGGAATGATACACTATTACTGAGTAACATTGACTATATATAAAAAGTCACGGTAATAAAAGTAAAAAATCCATATCAAAAATTGTTTTTTCAGCCTGGGCCGTATATTTAGCCTCGGATCGGAAAAAGCCAACTGAGAAGAAGCGGCATGAAATTCTAGTATTATTAAAGAAATGATAGTTTATTTATATATAATATTAATATTAAACATATGACTTGTTCCAGTACCAAGAGATGCATCGTAATGTACAGTAACGAAAGTGAGGCGGGGAGCGCGGGCGAGGAGACGCGTGCGCACGCGCTGGCCACGCTGATTGCTCTCTACGTACTCGTCTCACTTATTGGAGTAATTGGTGAGTACTTCGCGGAAGAGATTCCAACTAGACATTTTGAGTTTTGAATAAAAAAAATCCAAAGGTTTTGCCATTCAATGTTCCCTTTAGTTGACATTATGAGGCAGCTAGGAAATTCTGACAGGAACTGTTTTCGTTCGTTCGTGCGAGCGAGGTAGGGTGCTAATCATAATTTGTAAAATATATCACAAACAGTATCAGCAGCTGATAGAATACTTTTTTGTACAAAGATACTTATATTACATACCAAACACCCAGATGCAAGACAAACATGTTCACACATATGTTTGCCAGCGGGAATTGAACCAGCGACCTCTAGCGTAGCACTAGACCAGCCGGTGTTATCATATAGACTAGACCGCTGGTCTAGTTATATTATTTAAAACTAAAATGGAATTATTCAACGGTAAGTAAATAAAAGTAGAAGCAGGGAGTCGCTTCACGGATTCTCTCGTAAGTTAATATTAGATTTCAGTTAATATGAGCCAGCTCGCTCGCAGTCTTGAATACTAAGCTTATTTCCTTACTCTTGAGTCTTGACGTAGTTGCTTTTCGACTTCCCGTACTTTTTAAGCTATTTGCATGTACTAAGTAGACGGATAGGTAGTTTTATAATGTCAGTCTTATTTGCTTCAGAACTAACGTGTTAGAACTATATTCCTAGTTCATTTAATGGTTAAGCGGTTCACTCTTTTTAATTTCTTAATCAATTTACGTAACGAAATGTCGAACAAGCCTAGATAAAGGATTGGACCTTATGAGTATTGCTTATGAGGCTCCGTGAATTTAGGAGAAACAATTATAATAATTTGATTTTATTTCAGGCAATAAACCCATAGTTCACAAACAATAATAAGCACAAGTTACAATTAGGTGTAGGAAGAAATAGCATAATATTAGATTTTAAATCACAGTAGTGATACAGTAGTATCCACAGTCTTACAGTAATACTAATTGTCAATTGTAAACTATTTACGGTTTCTGTCATCTTTATCTGTGCCGGTAGCAGGAACATTGTCGACAACGTTTTCGTACCCCTTCGACTATTTTTGTATTGAAAATAGAACAGCGGCGGTGAAAAGTGGAACTAAAAATTAGTATGCCAATTTTGACATTTCGCGAGTTACGTTTTCGAATACGTTGTCGACAATGTTCCTGCTACCGGCTCTGTGTTATCCCAAGATATTTGTTGTTGGCGCAAGTTTTGTATCATTATATGCTATATGCTATATGTTATAGGCTATATGTTCAGCAGAGCTGCTCAAAGTTTGAAATTTCAAAGGAATGATTATATATTTTCACATTTTTTTTCACCGTTTCATAACACTATACCTCTTCTTCTAGACTTGTCTTCCTTTCGCATATGTTTGTGTTGTAATGAAAAAATGTTTTTTTCTTTCTGTCTTTCGTGTCATTTTTATTTTTAAAGAGATTTTTTTTAATTGACCTTCCGATTGGTTTCTAACCTAGACAGATGTATACAGAATCCAAAACTCTATCGAACTGCATATAAAACTCATTTTCGAACAAAGTCGCGATTCATTTGTTTTTCCTTTCCACCGTCTGGTCTTTCTCTATCAGCCAGTTTGTCTGCCTTGGAATTTAGTGTATTTTTTAGCTCGATATTGTTTTACTGCAGCAGCTGATCCAAGGTCTCCCTCAGTGTCTTCTACAGCGGTCTGTCCCTATACTAGTCCAGACATCTCAACATGCATCAAATACGTCACGTCATCTTTTCTTGGACCTACTTTGAGGTCATGACACACTTCAATGATTAACAATATTTATCCAGTTTCGTCCTCGATATGACGAATGTCTTAATTTTCAGGATGTATACGGTAAACAACCGACCCAGTTCCAGTAACATTGAAATTTTGTTAGGAAAATCAGCGTTACCACTTTTAAAATACTTGCCTTTTTCTTCTTTAGGCAATGTAAGCCTTATGGCCGCATTAGCATCAGGCGGTGCCTCGCGTCTGCGCACGCCACAAATGCTGAGCGCGTGCGCAGCAGACTTCCTCGTGTGTGCCGCGAGCGCACCTCTAGCAGCCACTCGAGCTGCCCGGATACATCCCCTGCCGTGTCATGTAACCTATTACATTGAGGTGAGATACTGATCACTTAACTGAAGCAAAGGAAGTAGGGAATTACATTATCATGACAAAAATCCAAAAGAGACACAGCTTCCATCTAGTTAAATCCGTTCGATGCTGAACTTTAAGCCAAGAACTAACCGCTACATGTGAAGATATATTTATATCCTAATTCATATTTATATCCGCAGTCATTCCCAGTAGCGGCCAGCACGCTGTCTCTAGTGGCGATCGCTGCAGACCGCTGCGGCGCCGTCCGCCGCGGGCGCACGTCTGTCTGTGACCGACCATCGCTGGCAATCGTTGCTGTATGGATCATTGCATTATTGTTGGGTAAACAATGCACTATACTTTGTAACAAATTTTATTTACTGTCCAAAAACACACCACCATTGATTGTGATTTTACCACGACGGTAAAAACTAATTTCTAATTTGCTCATGCACCAGGTTCACAATTGTGTTGGTATTTGTAATTCATCTGAAATAAAGTTCACACTGATTTAAAAGGAAAAATTGTACGTGTCGCTAGATAACAAACGATCCCAATGTTTTGTCGTCTAGTGTGCATTCAGCCTTTTTGTTACAGGAGCAGCCGCCCTCACAACGACTTGCATGTGGTGTCCGCCTCTGGCAGTAGCACATGCGCTGGTCGCGTACTGCTTCCCAGTAGTGGCAGTAGCTAGGTGCCACTGGGCAGTCCGAGTGAAGCTGACTGCCCTATCGCTTACTGCGCGGGCGGCGCACGGGGAGCTACCCCTTCCAGTACCACTGATGAGGCGACCCACTCATGTCATCATCGTCGCCGGAGTGGGTCCTAGAGAGAGACGGGACGCCGTCGACGTAGGTGACGTCAGGGGCAAGAAGCTGCAGCCAAGCCTCCTCGGCCCACAGCCTCAAACGTCAACGCTACGATCACGACGCCATCTTGGCAACGTACTCATGTGCATAGCGGGCATCTTCGCCTTATGCTGGTGCCCTCACGCTGCTGTCGTCATATCTAGCGCGCTCGGGCTCCACGTGCCGTGGCTCGTCGCGCAGTATACATTGCTGCTCGGGTACGCGCATTCTGCCATCAACGCGGTGGCGTATTGGGTCCTGAATCGGCATGCATTGACGGCTGCGTGTACGGCGTGGCGGCTGCCGCAGCTGCGCGTGCGAGAAGAGAGGCCTTCTTCTACGAATGAGGCAGCGCTTGGGGCCTTCCACCCTCGCCTCGCCCGCCCCGCCCCCTCGCCCCGCCCCCCTCCTTCTAGTTTCCTCTATTAAGCCCTACCTTCTAAGCTCTGTCGATCTGTGATTCCTCTCTGTCAGTGCCTCGCGGGCGCCCCTTGCCCGGGAACTCTGGAACGACTTTTGATAGTAGAGGACAACATGTAACTATCCCCTAACTTTAATAAGCAGTAAAAAAATAAGGTTTATTTTGTTCACTTCTGTACCTCTACTATAAGGCCTCGTTCTAGAAGCCCAGGGAACCGCTCGTTTCGTCGTTATAAACGTGGTTGTTTGAGATTTTATGAAGAATAATATCCGCCAAGCAATAAAGTGTATGAAACACTTGTACATGTTTTATTGTCTTCTCCAGTGACGTCACTTCATCACGGTCAATGTATACGACTGTGACAAAACCTTATTTAAGTACAATGTAGACCTATTTTTTTTGTAGTATTTTTATTTTATATACGGCCCGCCTGATGGTAAGCGGTTACCTCAGCCTATGGACGCTTGCAACTCCAGGGGTATCACTCGCGTGTCACAGTATCCGTGGGTTTTACCATTTAAATTGTAGCCGCCCGGCTGGGGACTGTACCTCCACCTTACAGAAAACCGCAGTCAAATAACACTACTTTGATGTAGTGATGTATTTCTGCGGTAAGTAAGGTCGCCAGTGTATTACGCTGCGCTAGTAGAGATGCTGCTAGCACAGTGAGTCCTAATCAACACTAGGGTTGGCAAAGCGTTAGAGATACTAGTATATCACGTAAAACAAGAGAGAAACCGCAGAATGCAGCGAATGTATTCTAATTTAAAGATTTGTTTGATGTAGGGCCAATCTCTACAACACCAGATTTTTTTTAAAATAAAAACGATGTTTCAAACTAACGTACCTGCTATGATTGTAGCTATGTTTATAGAAAGTTAAAAGTATTTGATTCACATAATTATAAATATTAAAATACTTTTTTATGCGGAGCCCTACGTCACAACTCTACTATGTGATGAGACAACAATTGTCCCACGTCACTTCACAAATCAGAGGGAAAAGTAAAAAAGAACACAGACAATGAGAAATGTGGAAGGAAGTAGACTATAGGCGAATATTCTTTGAGGGGTTGTTTCAAAAGAACGGAAATGTACAATCAACACGTCAAGGCTTTTATCCTACAATGATTTTAGGTTGCTGTTGAAAATATTATTTTATACCCCTAAGTTGGCAAGGATCATTCGGCCCACCTGTGGTAAGCGGTTCATTCCCACGTTGCCAATCTGTCCTATCTTCACAATAATATTCTGTTTCCACTATAGTACATAATACATAGTGAGAAAACAGTTTTATTTAATGGCAACTTTGTGATATAAATTATGATTAAAAACTTAAAATAACTAAACTAAAAGTACAAAACTTACCTACACGTAAAATAAATAAATAAATACATAGTACTAATATTATAAATGAGAACGAAATCATTTTTTATTCTCCACTCGCACACGACACAAGAAAAAAAAAATAAAAAAAACATGCGATTAACAGTTAATAATAAAAAAACAATTAAAATAAATGATTAAATAAAACTAAATTAGACTATGAACTTTATTTTCCTCACAAAATAATCACTAAATGCTAATTGAGTTCTGTTTGTTTGCTTCCTCTTCAGGACTAAACAGCTGAACGGATCGTAACAAAATTTGACAATGAGATACATTATATCCTGGGGAAGGACATAGACTACTTTTGTCTTTAAACAAATACAGACGAAGTCGCGGGCAGAAGCTAGTATTTACATGAAAACGATACATATATACGAATTACCTACCAATCACTCACTTATTACGCTATCTCTAAAACTTATACGCTTGAATTACTTGAAGTTTGAGCAAATATTCTAAAGAACCCTTTTTGAACTATTGCTGACTGTGAAGTCCCGGGAAAAAGAAAGTAAGCTATATTCAACAAGCCTAAAAATCCCTATTATATTATGTTATATATTATATATATATGTACACTGTATTATTATTGTTCATTAGCTTTCAGTTTCAAAAAATATATAATATTCTTTATACCATTAAGTGGTAAACAAGTATACGGCCTGGTGGTAAGCGGTTACCTTAGCCTATGGAAGCTTGCAACACCAGGGGTATCACTCGCGCGACCCTAAAGAACAAGAATATTTACATGAGTAGCAACTTCCCATACCAAAAATTATTTACTGATCAATATTATGAGAATATTTAATCTGGATGTTTCTTTCTACCTCAATTTGAAAACGAGTGGCCGGGAAGTAAGCCATCGTAATGCGATAAAGTTCTCTAATGTTTTTGTAACTTTTACCTCCTATGAAGTATGAAAAATAAAAGTGATAAAATAAACAACTGCTACTAATGATTTATTGCCATAGCAAATTGTCAATATAGGGTTTCTTTTTCTTAAAATATCAACGCGTCCATTTTGAGTTTAGGGGCAGTATAGAACGCCATTTCACTTCGACTTTTTATCTTTCCATCATTGAGTACTTTGAAGATTTAGTCTAGGAGGCTACAATGGAATTACTACTACCACTACCTTCAATGGAATCGTCTTCCACTCACATTCGCAATTGAAATAAAGAAAAAGAAAAGCCCGGATTTATACGCAGCGCCATCTAGTTCCAAACTAAGAAAAGCTATGGTAAGTTGGTAACCAACTGATACAATACATACTTATAATATAATACATACGACCACAACTTACCTACCTACATTTTAAAACTAGGTCAAGGGCATCTATAGTATAGAAAATATCTGAAGAAAGTCTTAATGTTATGATAAAAATGGCAGGTTATAGATACCAAACACCCAGACGCAAGACAAATTTAATATCATTTAAATGCAAGACAGGCATGCTCCACGGTGAGATATAATACCTTTGAGCTGTTAAGTCTGAATTACGTCGGACTTCAAACGAACAGAGAGTGAGGGGTAGAAAAGTTCAATAGGGTGATTACGGTCAGACGCGCCTCACCACAAAACGTTCATAACAAACGTGCAGAATGCAAATATTATATATTATATTGATACGCGGGCGAAGTCACGGGGAAACTAGTAAGCAATAAATAGCTGTGTATGCTTTAGACAACACATATCTATCTCTGTATATAAAAAATAATCCCCATTTCCCTTGGTAGAGGCATCACGCGTGAACGGCTGGACCGATTTCGCTAATTCTTTTTTATTTGTGTTTGTTATTGTCAGGAGAAGATTATCACGAAAAATAAATTGAAAAAAAAAACGGGACCTTTTAAATTTCGCGATGAACTAAAGGTCCTTTTTGCTATGGTGTATTTGTCATATTATTCATAGCTAAGACAGGACATTGCCGGGTCAGCTAGTTAACAAAAAAAATTCTATTCTATTTTCATATTTTAAAAACGGAATATAGTGTTCTAAATTTGACTTAACATAATTATGTTCGGTATCAAACCTTCCCGCACCTTTCAACTGTAAGCAAACAGTTCAATACTATGAATATAGACTATATAGCATCGATGCTACACAAAGTTTGTACTCGACATGTTAATAACCCAGTTTCCATAGCTAGCAGGAAATTTTAGTATTAGGTACTACGAGAATTCACTGCAGCAAAACTAGGATGTAAGATAGAGTTCCTCAGGCAGCGCAATCCCCAAGTTGAGAACAAAGTTGACAGGTGCTTGTAATCCTAGTCTTGTGTGCCTACACACGTGGTCCTGTCAGCTAAGCTAGCGATACGATGATACTGTTTGCAGGATTAATAATAACTAGAGGTCGTCTGGCGATCGAAATTATTTTAAAAATATAGTTGCGGATTGGGGTCTCCCGTAGGTTCCCATTAAATTTGGGGCTGGGGACGGTACCTCAACCTTACTGAAGTGAAGTTTTTGGCGGGAATGAAGCAGAGCGGATGAGATTTTTTCCAGTCTCGTAAATTGTGTTATTGTGATCTTTAGTATTTTCAGTGTCATAATATGCAGTAAAGTTTCATTTAGTGACGAATTTATAAGAACACTGACTTTGAATTTTAACATCCTACTTATGTTTTAAATGAGAAAGTTTGTGAGTATTGATGGATGGATGTTTGTTACTCTTCCACGCAAAAACTACTCAACGGATTTGGATGAAATTTGAAACACAGATAATTTGTAACCTGGACTAACACAGGATACTTTTGATCCCGGGAAAATGATTTTAGGTTCCTCTGAGATTCTAAGCTCAACGCGGACATAGTCGCGGGCAGAAGCTAGTTGAAAATAATGCTACGCCGAGCCTAGCAGAAGCAGTCAGTCACTGGTCCAGCAATTTTATTAAAAAGTCATCTTCTTTGTTTATCTAAGGTATAAATGCTTTTGTTTGAAAACTTAATTTATAATCTCATTAAGATGTCCTAAATACCGCGAAACATGCTTTGTTTTGGGCTTAATTACGCGTTTATATCAAATTAAGCGAAAATTTGCCCAACTTTCTCATGTGCGCATATTTTAACTAACTTTAAAACATTGTTCCTTTATTATTCGTGTGTCTACCAATAATGTTACATGATTCGGTACTCAATTAGTAACAAGAATTTGTGTTGAGAAGTCCGTTAGGTTATTCAAGCCAGGTGTAATCTCAGTACAAAAACTAAATAATTGTTTGAGAATACATTTGGAACATTTTAGATCTGTTAATATATACCAACACACTTGGTTTCTCATGATGTGTGATTAATCGCTAAGCAGAATATATTCAGGTGCGGTTTTCAAAAAGTTTTAGTATGTACCTATTTACACTTTAATAAAAATGCAGATCTGTCGTGTCTGTACATTGAAATATTTGCCAATAACTTATTAAGGTTATGTCTCACGTTAGTCATTATTCTAAGGGATGTAGAGAGTGTAACAGAAAGTTACTGCCTCTACTAACAGACTACAATCGACTATTTTTAAAAGCTATATCTATCTCTCTGACAGCTGACAGCTGACAGCTGACAGATGGTGATTTGCATAACCCTCAGAATTGTAACTAAAGTTCACAAGAAAACTCGCAAGGCAAAGCCAATCTATTTAGAGGTTATTTGTAAAACTTCAAAATATTTGGCTCCGCCGCGACAGTGCATCACTGCCGTGACCAGGATTCGAACCTGGGTTACTACGGCCACAACGTAGGGTCCTAACCACTAGACGATCACGGCTACCGGAGCTGGTGAATGTAGCGGCAAAAGTCGCCAATACTTTGTTCCAAAAAACTACTGTAGAATGCACATTCATAATTTGTTCATGGTTCATTGAACGCGTAGTGGCAAGGCTTGTTCGATAATTACTTTAGTTCGGATACAATTATTTTCTACAACTTTAATTAACGCAGTATATAACATTATTATTTATATCTATATAAGTACTTTAGGATTAAAATGATTGATACTGACGACCCGTTTGTCGAAGTCAGAACTAGATCATAGGATAGATTGTGTAATACTCACAATAAAAAAGGGCGTTGATTACACAGGCCGCCATTTTTTCCTCTGTTGATCTAAAGCTGACGTCACAATGTTCGGAACCGTCATAGGGAATAAGCCCACTGGTCTAGCGTAGAGATTGTATTCTCTTGGCCTACTGGTCCCAAAGCAAGGAACACTATCATTTGCCACATCACTGCAGTCTGCAATGGAAGATGCACTTGTCACCGGTGTCTTTTGATAACTAGCTGTCCCGACCACAGACCTAGGATTTTTTTCGCTGACAGACGTTGTCCTGTCTTAGGTATGAGTTCATAATATGTCAAATACACCATAGAAAAAAGGACCTTTAGTTTATCCCGAAATTTAAAAAGGTTCCGTATTATTTTATATCCTTTTTTCTTTTCGTAAGAACCTTCCCTGCCAATACAAACACAAAAAAACAGATTTAGCGAAATCAGTCAATTCACGCTTGATGCCGTGACCAAGAGAAATAGGGATTTATTTGTATATAATGTAGATGCAAGAAGGTATAGAATCGACTCTAATCAAGGCATGCGTACAAAAGCTATCACAGTCCCAAAATAATCATCTTCATCATTGTCACTCAGACACAAAGAGCTAGTATTATTTTGTAGGTACGATCTGCTTCAGGGTTTGGAGAGATTGAAGATAGCGCAATACATAATTTTGAACGTGACTTGACGAGGGTTTATCGCAACACATGTAGAATTATGAAATATACAATGACGCTGATACCTAAAGCAAAAACGTCTATCACTCATGGGCAATGATATTTTGGAGTACATTATAACTTTGTTAAAGACAAAACTAATTAATTAAACGCAATGTATTTTGACCGGATATACCTATGTTTTCATAAAACGGATGGCGTTGGAAACGCAATTTCGTTTACTTACTTATTACGGTTACTTAAAAAATATTTAAAAAAATAATAGATTTTAATAAAAACTATACGGGAGCACGTCTGAAGTATGAGCTACAAAAAAAAACTACCAAAAAAAGAATCATCAAAATCAATTAACAAATGGCAATCAAACCTGTAAGTCAATACGAAGAAAAGATATGACCGTTTAGGTCGCAAATTTTCGCATATTTTGCGATTTCACAAGGGAATCAAAACCTATAGAGTTCTTCCCGTTGACCTAGAATCATGAAATTTGACAAGAAGCAGTGTCTTACAACACAAGTAAAGGGGAAAATCTGAAACCCGTAAATATTTAGTTTCATAAAAAAATATGCGAATTTACTATAAAAACTGGCGCTGCGTTTGTTTTCAACATTGTTCACATTGTTCATGAATCGCGCTCTTGAGAGTCACCGACGAATAATGTACTCATTTAAAATTCACTTATTATTACCCTACCTTAAACTAACAAGTGTTTACGGAACCCTCAGTGCGCGAGTCCGACTCGCACTTGGTCAGTTTTTTTGTAACTCGGTTGATTAAAGGACATACAATTTTCGGACTGAACCCAAGAATGACAGGGCACAAACCAGTTTGATTGTACCAAAATAATTGTTATCAGTGCCGGTAGCAGGAACATTGTCGACAACGTATTCGAAAACGTAACTCGCGAAATGTCAAAATTGTCATACTAATTTTTAGTTCCACTTTTCACCGCCGTAGCGCTGTTTATTTTTCAATACAAAACTAGTCGAAGGCGATACGAAAACGTTGTCGAAAAAGTTCATGCTACCGGCACTGCTTCAATTACACGCCAGGTTACCATCAATTCAATTATATGACATCGAAACGAAAGTGGTTCACTTAAAAGCCAACAAAATTTGGTAAGCCTCTCTGTAGTTTGGTTCATGTTGATTGCATTGAGAATTTCAATTTAATGGGATTGTAATACCACAGAGTGGATTTCGGCAAAATTTAAATACTGTCTTAACCGTTTATTTTCAAGAATGATTTTACTTTGACAGTGGTTTCTTTTCGTATTTATTGGGTGATTGTGTTTGCATTTTTTAGAGGAAAAGATACCAGCTCCGGTAGCCGTGATCGTCTAGTGGTTAGGACCCTACGTTGTGGCCGTAGTAACCCAGGTTCGAATCCTGGTCACGGCAGTGATGCACTGTCGCGGTGGAGTTTACTTTTTTTCTTTTATTAAGCCGGTATAAATACGCCATATGAACGAAAAATATCGGTCGAAAAGACAATGTTTTAGGTAGGTAAACTTCTGTTAAGAAAACTGTTACAAATGTTTTTATTAGTTTCAGTTAATAGCTTGCCCTAATTATTATTTTCTTAGCATTAGGATGGCACACAAGCATACGGCCCACCTGATGGTAAGCAGACACCGTAGCCTATAGCCGCTAGCAATACCTGGGGTATCATTAACGAGTTGCCAACCCTGTTGTTGATGAGGACTTACGCTAGCAGCATTACTACTAGCGCAGCGTATCCTCGTGGAGCACTGGCAACCTAACTCACCGCAGAAACCCAACACTACATCAAAGTAGTGTTATTTGACTGCGGTCTTCTATAAGGTACACAGCCGGGCGGCTCCAATTATAATGGGAAAAACCAGTGGAGATCGCATTTCGCCATAGCTTTTGGTGTGATTAATCACTGTACTCAAGCTCAGATAAACTAATAGGTACAGGTCGGGGTTTGAACCTAGGCCCATCAGATGACAGGCCATTGCTTCAACCATATGGCCACAAAATTCAAAAGACGGTCTACGTACATACAAGTAGAGCATATTTCGCCCCACACCATTATTGAGCAAATATATCCACTCACACATAATGACATGTCTTTGACTCACACGCGCATGTTGTTTACACAGTGACCATCTAGTCACTCATAATTACATTTAAATAACAATGGATTAATGATTTGCAATATGTAAGTATTCATTTCATTGAAATCTAAAGCCCTCATCTCTAGATTAGGTCGTAGGAACAATGCGCACTTGGAATAGTTTCAATGCGGTGTACAGTTTCTATCGATAGGCAATTGTTACATTTTCCATTGTTGCTGTACCAATGGATGGATCTGGGAGGAACATGATTAATCAGTTTAACAATGGGTATGATTGAGTGGAAAACTTCTAGGCAAAATGTTTTGTGGGTAGATACCTTCGTCCGTAAAAGTGGGTGGGTACCACACTATTTTTAACTCCCGATGCAAAAAGAGGGTCTGTGGCATCGTAGCTCTTAAGCGGATGCACCGATTTAGTTGTTTTCTTTCTTAGCTTAGTTTCTAGAGGATTAAAAGAAAATTGTATTTAGGTTAGGTTAGGTTATGTAGATTTTGTAGACTCGATGACACTGACAGAAAATAATATACTGGTTTAATATGTATTTGAATATCGATGTCGCCATATTTTTGGCAGTCAGTACCTAAAATTTTGTAACACACCCTTTTAGTAAAATACTGTAAGGTTGAAAATTCTTATATTGCGCTACATACTTAATAAATTCATTGTGCTACATACTTTTAGGAAATAAAGTAAAAAAAACTTTGGTCACATCTTACTCCGGTTTGCCTGCCGAATAAAAAAGACAAAGTAAAAAGAAAATCCAAGAGTAGACATAAATTCGCACTCGACAGGCTTTAGACTTTTTATTGCTTAGGTTTTTTAAACACTAAATAAAATATGCACATAAAGTAAACTCAAGGCTCTTCTTTCGTTAGATATATACTACATAAAAAAAATTACACCATATCTTCGGAATTACCTCACCTCGCGAATTCGCGACTCGCACGCAATGTACCGTGAAGAAATTGTGAAAGCACGTTTTCGGTAATTGCGAGGAAACTGTTGGCGGGTTTTGTCACCTCACTCACCAGCTCCGGTAGCCGTGATCGTCTAGTGGTTAGGACCCTACGTTGTGGCCGTAGTAACCCAGGTTCGAATCCTGGTCACGGCAGTGATGCACTGTCGCGGCGGAGTATACTTTTTGAATTGCGTATGACACTTAAGTGTCACAACAATTTATCAGATATAAGCAGTCACAGAATGAAGTATGGGGTTTTACTCAAATCACAAAAAAATCACAACGACACATTATGAAATAAGCCTTCAGGGAAAACACTAAAAGAATCTCAGTAGAGTTATTATATTTGTGCGTCATAACGTCAGTTGTAAAGTAATCAACTGACAACATTCTGAATACGGCAAGATTAGCAATCAAATAGTTATTTTAATTTAATTACGATGTATTATCTAATTTATCTGCAAACTGAATACCTACTGTAATCTTTACAAGTAACCGTAGAAGCAACACGCGCTTGGAAAAGTTTAAATTCCCGTATACTTCTATCGATATCGGAGTCAATTTTACTGCGTGCCTCTCTTCTTTCTCGTTTTTTTTATACCACTATAGTGGCACACAAGCATACGGCCCACCTGATGGTAAGCAGCCACCGTAGCCTATAGCCGCTAGCAATACCAGGGATATCACTAACGGGTTGCCAACCTTGTTGTTGATGAGGAGTCACTGTATTTAGCATTACTACTAGCCCAGCGTATCCTCGTGGAACACTGGCAACCTTATTTACCGCAGAAACACAACACTACTGAAAGTAGTATTTCACTGCGGTCTTCTGTAAGGTGGAGGTACAGTCCCCAGTTGAAGGGCTCCAATATTAATGGGAAAACCCACGGGAGATCCCAATTCGCCCTACCTCTCTTTCTTCCCGTATTAGCTGGATTTGGCATTAAACGAAAATACGCAGTTTTTTACTTCACCTATCTTCAGAGATAAGCAAATGATATAGTATTAATTTCCAAATGTATATTTAGGTTAATTATATCCGAATTGTTTTGGGAATATTGAATAAATTTATATTATCTCATATTGGCAATGTTTTGCTTTAGCCTAGTGGACTGTTTACCTTCTTAATTTCCTTACTTCGTGTGCAATGTACCGTGAAGAAATTGTGAAAGTGCATATTTAGGTAATTATTTCGAATAAAGTGGTGGCGTATTTTATCATTACACTCACCAGCTCCGGTAGCCGTGATCGTCTAGTGGTCTAGTGTGGTCGTAGTAACCCAGGTTCGAATCCTGGTCACGGCAGTGATGCACTGTCGCGGCGGAGTTTACTTTTGTTTATGTTAATTGTTTTTTACTAATGCAGAAGGATATCTTGATGGTACCAGTGTACTTATTGCGTATGATGGTTGCGATCATTCTGACGTCATTGTGACATAAAAGGTCGGTTTTGGCTACCAATGCCACAAATTTCTAGTTTTCTTTTCTAAAATGATGTCAAAATGACGTCAGAATAGCAACAAGCATACGGATTAGGCACACTGATTTCCACCCAAAGCGGCAGCCACTTGAACCTTCAAGTAGTTCAAGTATAACGTTCTACAAGGAAGGTTACCTGGGTAGAACAGAATGTGTTAGGGTCGGCAACGCGCGAGTGATAATCCTGATGTCGATAGGCTTCGGTAACCGCTTACCATCAGACAGGCCGTATGCTTGTTTGCCACCTTAGTGGTTGTGGTAAATAATAAAAAAGGTTAGTTATAATTGTTATAACTACGATTGCCAGCCATTAAATTGGCATGGATGGCTTCAGATTTTTGACTCGGACCTGTAAATGGGCAACCATCTAACTACTGGCCAAGGTTGCTTAACTTAGCAGATCGATGTGTAGGGCTTTGTATAATGAAGTTAATATATCGTTACTAGCTTCTGTCCGCGACAACGCGTTGAGTTTAGAATCTCAGAGGAACCTAAAATTTTCCCGGGATAAAAAGTATCCTATGTATTAATCCAGGTAATTAATTATCTGTGTTCCAAATTACATCCAAATCCTTTCAGCAGTTTTTGCGTGAAAGAGTAACAAACATCCATCCATACTCACAAACATTCGCATTTATAATAATAGTAGGATGATGGTGTAGATTCTGTTGTACAAAATCTAGAGTAAACTAATTTGACAGTACTAAAAGTATTGTGACAGAACTAAAAGAAGGTTGAATAAGGATGACAATCCTTATTCAACCCCGCACATGAGGAAGGTATAGCAAGACCTTGAGTCCTATCAAATAAGTTTAGTGATACTGTACAACAAAATCAAAAAACATTGTACGAGTATGTAAAAGACGCAAAAGAGATCGATATATCAAGTGCAAAATGGCGCTCTATACTCTCTGCCTAATAACCCTTAAGGGACGTAGTATAATTATATTATTACGTATGTATGTATATATTGTATTTGTTCTAAGTAAAGTAGACCTTCATAAGTGCCTTATTAGGGCCTTAATTGAATAAACGATATTTGATTTGATTAGATTGGTTCGTTTTATCTGCACCCCAGTGTCAGTGCAATGATTTGGCGTCTAAATCCGTATTGATGGCGTAACCTCTTTTAACATTCATAAAAACAATCAAAAATTAATAGTTGTAACAATTTTCCACTCATATGTACTTTTTCCCATTGACAATGTACAGATGAGTCGTTCGTTCTTCTTCTTCTTCTTCCTAAGTATGGCAATCAATCCCTTCAGGGACTATTTTTGCCAGTGTCGAGTGTTAGAGAATTTTTATGTTGCAAAATTTCTCGTGTTTGCCGCATTAAAATGCCTAGTGTCATGCATTCTAACGCCCAATGGAGTTTCTGGAGACAACCCACGGCAGTAGCAGATCGTAACACGCCTTTAGATTAGAGGTAACCTATTGACCAAAATGTTAATCACTTAACCCAAAAGTCGTATTATGGCATTATTTCCAATGCTCCTATAAATCAGTCACTAAATGAAACTTTACTGCACATATCGACACCAAAAATACACATTAAAGATCACTATAACACAATTTACGACACACTGGAAAAAAATCTCAACCGCTCCGCCTGATTCCTGCCAAAAACTCCCAGTCGTTCGTTCATTCGTTGTTTCCAAACTGTCTGTCTCCAAATCTCCGCGATTGCGCCAGACAGTCGATTAAAGATAATGTGATTATCTTCAGTTCATTTAAATCCAAACTTTGAACGGATTAGTGATCAATTGAATACAATTAATTGAGATGCAACAATTGGACTGAATTGTTAAGAGATTTCAATTTCCGAGAGAAGTTTAAATTGATAATTGATTAAAAAGCAATGAAAATTACAAATATCATCTTTATTACTTCCCACAGGATCTATTACGGGGTAGGCAGAGGTGTCAGAACATCGATCAACACTCCCTCCTTACCGAACACATAAATAGTGTCACCGACGATAATTTGGATCCCAACGTGATAGGTGATTCCGTGATTAGCGTCTAATCTTAAGCTAGGTACTTATATATTTTTTAACAAACAGATTAATTACATTTCTTATTGTCTTTAATTGCACCTTCTTTGAGAGGACCTCATTATTGCGCGAAACTTTTTTTTAAAGCAATTTATTATATTTATTTAAATCTGTCCACCGTGTAAGGTCTCGTTCACATCTGTCTGGCAGTTTCGGAGATTCCCGGAACAAATAGACAGACAGACAAGATTTTTTTTGTTAGAGGTTTTTTATTTCTTTATCGCTTGTTTTTTTGTAACGGATAAAATTTCATATGCATTTAGTAAAAAGGTGTTATTTGACATTACAAACAGACACAATTATATTTATTTGAATAGATAGCGGTTTCTTATGCAACGAATCTACGAATAGATTTTTATAACATGCACTTCAGGTATTATGAGCAATAAGTTCTTCTTCGAATCGCATCTTTCATAATTAATATTAGTACAGCCCATTTCAACTTGTTGTTTAGCTCATGCTGGATATAGCAATTCACTTATTGTACTTGCTAACATAAACAAGAGCTTAAGTGCCTTTCAACCACTTAGTTTATGGACGGTTACGTAGTACGGAAATGCGGTCATCTTGTGTAGGTTAAAGTTTACACACTTACCTATATAAGTAATTAATTATGTTCGAAATTCAAAACCATACTATATTAAGTTTAGTAACGAGTTGAATGTTCGAAATTCAAAACCATCCTATATTAAGAAATGAGTCGAATGTTCAAAATTCAAAAACCATCCTATAATAAATAAGGAATTACAAAATTATGTTCGAAATTCAAAATCACCAAGATCCTGACCACATTTCAAGCATTGTTTGTATCCTCCTCCAAACCAATGTCATTGGATACCAGGTTATTACGAAAGAAAAATATAAAAAACGTATATTGCGGACACAAAAGGTTGTAATATAAAATCTCAAGTGTTTTATTTGATGCGCCAGCTTTAAGTCGATCATATGTAGCAAACAAGCGAGCTCCACCTTCGACCACATCTTCACTCACCATCAGGTGAGACCGTAGTCAATTGCTGACACGTAATTAATAAAAAAAAACTGTATAGCGATGTATGTATGAAATTTAGAGTGAGATATAAATCTTATGGACACATATCAAATACTTATAACAAAGTCATTACTTCAATAACTTTATTTATAATGAAATAATTTAATTCATCACCGTCATTCAATAAAGCAGGCACGGCCCACACTAGTTGCAAGCAGATAACCCAATTATCCGCAATGTTTAAGATTTGTTTTGTTATATTCGCCTTATCAGGAATGGTGTGTCACTCGCGTAAGTAGCAATTATCTACTCATTACTACGTAATGGAAGATTATGGTCTCATGATTGGAATTGCTTCATCCCTTTCGCACACGATAAAGAAGAAAAGGATAGGAAGAGTCTTAGATCTCTCTTATTTTAAAAAACAACCAAGTGTTAATTGGGAATGAGTTGTATTGTATTTATTTAATTGTATCCGCTGTTCAGTTGTTTCAGTTACAACTTTGTTCTTAGTATTAAGTTTATTAGGTGTTTTTTTTTAATATTCCTAATTTATTTATAGTTTTAGTTATTTTCACTCGCTGAAATTTGCAAATATTGTTTTATTCTGCATTGACAAATACAGTTTCATATCAATAGCGCGAGCATGAATAAATTGCGACGTTTTCGTATCGCCTTCAGCTATTTTTTGTATTGAAAAATGAACAGCGCTGTGGCGGTGAAAAGTTGAAAAGGAACTAAAATTAGTATGTCAATTTTGACATTTCGCGAGTTACGTTATCGAATACGTAGTCAAAAAATGTTCCTGCACAGAAATGTGATTATATTAAATTGTAAATGTAATTAATGTAAAAACATGTTATAACTATTTAAAATAAATAAATAATCTGAAATCGATTTAACAAAGTAAACTTCTATCTATATACTTAGTGATTGTCTGTGAAATCACAAGATTTTTTATTTCCACAGTAAGTCCAAAGAAATGCCAGGAAACTCCGAAGGAAAAGCATTGTCTAATTGAATACAGTGTTCGTGACAGATGGCCCCATCAGGTCAGGTAAATACAGCCGCAGTTATTCAATTTATTTATCGGTTAGTTGATGGCTTGGCCAGACATCTAATAAACTTAAAAGTCCAGGCACTCGAATATTTTGATCACGCAATGCCATCAATATTATCGTAAAAATCTTGCCTCGTAAAATACCTCCCATGTTAATAAAATTGGTCGATAAAATTTTTTATACAAGAATTGTTCAATCGGTCCATATTCAATGGTTTTTTTTTTATACTACTATGGTGGTAAGCAAGCACACGGCTCACCTGATGGTAAGCGGTCACCGTAGCCTATGGACGCTTGCAACACCTGGGGTATCACTCGCGCGTTGCCGACTCTTGGAGTTTCATAAAATAGACAGATTATGATTTTGACAAGTTATTTATAGCCTTCAGAAAAGAGGAAGCTTAACAATTTCAGTAAACATTTCTTCGTTTTAATCGACACATTATTGTAATAACTAGCTGTCCCGACAGACGTTGTCCTGTCTTATGAATTCACTAGCTGTGCCCGCGACTTCGTGCGCGTGGAATTAATTTTGTTGACAATTTCATTTGCACCGTACAATAATTACTTATAAAAAAAATGCCTAAGTTATGCTTATAGCATCAGCTACCTTTCAGTGAAAGTCCTGTTCAAACAATTCCCGCCGTTCGGATTTTGTTTACAATTTTATGGTTTTTTATTCGTTGTGCGGAACCCTAATTATTTTTCCAAAAGTAAAGTAGCCTATGTTACGCCCAGTAAAATCAGATATCTACCAGTGCAAGTCTCGTTCAAATCGGTCCAGCTGTTCGGATTTTGTTCACAATTTTATGGTTTTTTATTCGTTGTGCGGAACCCTAATTATTTTTCCAAAATTAAAGTAGCCTATGTTACGCCCAATAAAATTAGCTATCTACCAATGAAAGTTTCTTTCAAATCGGTCTAGCCGTTTCGGAGATTACCCCAAACAAACAGACAGACAAAAAAAAATTAATTGCTTTTTTGCCATTAGAAACGTGTTTACTTTCATATGCATTTCGTAAAAAGCTGATATTTTGATATTACAAACAGACACTTCAATTTTATTTATGTGTATAGATATGTCAAATCACCTTAGGAAAAAGGACCTTCATCCCAAAATAAAAAATGTTCCGGTAGTTTTTTTTCTTTTCATTAGAACCTTCTTTACTATACTGTCTATAACAAATTAAAAAAAGAAATACCGAAATCAGACTACCCGTGCACGCTTGATGTCGTGAACAAGGGGAATAGGGATTCATTTTTATATATATAAATTACTACCTGCCTTAATGATGCTGCCTTCAAATGATAAAATTAAAAAAGTTTTCGCATTAGCTGACAGTGAAAGCCTATTTTGTTAAATGTTCTTTTTTACACATTTAAATATTCTTTTGTCAAATATTCATATCACGAAACGTAAATAATATTGTTTTAAAAAAGAGTAATTGCCGAGTTTCTTGCCGGATTTTTCTCAGCAACAAACGACATTCCAAATCCGGTGGTAGATTCTGACGATGTGAAAGTACTTATTTGTAAAGTCCAGTCAATGGAGGATGATTTTGAATTTTGAGAGACATACAGAGCAACATTGTCATTCTTTATATCAATAAATGTGTTTTTGTTTGCAGATACGTTTACAACTGGTACACAAAAATGTGCTTCGAAATAAGATGGTCCCAACACTGTCCACCCCCGTGTGAGGGCAGCAACAACTTTAACTCTGAACAGGACTGCCATTTCCAGTGTGGCGGATGGGCCTAGCCCTGCCTATATTTTTATTCTACAAGGACACTTGGACTTAATTATGCGAGAGAAACGAATAAGCCTAATAATTTGTTCTTGGTAAAATGTCCAACTCTACATTCGTCATGCCGTTGTTTCATCTCTCTTTTGTTTTACTCAAAGTCAATTTATGCCAAAAAAAACAAATAAAAAAAACTGAGGACTTAAATATTAATCTTATATTATTAAAGAAAAAGCCTGCTACGCATAAATCTGTTGATATTTTTTGTTTTTCTACTCGCTTAAGTTGGCACGTGGTATATGAATGTGTAAATGAAAGAACAAATAAATTGTGTAATGTTTGAAAAGTGATTTCCTTCAGATTGTACAGCGTATTGAGTTTCAATATACTTTTCAAAAGCTTTATAACCATAATAGCACAATAACAAAGGGAAAACTGATCGTTTAGTGTAATTAACAAAATGGGCGTCCAAATATAGCCAGGCAAATCGTTAGGGTAATTGCCTAAATAGATATAAACATGAATCAAACAGACGATCACAATGAGCGTAGAAAACTCACAGTAGGGCAGGGAGCGGCCTTTGATTATATACTTGTCGGAGCGGCTATGTCGCACCCGCCTAACTTAAAACGCAGAGTAGTGATCAATGTAGAGAACACACTGTAATACCAATAAAATTCACCAAATCAAGAGAGGTATGGCGATTTGGGATTTCCCATTTAAATTGGAGACTTGGGACTGAACCTCAACCTTACAGAAGACCGCAGTGAAATAACACTACTTGATGTAGTGTTGTGTTTCTGCGGTAAGTAAGGTTGCCTGCTTACCATCAGGTGAGCCGTATGCTTGTGTGCCACCTTTGTGGTATAAAAATGTATATTGAACTAATTACAGACAGCTTCACCAAGAAACAATTCAAAGCATGTCACTAACAGCCGAATACCCAAACGACATTCAAAGTTGAAGACCCACGTTACTGTTTGAAACGTCGTTAAAATTCAATTTTGCATGTATATTTGACGGGCGATCAAAATTAATGCGGTATTATTTATGATTGGTGTCAGTATTGGGCCTGAGGTGTCACAAAACAGTACAAATTATTTACATAAAACAGAACTTAAACTAGCTCGTATTATCTCAGTCTATATTAGATTAATAAAATTATAAATCAACTTTAAAGATAAGGTATTATGATACAATTTCCTCTGAACTAGCTAGTAATGTTCTTATAACCGCTTCTTATTAATGTATACTCTACCTAGAGTCACACCACCGTCCCCCAGACGCAACGCAAGATCAGCATGGTTTTATCTCATCCGTCGCTGGGAGGTGGTCATTAGATTGAAGTAGTCTTAAGCTGATCTTTGTAACAAACTCTACATACGTTTATGTAATAATTTAAAACAAAGAATATTCGTAAAATACGAATTAAAAAATGTCTAAATCATTCAAAGCCACTCCTAAAACTTATCTAGCTACTCCTAAAAAAAATATTTTATCTTAGTGATTGATCATGAGCTTTTACAACCATTGCAAACCTGCAAAGGTACGTCAGAGTTAACATTGTCAACGATACCACAATTGATATAAAAGGACAAATATTAAAAAAAGCACGAGCGCGCCTTACAGAAGTTGCAAATGTGTAACATCTTGGATTACATAGTGTAACATTTGTCATCTGACTGCCAACTCTACCAACGCGCGCGTTTGTTGTTTAATGGTCAAATCAAATAGCACCGCTTCACACAGAGGTTTCAGGAAAGAGAGAGTAATTATGTAACACATCAAAAGTTATTTGCACTTTGACCACCCTCATATACCTCACAAACTCGCCTTGCTGTCTGTGTACCACTGCTCTGTGCAGACACACCCCGAACTAAAACGTAGCAACAGACAGTGTTTTGTGGCCTTTATAGGCAACAGGCTGCCTGGCCAGCTCACTGCATTTTCACTCCACGTTAAGAAAAAAAACAAGACGGCAAATATTTTAAATTTTTACATGTCAGAAGGTTCACTTTTTAAATTTTGACGTTTAACCGGCCAGCGGCGGGGATGGGGAACAAAGTGGTTACCTTTTCTGAACAACAACTTGAAGACTATCAGGTGAGTGCAAAAAGTTTAATTAATTTATACAATTAGCATAAAGTATATTCTGTTAAGGTATTGTATATTCTTGAAATATTACTCTATTGTTTTAATACACATTAATTTCTGTATAATGTTATTAGGTATTTTAAATTAATTTACCGGGAACTCTGTAACGCCGCTTACCGGGGTCGAGTGTAAATGTCTTCGTCATAGTTTCAAACTACTGCAGACATTATCGCATTTTTTTAATACTATACTATACACCTTAAATTTATACGCTAAACAGTGCAAACAATTTGATAAATTGATACACATTTTCAACAGGACTGTACATTTTTTACAAGGAAAGAAATACTCAGGTAAATTTTCCGAATCTACGTTATATTAATATTCAAAGCTCAGAAAAGAGTTTTAGATTTACATTGTTTTTCCTGTCCATTTTCGGCTTACCAGGAAATGGAAAGTAGCGGGTTCAGTTAAAAACAATATTGCTCGATTATTATTTTATTTCTTTACTAGTACTTTCCACGACTTCGTCTGCGTAGAACTAGTCCAGTAAAATCCTGTTCTTCTTAAATCGTGGGAAGCTGTTTTGTTTTCGGGATAATAACAAGTCGTTTTGGACCTTAGCGTGGACAGACAGACAGACAAACAGTCTGTTTGAATTTTGTCTACTTGCAAATTTATGTTAATCGGAGACTAACATAAGTTTAACAGACGAATAGGTACGTACTAGGTATAGTATCGGATCTGGGAATATAAATGGCTACAAAATGATGAAAATACAACTGCATTTCAATACATACGTACCCTTCAAGTCAAAGGGGAACGACGTCAAGATGGAACTTATTCGTTGCATTTCAGTAGACGAATTAGAATTTTAGATATGAACATCGTGTGTGACTGTGGTAAAATCCTGACCAGTCGCGGATCTACAATATTTCAAACCAGGCAGAAACTTAATTGTGGCGTCCCGTAGTTCCAATGTTTGAGATAAATTACAAGATATAATATTCACAAATATATCGGCTGGTTTTTTTTTTATTTCATATATATGGTTCTATAATATAAAAATGAATTGCTTAGCGCAAATCTCGGGAGCACCTGAACCGATTTCGCTAATTCTTTTTTTAGAATATTCCTTGAAGTACGAGGATGGTACTAACGGAGAGAAAATGCCTTTTTAAAAACGGGTAGACGAAATATTTGATAAATGTCTACCCGTGCAAAGCCGGAGCCGCTAGTCCTTTAATAATTTTGAACTTTTGCTTACTAGGCGCTTTGTGAAGCAAGTTTTCTAATTTTCAACCATATTTATGATTTGGGAATGTCTACCTAGATTATCTGGTGCGTATGGTGCGAATAGAGTTTCAACGTTTGAAAAACACTATCACATAAATAGGTGACATTTATCAGGAGAAAAACATATTTTTCTTTACGCCAACGTCGCCCCACGTCATCGCAAGGCATGAAAGTGAGTAGTGACTACTAACTGTCATGAATTTCGTATCGAGGATATTTTAGGTCTTACTTACTAGACGTGACGCAGACGAGATCTCTGGTCTAGTGGTTAGTCTGTACACCTGACTGCTGCGCTAGGGGTCGCGGGATCGATTCCCGCCGGGGCAAACATTTATGTGACAAATATGCCTTGCGTCTGGGTGTTTGGTATGTATTTTGCAAACAAAAAGTATATAATTATTATATCAGCTGCTGGTTCCCATATACAAGCTTTGCTTAGTTTGGGGCTAGATGGCGCTGTGTGATAATGTCTAAACATTATTATTATTATTAGTATCAGGACAAAAACATAATTTTCTTTACGCCAACGTCGCACCAAGCACTTCAATGCAAGGCATGATAGTGAGTAGTGACAACTAACATGCGTTTCGAATCGAAGATATTTAGGTCTTACTAGAGGTGACGCAATCGCCGATCTGCGGGCACATTCCAATCCGCGGCGATATCCTTATCTTGAATTATAAATACTTCTCTTCGTCTGTGCCCGTAGCAGGAACATTGTCGACAACGTATTCGAAAACGTAACTCGCGAAATGTCAAAATTGTCATACTAATTTTTAGTTCCACTTTGCACCGCCGCAGCGCTGTTCATTTTCCAATACAAAAATAGTCGAAGGCGATACGAAAACGTTGTCGACAATGTTCCTGCTACCGGCACTGTACGCTTAGATATTTTAAACTACGCAACGGATATTAATGCGGTTTCTCTAATAGACGGAGCGATTCCTAGGGAAGGTATTTATGTAATTCACTAAGGTTTTGTTCAAGCCGGGCCTCAATTGGGATCGTACCCAATACCTCAGTGTCTCTAGCCAAACGCATAACCGCTTGGTCTCAGAGAAAAAGTATCTACATTATATAGATTCTGTGTCTACCAACATAAGTATATAAGGCAAAGGGGAAATAATGTATATATTCCATATATATTAAATAGTGTAAGTATATATATAATTGTATTATATTTATGTATATTCAAATAAATTATATAATTAGTTTCTCATGTTTTGTGTCTTCTTCACTTCATACCTGCCTCGTTTATCCCAGCATCACCCAAAGGTTGACTGGTAGATAATGCCTACGGCATTAAGTCCGCCTGTGCAAACTGTATTTTGCATGAAGTGTAAATAAAAAAAAAAACTTTATTATAACCAAAGGCAGTACATATTTTGCGCGCATGTGATACCGCTGGTGTTGCAAGCGTCCATAGATAGGCTACGGCAACCGCTTACCATCAGGCGGGGCGTGTGCTTGTTTGCCACCTTAGTGGTATACAAAAAAGCATATAAAATGAATGCGTAGGTAGGAATACGTTATTGTTTTGTTCCCTATACCACTATAATTTTCTTTCGTATGCTCGGCTCGTGTCTCGATAAAGGAACGGTCAAGGGCATTGACTAAAGTAATGTAATATCGAGCAGTCGTATACATATTTGATGTGTTACAGACGAATATAAATCAAGCTTACGCTTTACTGTAGAATATTTTAATTTTCTAGGACTTTATTTTATAAGACTTCACGAATGTAGGTTTAGACCGCCAATGCAAAAAAAACAAGTTTTATCTAAGTACTTACGATCCCATTTTACATCAAACTAAATCTACACTAATATTATAAAGAGGAAAGATTTGATTGTTTGTATTGAACAGGCTCCGAAACTACTTCACTTCAAAAAATATTTTGCCGTTAGAAAGCTACATTATCACCGAGTAGGCTATATATTATATTGATACGCGGGTGGTCGCGGAGAAAACATACATAATATTGTCATCGTTTTGGCAGGACTAAATATGATTTGACAACACTCCAAAAACTATTAATGCTTTATTTTCTACTATATCTGTCTAATTGGAGTTCTTAGTGTATGCCATAAATTTGATAATTGGTAGATACTTCAATAAAGGAAATTTAATTAGATGTAATGTGAAACTTTGACCTTGTGTTAAATACGCACTTACTTACACCAATTTATTGTAACGAAATCAGAGGTTACGTCTGCGATTGACATTCCGTTAATTTACTGTTAATTTAAGTAATTAGGCAATATTTTCCCAAAGGAGTACAGTACACATGGGGTTCTTCATGAAGGGTGTGAAGAGATTAGTGAAGGGTCGGCAACGAGCGAATGATACCCCTGGTATTGCTAGCGGCTATAGGCTACGGTTACTGCTTACCATCAGGCGGGCCGTATGCTTGTTTGCCACCTTAGTGGTATAAAAAAATGTTACTACTCAATACTTACGGCATTTATTAATTTATGTTATATTAGTTGTAAATAATTATGTAGTTGGTTGGTATAGGGCGTCCTTAAAAATATCCACTTTTTTTTTAACTTTGGAAATTTTATTTGGTATAATTTTAATGTCCTAATCTAATATTATTTCAGTTTAAATCACAGTTAGAAACGCATGTATGTGTTAATTTATTTCTTAAATTCTTTATTATTATATACACAAGGGTAATAAAACCTACCCTAATATAAAAATAAACAAGAATTAAAATAAATAAAACACTTGTCCCAAAGGGTTGTCCCGCGGCAGGGTGCCAAGAAGGCTGGCAGCATTGCCCCGCTGTATGGCAATGCTGATCCTTTGCGCAAAATAATGTTCCAGCCTTCTTGTCAACGGAGCCTCATTCGTCGTGAGACCTCCTTGTACAGCAGATAAGCGTCTGGACCCCATGGCCCCAGGGTCTCCACCGCAAAACACGGCAAATATGTAACCTCTTCCGGACACACAGATTTGTGATATTTGAGGCTGAATTTTTCACCTAAATGCCAATTAGTGAAGAGCGCCCTAAGGCTTAGATTGTAAGCACTCGTTTTCCACTTTAAGTTAATTAACGAATAACGTCCACGTGTCGTTACAACACTCGCAACACGTGGATTTTTAGAAACTACACGTGATGTTATATTTCGATGAATCAATAAATCAGCTTTACTAATAGGTGCAACCTAATTCCTTTCAGTGGAACTAATTCTTAGGTTATCTCATAACACTATGGTGGCTTTGTTAACATAACACAATTAGAATCTATCGATCATGACGATGATGATCATTATAGTTATGATGATGATAATGGTGATAATGATCACGATGATGCTTATCATGATGATGATGATCATGATTAGGATTGGCCCCAGAAAAAGAGGAGAGAAAAAAAATTTGCTTCTCACTCAATTCTGCTTTGGAATTTTTCAAAAGTACGTTTGTAAATGTTGAATATCAACAGAAAGTTTAATATTGTGTGATGTAAGTCATTCTAGCATGTGTGACGCAACATGTCGCGTGTCTAATGGGATTACTTTCATTCGATTTCATCTGATACCTACACACCCTCGTCTTTATGAATAATGCGATATGATGATAAGAGAATAGATGAGTTTTCTCATAGGTTTGGATTTTTTTTTTCACGGCTATATAGGTTAAAAAAGTTAAAAACTATTTTTATAACAGCTTCTGCAGTAGGTATTTCATGTGTTTGCTGTTAACCATTAAGGAGCTCTTTATTCAGGACCCAACCCTGAGTGCAGCAACTATGTCATGGTGAGACTTACAGTTATTTCAAGAAGTTAATGGCATCTATCGTATGATTTGCAGGGTATTCAAACGATTCCGCGAGGTGAACCCTGAGCTGGTCCCGAAGCGCATGACGGAGAGCCAGGCGCACACCATAGCGGTCCCAGTCGAGGAGATAGAGAAGTTGCCAGAGCTTAAGGTAAGCTGCAGGAAGTCATAGACAAACAAACAGTTGACATCAAGACAGTTAAATACTTCTTTGAATGACATGTCATCGTTTATCATTTTGTTTTAGCCAATGATAAATATAATATTGTGTAAATTGAGCGGTTTTAGCCTAAGAATAAGGACTTCAGCTCTCGCTTAGCGTAAGCGACAACCAAGTCCTTATTCTAAGGTTTAGCCATAAGTTCCTTGTTTTACGTTATATATATTTTTTATTTCAATTAATTAACTGCTAAATATATCTCGTAGAGAAGCGTGGAACAATCTCAATCAAGGGATTAAAGTAGAGATTTAAACTGTGAAAGTTTGTAATGATGGATGTATGGATGCATGTGTGTTGCTCAATCACGTAAAAACGGCTCAACGGATTTGTATGAAATTAGGCACACGTATTGTTTATAGCCTGGATTAACACATAGGATACCGTTTATCCCGGAAAAACGTTAGGTTACTCTGGTATTCTAAGCTCAAGCGGGCGAAACGCGGGAAGAAGCTTGTGTTTAATAATAAAATATCATGAATTGTTGACACAGCCATTATACTGTTGCTGAACGCCCCTGCATTTAAATACAAAGTAATTTGCTAATTTGTTTACAGGAGAACCCCTTCAAGCGTCGCATTTGCCAAGTGTTCTCTCACGATGGCTCCGGCAACCTTACCTTTGAGGACTTCCTCGACATGATGTCCGTATTCAGTGAGGCGGCGCCGAGAGATATCAAGGCATGGTAACGTATCGCATTGAAAACGACCGACGGAATTCATAGATAAGGTTTTCAGAGGATGAGAGAGGTTTGTCTTGAGATTGCAGCAAGGACACCAATTCTTCCTATAGAGATAGATTCCTTCCAACCCTACCCAGTGTTGTAAATTGTGTTTTAAATTATATTATTGTAACGTTTACCTATAAGGTTTTCTCTCTCGCTGTCTGTTTCTTCCGGCTAATCTCCGAAACGGCTGGACCGATTTTGACAGGACTGTCAGTTTTATATTAGAAAAAATATTAGGGTTTCGCGCAAAATTAGTGTATTACCATTTACCGCGTACCGTAAGATTACAATAACGCAAACTTTTTGGTAAACGTTTCGTTAAACAAAATATTGTTGCAGGTACGCGTTTCGTATATACGACTTGGACGACGACATGTACATAGGACGAGAAGACTTGCTGGAAGCGACTCGCCTGCTCACGCGGGGCGAGTTGCACCAGCAAGAGAGGGACGAGATAGTCGCCAGCGTGCTGGACGAGGCAGACGTGGACGGCGACGGCAAGCTATCGTTCATGGACTTCGAGCATGTGGTGGTCCGCGCACCTGACTTTCTCTCCACCTTCCATATTAGAGTGTAGCGTAATAAAGAGGTCTGTTTTTGAGGACGGGATTTATTTTATTCTTTTACCAATATTTATAGGTCACCGGAGTCCATAAAACTAACTATGTAATATTGTTTGAAGTTGTAGATGAACTAAAAAAGCCGAGGCGGGCAGCTAGTAGATAATACACTGCCAGACAACACAACGCACCTGCCTGCCAATAATTAAATTGTCTCCCAGATAGCGCTCCATTAGCTTCCTCCTAAACCCTCCGGACCGTTTTCAAATTACGTTCTCAATAATATTATGTGGATTGGCTATTATGTTCCCGATCGCACGTATGGTTATTGTCTAATAGAGTTTCGCTATAGAGGTACCGGCTCTCATGTTGAGGTAAAGATACAAGGTAGGGTACGGCTCGAAAGGAAAACTTTTTTAGTAACCAATGGTTTTCTTTTCTAAAGCAGCGTTGCATACGTTTCATAATAAAAATTATCAGTTCTACTTTTTGTCCCCACAGAAGCTGTTGCCTGTCTCAGCTATGAATTCAAATGTCAAATACACCATAGAAAAAAGGACCTATAGTTTATCCCGAAATTAAATATATCCCGATTCTATACTAATAACATGAAAACGGGTTAATTTACCTCTCGACGTTTCGATCGAGCTGTTGCATCCACAAATCTAGGATTTTTTGTTGCCGTGGCCGTCGTCACGAGCTGGCTGATTGTAGTTGCGTCCGTCTACTTTTCCTTGATTCGCGGGTAGAACGAATATTGGTATCTACCTCCATATTTTCATGTCATTAGCACGTGTTTAAATTGCGCAAGTTTGAAAAATAAGCAAGTTTAAATTTTTTTTCATAAGAACCTGCTGCTGACAATAACAAGGCAAAAAAGTATTTAGTGAAATCGGTCCAGTCCACCAATCCACCAAGCGAAGTAGGGATTCATATTTAAGTATATTAATAAATTTCAAATATTACCATAGCAGAAAACTCCAATCCAATCTTTAGAAGGACCCGCCTAGGTAGAGCGATAGAACATTGAAAATTGGCGGTTCTATCGCTGTACCTAGGCGATCATATTATCAATTGTTATTTTCTTAAGTTTTAAGTATTATTCCTATGTACTAACAAGGAAGTAAGTACTTATGTCAAACACACAAATACTGACATTACACCAAAGACTACAATACGACAGCATTACACAATTTACATCTGCTTTACTATCAAACTCCAACAGAAAATCAATATTCCAAACAAATTTTGACCTTTATTGAACTAAAAAACCAATACTTATTACAAAAAAGTGACTGTCGATATACCTGTTCCTCGAACGTACCTAAACAGCTCCCGAATCTCAATAATTATAAATACCTAAGCAGACATTGCCTCTATGACCTAGTAGGCGAGTTTATGCGATTATTTTAATGCTACTGTACCTAAAATGTATTTGGTATATTTTATAATGTCAGCTGGAATGTATAGTAATCTTCTTCTTCCCCTTCTTACCAAATTTATAATAAGACGTAAAAATACGCCCAAATATTCGCCAAAATACATAATTTAATATTTTATTTAATTATGTAGGTAAATATGTACTTGAATCACTGATTTCAAAGGAAAAAGAAGTAGAAGAAGATTACACAGAGACAATAGCATAGACAAGATAAGGTGAACGCTATAGGATTCTACGGATTGACTATTTTGTGCGACTGAAGGACTTGTATGTAAAAAAACGTTATATAGGTATCTTCTGCTGGCAATTATTGTTTGCTTATTATGTGCAAATTTACCCGTATCGCGATTGCTATTTTTGGGTCAATTTTTTTTTTAGTCCGTTGATATTTTGTTATTTAAAAATCTGAATCCCCGAGTAAGACATGAATGGATTGTGTAATTTGTGGAGGCTAGACTTTTAATAATAAAGTTGCCTTGGCTTATGATAGGTAGGTACGCACTGATCATGGTATTTTCGGTAGTCACCGGTAACATCTTATGTCATTTTTATTTGTGATCGCATCCATTTCTATTTTGCACGTGTTCTCTATAGTGTAAAAATCTACATTATCTATGGTTTAAAAAATTGAAGTACCTTCGCTTTTGTAGTCGCGTTTTTAGCGTTTAACATGGCTAAAATGCTATTGTAATTCGATAATATAGAAGACGTGCCTCAGTAATCGAGAAAAACACGTGCAGTGAAAGGACACTTACATATTTTATACGATTATATGATTACTTGCATTCATTTGACAAACTGCGCTAGACCGCATATTTAAAATGGCAGCCCTACCACGTAGAATAATCAAAGAGACACAGCGACTGATGCAGGAACCGGTGCCGGGAATCAGCGCGGTGCCCAGCGAAACTAATGCGCGCTACTTTCACGTAATCGTCACCGGCCCGGAGGACTCGCCGTTTGAAGGTGGACTGTTTAAATTAGAATTATTTCTACCAGAAGACTATCCCATGTCAGCGCCTAAGGTTAGGTTTATAACGAAAATATATCATCCTAACATAGACCGGCTGGGTCGTATATGTCTGGACATTTTGAAGGATAAGTGGAGCCCTGCCCTGCAGATCCGCACAGTTCTGCTGTCGATTCAAGCATTGCTGTCTGCGCCCAACCCGGACGATCCCCTGGCGAACGATGTGGCGGAGCTGTGGAAGGTGAACGAGAGCGAAGCGATCAGGAACGCGAAGGATTGGACGCGGAGGTATGCCATGGACAACTGAGCGCCGAGCTGCCACTCGGCCCACAGTGCCTCCCCACGCGCGCGATCGAGGACGAAACTAACAGATATATCATTTTAAGAGTGCAAGTTATGTTATACACCCTAGACCGAGTAACTTGTCAAGAGACAATTGTGGATAAGTCACTCGAGGAGCGGCCGGCCGCGCCCCGTCTCCAACCCTCGCCCTGTCTCCGAACGGCCCGACCACCTCACTGAGTACCCGTTCACATGTAGCTTCATTACAATATTAGGTATGCATATTTTTTTACTATCATTATTATAATAGCAAATAAAATTACTTGGAGACTTAAATGTATATATTTCATGGTTACAAATTGATTAATTTTATACAAAGGATAGATTTGACCGTCACAAAGTTCAATGCCTTTGTTAGCAATCATATAAAACACCATCTCTTGAGTGCAAAATAAATTGAAGCTTGAATATATTGTCAGTTAACTGATCTCTAGTGATACTGAAAGTTTAATTTAATTTTTTTTATATAGCAAAGTGGAAGCATTAATTAGTGATGTTTTGATTTTCACTGTATAAGCAACATCAGCATGATTTCACTGTGGATCTTTTGTGTACTATTTACGTCTTGTATAAAAGTTATCATTAAATTGTATTTATGTAAAGTTAATTTCGCTTTGTGAGCAAACTTCAAATACATAATATACAAAAGCTAAACCAATATTTTATTTACAGAGGAATCTGCAAACTTCCACTTACACTAAATTATTACATGGTAATAATCCATACTTTACCAGTATTGATATGTAGTTTTAATATCGAAGTAATACATTTGGAATAGTAAGCAGCCATTTCTAAGATGTATGACAAGCAAGCTTTGAGTTTGCTCTGCAGTGTAATATAATAATAATGGACAATACTGACTGTATTTAAAAGTCAGATTTGACCTGCTTATACTGGTGAAGGCTAAATACAAACTTTATTGGCATTGAGGCAGGAATGACTGATTAACTGGTCTTGGGTTTTTGTAAAATAAAATTCATGTCATAGGTACTGTACTAGTAGGTACTGTGCACAAATACACACAAACAGTCTGTTCTTTATTCAATTGTAATTAGTAAATACATACATCATCTGTTATAGATTAGAAACAAAAGAATTTTACAAATTGAACTAACACTAAGTTACATTTTATCTTGTCATGTTATTGACCTTTTCTAGATGTTATTGCTTTTTTGTCTTGTTTATTCTTACTGATTTGTTATCAAATTGCTATCTGATAATATAGTATTTTAATCATTTTGTTTCACCATGATGAAAGCATAAATACAACAACATTAATTCATTCTAGGTCATAGATAATTATTTCTGGCTGTGTTTCGTAACCCGAGGTTTGCAGAAGACAAATAAAAACTATAAATGTGAATAACATCACAAAAAATGAAGTCGAGCTCTCAATGTACGAAACATGTTTAAAATTCAGACACAATAATTTGTTGACATCATTTGTTTCCAGAATAATATAATCTTGTAAGTATAGAGAAAATAAAGGAAATTATAAGTAGGTATTAACAAGATAGCGTGAACTCACTCATACCAATATGACACGTCTGGCACATGGTGTGCACATTGGCTATCAATTCTTTTATTTCTTGGTTTGTGGTCACAGTGAGGTTGTTTTAAAAAGTTATGTAGGTACAGTCATTTGTTCCTTGTTTTGCATAGTAGGTACCTACTGCGAGCTAGCAAACAAGGTGATTAATAATTCTGTAAAAGATTTAACGGAAACAATTTTTTCCTCAAACTCGCTCATTGGTCACTGGGTTGTTGTGACTGGTAGGTTAATTCCTTTTACACTCTAAATTTGTTTAACATATTTTTCAGGTTAGATGTTGATCTATACTAATATTATAGAGGAAAGATTTGTATTTTTGTGGGTTTGTATTGAATAGGCTCCGAAACTACTGGACCGATTTCAAAATTTCTTTCACCGTTAGAAAGCTACATTACCACTGAGTAGGCTATTTATTATACTAGCTACCCGCCCCGGCTTCGCACGGGTGGCCAAAATATTTGATAAATGTCTATGCTCCGAAACTAATGACTACCCGTGCGAAGCCTGGGCGGGCCGCTAGTAACTTATAACTTACTGGCATCTCAGAGTAGATAATATATGCTGGCTCTAACACACTATTAATGGAATGCGGAAAATATGAATGACTAATTGAATTTATTGGTACTATGAAAGTGTCAAGCAAGCCTTTGTCGAGTCTGATGGTAAGCGGTGTCCATAGCCTATAATTATTATTATTTGGTAAGACACACTAGCAGCTGACACACATTAGCTGTGTGTATCAAAATAGCTTGGAGATATCTTCCCTGGCCAATCTGTTTTTTAAGGGGTTTATGCTTGGAGCCATCACAACTTTTAGTGGGAGTTTATTCCATGCTGTAGATGCTTGCAAGATCATTATCACATTGCAAACTCACCTGACTCATGCGGCATGTGGTATCCTTACTGCCAGCAATATATACTTGAAGAGACTTTACTCAAGATACAACACCATATTAGTGCAGTGTTGTTTGATTGCTGTCTTCTGTAAGGTGGAAGTAGGGGAAATATTTTTAGACGTGCGAAACTTTAATGCACATATTAATTTAAAGTTTGTGATGTGATTAAACAGTACCTATACATGCTTAAGCTTGGAAAAGCTCATTGGTACCGGCTGCTGGGGTTGAAATTAAAGACCACCATCATATGAATAAAATCATCGACAGCGCCATCTAGTGTCCGAGACCGTAAGCTTTGATGACGAACATTCTCACTAGCTACTCAGAGTAGACAATATACTACGTCCAGCTATGACAATCAATCCTCATCAAGGAACATTATTACCAGCTTTCCCCAAGTAAATAATTGTAGTTTCTGTTTTATTATAGCTTTTATCTTAATAGGGGTGTAAACAGCTAGGATAACCTAAGGAGTAATTAAACACCAATGTTGATTGTTCAGTTTATACTTAAGTTTAATGCAGACTAGATAATACTCTTAGAAATGAGAACAACAATAGTTATTTGTTATTTCACATGTTGCGGTGTACCTACAGTACCAGCTTTCACAATAAAATGCTATTTATTATCTGTTTTTCTCAATGTAAATAAATCTTATTCACAACAGCTATCAATACAAAATTACTGTATCCCTATTTATATTCTCGAGTGAACTGTTCAGAGACATGAGGGTTAAGGCTGATCAGCGTCAGAAGGTATGGGATAGAAATTGAGAAGGATCGTGGACTAAAGTTAGCTTGTCTAGTTATTTTAAAGTAATTGCATTTTACACTTAGGATGTACAGAGTAAACGATACACACGGCTTTAGTTCATTGTTAATAACAAGCGAAATTGAAAATTCGCTAGCTGGTGCAGACAGCCTGACTTAGTCCGTGAAAACTAGACCAAAACACTGGTCGTTACACTAAATAAAAAGTAAGTGACATGGCAAGCATACATTGCTGGCGCCGCTGCGACAGTGGTGCAAGTGAGTGGACTACTTGGATATAATCAATTAACTACGAGCTTGAGAAAGCAATGCCCAATGGGTAATTTTGGTGAAAAACGCCACATCACCATGACTAGTGACTTATTAACTTGTCAAGTAATATTGGGCCTTCATGAATGGAGTAAGTAGGTATCGATTGACAACAATGAAACGCAAATGTAAAAAATGATTCCACTACGTGTCTCAGTCAGTCAGTTGATCAATAGCTAATATATTATGATTCAAGCTGATTTGGGAAACCATAAGTTCAGTACTTATGGTAATCCGACTTGTCCTGTGACAAACGTCTAACTATATCGTCTGATGCAAAATCAAAGCGAATCTTAAATAATGTCAGGTACAAATATCGATCATAAGGAAAATACAAATCGATTTAACTTTTAACAAAAATTAGGTGTGTGATTCGCACCGCATTCAATAATTTATGAATACAATAAAAATATATTTACTCTATTACGTCGACCGACTGATGTTAGTTCTAAAATTGGCCGCAAGATGGCGGGTTTACTTATTTTCATGGAGCACTCGAGTGGGGACATTTAAAATTCAAATGAAAACTGACATAAATATTCTAGAGTAGCGGTTGTATTCTCTTGGATAAATATCGAATATATCTCCCAAACACCATCGCAACGACGCCATAGGAATATTATAATTGGATGAATAAGTTAAGAATCAAGAGGATTATATTCGCATGTGTTTACAATCACCACGGTTCAAATATATGATTTTTATTATACATAAATAACTCGTCCGCAGAGTGCTAAGCTTAGCTAAGAACACAGGATACAATATAGTCGTAGGTTACACAGTATGCTATAGCGACACTATAAAATTTACAAAATATGATATATAAATCTTCTGAGATGCTACACGAAATAATGTTTTCATTTTATACCTATCGACTAATCAATTCTGTTTTTATTTATCTTGATCTCCACATATCGTAGCTCAAATAATGCTGTGACAGTACCGCCCGTTCCTTAATCAATTACATATATATTATAAAGTTAATTTTACTTTGAGAATATCAACAGATTATATCGAAACTTCGGATCCTCTATCTAAGCTATACACAATGATGTATGAATATTACCTGAATGATGTGATTTGAACTATGGTGCAAGTGTAGTTATGATTTAAATTTAAAAAAAACAAGTTAAAAACTCAACAAGTGTAAACATATATCGTTGGCAGAATATAAAAAACAATTATTTACCTAAAATGGAATGGATTTATTAGTACTGAATGATAAAAAGGCGCGAATGTAGACGAAACACAAAATTAATTAAAAACTAAATAAAAATCCTTAAAAATAAACTTTCGATTTCGAATTCGTAGAGGTTGCTTTTCGTGGTTCTAGCAACTTCATTAAAAGCATTGTCGTTTACGCTAACTCAACGCTCATGTTAAAAATAAATACAAATATGGCAATAGAACATGAACTTACCGCTACAAGTCTTACAGAACAAAAATGGATAATGTTGACATATAACGTTTCTATGTAATTTATATAATATCTAAGCCGATATGAGTGGGTTTTGATATTCAATTATACATACAATTAATATATGGTTATATTACACATTGTCATGAGAAGGTATTGTCGACTCGGTGATGTCGCCGGCATGCAAGCAAGTCGATATTAATAGAGAGATACAACTTATGTATAATATTTTACGACCGAATACTTCAACGACATTCAATGTTTGAAGGCCCACGTAATTATTTGAGGCGTCGTCAAAAAACAATTTAGCATAAAACTGGAGGCCTCTCAAATTGATGTGGCATCAGATTTGAACGGCGTTTCAGTATTCGACCAGGAGCCACGTAAGCATCGTAAGCAATCCGAATTATACATATCATTTAGTGCTTGAGTATTAGTCAGTGCAGCCATATTTTTTCCTCGCTTTTAAAACCTATGTCTGTTATTTTTGGCTGTGTTTTAAAGTTATTTTGTACAACAAAATCGTCACCATTATAATTTTAAAAGTGGGTACTAGCGTTTTATTGGCGACCCAGATACAGTGCAGCCGTGTGTTTTTTTTTTGACAATTCATCTATAATCAGAGACAAGACCATAGAGGTGTAAGCGAGGAGCAGCTGTGGGCAGGCACTTGGTGTCGCTTATATGAACAAGGGGTTCTCCTGCCCGGTTAGCAGCCGGAACATGGACGTCGGCATGGTCTTCATCAGGATCTGCACCAACAAACACATATTTACCATCTATTTACAATTCACCCTTACATAAGACTAGGTTTTTCCCGCGGCTTCGCACGCATGGTAAAGTGAGTATGTCAACATCCTTTTTTAAACCCTTAGGGGTTTCTTATTTTAAATTCAAAGGCCGAATACCAATATTCATACGTTTAATTGCCAAAATGGCGGTTTTTCTAACAAACTTTCATCCCCTATATTACCCCCTTAGGGGCTGTATTTCCACACATGATGGAACCTGGAGTGAGGGGGGTCCATAGAGGTCATGACCCACAACCCCCCCCCCCCCCCCCCCCCCCCTCGTTCCACTCTTGTATATAAGTTGTGTTACGTTACGTTATGTGTAATGTGTCACATTGTGTGTGGCGTGTAGTGTTTATATGTAGTGTGTGTTACCTCCCCGACGGAGGTGGCGAGCAGGTTGACGATCCTCTCGTGCGGCACGGCCACGACGCTCTGCGAGTTGATCTCTATGATGCGGTGCCCCACGCGCACCCCGCCGCGCTCCGCGATGCCGCCGCGCAACAGACTGCAGATCTACACACACACACACACACACACATACACGGTGTAAGGGGACATTCAACACACACACACACGTTGTAAGGGGACATTCAACTATTACGTAAGCACCAGATGCTTATTTTTGACTGTCTTTTCTGTCATTCGGCCGCATAAAATCAAAAATCATTTATTCAGTTTAGGCCCTAATAAGGCACTTATGAAGGTCTAATTTACCACCGCAATTATTGCAAAATAACATTGCAATACGTTCTAGTTTCCAGGCCTGTAGCTAGCGAAATAACTGAGCCAAGACTTATTTAAGTAAGGTCTTAAATTGACGAGCGCAGTGCGCACGAGGGACCTTGCGATTGAGTGGTGTCAGTTGGACACTCAAGGACTCGCGGAAGGTTTTGTAGCAAACACCCACCAGCGCCGCGGGATTTTTTTTACACTACTAGCAAAGTGAACATTGGTTTTCCAGCACCCGGCCACCTGTTGCATTGTTTTTATACCACTAAGGTGGCACACAAGCATACGGCCCACCTGATGGTAAGCAGTCACCGTAGCCTATAGCCGCTAGCAATACCAGGGATATTACTAACGGGTTGCCAACCATGTTGTTGATGAGGACTCACTGTGCTAGCAGCATTACTACAAGTGCAGCGTATCCTCGTGGAGCACTGGCAACCCATTTCGCCCTACCTCTCTTTTTAAGCTCGTGGTGTGATTATTCTCTGTACTTGAGCCAAGAAAAATACATTGGTACAGGCCGGGGCCTATCAGAAGACAGACCGTTGCTTCAACCACAAGGCCACCATAGCTATATGGTATCTGTTGAATGTTGGAGTTTGTAGTTACTCACGACTCCGTTCTGCACGCTGAAGCCGAGCTGGTACTTGGTGTCCGGCCGTTTTATCTTGACCTCCACGACGGGCGCGCACGGGACCACGGTCAGCTTCACCACAGTCTGGTTCTTGGAGTTCTTTATATACGTCTGGCACGTCGACAGCGGCAGCCCGACTAGGCTCACGCCGTTGATCGCTATTATCTGATCTCCTGCATGTATGTTACGTATATTAAGTAAGTTATATTAACTGTAATTATAATTAAGATGTACCTACTTATAGGATTAGTAAGAATCCGTTGCCACTTGCCAGTTTCAAGGTAAGTCGAGCTTCTCAATATTGTCGTGTTGCATTAAAATGCCTAGTGTCATGCATTCTTATGCTCATTGGAGTTTTTGATGACAATCCACGGCAGTAGCAGATAAACACAACATTATTGAGAAACGTGATAATACTGGCAAATATTGTCCTTGAAGAGGATTGATTGCCATAGCTAGGAAGAAGAAGGAGAAGAAGGATTGGTCACCTATGTTGAGTTGGCCGCAGCGCGCCGCCGCGCCGGCCGGGGCGAGGTTGGCGATCACCACGGTGGGCAGCATCGAGCCCCACCCGGACTCCACCACCACCACGCCCAGGATCTCGCCCTTGGCCTTCGGGACTACCACCTTCGTACGCCACATTTTTTTTTAACTATTACTTAGTTTAGATTTTTTAACACTTTGTAATCATCTTCACGCCTTTCAACAAGGGTCCCAAAAGTTCAAGAACGACAATGAAATATTCGAAGACGAAGATTTATGTAGAGTTGGAAATTAATAAAGGAAGTTCTTTTGTAGTTAATAACAGCCTTATCTCATATCTTTATTAACATCTTTGAAACATCTTTATTATCTTTTAAAAAACAATCTCTTTATAACTAAAACCCATTCACGATCATCTTAATCGACACAACTCAACTCAACTGACACCTCTCGCTCTGTCTAAACCTTTCTCTCTCTCTCATTGTTTTTCATTCAAAACACCTATATTTATTTTTAAATCCTACATTTATGTATTGTATGATCAAGCTTTACGGCTCGTACAACAAGTTACATTACCTCCTTCTGCAGTTCCTTTTTGGCGAACATCTGCAGCTCGTCTCCGAATATCTCCTGGCTGTTGAGCACCTCCTGGTAGTCCATCTCCTTCACGAAGCTGTGGTCCTCGATGCCGTTCGCCTTGAGGAACTCCATGTACGCCACTTGGAACGCTTGCCCTATCGACTGCGCTATGAACTGGGCCTGCCGATACAAAATCAAATTATCATTTATGCAGTTTAGACACTATTAAGGCACTCATGAAGGTTTAAATTACCACGGGTTCGGAAAAAAGCCACCTGAGAAGAACCGGCAAGAAACTCAGTGCTCTGTCTTTTTTTCATGTAACAATGTTTAACAAAATACTTCTAGACAAAATTCAATAATATTCATATATTTTTATTTAGTACTAGCTGTCCCGACAGACGTTGTCCTGTCTTAGCTATGAATTCATATACATCAGGGTCGGCAACGCGCGAGTGATACACCTGGTGTTGCAAGCGTCCATATGCTAAGGTCACCGCTTACCATCAGGCAGGCCGTATGCTTGTTTGCCACCTTAGTGGTATAAAACAAAAAACAATATGATTAACTTAGACCTCATTTATATTATGTAGCGCAGTTGATATTTCAGGAAAAGAATCCTTGTTTATATACTCCACCCCCGCTATATTCTCAATGACTGATCAATTGTATCAAATGTCACCAGTGTACAAAACACACTACAAAAAAGACACTATAAAGCTCAAAGTACTCACCTCTTCACTCTCAAAAACATGGCATATCATCTTGGGAGTACGGTTCAGTTTTGGTTGATCTGAGTCAGTTTCGTGCGGGACAAATCTCCTCCTAGCCATAAGAACGACTAGGTCTCCGATATCGGCGATGTACGAAATAGTCCGCAGTGCATGGTCCATCATAATTTCTTTCAACTCTGTGTTTAGAACCATAATTTTCTCAGTAGAGATGAATAAATCCACTTCTGTACTCGGCTGGGTTTCGCCTTCTGGGGCCTAAAAAAAAAGAAAACAGTTAACGGTCTCTAGACTATGGTAGGGATTAGAATTTTGAATTTAGAACTTACCAATGCCTGATAGTCCGAGAAAGCGGGCGACGGAAATAAATCTTTATTAGTAATTGGTTACACGTAAGAACGTATCGGTGTCGATTCTGTTGTACAGAATTACTTAACTAAACTAGTTTGACAGGACTAAATAGTCTTGCCATCTCATGTGCGGGGTTATATAAGGATGGCAATACTTTTAGTTCTGTCAAACTAGTTTAGTGTGATTCTGTACAACAGAATTGACCTCATTAGTTATGTAGATAGTTAACATATAACATAATATAGTAACGCATTCTAATACTATGATAGCGTAATATATTTAGATGTTGATAAGCCTGGTTAATAATCTAGAACTCTTGCTACATACAACACTTTTGGAATACCATATAATTTTCATTAAAAATAAATTAGATCGAATTTTATCAGCTGAAAAATATGTTCAGTGGGTTGACACATGTTGAATTTACCCGCATCTAAAGTTCTGTTCCTTGCAGGAACAAGAATTTGAAATGAATTTAATGTAAAAATAAAATTCAGTCAATATTCGTTTGTGTCTTTCGTTTATGACTTTGACATACCTAACGGTAATGGAAATACATATTATGTACAATATGAAACAACTATATATATACAAATCATTGATAACGCAACTGCCATTGGCTGAGCAGTAGGTATGAATGAACATTACAGATGATTATTTACTTTGGCCAAAGTTCAAAGGGCTCAGAAATTTCGTGTCAAACAGAACTTTATCTGAGGCGATTTGCTTGCGAGTTTGTTTGCACCAGCACGCAGTTTATACGTAGATTAGAATCAGCAGCAAATTGCAACGAATCGGACTTCATTTACATCAATGGTGGAAAAAAAAATGATTCTCTATCTACCTGTCTAGGTTAGAAGCCAATCGGAGCCAATCATTTTATTGAAATTTTAAACGTTGAACAGCTCTGCTTAACAATTGGCCAAATGGCGTTTTTCCTTTGCACCGTCGTATGTATAGTCAAGTGTCAACCCACGAAACGTTACGCTAAGGGTAAAACTGCCGGCCAAACCACCTTGATCTTAGTGACGGCCTCCTCAACCATGTGTTTTTTGGGGCGTCTCCTCCTGCGGCGCGAGTCCTCGTCGAGCTCGACTGAGCCGAGGAAGGTGAGGCGGAACACGGCCGCCGGCGCCGCGTACACGCCCGAGTACGGCCCCTCGCACCACTGTGAACACCGGCTAACCTCCTCGCGACTCGCTCTTCTCGACAGTTATTTCGCTTGGTTTCACGACAGATGGCGTTACCAACGAACGCTTTGGATAAACTTAGTTCGCTTGGTTGTGCGATAGATGGCGTTAGGATCGAACGCGATTTAGATAAACTATTTCGCTTCGTTTTGCGATATATGGCATTTGGAGTATATAAAAAATCGATTGGCTTCGTTTCTTGTCTTACGTTTTTAAAAGTTATTTGAAAAGATGATCTACTTATTTTAACAGTATTATGCCATAAAACCGAGCAAATACAATCAACTTTGCGTACCATTTAGTTGGATTTGATATCTTTCTGCGCAAAAGCAAGCAAAACAACCCGAATACAAACACACAATGATATGTGAGAAGCGAGCGAACATTTCCGTCATTGTTAGTATAAAAGCAGACGGAAGATTATCCTTCACCACCGTAGACTGAGTAACTAATAGACAAAGCTAACGCGTGCCCTAGAAAGTGATGGAGATATTTATCGATTTGCGTGTGCGTAAAATGCTGACACACAAGTGGCTTCTCCCACTTAGATGATCAAAAGATCGATTAAATTCCATAAAGTATTTTACGAAACGTGTAAAAGCACTGCACGCGGTTAGGTACAAAATATTGTATAGCGGTGTCCTTGTCTTATACATAGTACCGTATATAGCCTTCTCATTGCGTGCGAGGAGAGCGGAAGATGTTATTGCCTCTATTAGTTACTCCCTCTACGTTAACCACATCTTAATAGGGATCGATATCGATATGCGTAGGCGTAAAGCTAACCGCGATGTCGTGAAAGGAAAGACCACCTCAGCCGGTGTGAATCGGGTATGTCTCATGCTATATGTGCATATCATGATATTGTGCATGGTTACAAGAAAATTATTTAAATATTCAAACTCATTTTCAATCGATCGAGTGTATCTACATTATCTATGGATTTTATTACGTAGATGATATTCTCCTTACTGATGTCAAACACGAAATGACATTCTTTGTTTTCTTAGGACAGTTTGTTAAACTATAAGGCTGACTACACACAACTGGAACGCTTGATTCTTCAAAAAGCCGGGAATAGAATTTAATTATACTCGAAACAAATTTAATCCGACGGAATTTATGCATGCCAGTTGTAAATATGAGGACGCGCTTACAGAATTTACTAAGAATACGCTTTTTGAATTAAGAATTCAGATTCTAAATTCAGCAAGGTATTTCGGCTGCGTAATATTTGCCATCTAGAAATGTCAAACTAAGCTTTTTACAGCAATTTCATTATTCAATAGATGACGTATTCGCATTGCGTACTCGATCGATTAAATTAAGAGAGAGTTGACAACTCGTGTAGTTACCTATATAAAACTATTTAACCTGAAATTAGGATCATGCCAAGGCCTTCTTCTAGCAGGCATTACCGCTATAATGGTTACCTTACCTGGAACCCGATATAAGCATAGCGTCAAGCGAACAAACAAGCAGAAAGACAAACATTTTCAGAGGAGGCTAGCCGGCCAATATGGGATCCGAAAATCTTCTCGGTTCGGGTCGAGGGGTGAGGAGAACACTGAAAAAAATACTCTAGTGCCAAGTCAATAAGAGCAAAAACGGTTTGGCGGCGGACAGGTCAGTGGAATTCCTCACACACGATACGTCATATTTAAATCAGGAGTAAGTTCGGTTGAGTAAATCTAACGGCTAAAGTATATACCGTTAAGGCAGGTACATTACGTAAAGGATACCCACTAGCATTCTCAAAACTAAACCTAATGAGCATGAAATTACATATTTACAGATGACCTGTGTAAGGAAACATAGAAATTGCGTGCACACAGAATACACAATTATGTGTGTCTATGTATATAGAGAAAGTGTGTAGGTATTGATAGTTATCTATTTACACGAATCAAGAATCAAAATTAGTGTTTAAACTTTATGAGAACGGTGAAATAAAAAAAGGTTGAATTATGTAGTTTTAACGTGCTTCAGTAGAGAGGTCTACAAATATGTTAAAAAAAAACTTTAAACAAACTCCTACTCAACCACAGAATTTTTTACTGAAATTAGTCTGTCCAGTCCAGTGCAGAGTGAGAAACAAAGAGAAGGGAGACAGAAAAGTAATTTCATGCTCTTATTTATTTATTTATTAATAAACATCTACGCAATGTAAACATTACCGACAATTATACCGATTCACACGGGCAAACATGGTACTTTGCCATTCAAACCGTACTCTTTATTGTGAGAATGCATTTATTACAAGAACGGAAGGGTTATTTAAAGATATTAATAGGAATATATGCCGCATATTAGTAAAGGCGGATCCAGGGGGTGGGGGGTCATGGGGATCATGGGCTGGATCTCAAAATCTAAATCAAAAATAATTTATTTTGTTTAGGCCCTAATAAGGCACTTCTGAAGGTCTAAATTACCACCAAGGTCTTATTAATTACAAGGTCTATCCACTCAAGCGACATATAATTGATATTTGAATTACATTATTTGGACGAAATTAAAATAAAATCGATTTATTTTATTGTAATCGAAATTGGAGCGTGTCCTGATAAGATCTCAAATATATGACCCCCCCTAACGTGAAAGCTGGATCCGCCCTTGCATATTAGTAGATAAATAACATATAAGTATGACGTGTAACGGGAATCAGTCACTCCAGAAGTCCAGATATTAGAACAGGAGGAGGTGTCTTCATTTTGTCGTTTAATCAATGCATGATAATTTAAGCACGACACGACAGTTTGATATGATTATATTTTTTTTTTTTAACAGATATTAAAGAGTTTCAAGTAGCTTACTTACTTATTTTTTTTTATAAGTAACATAATCAATTATCAACAATCAAATCCCCTGGCTGTACTTTATATTCTATTTTATTACCGTTTTAATTTAACCCATAGCCCATTATTTTGGCTCAACACCTATGCCTTAGGCCGTCTCTTCGGAAGCCATACCTTGATCCTGGAGACGGCTTCTTCGGCCTGCAGCATGCGCGTGGCTTTAGTAGGCTGCCCCTCGCAAGCAAGCTGGGTGGAGCCCAGGTAACGCGCGCGGAACAACACGCCCTCGATCAACACTGATATAGCGTCTGCAAGCAATAAACACAATATTACATCTCATCAGAACTATTAAGGTTACAATGTTACATCTCATCGGAACTACTACGGTCACAAATAGTAAAATTTTGCATGTTTTCAAGGCTGTTAGGTTTACAATATTATATCTCATCAGAACTGATACAGGTGTTATGTTACATCTCATCAGAACGGCTACAAAGGCAAATAGTACAATGTTAGATTTTATTCAGACTGTCAGTTACAATGTTACACCTTATCAGGTCTTAAAGTAACAATGTTACATATTATCAGAACTACTACGGTTAGCAAGTTACTACTTATCAGACTACTACGGTTACAATGTTAAATCTTTTCAGTAACTGATTTAGATCAGGAACTTATTACAAAATGTTGTTACAAAATTTGCAGGCCTGGTAAGAGTTAAGTCTGATATGTGTCTGTAATGTTGATTTTAAAGCAGCACATCTTAAGATCTTATATATCTTAAAGGCAAAGCTTGGCGGGGCCAAATTAGCTTACCGTTTATTTATTACATCCAAACGTAGCATTAAAATAAACAAATAAAATATTTAATATTACTAATAGATATGAAGAATATTATAAATGCGAAAATCAATAAAAAAAGTATCATCAAATAAATATTTAAACCTACAGAGGTTTTGAAAGATAAAGATAAATTTAAGTATCAAGTGACTCACCTTCTTTATTCTTACTTTTCTTCTTGCCATCTTTGTCCTGAAAACGAAAAAATATAGAATTATTTATCTCCACCCATCATGTCAATATTCAATGTCTTCTTCGTGTCTTAGCGCGTTATGTTGCAAATCTCTACCAGCATTAAAACAAAAAACTTGAAAGTCATTCATAAGTCGTTTATATGTTTTCTCTTGATTTGAATAGTTTTTTTCGTAGCTTAAGATAACCTTGAATGTTATCGAAAACATGTGCAGTTGGGGGACCCCCCGTTAGCAACAAGATTACATACAAATGAGTTTCAACGAAATTTCCTTGCGTTCCGTATTGACGTTATACGAACAGCCGCCATTTCGTTACGTGACGATTTCTACCAGTCAAGTCCTATTAGGTCGCGTTGAGGAAATTATTTAAAAAAAGAATTGCCATAGCGAAGCGTGATTAGGTATGTATAGCTAGGATAAATAAATATCTCACTCTATACTGGCCGAAAGAATCCTTGAAGAAGATTTGATTGCCATATAAAAAAAGGAAGACTATATGGCCACTATGTGTACCTTGGCATTGTGTAGAGAGTCCACGGCGTCAGCATCAGGGATGGCGTGCGGAGAACGCGCCGACCCCGAGCCGCTGCCCGGCACCGTACGCGACTTCGGCTTGCGCCAACCCTAACCACATTCATCTTGTTATTCGCTAAAGTCACCACCACCATCAACTAGCATTACAACAATGGCAATATAACGTATGACCCGCCTGATGGTAATCGGTTGCCGTAGCCTATTATAATCTGAGGAATAAAATACCAACATAACGTGTGTGTAATTTTTTTAAAAACCACCCCATGTGTTTTGGTGTGTTTCTACGGTGAGTAAGTTTCCATTGCTCCTCGAGGTTAATGCTGGGAGTAAGGGGACCATTATGCTGCCAACGCAGTGAGTCACCCAAACAATACGATGGCAACGCGATAGGAAAAGCCCTGCAGGCTTAGCCATGTTTATTATTTACATTCGTTAACGCTATAGAAAACGAAAGAAATGTATAGGAATTGAAAACTTTTACTATATGTCACGTGGTAAAGTTTTTAATTCCCATACTTTTAATTGTTTTCTACGTGACTGCTACGTGACTGCTTACCATCAGGTGGACCGTATGCTTGCTAACTTTCGTAGCTCACATTAAAATTGCACGATAGTTAATTCAAAACTTAGAACGAGTTCCATGAATGAGGGAGGAGCCTCGAACACAAGTAAAAACACTTAACTAAAGATACTTAAATGGTGGTTAAAATTGTGTTAAAAATAAATATTATATACTATCTATATAAATCTTGGTTAATAGTTAGGGTGTTTTGTATATATTATAAGTAGGTTTTTACAAAAAAAAAGTATTATATCAGCTACTGGTTCCCATACTACAAACTTTGCTTAGTTTAGGGCCAGATGGCGTTGCGTAAGAAAAAATGATAAAATAATACTATTTATACATATATATTTGGTGTTGAATCTGTTGTTCAAAATTATTAAACTCAACCAATTTGACAGGTCTAAAAGTCTTGCTGTCCCTTTCCCATGTGCGGGGTGAAATAAGGATGGCAATATTTTTAGACCTGTCAAATTAGTTGAAGTTTAGTATTTTTGAACAACAGAATTGGCACCATTATATGTATAGATTCTTGCTTAGCATAGTTTAATATTGTGAAATTGGTAAGCTATACCGTGTACGTGTTCGTAGGCTAAATATATAAATTACTTATTCTTTATCATATTTGGTGCAATGAGTTCAAATTTACTTAACGAGTTGATAAGAAAGAGGTCACGTTTTATACGATTTATTCCAAGTAACATGGATACCTCTATCAATACATAAAAATGTTTCTTATTGAGAAGTTATCTTGGAATTGTACAAACTAATATAACATCCGGCATAACAGCTTTTGCGCGGGACTTCACCCTCGTGGACAGAGGTATGATGTCGAGGTTGCCCCTTTTTAACCCTCAACGCAAAAAGAGGGGGCATTATAAGTTTAATGTGTATCTGTGTGTCTGTCTGAGGCATCGTAGCTCCTAAACGGAGAGACCGATTTTGATTATGATTTTTTGTTTCAAAACTGACTTACCTAATCGATAGTGTTCTTAGCTGTGACTTTTAAAGGATTTTGAGTCGGGGTTGTTTTAATTGTTTTTTTAGATTAGTTATTGGAGTAAAAAGTAACATATGTTTGATTCCACGTAAAGTCCTATTTGTGTCTCAATTTTCAATACCTTTTAACCGCTTTGACGTGATTTTGCAACAAACAAACTTTCATGTTTAAGTTAAAAAAAACTAATTGTTTAAATTTTAACGCCGGCTCAAACATGTTTTGTTTACACGCATGTGAGTAAAACCAACCTAAAACAAAATTAGACCTACAACTGTGAAAAATTTTAAAAGTGGAAATAATGGACTAAGAAAACCTAGACACGAACGAGTAAGTAGAACATGACCATGTTTATTACAATTAGCTCACTTATTGTACTTTAAAATAGACTTGAATGTAATATACAGACAGAGTTAAATGACCCGAGAAACAGCTTAAAAAAACTATTTGGATACCTACGCTATTTATAAATCTTTCCCGTTATAAAACCAACCAACCTTATCGTTATTGTTGTTAATAATTTCGTCGTTCGTTTCACATTCGATCACAGATGCATCATCTTTCTTATCACCCAACTTATCATCAGTTTCCTCATCACAATGCGGTACACTTTCTTCGGTAATATGCACTTCTTTCACACATTCTTCTAAGTAACCATTATTTACATCAAGCGCATCACTGTCCACACAATTTTCACTGTTCACTTCATTGAGACAGGGTTCCTTTTCTTCTGAACCAACTGTTTGAATAATTTCAGGGTATTCTACACATTGTTCTGAGTAAACAGCGGCATTTACAACGGCACTGTTATCACAAACGTTAGTCTTATCTTCGTACAGACAGGGCTGTTTTTCCTCTGAACACATTTTGCAAAGGTGTTATTAAATGGTACATAATATTCGCCACGTTTTTGTGGTCGGTATCCAAATGTAGTGTTTAATTAACTACGTTATCAGTTCAGGTGTTAGTTCCCAGCGTTATGATAGCGCCCGCGGTACGAGCAAGTGCCGCGGCGCGATACACACCTAAACTGCCACCGGTTTACGTTTATGTAAAGTAAACATATGGATGGGCAAAGATTATGTCTTGCGTAGGCGAGACTTTACTATCCAATATAGGCCTTAAGCTGTATCGCTAGATTATGTCATATTCTTCGTTGTTTTGAACAGAAATTTATTGTATTTTAATTGTGTCAAAACTAGCAGACATTAAAAATAAGAAACATTTTGCATGGCTGGCTCAACTTTAGATTAGGTTCTGCGAGCTACGCGCGTCAAATTTTTTGTGGGGTTAGACATTAATTAGATGTAAATAAATCCAAAATTTCAAAATGCGGAGATGAGCGGTTTGCGAGAAATAAATTTTTGAAATTATTTACTTCTGTACAGAAATTGTCTAACAAAAACGCATATTAACGTTCCGTTTTACGGGTTGCGATTTATTTGTCATAAATAAGCGCATTAATGTGTCAAAGTCATGACATTTGTGGCACAAATCGGAAATGTCACGACAAAAATTTGCGAACGCAAATCCGACATGGCCGTGATAGGTTTTAATCACATAATAATATGTACATTTAGTTTTTTTTTTTTGGTTATTTGAATTACACGACCGAAATAGTAGTAGACAGTGCCCACGGAAAGAAAGAGATGCAAGACGGCGTCCAATGTTGGATAGAGCTAGCGTACACCTTATAAATATGACCTCCGGACGCCGTGGGTTTTTATTATCACAGTTTTTTGAATATCTCAAAAAGTACAAGGTTCCGCGCCCCCCCCCGTAACAGGGGGGGCTCCCCCCCTCCCCCTCTCCCCCCCCCCCCCCTCAAAAATAAAAAAAACGGAAGTACTTATTCTAAAGTCCTTCCGCATGGCTAATTGCCACGTCATTCCGGCTGTCAAAATGATACTAATATGACTAGTAAATACTTACACGAATAAAAATAATTTTAACCAACTAGTTGTCCCGACAGACGTTGCGTTGGCCTGTCTTAGCTATGAATTCATAATGTCAAATACAACATAGAGAAAAGGACCTTGAGTTTATCCCGAAATTAAAAATATTCCGTTTTTATTTTCTTAAGTATACTCCTGAGAATAACAAACACAAAAAGAATTTGCGAAATAGTTCAAGCCGTTCACTCGTGATGCCGATGCCGTGACCAAGGGAAATAGGGAATAATTTTTATATAATATATATATATATATATATATAAGATAAGATATAAAATTATTTGTACTTAAGTAAACTGTTTTGAATCAGAATATCAATATATAATATTGGATATATTTTCATGCCTCTTAGAAGTTCTATGAAGATAGGCAATTACATCACAGTCATGTCAGTTGTGTGTTTAATCTTTGTCACGGCGTAATATCAGAGCAAGGTCGGTGCGCGCGAGTCAGCCACGACTCGTCCTAATAGGTGCTTGTTTCGCAGCTGATGATTGCGTCATTCAGAGATTAGTCATTGTTTAATTCATACTACTGCTGGATCAAAGTAATTCTTGTTTTGTCATTTATTTAAAAAGGAAATGTTCTATTATATGTCATACACAAAGAAGGAAACCTTTTAATATTAATCCTTATTTGCACTCAATGCAAATGTATAATGCCTATATTTAAAATAACAAATGTTTTAATCAAAACACTACAAAAGATTTATTTACATTTAGATTACAAAATATTTTAAATGATACAATATTCGATTGGCGATTATCAATAGGCGAATCCGTGCCTAGGGCTGTGTTTTTCGTCATGCGCCATTTAGAATTTTGCGCGAGAGGAGACGAAATGTATTTTTAGTTAATTTGAATTCCGAAAAATTATAGCTGATAAAACATCGCATGATAAAATTTTATTGATTTAATGACTTCTTGATTCTTCAAGGTTAAGTTAGCTATGAAATCGTAATAACCATTGGTATTGAACATAAACCTATATAAATGATATATAACGATGAACTAACGCTTCATGTCTTATAACGTTCATTCGTTGTACAGACAGACGTCAGACATCACAGTTCTAGCTTGATAACTATTCTTTTTGTACATGTTTTAACGGTAAGTATTGCTTACAGTTCTTGCGTAATGCGCTATTAAATATCCCATTATGTTTTTGTCTAGTATTCAAATAACTATGCGGACGAGGTTAGCTCTCCGATCGTTCAAATTTATTAAATGAAAAGATGGCATATTGAAGGTACATGCATTCACGTATGAAATGTCAATAAACAAAATATGAGACAAGCGTGCATCACTTACCTTTTCATCGAAGAATCCTTGGTCGTCAGTTCTCTGTTGACCGAGTAACCTATCTGTTTCCAAGTCTGTGTCCGCTTCGTCTGGAAATGGGAGTTTATATTGCCATGGTTCATAATTCATATGCATATAAAAAAGGTAAGAAATGAGTTTATTAGAGGAAGTTTGAAAGTAGCTCCAGTGACAGAATAGTTGAGGAGCAAGCGTTTGTCATGGTATGGGCATGTTATTCGGAGGAATGAAGATAACGTGGTAAGAAAGGTTTTATGTATGAATGTGGACGGGTACAGGGGTCGAGGTAGACCTAAGAAAAGATGATGGATTGTGTGAAAGATGACATGGCCAGAAAGGAAGTGAATACAGAGATGACGGCTGATATAGAAGGATGGAAGAGAAATATATATTGCGCTGACCCCAAATAATATGGGATAAGGGCAGGAGAATGATGATGGTTCATATGCCTAGAAGAGACTAGTGTATATTGTATAGGCACGACATAATTCGTCTAGTGCAGTGGTTCTTAACCGGTTGTCCGCGACAACTGGTTTGGCTTATTTTTTTGATCCCATGGTAACTTTATAATAATTTCCATGATTTATTACCATCTAGCCAAGTAAGACCAATAAATAATTTAACTTTAACATAAAGGCATATAGATTATTTCTAACAATGTAATATAATAATAATAATAATGCTTGGACATTATCACACAGCGCCATCTGGCCCCAAACTAAGCAAAGCTTGTACTATGGGAACCAGCAGCTGATATAATACTTATATACTTTTTGTTTTGTAAATACATACTTATTATACATACCAAACACCCAGACGTAAGACAAACATATTTGTCACATAAATGTTTGCCCCGGCGGGAATCGAACCCGCGACCTCTAGCGTAGCAGTCAGGTATACTAACCACTAGACCACCGGTCTCGTCAAATGTGTGCATCAACTCTTTTTTGTCTCCAGTAAGGGGAAGACACTTTATTCATGTGTTCTTTACATGGTCCCTAATAGCTACCCAAGTGGTGGTAAGTGGTCCGCGAAGCCACATGAAATATATACAATTAAAATATAGTTGGCTTTGAACAGGTGTATGGGTGTTTAATTCATATGAAATTAGAAACTATAGCAGTTCATTCAGGTTAGGCCTGTTTACAATTTTAGTACTTTATAGATAAAACCCGTTATTTATGACTTTATTTATTGTATATTCCTACCAAACAGTTGTTTGGTAAATATTGACAAATGGCCGCTCATCACTAAAAGGTTAAGATCCACTGGTCTAGTAGTCAGTAAACCTGACTGCAGGCCTACACTTAGCCCAAACAATCCCAGTATCAGGGCAACCAATAGTTCGCCTGAAATCTTGGTTAGATATTAAAGATTTCTATGAATTTTCGGTATTTGTAATAATAGCTTTCTTTATTTTGCCACCAAATGGCGTTTTGTCATAATGCCCGAACATTTCTTTTATCATATTGGATAGTTAAGCTAGAGACAAAAAAAAGCTAACTTAATCATAATTATCATGTATTACATTATTAGTATGCGGGTGGACTTAACGAAGTGATCAGTAGCCTTAGCAAGAGCAGATTTCGACTACGCATTCGTATCGCTTTCGACTATGGGCTAAAGAACAACGCTACGGCGACAAAAATAACAAATCGTATTAACATTTTGAGTTACGGGTTACGAATGTTGTCGAAAGATGTTCCCGCTAATGGTACAGAGCTCTACAGTTTAGTAGAGAGGGGATATCCCTTACCTTCGTCCCCACTAATAGGCTTCACATCCACCGATTCCGTACTTTGCGCTGATGAGGGCCTTTTCCTACAGAAAATGTATATGAATATTAGTCAATGGACATTATTGTCGTTGATTTAAAAAAACATTATTTACTGCAATGTTTACTGTCTTACGTCACCGTATAGGTATCGTTATCTAAGACAGAATTAACCCTTTGAACAAACCGCTGGCCTGTTTAACCCATTTACTGTCCAAATATTTTGAGTTTGGTTAGATAACACCCAACATAACACCCAATAAATTGAAATTCATTCACACACACACACACACACACACACATTTACCGCTATTAGGCATATGGATTAATCAAGTTCTAATGCACGTATTGTCAAAATTGTTCATTTAAATCTTTTTGTACCGGCAATTTATTTTCATTAAACTATTTTAAACTATGTAGATTATGAGAGATGTCACCGTCTACTGTAACACAGGTATCTAAGCCTAGCCCAGAAGACAGGGGATACTATTTTTTATAAACATGTTTTATGACAAAGATTATTATTATTCATTTGAGATGAACGTCATCAAATTTATCCTCATATATGAGGTTACATGAGATTACAGGTTGAGACATTGGTCCGGTCTTACTTTTATGATACCATAATAATTCGAGTCCAATTTTTAATTCAGAAAGTCCTAAAAGTAAGTAAACTTGAATGTGTTCATAAAATTATATAGAATTCTGGGGTTCCTGAATTAAGAATATGAATGTCATCAAGGAATCCCGGCTGTGGAAGGCGGACCTAAAATTAGAATTGGTACCGACCTTGGTGGGTAGACATCGTCATGATGCACGATGTGCGGCGTGTGGTGGTGATGCGGCGAGTGCGGCGCCGCGTGGGGCGTGAGGGGCGCGTGAGGTGCGAGGGGTGCGAGGGGCGCGAGGGGCGCGAGGGGCGCGAGGGGCGCGAGGGGCGCGAGGGGCGCGAGGGGCGCCAGGGCGGCGGGCGACGCGGGCCGGTGCGGCGCGGGCGCAGGCGGCGGGGGCGCACTCTCCAAACACGCTGACACACAACACAATACGTTTCACTATGGTGCTAATTCTGTTGTAAAAAATCACTTATAAACAAATTTGACAGGACATAAAGTATAGCCATCCTTATTTAACCCCGCACATGTAAAAGGGGTAGCAAAACTTTTAGTCGTGCCAAATTAGATTAGATTAGTTATTTTGAACAACAGAATTGACACAATTATCTATGTAGTCAGTACAAATATAAAGAAAGGCTTTGCAAAGTGACAAATTCATAGCTAAAATACGCTCATGTTTAAAAAATCTCGATATAGTATTGTTACTAATAATACATTACTGTTATAATGAGAAATATAAAAAAAAACTAATATAATATATATGTAGTACATTTTTGGTCATATTGGAGTTTTCTTAGATTTTCAAAAGGTATGCAAAAGAGACGCTTCCTTTCCATACTGGGACCTTATAAAAAAACAATTCGTTCGTTAAACCTCAAAATGGCTAAGTACATAAGCTTTGCTCAGTTCGGGACCTAATAGCACTTTGTGACAATTTCCAACTATGTTTTTTTTTTAATAATTATATATAGTTACTGATATGATAAAAGTAAGTCTATAATAAAGATATCGTTTATTTTTTAAGATTAATTATTAATAATCTTAAATTAAAAAGTAATCACCCAAGGGATCCAAGGAGTGTAGATCGGCATCAGACAGCACGAGCGGCTCCGTACTGGTTCCATTCTCAACAATTTCCTCGATTATTACCGACGTGTGCGTCTGGACATTATACATATTACAAGAGCACAAGAACCAAGTGCCTTAGGAAAACCAAAACCGCCATTTCAATTGTTTTTATATACCACTAAGGTGTCACACAAGCATACGGCCCTCCTGTTGTTAAGCGGTTACCGTAGCCAATAGCCGCTAGCAATACCAGGGATATCACTAACGAGTTGCCAACCCTGTTATTGATGAGGAGTCACTGTGCTAGCAGCATTATTACTAGCTCAGCGAATCCCCGTGGAGCACAGGCAACCAACCGCAGAAACACAACACTACTGCAAAGTAGTGTTATTTGACTGTGGTCTTCTGTAAGGTGGAGGTACAGTCCCCAGCCGGGCGGCTACAATATTAATATTTAAGGAATAATGGGAGATCCCGATTCGCCCTACCTCTCTTAAAATGTTGCTGTCGTCATCGTCACACGGAATAAACCTACGTGACAGGTGAATGTAAATAAAAGTGAGGTAGGGCAAATTAACATTGGAGCCAGCAACGAAACTTTGATGTAGTGTTGTGTTTCTGCGGTAAGTTAGGTTGCCTGAGCTCCACGAGGATACGCTGCGCTAGTAATAATGCTGCTAACACAGTGAGTCCTAATCAACAACAGGGTTCGCAACGCGTTAGTGATACCAATGGTATTGCTAGCGGCCATAGACTACGGTGACTGCTTACCATCAGGTGGGCCGTAAGGTTGTGTGCTACCTTAGTGGAATAAAAACAAGGTTATGATAGTGTATGGTATACCTGCAAGGAGGCTGTGTGATTGTGGTGGTCGGTGTCGGAGGCGTGTCCGGAGGAGAGACCGTCCTCGACCAGCGGCAGCTGCGTCACCGGCGCGCGCGTCGCGTCCATTTGCACTGCGCACAACGTTACCCGTTAAGCGGGCTACACACGTTTAGTTTTAACTGCACAGTTTTAACTGTACAGTTAAAACTGAACGTGTGTAGCCCACTTTAGGCATCAACTATACCGCGCCTACCATAACGCCTCACAACTAAATTACGTCCTCAAATTCCTCATATTTTCAACTCTAAAAACATCTTTTTCTATTCAAGTTAAAGTACAGTAATATTATTTATCTTGTTGTCTAATATTTTTTAATTAACATTGAAAAAACAAATATTACTATTGCGAAAACTGTCAGCTGTCTCTGTCTGTGTGTTACGTGTTCTTTTACAGTAGCTACTTACAGTGTCTAATTATTTATGAAATGTTAAATGTACAACAAAATGTGTATAACTTCATGTGCGAGTACCTATTCTTTACCTTTCGATCACTGAGTACTTTAGTAATTTGATCTAGCAACTTGGATAAAGATGTTTTAGCCTCTATTAGAGATCTACCTTTCATCTCGGAGAGCTCGTTCTCCATGAGCATGAGCGAGAGGTCCGAAGCGGAGTCACTGGAGTCGGAGGCGAGGGCGAAGGGCAGGCGGCGCGGCGCCGGCGACCCCGAGCCGCTCCACGCGCCGCGCACGCTCAGCGACCCCACGTCCGGCGCGCCCACCACCGTGCAGCGTTGCTGCAACACGCACCACCTACTCATATCCCTCTTCCATACCACGCGGACGGTGGACAGGATAAAACAAATGAAGCGCCATTTGGACAAGTGCCCCTTCCATACGACAGTGGAGAGGAAATATAATGGGAATAACAAATAAGCATGTCCGATGTTGATCTTCCCACTTGGTTACAATTAAGGATCATTCTGGAAGCAAGATTCATTGCATTGGACAAATGAAAAGTTTGAAATTTCAATAAAATAATAACTTATATCTTTTTTATTTATTTATGTTTTTTATTTTTATTTTGTGAGCTTCTAACCTAGTCAGATGGATAGAGAATCCAAAACTCTATCGAACTGCATATAAAACTCATTTTCGACCAAAGTGGCGTTTCATTTGATTTTCATTTCCACCATCGAATGACTCGTTAGCACATGGCAAGCAGAAGCTTAAGCTTACCACTATGGTGGCACACAAGCATAGGGCCCACCTCTGATGGTAAGCAGTCACCGTAGCCTATAGCCGCTAGCAATACCAGGGATATTACTTACGCGTTGCCAACCCAGTTGTTGATGAGAACTCAGTGTGCATTACTTACCGCAGGCAGAAACACAACACTAAATCAAAGTATTGATATTTGACTGCAGTATTCTGTTAGGCGGGCTTTACTTTGCAAGCTGAATGCGCATGTATGTTGGAGCCAATTGGAAAATAAATCGCGTGATTCGCGTGTTCCGCTTAAAGGGAAAGCTTCACTTCCACCTGTTATACCTGCTATCCTAAATTGAATTTTACTATATCTTTTTGCGTGATGCCATAAATATGTTGTTATTGGTGCAAATTCGTATTATTTGCTGTACGAAATAATTATACTAAACTAATTTGATTGGACTTATAATATTGCCATCTTTATTCAACCCCGCACGTGTGAAAGGGATAGCAAGGTTTTAGTCCTGAAAAAATAGTTTAGATTTGTGATTTTGTACAATAGAATCGACACCATTGTCGATCTTTTAATTTCGTCAACTGTCAAAAATAATTTAGGCAAATTAATATTTTTGGCTATAATAAAAAAACCTCAGTCTATAAGCTTTTTTCATCATAAGTAAGTATAAAGCTTTCAAGTCTTCAGCCAAGCGAAAATCACTCATAGACTTTTAAGAAATATGAAGCTAATAACGCGTATTAAAAAAACAATATTTTTATGACGCTATTCAAATGCGCGGTGATTTTAAGTGACATGACAATACCTGATGATCTTCGGACGAATTGTTGAGTTGGTCGTCTCTAATTGACGCGCTCCCGGTTTGAATCCAGGCCTGTATCAATTATTTGACAATATAAATACTGTGTCAGCGTAGGTATAGCAGACCATTATTGAACGTAGATTTAGCCCTATGCGCGCCACTGTTGCTCATTATAACCCGCCTAAGTCGCAAAGTCGTCTTAATTAGCTTTTAGAATTACTAATAAGTATATACAGTTTGTTACACTACAAAGATGGCAACCCAGCTTGAGGGCCGCATGATTTAGGCAGTCTATGCACTCTTATAGTACAACATATCATCTAACACTCTTCTCTTAGGGTTCCCGTTCGTCCCACAGACTAGAAACACAAAACCTACCGCCCGTCCGAATGACCTAATAATAGGTACATGGACGTCGGGCCCAGTACAAAATTTACGAAAATAGAGTCCCGAGCTCACCTACCTAAATTTAAATTATTTTATATGTTTTTCTTTCTCCTTTAATTTATTCCTTTAGTTTTTATTAATATTTACTCTAAATTAAAATTGAATTTTATGTTATTTAGAGTACAGATGAATTTTGCTTGTAGCAATTTATTGGCTTATGACAGTCGACTAAACGGGGCTGACTCATACGTATTTTGTAGTGTTTTAGCACGGGACACTTTAGAGCGCAGCCCCGAAGTCTATGTTTAATTAGCTCAGTGACTCCGCCACTTAATTGCGCTTGCATTCTGTCAAATTTATTTGTAAAATACCATTAAAGGTGCTACTCTGGTTAAAAAATCTCCATACTTTTTAGCATTGATCAGTGGATACGAAATAACCTATTGAAAACGATGTATAATATTAAAATAACAGGTGAAAGGGAATCTTTCCTTTTAAGAGATGTGTGTCCCGCTCGCAAAAAATACGTATGCAAGATGGACTAACTCGCTCTCGTCGCAGTGCCACATGAAGTGTAGCGCTTGATCCAGATCCAATCAATATCTATGTGTTATTTCTTTATACTTAAGGTTCAAACTATCTCTAACATATTTTAAATGAACAAAGTAAATGTGGTAAAAACGGGATAAACATAAGCGCAGGGTAGTGGTAAATAGAGGTCTAGTATGTTGAGATTAAGTGCATTATCGTCTAATAAGTATTGTGTTGGCCCTATCTGTACTTAGTCTGTGCTGACTGCTGACAGTCAGATGCCCCTATAATAGTGAGTATCAGCAATAGGGTGGTCAACGCGTTAGTAACATCCCTGGTGTTGCAAGTGTTGTCTATAGGCTCCGATAACCGATTGCCTTCAGGCGAGCCGAACGTGAGTTAAGCTTAAAAAGTGAGTTCTGCTTATAATCGATATGTCTGCTTCAGTAGTAAGTATAATCAATATGTCTGCTTCAGTAGTAAATTTTATCAAAATGTCTGATTCAGTGGTAAGTATAATCAAATGAAGGTAATGGTACCTGTAATCCCAAGAAGTTGGTGTGATTGTGTGCGGTGTGGGGCGAGTCCATCGCGTCAGTGACGTGGGGCCACTCCGTCTCACTGCCGCCCTCCAAACCATTCTCCGACGGACAGTCCTGCGTTTGACGTCTCAGTTCATAGTCCAGCTCCTAGAACCAGAAAGGTTACTTATATACATATATAAACATTAGATGTTCAAAGGCGTATTATTTTATCTATATCCATCTATACATACATATCGTCATGACAAGTCCCTCTCGGGGTAAACAGTGATTATCGAGTTCCATTTCACTAACGACTTGCACACCTCTGTTGCTTTTACATTCGTTAGTCTCTTCATTTAGTACTAGTTTTTTATCCGCTACTTCAACCGCGTAGCAATACAATAGATAGGCCATGTTACTCAGTGATAATATAGCAATCCGTCGTATAAATACATTTTAAAATCGGTCCATACCTTTTTTGATTCTCCATTACAAACATTTTCTGTTTATAAGATAAGTATAGATATATGTAGTGTAAGCAGAAACAAACCTGGAAGTTGACAATGTCATCGGGGTTGACCTGCGCCTGCGCTGCGACGGCCGGACACCTGAAGAACTCCTCGAGCACCTTCCGCGTCTCCGAGAACTCGTACAGGTAGTCGAACGCCGCGGAGCTCGACGGCGGCGTCACATCCCTGCTTTCTGTTACTACCCTCTGGAAGCGAACAATCCGTCCTGTTACGTAATATCGCATGGCTGATTAAAGCGGTCATGGGCCACTCAAAAATGTATTTCGTTAGCAAGTAATGTGATATTGGACAGCCATAAAATTTATATTACAAGAGATACAATATTCAGATTCGTATCTCACTAATGTAAATAATAATAAAATCTACCAATCAAGGTATTCTAACTGTAGGCGAGCGCCAACCAATGTGCGGAGTGACAAAAAAAAAGATCGCGATGCCGGGTCTGTTTCGGTAAAAAAACGTTGTGGTTATGTACTCTGTGATTCTGTTCAGTATGATTGTAAAATAGTGCTAATTTTCTTATATTGTTATAAAACGATTAATAACCATTGTGTTTATTATTCATTGCAGGAAGGAAGTAGAGGGAACCGCTTACACTAACCACTACAAAAAGCTTCCATAAATAAAAGAACTATTTATCTACAAAGATCTTTAGACAAACCTGGGGGAATCCGGGCCTCGGCGACCTCGAAGCGATCTTCTGTGTGCCGACGCCGTATCTCCTCGGCGATCCTTCGTACTCAGCAATGGGCAGCTCCCCGATGACCCTAGTGACCCTTTTATCCTCGTCCCCAGAGCCCCAAGCGGGGCTCCCCTCCCCCTGAGAAGCAGACGACTCACTCCCACCATCACAGCTAACCTCACTCTTTAACACTTCACAATCACCATTTTTCATTGTCTCCAAAGTTCTTTTAACAGTCGAGTCTATTTCCTCGTCACTAGCGTCTGGTTCCGTCCTCAAACCTAGGGACACAGAATTCAATATCACTGAAAATAAAAGAGAGAGAAAAAAACTGTTGGATGAATTATATTTTTTTTAGGAAAGGACAGGTTTGTTACATGTAACAAAGACAGAGCACTGAGTTTCTTGCCGGTTCTTCTCAGGTGGCTTTTTCCGAACCGTTGATAATTTAGACCTTCATACGTGCCTTATTAGGGCCTACTCTGATTTTTTTTTTTAATTTCGTTTTTTAGTGATGATTTTAAATACTTTTGGCCAAGTCACAATTCTGTTGGACACACGAAAAGTAACTTTAATTGTGAATAAGGACTTCAGTTTATCGATAAACTTTAACGATTTTTTACTATGTTAATAAAAAATCTACTGGAAACGTCTAATAGAGGTGCGTGAAGGTAAATCCGACAAAGGTCACAAGGCCAGACACGCAAGCCCTAGTTTCAAAGCAACAACAGCAGGATAAAATGTGTTATTTTCAATACCAGCACTGTGGCAATGTGATACACTGGCATTTTATTTAATAAGTTAACTCCATTAAGCATTAATATCACTAAAGTATTCGATTTTAAAACATATTTTTATCAACAACAGGCAGTAGGTAGGTATGCGTTCATAAGCGCCTAGGGCCTGATGGTTTTGTTTTTGATTTTGTATATCAGTATTTGCAATGAAATATCGGAATTTCTTTTAAAATATTCGATTAATTGAAACAATAGGCTATCGATATCATCGATACTGGTGTTGTCGTACTGCATTATAGAAACTGCAAACTTCAATTATCCAATAAAAACAAAATTGTAATTGGTATCCAATTGATCGCGCGTGATGTACAAGGATACACTTTTATGGTTAAAGGAATGGATAAATAAAGTTTAATAAAAATAGTCAACAAACAAAAGGTTTCATTAAAATAAAGCGCTGGCAAAAGGCGAGACTAACTGGTCGTGTGTGGGTAATGTAACACAAGACTACCTATATATTTTTTTTAAACATTTTTTATTACTTAATGAAAAATCTGTTGGCTAATCAAGGCCTCTCATTTGATAACTATATAATGTGGAAATGATAAATGTCCATTATGTGAAGTCCGCCATATTGGATTAAAAATGGCGGCATTTAGGTAATCGTGTAAAAACAGATGAGTCAGTGTCGCCAACGCTCGAGTGATAGCCCTGATGTTGCAAGCGTCTATAGGCTACGGTAACCGCTTACGGCCCGACTGATGGCCGTATGCTTGTTTGCCACCTTAGTGGTATAAAAAATATATCCGAATTACAACAACAAATACTGAATTTGTCATTTACCTTTCCAATCGTCGTTGTCGTCAAATACAACGACCTCCCCGTCAGCCACCACGGCTATGGGGCTGCTCTTGGTGCTCACGTCCGTGGTCTTATGGGGGTCCAATATGGGGGAACTATTCTTTGGTATTCCCATGGTGTTCTGTTCTAGAATTGGATCACGGTCACCGTTCATGTATGTAGGTGACGTATGTCGCGACACCTTACTTTTCGAATCATTGTTTATCCTGTGTAGAGATATCTGTAAGATAATAAAATTGAGAAAATAAAATACAAGAGTAGTTCTCTTGCCAATAGATGGAGTTCCGCAAATTGTTTTTTTTTTACCAGGGGTATCACTAACGGGTTGCCAACCATGTGGTTGATGATGACTCACTGTGCTAGCAGCATTACCACTTGCCCAGCGTATCCTCGTGGAGCACTGGCAACCTTACTTACCGCAGAAACACAACACTACATCAAGTAGTGTTATTTCACTGCGGTCTTCTGTAAGGCGGAGGTACAGTCCACAGTCGAGCGGCTCGCAGCAGAAATCGCAAATCGCCCTACCTCTCTTTTTTTAAAAAGCTCATGGTTTGACTAATCACTGTATTTAAGCTTAGAAAAACTAATGTACGCTTTAATTAGAAATAACAAAGCTTCTTATAGATTTCAATACTAAAATTATAGAAGAATTGGAATTTGTGAATTATTTTGCTCCAAGTACATTAAAATAAACCTATGTAGCAAAAAAAAATTATAAACGTTAAATGTACGCAATAACAATACGCCCAAGGCTGTATAAATTAGAGCATAAGGATAATCAAATCCTGTTGCTATGTACAGTGTACGTTACATACCTATATACATTTGTACAAAAATAAATGCATATCATTACCGTTCCAGCAACGAATTACAAAAATGTCGGCAGTTACTTCAACACCAATATAAGTTAGGTCTCTCTGTCACACAGGTGGTTAGCCTAACTCTTTTCTTCGATCAAGTTCTTCTATCATACTAACTTATATCATACTAGCTTCTGCCAGCGACAACGACCGCGTTGAGCTTAGAATCTCAGAGGAACCTACAATTATCCCGGGATAAAAAGTATCCTATGTGTTAATCCAGGTTATAAATTATCTGTGTTCCAAATTTCATCCAAATTTGTTGAGTAGTTTCTGCGTGAAAGAGTAACAAACATCCATCCATCCATCCATTCACACTCACAAACTTTCGCATTTTTAATATTATTATATCATATAACATTATTCATATAAAAAGGTAGATGGAACTTTATGAACGACGAAGTGACGTGTGAAGTGGTTTTTAAACGCACTACACAGTGCGCGAGCAAGGCATAGTTTAGTTATAAGTGTGTGCGTGTTAATCTGTACATGTACTATGCAAGGCGTAGTTATAATCGGCGTCACTTCCTTGTTAGCAAGTTCCATCTGCCTTTTCATTAGATCTTAGCATATAATAATGATGCCTGTACTAACATAATTGTATGGCAAAAAAAAATAATAATTAAAAGATGACCATTGTTGTGATCAGTTCAAAAGATGGAAAAGTCATAATATTATTTTAGCCCGACTTGGATGCAAACCCAGGTCCTAAACGCCTCAAGCCTGCAAGCAAATAAGTCAATTTATGTTCACAAAGGCGGGAAGGGGTTTCATATTACACGGTATGTCAGATAAGATAATCTCAATATTCAGATAACGCATGACGGGAAATTCCACCTTCCACCCGATTATCAAAACAATGTTCCGTAACTAATCCTCGGGGAACTTAATACAAGCTAAACTGTGCGGTAACGTATCACGTAAGATAATTATACTATGTACGAGCGAAAGAGGTGTGAAAGAAGTAGTGAAATGTCGAGCTATGCTATGCGATATAGTAAATGCCTACCCCGAAAAGGGGTATGGGGGATGTATGTATTTATGTATATCAGCGAACTTTATTTTTAATTTGAACTGTCGTAAAATGTCGGTGGATCTAATTAAATGTATGAAAGTATTATTTTTTTCGAGAACAGTGGGGTTTGGAGGTCTGGCAACAACCCCTCAATACACCATACATTAATTAAAAGATTACGCGGTTTATATTTTCTTAAGTGTTGAATTGAAATCACCCCGAAATTGACGGTAATAACCAACTCGCAAATAATGAATTTTTTATTGTAAATTCGCTCTTTTTTTAGACAATATAGCATTTTACCCTTTAATTCTTTATTTTTTATTATTATAGCTACAACTTAAATACAAAAAGTGAAAAATATATTTTCCAATCATGAGATACAGCCCGCTGACAGACGGACAGACAACGAAGTCTTAATAATAGGGTTCCATTGGTTACCTTTCGGGTACGGAACCCTAATAAAAAGAGGCCCCAACCACGTGGTCTACCCAATAACGAGTTTTATAAAACGACTTCAAGTGAAGTATAGGTATATCTATAATATAAAAATGAATCGCTTAATGTGTTGCTAAGCTCAAATCTCGAGAGCAGCTGAACCGATTCCACGAATTCTTTTTTAAGAATATTCCTTTAATTACGAGGATGGTTCTAACGGAGAGAAATTTTTTAAAAATGCCTTAAAAAGTCTAAAAACGGGTAGACAAAATATTTGATAAATGTCTACGCGTGCGAAGCCGGGGCGGGCCGCTTGTAAGTAAGAGAGAGTAAAGTTAAACTTTACTAAAATGGGTTTAGACGCTAAAATTACTTACCTCATTGGTAATGTTGTCTGGTGGATAGTCGACTGTGTCCTTGGAAAGTGATCTCACTTTGTTCCTGAGGTTGTGCTTGTGCGTGTTGTTATGCCGCAGTTTCCTCACCGCCTTGGTCCGGCTCTGGGAGTACAGCTCTCTGCCTCCTGCGATTTCTATGATCCTGGTAACATAAAACAGAACATGCTTTAATTACTAGATGTGAGCCTGATGACTGCCGCCGAGAATTCAGGGAGAAACGTTTGATAGGTTATGAACCTATAATTTAAAAAGATTTGTGTCAACATTTATTAGGTACTTTTAGAAGCTTTTAATTATTTTCAATTCTGTATAGGTATCCTCCTATATAATTATGCGGTATAAATGGCACCTTACTCATGCACTACGAATTCGCGCATCTAAACTTAAAAACTAAATTTCAATTCGCCATTTTTAAGTTCACTCCTCCTTACTCATATCGTCCTTCTTATCTCCCTGTCAGTTATCCTCTATTTGAAAGCCTTAGAATAAGATCATAAGTAAATAATAAAAAGAGAGGTAGGGCGATTTGCGATTTCCCGTGGGTTTCAATTGGAGCCGCCCGACTGGGGACAGTACCTCCACCTTACAGAAGACCGCAGTGAAATAACATTACTTGATGTAGTGTTGCGTTTCTGCGGTAAGAAAGGTCGCCTGCACTCCACGAGGATACGCTGGGCTAGTAGTAGGTAATGCAGCTAGCACAAAGAGTCCTCATCAACAACATGGTTGGCAACCCGTTAGTGATACAGGGGTATCAGCAATACCAGGGGGTATTGCTAGCGGCTAAAGGCTACGGTGACAGCTTAAGATCAGGTGGGCCGTATGCTTGTGTGCCAATTTAGAGGTATTAAAAAAAGTACAGTTGGTTCACCTAGAGTCCCGTAGTTTGTATGTGCCTCCCTTGGAGTTGAGTATGACGAGCTGGCCATCGTTCCTGTCCTCATCTGAGGAGTTCACGTTGTTCAGCTCGCGCCCCTCCAGAGCGGAGCTCAGTCTGGAAGCGACACACATAGTTTTTTTCTTATATCTAAATTGGTTCCAATTCTGTTGTACAATATCACTGAACTAAACTAGTTTGACAGGACTAAAAGTCTTGCTATCAATTTCTCATGTGCGGGGTTAAATAAGAACGGCAATATTTTTAGTCCTGTTAAATTTGTTTAGTTTAATGATTTCGTACTAAAGAATTGGTACCATTACCTATAGAAATAGTTCAAGGTAATGTATCAATTATCAAGGTATCAAGTAGATGTTTATGTTTGTAATGAAATGTGAAATCGAATAAGGCACTAATAAAGTTCAATAAATCTACCACCGGTCCCGAAAGAAACCTTCTGAGAATAAACTACAAGAAACTTGTTTGTATGTAGAGACAATCTCTAGAACAATAGAACAGATTATAAAACATACATTTATCCGTATATATTAACCTCACACCATGTTCCATTCCGGGTAATGGTGTGTATAGAACGCCGTCTCACTCTTGACTTACACATTTCTTTAATGTATATTAAAAGATATACATTAAAGAAATGTGTCAACGAGACAAGATAAGTAAAGACAGTAGGTACGATGTAGGTACCTGTCGTGTTGGTGCTGCATGTTCTTGGGGCGGCACTTGGGGAAGAGCCGTGTGATCCGCTCGCCGACGTCGGAGCCGGGCGTGGAGTCGCCGGCGCGGTCGCCCCGGGGCGGCGCCACGCTCATCGCGCCGCGCCCGCCACGGTCACGCCGCCGCCGTCTCTACCGGCAAAACGTGCCACCCAGTTAGTTCAAGTGTACTTAAAAGAGGTAGGGCTAATCGGGATTTCTCATTAAGGTTTGAGACGCCCGACTAGGGATTGTAGGTACCTCCACCTTACAGAAGACCGCAGTCAATTAACACTATTTTAATGTAGGTAGTGTTGTGTTTCTGCGGTGAATAAGGTTGCCAGTGCTCCACGAGGACGCTGCGCTAATAGTATTGCTGCTAGCACAGTGTTTTCTCAGCAAGAACAGGGCTGGCAACGCGTTAGTGATATCCCTGGACTTGCTAGAGGCTATAGGCTACGTTGACTCCTTACCATCAGGGTGGCCGTATGATTGCGTGCCACCTTAGTGGCATATAAATAAAAGCTTACAACAAACTACCGACCGAATACTGTTTGAAGCGACGTCAAAATAAAATATTTTGTACGTAAAAGCGAAGGCCACTCAAAATTGATGAGGCATCAGATTTGACTAGCGTTTCAGTATCCAGTCTTACTGGCTGTACAATTACACTCGATACCGTATCGCCAATCAGTTAACACGTACTCACGACAAACAGCGTCTTATTGTCTTCTTTTGCTGGACTCTACCGTTCTCTTTTAAAGACAGTCTATTTAGTAGTCTAGTGTCTCTGGGACCCCATACCTAGGCGTAGAGCTCAACCTTCATAATCAGACAATAATCAAATACTCTACAATACGAGTAATAAAACACCACGGAACCTTCTAATGTAATATAAATTGCAGATCAACCATGCTATCATGTAAGAATATGAAAAACGTTCTGTGAAATATATTGTTGATTTCAGTCGCGTGCAGGGTAAGTTAAGTACACAAATTTAACGCTATCTCGTGTTCTTGGTAAACTATTACTGTATTCACTTAAAATACTGGGCTTTGCGAAAACTATTTAGTATTAAAATGGTTCTCGTACGAAACAGCTTGGTGAAGTTTTATGTCATTCGTAAAATATAACGAGCAACAGACGTAATAATTTAATTTTATTAGTTACGAGAATTTTTTGATAACACAATGTCTACTTCCAAAAAAGTATGACTTAGACGAATCGATTGTTAGACTACCAAGAGTAAAGAAAATATTAAAATGGTGCACTGACCTATAAACAAAGGTACATACTTGGACTTCGGGTCTACGCTCGAAAGAACCACTTCAAAATTCGAATGCGATAGCCCCGATTGGACTGTCTTGAACTGATAAAATTTTTGCAAGCAAAATTCAAATGTGCCTTAATAATTATTTAATCTAATATATAAAATTCTCGTGTCACAGTTTTCGTTGCCATACTCCTCCGAAACGGCTTGACCTATTTTGATGAAATTTTTTGTGCTTATCCGGTATCTATGAGAATCGGCCAACATCTATTTTTCATCCCCCTAAATGTTAGGGGTAGTCCATCCCTAAATTTTATTTTTATTTTTAGACCGATTTCAAAATTTCTTTCACCGTTAGAAAGCTACATCATCACTGAGTAACATAGGCTATATATTATACTAGCTTCCCGCCCCGGCTTCGCTCGGGTAGACAAAATATTTGATATAAAAGTCTACCCGTGCGAAGCCGGGGCGGGCCGCTAGTAAATTATAAAATTAAGATCGTAATATTAGTCCCACCTACTATATAGCCTCCTAGTTACACCTCGAAGATTTAAAATGGCAATATAATGAGAATTGTGAAAAAATGTATTCAATTTAGGTCCTAATAAGGCTCTTTTGAATGTCAACGAGTCTAGCACCCTTGTTGTTTGTTCCAAGCAAGAGTAACACCAGAACAGTTGTGCAGAGAACTAATTTCGAAGCCCGTCAGCCGACCAGGGTAATAACCGTCAATTCAAGCAATAAATACACTCAATTTGAAATGAATGAAACTCTCAACGATTTGTATGACAGTGGTTGTATGTGGTTTTGTGCAAGCCTGGCAAATGTCAGACTCGCGTGGCACCGCCAGCAACCGTTGCCAAATCACCGGATCGATGCCGCATTAGCCTCGGGGCCACGGAAGTCGCGTTTAGTAAAATGCTTACAAAGATATACAAGGTTCATTGTTTAGATGCGGCCATAGTGTGCTAAATGTCAGCACTTGTTAGCAATCTTCGGCTATGGCCGAAACTTCGGCCAATTTCAGCCGAAGCCGAAGCTTTTGTCGCACGTGGTTTCTTGGCCCACACCAAAACCAAAGCCGAAGCTTCGGACACCGCAATTACAGTGTATTACATCATTATGTATAGAAAGAACTTGTTATTCAAATATTTTTCAGTCATAGCTGTAATAAAAATTACGTACAAATTGGTATTAATATCAAGCGAATGAAGCCTATAACATTTATTTTACTTTATTTTTCTAAACAGAGTAAGATTATGTCTCGAAGGAAAGCTCTACATACCGCTAAGTTAGTAGCCACACGCGCCAAAGGCAGTCACGCGGACCGCGGCGGGCGTCGACACCCCGAGTTTTTGTAAGGGTAGATTTATACCGAACGCTTTTATTGTGATACACGATACATGGCTCGTGCTAGCCCACGCTTTTTGTTAGCAGACCTTACAGTTAACTGGGGAGTACTCAAGGGTCGGAGATAGTGCCAATTGAGTGCTCTTCGTTGGAAGAGAAATAAAAGCTAAATAAAAACGTATTGAACATCGTTAAGTACCAAACTAATGGGACATGATATTCTAGAATTTTCATCGTCATTTCTAGTTCTTTTAGGATTGTCAGTACAACGACCTCGATTCGTCGAATCCATTCTGGCAGTAGCTTCAGCTATTACTAGACGACTGAATAATTTAGTAAAGGAAACTTTTTTTGTAGCATTCAAATATTCTTTCTAATGTCGTGTCTCTAACTATTGTCTAAATTCCTATGTTGTATACTGTCTTTCATATTAAGCTGTTATTACATTGGCCTTCAAAGAATTAGAATACATTTATCATTCCAACTTTGTTACTTACATTAGAGTTAGAAAAACCTTTATTTCGAAATAACAGACAGAACATTTTATCAACTTGTCCGGATTACTATTAATATCAATCTACAACCGCTGTTTACGTGAATACATAACCTAAATAATCGGTAACTTTCTGAAATACATAATTCGACTGAGAAGTCATATTATTTACAGCCGTCAGCGAGAGCTGACCTTAATGTTTAATGTAACTCGGGAACATATTGGTCTGTTTTCCTTTAAGGGGGACGTGACGTCTCGACATATGGCCGAATACCGAAACGCCAGTCAAATCTGATGCCACATCAATTTTGAGATGCCTCTGATTTTACATGCGCAATTTTATTTTGACGACGGCTCAAATAGTTACGTGGGCCCTGAATTTTAGTGGGCCAGGACTTTGAATGTCGTTCCCGTATGCGGTCGATACAGTGGTGGTGAGATGTAGACTTACGGCTTAGTCTAGCCTTCGTTAATATTGAAAAAGCTTGGTAGCTAGGTTTTGTTTAGCGTTTACCCGAATGGTAGTTTCGATCAGTACCTAATACACACAGATTTTTCCGTGAGATATAACAAGATCATGCTGACACTAGAAAATAAAATAGTTTAATGAGCGAAATAATTCTACGTGTGACTTTATTAACTTTAGATTCTCATCATTTCATTCTTTGATGTAATACAGGCCTACCAACTGTCAGTCATAAGTTTGTTGAAGCAGATCAACGGTTGAAACTTGTAACATGAAAAAAAGACAGAGCACTGCTTTTCTTGTCGGTTCTTCTCAAGTGGATTTTTTTCCGAACCGGTGGTAATTTAGACCTTTATAAGTGCGTAATTAATAATAATAAATAATAATGCTTGGACATTATCACACAGCGCCAACTGGCCCCAAACTAAGCAAAGCTTGTATTATGGGACCCAGTAGCAGATATAATACTTATATACTTTTTTTTTCGTAAATACATACTTATAATACATACCAAACGCCCAGACGCAAGACAAATATATTTGTCACAAAATGTTTGCCCCGGCGGGAATCGAACCCGCGACCTCTAGCGTAGCAGTCACGTGTACTAACCACTAGACCAGCGGTCTCATCTATTATTATTATCGTATATCGTAATTAGGGCCTAAACTGTAAATGTTTTTTTGATTTTGTTTTATATTTTTAATCGCCAGCTTAATCTGATTGCTTCTATTCTAAAAACTATAACTAAATACATATAAATACTATGTTATAACGTACTAGCTGCCCGCCCCGGCTTCGCTCGTGTGGACATTTTTTTTTTGCATTTATGGGGATGAAAAATAGATGTTGGCCGATTCTCATAGATACCGGATAAGCACAAAAAATTTCATCAAAATCGGTCAAGCCGTTTCGAAGGAGTATGGCAACGAAAGCTGTGACACGAGAATTTTATATTATAACGTATTTTTTTTGTATTTCTTTTTGTTTGTTACTTATGTTGTAATTGTGCATTTGGTTTCTTTTTCACATACAAGTTAGTATGTGGAATGCGTAGTGTGTGCTTCTGAATGTCTAATATCATAAGTGGTATGTAGGTATGTAAAATTACATGGTTGTACAAACACTCCAACAGCCGAATTTACTACTACAACATTTTTCTCGATTACATCATACCATTACACGAACTGAATAATATGCGAGATGGAAGCACTGTAATTTGCGAGATGAAAAGTCAAATCAAATCTATTCAACAGATACACTCACAAAAGTTGGATAAAAATCACTTTACTTCGAAGTAAAATGGAATCATAAAACGTAATTTACATTTAGGTACAATATTTGACCCCTTTCAACGCTATTAAAAGGGGTCCCTCCGGACTCAATTATTTTCGATCGAAATTAAAACTTGTATAGACGTAGACAAGATATAATTTTGCTTAATGTCCACTAATTGAAGAGGCGCAAAGGGACAGGTCTCCAATTAGCGATTCCTAGGAAGTGAGTTATTTTATGAATTTTCACGTGGCTCAACTGCAGGCTCTTGTACGGTAATTAAAACCCCATTTCCTCAAAAGGTTCCGTTGACGCCTCGACACTCGAATTCATTCATAGTTAAATTTAATTACGTGCATTATGTCATTAACAAAAGGCATTTCACTCCGCAAGGAAATAGACCTACGCTTTTTCATTAAACTCCTGAAAATGTATCTCAACGTCAACGAATTTTTAAATTGTGGGGAACGATTTTTTCCTAGTGGGGATTATTAACCAAATCGTAAAATTCCTTTCTTTTATTCAATAATATTTATACTACAAAGTAGCACTCAAGCATACGGCCCATCTGATGGTAAGCAGTCACCGTAGCCTATAGCCGCTAGCAATACCAGTGATATCACGAACGAGTTTGAACCCTGTTGTTGATGAGGAGTCACTGTACTAGAAGCATTACTACTAGCGCAGCATATCCTCGTCGAGCACTGGCAACTTTACTTACATCAAAGTAGCGTTATATGACCACGGTCTTCTGTAAGGTGGAGTTATAGTCCCCAGTCGGACGGCTCTTATACTCCGTATCTACATTTGATGCATTTCGAATTTCGAATTGGTGCGATTCCATCGCTGCAGTGAATGACATGCCCTATATGCTGCTAGAACTATACTTCTTTGCCACCAAAAATAAGCAGCACTATCTACTGAACACACCTACATAGTATAATAAAGTCTTTGTGCAGAAACCTGTCTAATTGACCTTCCACATTGCACCTCAGCGGAAACTAATTCGCTGTTTCACCGCTCCGCCAGATGGACGTCCTCTCTCGTAAAGGAAGAGGGAGACAAACCCGAGCTTTTCCCTTAATTAAACACTGAATAAAAGCTACGGAGAATATTTTTCGCAAAGTATTGCGTTGTGCCGGAAAGTATGTAATCTCATTAGGCTAACGACCTGCGCAACCGAGTTGATGTTCGGTTTTAAATTGGGTATTTTTTCTATACAATAGGGAATATTTAAATTTTATCAGTATCAAAGCTGTGAACAATCAGTTTTTTAAGATTGTCAAATATATTATTTAATAAATTAAAGGTTATCTGCCTGTATTATTCGCCCAGTAACTCTCAAAATAATAACAGCCTTATTATATTAATTTTATTGATTATCTCCCTGTGCGACTGTACTGTACTGTGTATGTGTGTATTATCTGTCTGTGTGACTGTACTGTACTGATATCTGTCATTCCATAATCTAACATTTACCCATTATTTTACAACTCTTGACATTACTACAACTGAAGGTGTCTTCATAAATTACTGCTTCTTCGTGGTATTAATATATGCTTTGTTTTTTTTTATTGTAGCCAGCATGATAGAAACTTACCAAGTTTTGCCGTTGCAATATCAACGACATCACTAGCGCATTCCCAATACTTTTATTGTTGACAATTGAGAGGACTCAATTGTGCTAGCGGAAAATCTTGTGCAAAATGTTGCTATGCCACCAGCACAGCGTATCCTGAAATGGGCTGGTCAAACGATTTTCGGTAAAACAGCAAGTGACTAATCGCTTACCATAAGGATGTATGCGTATTTGCCACCGATGTAGTACAAATAATAATTACCTAAGTGCGTGACACACCGAAGGTTATTGGGTTTTATTGAAATCCCTGTCTATTTATACCTTTTGTTATTGCTCGCATGAAAGGCTGACATTTAAAAGTCATAAAACATAGGTCAATATTAGGTCTGGGCCAGATACAGCCTTACGTTTTCAACGATACGCAATTTTATAGTTTAAATGGATACTGTTGTCAGCCGTGTAAGATACATTATCTTTTAGTGTTATAAAGCATTCAAGCGTTATTCATTGTCTTATATTACCTACAAAAGTATAAAATGTCCTACGTCCTGTCTATATCTATAAGCTTAGCACTGAATGGATGAAGTAAGAACAAAAAACACGCAAGGACACTGCACATTTAGCAACAATCTTAGGTCGACCATAGACATTAGCTAGAGTATACATAAATATGACTCTTGCACCCACTGCCTTCACCCACTGGGCGGACGGCTAATCAAGATTAACCAAGAATTAACCGTCCACCCACCGCCTCAAGGCTGGAATTAATTTGAAAAATGTCGATGTTATATCTCTCCTGTGTCATAAGTAGAATATCCTCCATAGATGACAATATAAGCTTCCATCGGAATGATAAACATAAAAATATTATAAGGGCCGCATTTAAACTCAAAACTAAATACATCGTATCATGACATGACATCACAAAGACGTGGTGTATCTGAAACTCTTACTAAACAGTGCCTATGATCGTTCTGACGTGCAATGCCTGATACGATTTAGAATACCATTACATTATGAGTAAATAAAATAGAACTAAATGGAATAACTACTACATACTAAAATTAAAATAGGTACATACCAACGGTTTAGAAAATATAATATAATTAAGGCATATCATGTTAAGAATATCCGTATGGTCGAAAACGCAATAAGGATCATACATATGTAATTCCCTACGCTGTCCTTCATACAATAATTAAGGTTATACTAAATAAAAAACAAGTAACTGAAAAAAATAATAATTATGTTTTAAACCTATTTCGTTAACATGTCCATGACCAATCAATAATTCAAAAGGATTCCCCAAATAAGACCGAATTGGTTTGATACCACCTTTATATTTATCACTAGCTGCCCGCCCTTCGCTCGTGTTAACAATTTTTTTTGCATTTATGGGGATGAAAAATAGATGTTGGCCGATTCTCATAGATACCGGATAAGCACAAAAAATTTCATCAAAATCGGTCAAGCCGTTTCGGAGGAGTATGGCAACGAAAACTGTGACACGAGAATTTTATATATTAGATCATATAATGAGTAGTAAACTATTGGATCGTAAATGTATACATATGTATGTGTGGGAAGGACTTAATTAACTATTTATACAAGTCGCCAAAATCAACAACTGTTCGCTTTCCTACAAACTCCTCTTCAAGCTACGTTGAGCTCGAGAGATGGTTTAGACTACACTCTAACGGAATGTTAGCCTAAGCTTTAGATATATTGGCTATAAGATCAACTGTATTATATTTGGTGTCGATTCTGGTGTTCAAAATTACTAAACTTAACTAATTTGACAGGTCTAAAAGTCTTACTATCCCTTTCTCATGTACGGGGTTAAATAAGGATGGCAATATTTTTAGACCTGTCAAATGAGTTAAGTTTAGTAATTTTGAACAACAGAATTGGCACCATTATCCATTTAGTTTATATACCAGCTTTACCCTCATTATGGGGGCCAACAGTCTAATCCCAAATGAGTACAGCATGGTGATTTTCAAGATGGGTATGAAGATATATCTGTAGGGTCGGCAACGCGGGAGATACCCCTGGTGTTGCAAGCGTCCATAGGCTACGGTAACCGCTTACCATCAGGCGCGCCGGATGCTTGTTTACCACCTTAGTGGTATAAAAAAAGTGTAATTTACAAGGTAGTGTAACTTAATTTCTTCAAATGTAGGCTACGACTGTACGACGTATTCTTTCATCGCCCAAACTAAATTTATATAAATAACAATTCACAATTCACGCCTTCCCAAAAAAGGTCTCGAAGCCCGAAGGTGTAGGGAGAGGTGACATTCAACTAACTCTCACTTCTCACCCAAGATATTTTTGGTTTCAACATAATAAAAGGTCGTGAACTCGTGAACCGTTTGCCGTTGTTCGGGCTAAGACGTATTAATATTCTAAAGGAGAAAAGTTATCAATGTATCATAGCTTCAACTTCCTGCCAGAGAAGAACAAATTTGGGCTACGTATTAGAAAACGTAACTCTCAAAACGTCAAAATTTCATACGAATTTTTATTTCCACTTTTCGCCGGCGCACCGCTGTTAATTTTCCGAAAACCAAACGCTTGTCGAAAGATTTTGCAATTAGTATATAGGACCTAAATGTCAAGTCAAGGCGTGGTATAATAAATGAAAGTCAAATAATACGATTTCAGTTTCAGGTGAACTTTTGACACAGCTACTTTGAATAAAATAGTTTTTGATCCGACAACTGCTCCAAAAATACTCCAGTCACGTAATGTACCGAAGTTGTTTCGGCTAAAAACATTTTGAACCCTTCTAATAGAGTCGAGGAAACCCTTTAGCAACTTCGCTACAACGTTTTATGTAGACAAAGTTTCAACAAGGGAAACCTTCTTAGCGGGGGCAAAGAAAAGCAGTTATTTGTTAAAATTACAAGGGGAGTGAATTATGAAAAAATAATTTAAAATTTCCAGTAACTGCTTTGTGGGCCTTCAAATTAAAGGCGAAAAAGGGCAAGAATTTCTAATTCATTTGCATAATATTATTTGCTCTTCTTTATGTAACGTTTTCATTCAAATTCCCAATATTTTAGTATAATACTACCAAAAAACATTAAAATAAAGTTATTTTTTGTCATCGTTTTCACCGAAAGCTGCCAGTTTTTATTCTAACCCGGAAACTTACCTATTTGGAACGTAAGGAACCATTCCCTTATATCAGTTTCCTATGCAAATGGAATTCGTATCTCCGTCAATCTCTTAGCGCAGTACCTACATACTCCTGTAGAAGTATATATGTACATAATTGCCGCATAGATTGAATTTTGTTTTATCACAACATCTCAGCGTTCTGGAACCCGGAGATACGACTTTGTAGGCTCGAAACTGGCAAAGTTTTCACGAGCAAACTATGCAAATATGTTTGTCACTTAGAACTCCATACAATATGTTAAGGGAAAAAGGACTGTAGCGCACGTTAATAAATATGAAAACAATATGACATAACTTACGAGGAAGTAGATGATAATGTGGCGTTCATTTGTTTTAGCAGGCTAGGTGCTCAGGAACCATAACTCAACGTGGAAACTTATTTCCGCTTACACTACACTACATAGCTTATATCAGGGTTTCTCAAAGTGGAGTACCTACGCGAACCCCTAGGGGTTCGCTATTCGACGGTAGGGGGTTCTCGGTAAGATCATAATGGTGGCACGATAACGGGCAGGCCACTTACTTCAAAAATGGACTCAAATTGCGACAAGAAACAAGTCCACCCATGACATTAATATCAAAAAGAATTTTCTTTTGGCACTGCATTTGTAACCCTTTTATTGAAATTAAAACCTTCTTTTCTTTGTTTTAATTTGTTAATTAAAGGTACGCTATCACTGGAAAGGGGTTCGTGGAGCCAAAAGTTTGAGAAACCCTGGCACATTCACGTGTTTCACAAAATGACTATTATTCAACGTGTACTTATTTGTTGGCTGACATTGCTTTAATAACGATAATCTGTAAGTTAAATGTAACACAAACGTGAGAAGGTGGAAAATTACATTTTAGATTCGACTACTAACCTGCTCTTAACATATTGTAGTCTCCTTTATACCTGAAACAAACAACAAACATATATCATGAGTAAGAACAAAGTTGAATTTTATACTACTATTTAGACTTTATTTAGACTTATTATTAGGGTCGGCAACGCGCTAGTTATATCTCTGGTGTTGCAAGCGTCCATAGGCTGCGGTAACCGCTTACCATCAGGCGGGCCGTATGCTTGTTTGCCACCTTAGTGGTATAAAAAAAAGACAGAGCGGACATTCCTAAGAAATATATAGAGTACTAGCGGCCCGCCCCGGCTTCGCACGGGTAGACATTTATATCAAATATTTTGTCTACCCGTGCAAAGCCGGGGCGGGCAGCTAGCCTATGCTGATCAGTGATAGTGTAGCTTTCTAACGGTGAAATATTTTTTGAAATCGGTCCAGTAGTTTCAGAGCCTATAGACATTTATCAAATATTTTGTCTACCCGAGCGAAGCCGGGGCGGGAAGCTAGTATAATATATAGCCTATGTTACTCAGTGATGAGTTAGAGTTAGAGTAGCTTTCTAACGGTGAAAGAATTTTTGAAATCGGTTCTGTAGTTTCGGAGCCTATTCAAAACATACAAAAATACAAATCTTTCTCTTTATAATATTAGTATCGATAACAGGTATGTCTAAGGAATATATACTTATACCTGAGACCTTAGGTATATATTATAAGTAGATATCACATTAATGAATTCACACAATTCTCAATTTTTATATTTCGTGTAAGACAGTAGAATATCAAAGGGTACCTGATACAAATTACTATGCCTCACCTGTATAAGAACTTTAATTCAAATAACAGCTTCACACATTAATATATTATGACGTCACACCATCTAAGCAATCCAATTGACTACTCCGCAAAGCAAAAGCATCGCTTTAGAGATGCAAATTCTTGAGACGGCTAAAAGCCCTCCCATATTGAATTTGAAATGCAACGGAACTCAGCGCTTAAAGCATAGTTGTGTTAAGGCATCTGTAAGGAGCCTGTTGATCTGCGGAGGTCAAACGAGGACAAATGGTTGTGTTCAGGGCAGAGAGAAATGGATAGTGTGAGTGACGGCTTCTGTTAACGTTACGTGTTCCATTATTCAGAGGAAGATGGCTACTCCGTGTGATTGTGTTTGGAATGACAGCGCAAAGGTCAAAGGGTTTTGAAATAATATGTACCTACTTAGTTCCTGCTCTAAAGTAATCAAACAGACTACTTTCTCAATTACTAATACACATAAATAAAATAAAAATGTTAAAGAAACCAAATCAAGTACTAAATGAAGCTTTCAGTTCGTAAAAAGAATAGAATCCATTTCCCCGCATTCTCACTAGGATCCCCAAATACGTAGGCTAGTATTAAAAAGTTTGTAAATGAATCAGAGACCAACCGTTATCTTAGTCATATTTTCCTTAAAAGTATTTACAAAAAAGACAGCGAGAGATTTCTACATTAAATAAAATGTGTGGGTAAGTTATTACAAAAGATAAAAACGGACGCCGCCGCGCCACGTTTAACAAAGAGGAATGATAAAGATATAAGGAAAATACTGTGTGAATGTACTTTGAACTACTTCAAAAGACAAACACATATGTATGAAAAGTTCCCCGTCCTCGTGGGCGCACTGATAAGAAAGGTCTAGACGCAAAACACACAAACTAATCGATAGGATCCATCGGTCGACTCCAAGGTCGCCTTCCGCGAATATCATCTGGTGTTATCTTTATTTCTCCATCTGTCTTTATTACTAAACATTATTTTATTTCTTCCTTTATTTCCCCCAATGTTAATTGCTTTCTTCTCACTTTCTTTTATTTCATTTATTAATTCCCAATTATATCTATTCCATTTCTTTAAATTGCATTCCTCTTTCATTTCATGGTAGAACTTCATTCTTTTCGCTTTTGTTTCATCTTTGTATTTTTCTTTCAGGTTTTTATTATTTCTCTTTTCCTTTGGATGTGCAACTAACTCTTCTGGTTCGCAGAACTTTTTCAAAAACTCATTTTCTTTTACTTGACAATGCATAACATTTGTCTTTTCCAAGGACTCATCTGCGGACCTACATACTGCACCTGATAAAATCCACCCTAATGATGTAGATTGAGCAATTGGTGTACCAAGTGGTGCTCTTATAATGCCTTCTCGAAGAATTTCGCTAAATACCCCCGCACCCAGCAACAAATCAACACGACCAGGTATATTATAGCCAGGGTCTGCTAACTCTATATCCTTCAATCCCTTCCATTCCACCTCTTTAGCCTCGTGTGTTGGTAACAGAGTGGTTATGGACTTCAAAACATATGCTTTTATATTGATCTTCACATTTTGATCAATACGGGATAAAATATTTATATTAACCATATCCTTGGAGATTACACGTTGCTCTCCACCTACCCCCGAGATTTGACTCTTGATAGGAATTTTCTTTAATCCAAGTAATTGAACGGTGGACTCAGTCACAAAAGACAGTTGAGAGCCCTGGTCTAATAGTGCACGAATCATATAGTATTGACCGTTGATCGATTTAGTTTTAACCAATGCCGTTGCCAATAAGACTTGATTTTGTTTAACCTTCCTCGTGGAGACACAAGAAACGAACGGGAATGGTTCGGAAGTTTCTGTATTATTCAAAGGTAAGTCCGTTTCTGCATTATTAATAACGAATGACTTATTTTCAGTGTTCTTAACTTGATCAGCAGTGTGAACCGTGGATGTACTCTGACTCGTTGGGTGTAAAAGAGTATGATGTCGTTTACCGCAAATTCGACACTTAAAATTACTTTGGCAGAATTTTGCAGAGTGATTAGTACCCAGACAACAAAAACAAATATTATTTCTTAAAACATAATTACGCCGCGAATCTACAGACTCTTTTATAAACTTTTTACAATAATTAATTTTATGCTCCTCATCACAAAAAGAACAATGCATCTGCACAGTATGCATTGATTTAATTTTATCAATCGGATAATTAATTCATTACTTTTCTTTTTTCATTTCTAATTACTGGACCAGATCTGAGATCTAGAAACTCCATAGCTCGATAGCGTTTTGTGATGAAATCATGAAATTGATGATATGTGGGCAATTCCTCCACTGAGGTATTGTTCGACACGTTAAACTCCCACTGCCTTCTAGATTCCGGATCCAGTTTCAGAGTTATGATATGTATGATAAGTACATCCCAACTCTCCGTATTTATACCTATATTTAATAAAGCCGACAAACAATCGTTCGTTGTGTCCATTAACTTCTTCAAACTACTGGCAGATTCATAAATAATATTTCGTTGACTCAACAACCTTTTCAAAATATGATGGCAAATGTAGCGTTTGTTATTATAGCGCTCTTCCAGTAATTTCCAGCATCTATTATAATTACAATCAGTAATGGGAATATTACTCAAAAGCTGCTCAGCCTCACCACTTAAATATCCTTTCAAATATAGTAACTTTTGAACATTTTCTAATTGACTATTATTGTGAACTAAGGACTGGAATAGATCACGGAAGGTGTTCCACTCTGAGTACTTCCCTGAAAAATTTGGAATATTTATTTTAGGTAATTTTACATTGCAACTTTTTATACCAGATGTGCCAGGAGATTGAATGGATTGCTTACTTTCGAAAATTGACAATGCAGTTCTTAATTCAATTTTATAATTAAAATAAAGCTCTTCCGCAGAATCGTAAACATTGTTTATAACATAACTTGTGCCTTCTATTTCTTTTGAAGAAGATATAGAATGCATTAATTCTTTATGACCAGCCGAAAATTCTAACCACAATTGATTAAGTATCTCTAATCTACCTTCCAAATATTCCTTGGAGATACGTTCTTTCGGACATTTCTTATAATTTGATCTCGCTTTAATAAGCCGAGAGTAAACTTCTTGCAAATAATTTGTTAACTTTTCCATTTTTATAATTTCTTTTTTAAATAATTAAGGAAGAGAAACAAAATTAAACAATCAAATCAAACCTCTTATAAAACATAAATAGAATCATGACCAAGAAAATAAAATTAAAAGTAAGTATTGACACTAAACACAATAGAGCGGGACACATTCCACGTACCAACGTTCTTTTTTATAAAATTAATCTAATATAACATGCAATAATACTAATATAAAAATATGGCTTAAAATTGTCAAGTTCAAATTTCTAATATTTAAAGTTCAAATTCGCAAAGCATAAACTGAAACTTCACTTTTCACTAAGTTTATTTCTTCATTCAAATAAGGTTGAATTCCGTTTGACAATTACAATTGAAAGTACTCACAATTTTGCTTCTGTCATCACTCACATGTCATAAATATCACTGCAGCTCAGCATGAAAAATTCAAAATTCTGCACCCTCCACCGGCCTCTACTCGGCCCGTGGCCTCCCTTGGAATGCCAACTGATGATGATCAGCACAGCTCCACCTTGTTGGTTGCACAATCACCAACCACGTCACATTTATCGACGACTATTCATCTTTTTCTGCGACTATTAAATTTTATCCTGCACAACTATGTGCCCTGCCGGAGATCCAGCCTCGAAGGACCATATGTTAGAACCCAGAGGCTCTGGCCCAACGAGTTATGTGGTACAAAAGGTTCACAAATAAAAATCCAACATTTGTTTCCGAGATATTTTCTAGTCATTTTATTTTTCATATGTCACATCAATATCATAAACGACTCAAAAACATAGATATAACAAGGTTAAATAAGGTTTATACAGTCGCCAATATTAAGTCTACATCGATAGCCGCTCTACGAGTAGGTATCAAGGAAAATTATACCGTCACTCATAGGTAAGGAAAAGGCAAAAAGATCAAAGGAAATAACATTAATAACAGCTTGTACAATTATTACATAACAGCTGATGTGTCATCAAAAGCTTGTAAGGGATCGGAAGCAGCTGCTTTGATATAACGTTGCGACGGGGGCTGGGCTACGCTGCGGTATTGTTGACGACCTCAATTCACTGAGGCGTAATTTCTTCAAAACTAAACTAGCAGTGATTCTCAAGTATTGGTCGCACAATACAAGGAGCCGACGAACATTACCACAATATTTTTTTTCTCTTTTAACTGTAAAAGTCCACTGCTGGGCTGAAATTATCTTATTTTTTAAATAACATCCAATAACTTGAAATAGAGATCCTTAAAATAAATAAAAAAACACAACATTAACTAAAAATATCTTCGATAGTCATTATAAAACAATGTCACTCTCCGCCGTCTTACCAAGCATGTAACTTATTTTTACTTTCATTGTGTTCAGATATAAATTAATAAAATGATTCACCGAACTACATATAAAACTCACCATTAACTAACATATTCATTGGTATTAAAACTTAAGAAGCGAAGTAGGAATTTATTATTTGTAATGTATGTAACTGAATAATGGAAATGAAAGGTATCCAAGTTAAGAATTAATTGTCGCTCTATACTCTCCGCCAACCCTGTGCGGGTCTTGGCGTAATTATATGTATGTTTGTATGATTTGCAATAGCAGAGGAAATCCATCGACGATTGCAAAAGCCTATCGCGTGTCAATATATTCGCCTCTGCTAACGACCACACACAACACACCCTACGTCGCGACCGATGCGCCACATCATCGGGGTTCAATAACTGAGGGATCGGAGCCAGCCGCATGTCTACGTGGCGCGATGTGCGGAAATAATGCGGTCGCAAACACAACCACCCGCTATAATTATAGGTCCATATCATGCCGTGCCAACATGCTGGTAAGTGCTCCACTTTACCAGCAATTAATATACATATATCAATATTTTTATAACTCTTTTAAATCGAGGTAATACAGCATTATGCGTGCGCTGATTGTTCTATTATAGATCACTTTGCTAACGTACGTCTATCGTCTAGACAACGTCATCAATCTCTATAAAAATGTTCTATGTAATGAATGCATAACCAATGACCATTTCTTCAGCGGGAGGTTGATAATGAAATAGGGCACGACGTAACGTATTCGAATATAACTTAGCACCATGGTTTTTGTTCAAAAGATTAAGATTCAACAGACAAACCATTGCATTGATATAATACACTTACTTGTGTAATCAAACACAACATTAAACACCCCACTGTGTACACTTTCGTGATTAGTTTGTTTAATATTTACGTTGCCATGGCAACCGCCCGTTATTATACAATAACGACCCGCTTACCTGGCGCCCCTTTGTACATCCAAATTCCTCGAAACATAAATACCTCATTTGATTAACGAATCTAACAAGGCCTTAGATCCAGCAAAGTGCAAACGGGAGAAGGGATTTTTTGTACAAGTTACTACTGCACTATTTCACGTAGTCCGCTCAGCCCTGGTTGTAGTAGTGAAGTAATGAAATGTACCGATAAGCGCTTATGTGTGTGTGTGTGTGTGAACGTTGACTGACCGCTCCTGAGCTTTCGCACACTAAAACAATTTGCACAAACATAGCCAATTAGCCAAACAGACTGTGAAATGGAATATCAGCGTAATCTTGACAAACTGGACATTTCAGTCACTGAGGAATTAAATAAGCCAGGTGTTGATATTGATGGACCATATAGATTTCTAATTTAATTTTAATTGTAATTTTTATATTTCATACTTAATTCTAAAATTCAAACTATTAAAAACCTAAAATCCTGTAATCTGTAATACATTATAATAAAAGAAGTCAGAAATTCCACTAAGAACAAAGTAATTTATTATAAATGCGAAAGTTGTGTGCGTGTGTTTTGCTGCCCTCTTCACGCCTCAACGGCTGAATGGATTTGTATGAAATTTGGAGTAGATGTAGTACCGTCCTTCACTTTTTATCCCGGAAAATGTTGTGGTTCCCGAGAGATAGTAGAACCATGCGGGCGAAGCCGCGGATTTTAGCTCGTATGTTTACATAGGGTGCTGCCTTCAAACGGACGCTCATCGAACAGAAGTAGGTCTACAGTAGTCTTTGAAAAGCTATTAAGTACCTATGCGTGCCCTTGACGACCGAATTCCGAGCCCAAGATTACCCAGTTAGTCAAGAATCCGTACTCCCCTCTAGGACACGCAAATATTCGCTTTGCGTTGGAAATTGGTGATTTCGCTAAAATTGCTGCGGTTTTCTTAAATTGCTTGTTACCGAGGTGAGGTAAACTAATATTGTACACTGAATTGTCGGGACGCTGGTTTACCATCGTTAAAACTGTGGTTAGAAAATCCTTCTAGAATATTACGACTTAATTTCAAAATTCTTGTGATTCACTATGACTTATTTATTAAATCTTACGGACTTGGCAAGCAACTTTAATCTAACAAACTAAAAGGCCATCAAATAAAAACAAAACTATAGAATACAATTACATCACTTGCCTATTTCTCCGTGAGTTACATACGGTTTCACTGAATGCAGCGTAGTTACAAATAATTATGTAGATAATTATTTGTTATATACTTGTACAATGTACATGCACGTCGTCGTAAATACATGGACAATATAAACGAAATCTAAACTCCTACCAGAATGCAAATTATTGTATACATCTAAAACACTTAAAACTCAATTATATCTTATCGGACAGTTGAATTTTGTTTGCAACAAATTATGTGCTTAAACAAATCGACCAATCGGGGCTCTCGGCTTAAGACAGTCGACTAATCGGGGCCGGCCATCGCATCCGCATTTAGTAGTGTTTCAGCTCCGGACACTTTGAGCACACACCCGAAATGCATGAATTTTTTAATTATACATATTTCGACCGATTCCTCATTATGTGTACAGATAAGTATATATCATAACCAGATGGAAATACTTATACTTATACTAAGCTAGTGTTTCTCATTCAAACCTCATATTATGAGGTTTGAATGAGAGAGAGTTTGAGTGTATATTAAATATACACAACAACTAAAATGAGTCAACCAATATACTACGAAGCAATAGTTCACCAGCCCCTAGAATGTAACAGGAATTACAAAACTGGTTATTGCGGTATTGGACGCAGCGTTAGTACCACGCCCACATGTAATGGAAAAAACTTCGTACAACAGTCAAAGCTTCCGGGGATTTTGCCCTAGCTCTTTAGCTCTCCACGCAATCAGTGTTGAACACGCCTCTTGCACTCCATCCAAGCTGATTGGACTCAACGTACGACGCATCATCACAAAAAGAACTGTTCGTTAAGACATGTCTGTCTGTCTACTAATACATATAAAAATACGTGCTGAGTCTGACTGACTGACTGATCAGTCAACCCACAGCCTATACCGCTGAGGCTAGACTACGTAAAATCGAAATATTGGACACTCAAAAATAAATCACGGTACCCGTAAAAATTATGCGTGAGTTTAAAAATCCCAAAAATGCACAAAGCACATGATTTTAAATAGCAATATTGGAATAAAGGTGTACAGTACCTATACCTTCATTCCAGAATTGCGGCGAGGCAATCAAAGTGTTCATCGGCACAGAATGAGTACATCACCGTTGTGTGCCGCGTGTTGGTCGTCGGCAAACATTTTACGCCCGCTCCACGGTATAAAGCAATAATTAACAGCGCCCTTGTTTGTTATGAAGTCAGGACGCGGTGGGCGCGTGTTGTCTAGCGTTACTCAGCTGACAATCATAATTATGTAATTACTAGCTGTGTCGACAGACGTTGTCCCGTCTATTTGAATATTAATTCTTAGCTTCTTAGTTAAAAATTCCATGGAAAAAATCTTTTAGTTTATCGCGAAGTTAAAAATACTCGTTTTTTTTCATGAGAACCTTTTTCCAAATAGCAAAGACAAAAATAATAATTAGCGAAATCGGTCTAACCATTCACGCGTGATGCCGTGTCCAAGGGAAATAGGGAAATATCTCATTGATAAATTATTACTTTGTGAGCTTGTCTCGTACAGAAAGTAATCAGCACAAGTAAAGGTATATTCGAAAACATATTAGTCAATTATGCAAAGCCCCATAAAAGCTGATTGATGGTTCACGGTACACCTATTTGCTCTTCCCTTTTGAATAAATATATGCCTTTCATATATGTATGTATTTATGAAACATTCAAATGAATGTTTTTGTTGCAGCTTAATGGATTCATCTTTATGTCTTGTCTCTTAAAATCATTTCTAAAGATATTTTTGCCGTATAGCTATTGATTTTTAACTAGCTACCCCCGCCCCGGCTTCGCACCGCCAGCGTTAGTTAAATACCTACAAAACACAACTGAATTATACATATAACTCCTCCAACACAGGCATCATTATGCTTAAAAGGAGACCCTGGTTATTGTAATAGTCTTCAAAAAAGTTTGATAATGAATAAAACATTATTATTATATAAACGTTCCTCTTGAATCACTCTATCTATTAAAAACGCATCAAAATCCGTTGCGTAGTTTTAAAGATCTAAGCATACAAAGGGACAGACAGTGAAGCAATGAAGCGATCGATCGATTCTCCCCCAGTAAATAAAGACAGTTCGATCTTATTTGTTCAAAGCTTATTTACCATCTAGCAATAATAGCAATTCGTTCAGGACGCCGCTAAGAGGTATCAACGTTTCTAAACGAAAACATTAAATATTTCTATCATTTACAGTTACGAATTAAATTTCAAATACTAAATACATAAATGAAGTAAAATCTAGAGGAAATTTTCTATGTTCTTGCTATCTCTGTGGCTTAGAAGATCTATACTATAGATTTGTCGAAGAGTTTCATCATGACAATCACGAACAGCCATACAAACACATATTACCTATCTAATCACGCATTCACAAAATGTATGCAAGTTAACCATATTTATTTAAATTTATTGAGCAAGTAGCTAACTGCGTTATCCTCGGAATTATTGGGGGAAACTGCTTAATTTATATCGACTTCTCGTAACAGCTTTATCCTCTTGCAATAGGAGCTATTATAACACCTCCATCAAGTGCTACGATGGAAATAACGCGGGGTAGATACCTACGCTCAGGACGTGACAGGAATACAACTTGTTCGGGTACTTTTACCGCCAAGTTTTGGTCTACGGTATTATTGATCGACGCTGTACGTGATTAGATCACTCGGCAAATGTAAGCACATAACAGCTACATGTAAGTTTTTATCTATGCTCATATTCTTGAAGTTTGTTTCTTTGTCTGTATGGGGATTGGGGTAATCTCTGGAACAACTAAACCGCTAAATTTTATAAATTCTTACACTGAGGAGAAGGAAAGTAAGCTATCTCTAATTTTACGCCTCCAAAAAACGTGGGTAAAGCTCGATATCCCATATTATTTGGGGTCGGCTCAATGTGTATTTCTCTTCCATCCTTCTCTATCAGCTTAATTTCCATTCTGGCCATGTCATCTTTCACACAATCCATCCAACTTTTCTTAGGTCTACCTCGACCTCTGTACCCATCCACTATCTTTTCTTAGGTCTACCTCGACCTCTGTATCTATCCACATTCATACATAAAAGAGTCAGACCTACTCTTGCATTTGTAATATTTTGGACGTTAAAGTATGAAAAAACAAAAACATTATGGATGAAGATAACGTGGTATAAAACATTTTATGCATGAATGTGGATAGATAATACTATTCTCAATCAGTCAGTATGTTATCTTCTCACGACTAAACGGCTCAATCGATCTTGTGACATTTTGGTATGGATAACTTGAAACCGGGAGAAGACCATAACATACCATCCCTTGGAAAGATGTCAATGTAGAAAAATTCAGATCGTGCACACCTCTACATTTACACTGGTACATAACTGGCTTAGCAGCAGAATATCTAATGTCAGGTTGCAACAATCAAGTGCAGTTACTTCGCTACAATAACTGTTCAAACTCGGTGCATCGTGTCGTTACTGCGATAATATCTTAGATACGTAACGTTATGCTATGGGGCCCGGTTAACGTAACGGTACACTTAATAATACTCACCTCTCCTGACTGACTCAAGAAAGGTTAGTTCTTTAAGAAAATAAGCTTTCTCTTTTCGTTAAAAGGAAAAATAAAAGAAAGAAAAACTAAACTTATTGAGGAGCTATGCGATCACATGCAACGGCAACATAACGCTGACACACTTAAATCAATAGCATTTTAATACACTGTGACATTCACAATAGGCAAACATGTATCCTGATTCATGAAAACTCTAGGATTATCCCAAATTGTTTAGTAGTGTCGTAGTCGTCGTAGTGGAATAATTATTATAAATCATTATGACGAATGTTTTAACACTATTTAGTGAAAAGTAACAAAAATAAGCCGTGGTGGCCTTGCGGTATGAAGGTTGCATGCAATTCTAGCGTCGCAAGTCCAAATCCCACTGGTCTGAGACCAATGAGGTTTTGTAACTTAAGTGCAGTGATTAGTCACAACATCGTGAGGAAACCTACATGTCTGAGAAGAAATCCAAAGACGTATGCAGTGCCTATGAGACTCCAACGGACTTAACATATATGTTAAGTTGGCACAAAATTATCTTCGATGTAATGTAGATGTTGTAAAACCTCCGTAGGTCTCTACCTAGACCAGAGGTGTTACAACACTACACAGTAAACAAATTATATTTCAGATCGACCTTTATAAAATTACTAGCGGCCCGCCCCGGCTTCGCACGGGTAGACCAAATATTTGATAAATGTTTACCCGTGCGAAGCCGGGGCGGACAGCTAGTATAATATAGCCTATGTTACTCAGTGAAAATGTAGCTTTCTAACGGTGAAAGAATTTTTGAAATCGGTCCATTAGTTTCGGAGCCTATTCAATACAAACCCACAAAAATACAAATCTTTCCTCTTTATAATATTAGTATAGAAGTATAGATAATTGGATTTTGTCAGTAAGTTCATCCAATTTCAAATTATTAGTGTAAAGCAAAAACAGTTTGCATTCTTATTTAATTGTGTAGCGTTACTATCACATTATTGTACTAAACCTGCTATTGTACACTAAATGAGGGTTCGTTTACCTAGGTTCACGCGGGAGTGAACTCGCATTCGTATTCGAGTTCAGGCAAATACAACGAGTAAAAATGTAAAAACTTCGGTCGCCGGTCGCAATCCAAAGCGGTTTTATATTTATATTATAGATTATAACACTAAGATGGCACACAAGCATACGGCCCATCTGATGGTGAGCAGTCCCGGTAGCCTATAGCCGCTAGCAATACCCGGAGTATCACTAGCGGGCTGCCAACCATGTCGTTGATGAGGCTCACTGTGCTAGCAGCATTACTACTAGCGCAGCATATCCTGAGCACTGCAACTAGAGCACTGGCAATCTTACTTACCGCAGAAACACAACACTACATCAAAGTAGTGTTATTTGACTGCGGTCTTCTGTAACGTGGAGGTATAGTCCCCAGTTGGGCGGCTCCAATTTTAATGAGAAAACCCACGGGGAATCCCAAATCGCCCAACCTCTCTTTTACAGCTCATTGTATGATTCATCTTGTACTTAAGCTTAGAAAAACTAATTGGTACAGGCCGGAGTTTGAACCTGGGCCAAATGACAGGCCATTGCTTCAACCATTACAAAACTAACCGGATTTACGAAAATAAACTGTCGTGCTTGCTTGTCGCCTTGTCGCCATCGCATTCACAATAATAAGTCCCTTTACTGAGTATGTGGGGCCCACAATCCACTACTCCGCAAGGAGCGGTTACGCAATGACTGTAGAGAACTTCAAATATTCACTCGTTGGAAATGACAAGTTTTTATGAAATATACGGCCCGCTCCTCGACATTGTTCCATTATTAAAAAAATTGGCCAAGTGCGAGTCGGACTCGCACACTGAGGGTTCCGTACAAAATAGTAGGTAAGGAGAGGAAGTGATATTTTTATAAAATTGTTATAGTAAATGCGGTTATATTGTTGATAAACTACATATTTACGGTTTCAGCAAGACACTGCTTCTTGCCAAATTTCATGATTCTAGGTCAACGGGCAGTACCTTCCCTTTAGGTTTTGATTCCCTTGTGAAATCACAAAATATGCGACATAAACGTTCATATCTTGTCTTGACGTTGTCTTACAGGTTTGAAATGTTTACAGCTGAAAGAGACTATAGACGCGGGTATTTGATAGTAATAAAAAATTTGATAACTCTACGCGTTCTTGAGAAAAAAATCTTGACAGACAGACAGACAGCCGGACAACAAAGTGATCCTATAATGGTTCCTTTTTTCGTTTTGAGGTGCGAAACCCTAAAAAACAACCTTCGTGACTCCAAATTAATCAATTCTTAAGTCACTATCAAATATTAAATCGAAACATCAAGAGATTGTCATAAAGTAATAAAATTCTAGTACATTTTCGTCTTTGAAGCGTACTTTTAAAATTCTTTACAAGAGACACTACCGTGCTGAAGTTAACGTCGTCGTAATTTAAACTCAATATAAACGTGTGTAAGGTACATAAGGGGTAGCAGATGCAGAGGTCCTTGACACGGGTGAGAGCTCTTGACCTGGCGGATGCTGCACTACACAAGATGTATCAATCTGCAGTGAAGCATTGTTTAACATACAAGATAACATGATAAGGAATAAAAGATAGTAACATTGTACGTTTATGAACCTACATACGAATTTTTTGTTTCACTTTTCGTAGCCGCAGCGCTGTTTTTTTATCATACAATAATAGACGAAAACGATAAGAATTCGTAGTCGTAAGTTGTTCTTGCTAAGGCTACCGAACCAGCCTACATCTGACATTTCTTAACGGGAAACAAACCAATGCACCGCTGATGTGCATGCATGCAGTGTATTTGCTTAGTCATCGGAATAATAAATGATTAAATTGGGATATAAAAATTCAATAGACAGAAGGAACAGCAAATATTAAGAACATTGACAATGCAGAAAGGAATTACAATAAACCCCTTACATTAATTAATTTTAAAGTAATTCCTAATTTGCATAAATATAAAGCGAATACACTCGCTCGCGACTCGTAAAGCGCTCCAGAATCCACCGAAATATTGATTTTATCTCCCACTAGCGGCCCGCCCCGGCTTCGCACGGGTAGAAATTTATATCAAATATTTTGTCTATCTGTGCAAAGCCGGGGCGGGCAGCTAGCCTATGTTAATCAGTGATAGTGTAGCTTTCTAACAGTGAAAGAATTTTGAAATCGGTCCAGAAGTTTCGGAGCCTATTCAATACATACAAATCTTTCCTCTTTATAATATTATAGTATAGAAATGTGTGGGTCACAGGAAAATAAATGCCGTTAAAGAAAACATTGGTACACAGCATCATAAAAAGGTAATTTCGAATTATTTAGTTGCCGTTTAAGTAGCTTAATAAGATGTCATTACTATTTCCTTTGTCGCTTATTTAAAATTGCGACTTACGCGTCCAGTTAATTCGCGTTAATGATTTAATGGCAGAATAGGGATGCCGATTAATAATTTATAAACTAAAACTGCCGGCGACTGATAGTCCGAACTCAAATCAATTCATATGAAATATTTGCGACCTATGCATACGCATATCGAAAATTAAAAAGAACTTTTTGATTTACCGCTTGAAAAATAAAATAGTTATTAATACTGATGATAAATGAAATCGAATGACTTATGGCCGACTGACACGACAGTCAAAGTTTGAAGGCCCACATAACTGTTTGAAGCGTCGACTAATTGCAATTTCGTTTGAAAAATCAGAGGCCTTTCAAAATTAACGTGGCATCAGATTTGACTGGCATTTCAGTATTAGGCCAATAGATTCATAAAAAAACGTAGCACCTCACATCAATACAGTCACACGAAATACAAGCCTACACATGTTCCCAATACTATATGACGTGCACCACTCGCGCACTGAATAATTTAATTAATCACCGTGAAACGCGAGGCTGATTCAATGTCAGCTCCAAAAAGGCTATCATTCATAACCACCGTGCAAAATGTCAATTAAAATGTTTTATTGTTACGACATCAGCAATCAGTGCTGAAATATTAACCTAGGGCGAGCGACAAGTGATGGCCTCATGTTTTATATAAATTATAATAACAAGTTCCTCCCTGCTACTTTCTTTGAATAACACGTGGTTTTAAGAAAAAAACGCTTATAAATGTTACCCAGGGATAGAGTACCTTTTTATTACTGAAAGCATTCACACGTGCATACAAGCTTCTATTGTAAGTAACCGTCTTATGGGATTCTTGAAAACGGATCTCCAGACTCCTCATCAGAGCAGTGCCGGTAGCAGGAACATTGTCGACAACGTATTCGAAAACGTAACTCGCGAAATGTCAAAATTGTCATACTCATTTTTAGTTCCACTTTTCACCGCCGCAGCGTTGTTAAATTTCTAATAAAAAAATACTCGAAGTCGATACGAAAACGTTGTCGACAATGTTCCTGCTACCGGCACAGTTTGCATGCAATGCATGCTCACCTACGTTTTCTCAAAAAAATCTGTGATAAATTACATGCTCATGAATCCATCGAGTTAGTTTGTTTTGAATGTCTACAAAATACAATTTCGCATCTTAATTAATTTGGCTTCGGATTTGACTGGCATTTCAGTATTAGACCACTAGGCTCGCTATTAAGTATCAGAATCATAATAAATGTACCATCAGCTGGAGTCACTGGCTAGAGTGTTATCATTTCAGAACGCCACATAACTACGCCCACATATTTGTTAATTTCAATAGAAATAGGGCCCTACACATATCACACAGTTACTCCAGCGTTACGGGGGGTACCAATAGAAGCACGCAATAAATGTAGATATGGGAGCGAGCCTACGAAATACTCGTAAAACCAGAATAATATTCCGCTTAAAAACGACCGGCAGACATGCAGCCCGTAACACTTTGTGCCCTTGTTTCTTAGCCAAGGGTGCTACATTCAAGGGTCCATCATGACTCTATGAATACAACACCTCTTTTCGAAGGCAGCACTCGATTAAATGAAGATCTAGTTTATTTTATGGAAAACTAGCGTAAAACGGCTGCAAAGTGAAATAATCCTTCTCGGAAAGACATGCTTTTTCCTAAATTATGCTTGCTAAAAACCAGGGCAACTCCAAAAGCTATATTACTCGTAGACAATAATAAAATATTGAAACACAAAGATTTGATTGAAAAAGATGAGACGTGAAGAAACGATGGATGTAAATTTAAGCAGAATAAAGCTTTCTCGTCAATAATCCCGTAAGCAGTCAAGTCTTATGAAATATGTATCTACGAGCAGAACATGAACATGAGGCAAATTGCAATTCAAAATTATTTGAACAAAGTTTTCAAATCTTAAACACACATGAAAGAAAATTGCCAACTCGCTAATGGTGAAAAGAATTTCTTTTACAGAAACTTGAATAAGGTTTTAATGGGATCCCATAAATCCTGGCAAATCCCGATAGTTTCATCCTATGGCTTCCGAACCGCGTAAAATGTCACCGGTCCCATGGAGGTAATAAAAGCGTCTACAGGTTTTTTTTTCTCATTTGCCCTCCGACTAGGGGGAAATGAGAAAGGAGAATTGATTTACGCTGAAAGTTAGACAGGTTCTATATAAGGCATCCCCGCCCGGGAATGCAACGGGGACTAACTATTTGAAATTATTTGTCTTCGGATAAACTTTGCAGTATCTGATTTATGTCACATTCCTGTACACATCTATTATGCATCGATTACTATCTACTAAGCAAGAAAAGTGTCTCTCATTCCTGTTTATTGTCCAATTAGATCTATAATCTAATCACCCACCTTCTACTTACCTTCAGCCTACTTTCCTAATTTAGTTTGAAACAAATTAATTTTTCAATTCAGCACTTTGAGGATCAGTTGCATCAAACAAGTAATTGTTTTTTTCTTTTATTCGGTCAACAAGCCACTTTTATTTGATACCCATATCATAGGGGTTACTGTAGAAATGATAAATCTAAATTTGGTGACGTGCGCCATATTGTATTAAAAATGCAATATGGCACATGTCACCAAATTGAGATTCGTCACGGGAACGCAACGCATATGAAAATGTTTAGCTCAATCGGACACTGGGAAGTGGGTCAACTTTTACTAGCAAGATTTGAGTACACACACACATCGGCCAGATGAAAATTTGAAAGAATAAAGATTTGATGATTTGGCGTTCCAGTATCCATTAAACACTTAAATGATGCAGTAACAAACTTCAACACTCAAATTCCAATTATGCAAGCCAATGACAAAAGACAACAATACAAATCAAGGCAGGTGTGAACATGGAAATTGACAATTAATCAGGCTCGATTTGGATCGCTCAAACATCAAAGTAAATATTAAAATCTACACTGCACACACCGTAGTAATATTAGTTAATTTACCAGCACGGTAGCACATAAAGGAATACCGAGAATTATCGATACCCGCTAATTTTGTCGCTTACGGTCATTTTTGTGACAAAAAAATATATGGAAATCTGATCACCTCAATTGTAGACTCTACAGAAATTCTACTATTTATAACTTATTTGAATAGCCTAAAAATTGAATTCTCAAACTCATAATTATTACTGCAAAATTTACGGTATAATTAATTCCATCTACGAGAGTATAATGATCCGCGGAACTCATTTGTGTAAGTAAGCTGGAGGCTCTCTCCGGGGGACGCAAGTTGGTCGACCGCTCTATTAGCACTCTCCTCTAAACAAAACACCCGTTATTTGTTTTTCCATTGTAAGGGAGTCAATGAGCCTGCATTTGAGGTTTTATCACAGCTCCGTTCATTAACTGTTGTAATCTGTAGATTGCGAACGCATCCAACTGTAACAACAGGTGAGGTTCAAATTGAATTTTCTTTAATTGCGCATAGGTTAATTAAGAAAATATCTGATAAATTTATTTGCCAACTAATGTACACATTTAATGAAAGATAAAGAATGTATAAGCCTATGTGACTCAGTCATAATATTGCATTATACTGGTGAAAGAATTTTTAAAATCGGTCCGGTAGTTTATGAGTTTATTATAAATATTTTTCTTATTGTATTAGTAGGTAAAGATTAGCATACGGTCGATTAAAATGTAAATCTGAATACAGAAAATATATTCTACATTACGTATGCACTGACCTAGTAGGTCAGTGTATTTATGCAATTCATTTTTCCCGTTTCCACGCATTTGTCAGCTATGGAAATGCATGGGACATTTGAAAATGTCACACTGTGACCGCAAAAATGTATTCCATTAGTTCCAGTCAAGCAATTGGTGACGTGCCCAGAATTGTATAATAAAGTAGCAGTGCCGCTGCGAATAGTGGCTCAAGATTTTAGTATTCCGTAAAGGAATTTGAACTTGGACATTTACTTCAAATCATCTGAATACAATTCAAAGCCAGAAATATGAATGGCCCTGTATTTCAGCATCAATTAATTTTGATCCATTTGTCCGATATAAGTGTTCATTTGGCAGACTATTGTCTTCATCTTTCAAGCTGGGGTATATAGATGAAAATTTAATATAGTCCTAATAAAAATCATAACTATGGTTATCAAATCTTCCGCTCCAGTCGAATGATGAGCTTTGCCTACTTCATATGTAAAAGTCGTCTATGGATGGTCCAGTTCAGTAACGTGTTTCACGTGTTGTATTGTTGATTTGTATACATAAAACATTACTACCTTAAATTTAACTATAGAAAGCTCTATAAAAACAAAATTTCCGAAACATTTACCAATAGATTTCATTCTAGTCGAATCAACGAGAAAAGGGTGCAAATTCAACAACAATAGAAAATATCCAGCTCTTCCTTATGATACAGAATAAGATTGTATGAAAGCGGATGTACAAAGTCACATCACTTTTTCTATAATAACGCAGAAATCCCTTTACATTACTGTTGAGACTTGAAAACACGTATCATATAAGGGCGGGAGGGAGCGGTGGGGTTCGGAGAAGGACGAGGCGGCCCGAATACCATGTAGCTTTTGTCTAATGTGTATAAGATGTGTCAGCAATCTTATTAAACTTTTCTACGAGTGTTGACAAGAGAAAATTGTATCTTGAGTTTTATACGTTAAGGTTCATTATGCGTAAAACATGCTATTATATCTAATATGTGACAAAGTTCGAGAAAATTACGTCATACATCATGTACTACGGCAATGTCAAACTGTGTGAATTCACATCAAGTTTGGCATGTATTCTGTAGGGCTTGCATGAACAATTAGCGACAACGTTTTCGTATCGCCATCGACTATTTTTGTATAGAAAAATGAACAGCGCTACGGCGGTGAAAAGTGGAACTAAAATTTGTATGATAATATTGACATTTCGCGAGTTACGTTTTCGAAAATGTTCATGCTACATGCTACATGCAAACTGATGTATCTGTTCAAACATTATACCGATATAACCAGACGTATACGTGTTTTGTGAGGCTTACCTGAAACAAAGATACATTAAATCAAATAGATAGATGGTATTATTATGTGAGATTTAAAGGTACGTGTAAGTAACCATACTATCATACTTTTGTATTGTAAAATTATTTCAGAAAAGGAAAAGCTACACATTTATTACAACATCATTCCTAAGCAAAACTTGTACTACGGGAACCAGCAGCTGATAGAATACTTATATACTTTTCAGGGTACCGTACCTCAAAAGGCAAAAAGTAATCCTTATAGGATCACTATGTTCTAATACATACATACAAAACAGACACAAGGAAATACAAATGGTTATTACCTAAAGGTTTGCTTCGACGGGAATCTAACCCGCGACCCCTAGCGTAGCAAGCAGGTAACCACTAGACCAGCGGTCTGGTCTCTTTATTAATAGGTACAGGAACGTTGAAAATGGGACGATGACAAAACAATTGCATAATAAAAGTTAAACCTATAGGTTAAATTTGATTACATAGAACTTGTTGTAAATTTGACACAATCAAATAGATTAAATCAGTACTAAGCTCTCATTTCGTTGCCACAATAGGACGATTCAATTAAATTCAAACCAATTGAATTGTTGAATAGATTGGTGTGAACGAAATCCAGCTACATTATCGCCTCTTTATTGGACTAGATTGAATAAATAACCCTTATCTAGCTAGCTGGTTTGAATGAAATAATACAAGTTTAGATACGTTTCAAATTAACGTGATGACGTGATTTATTCAGATAAAAAACAAAACTATAATTATTTGCAGCCAACATAAATTTAACAGATTTGTTTTTTCTCAGTAAATCAATAATAAGTGTTCTTTTTAATACCTGTCATAGAATATAGTACGTCGAATTCCAAAATACGAGTATATCAGTCTATACATGCCGGTTTCTATAACAAACCTAATACCCCGGTCGATTAGCAACTAGCCGAGTCACGAAGGCTGATAGTGGGAAGGACGTGTTTATGCAGAAAGGTACAATCGAAATAGGTTGTATTCCGCAGTGTGTAGTCGTGGAGTCAATGACCGGGTTACGTAAGCAAAGCATGCAGTCGCTACAGTAACTGACACGCAAGAAAACTGGAGGCACATTAGCAATGATACTGAGCTTCGTCTAAAAGATAAAGATATTCACGATGCGAGACATTGGCTGTTTTTCTTTACACTAATCACAGTAAAGAATTATTTATAGTACGGGATACATCAAATAATCTGACTGAGAATGAAAATACACTAAGCTTCTAGCTAGAAAATATTAAGACCGTTTATTCTTAAGGTCACCGACAGCAAATTGATAATGTGTTATACTAAAATACAATAAAACCTTTGGATTCGGTCTATCATCAAAACTAGATAGTATGTAACCGATGGAGTGATGAACAAAAAGCCAGTTGAACATTTACAGTTACATACATATATACATACATTGCTACCACTGGGCTTACTCCGTATGACGGCTGCGATCATTCTGACGTTATATTGACGTAGCAGCAACACAAAAATGGCGGTTTTGTCTGACAATGGTGCCAATTCTGTTGTACAAAATTACTAAACTAAACTAATTTGACAGTTCTTAAAGTCTATCCCATTCTTATGTGCGAGGCTTAATAAGGATAGCAATACCTTTAGAATGTCACAATTTTGACGCTTTCTTTTCTAAAGTGACGTCAGAAGGTTCGTGACCGCCATACAAACACACTGGGCACCTTCATATTATATGTATCAAAGGACACACTAAGCCCACTGCGGATTATGCTCAGAGATTATACACTGCTCCTCTTGTTATATTTTCATACCGAACATGGTATTGGATAAATTGACGTAAGAAAGGTTTGCTTATTGCATAGACCAGAAAACTCATTGGCACATAAGAGATTGTATATAAAAGATATTTTCTCAAATTTCAAATCAGGAATCTTATAAAAACAGTAATCTTAGTACATATTGGTGTCGATTCTGTTGTAAAAAAACACTACACTAAACTAATTTCACAGGCTATCCTTTTCTCATGTGCCGGGTTAAATAAGGATGGCAATACTTTTAAGTCCTGTCTATAATAAATATCTAAAAATCGTAACAATGATCGGCTGGTCGGAAGGGTGATGCAATAAATACTAGCGTAGTTACTTACGTACGCCGACGTCGTCGTCGATAGAAAAAAATCTTTAATGTTAATAATGTCAAGAACAAATTTAGCAGATGCCAACACACCATGCCTGGCATATTTTAAATTTGTAGGCTTTAATATCTCCTAAAATTTAGTGATGAGTAAGTGATTAGTATATCGTTTATGTAGGTATATTTTGATGTTTTTAATAATTTGTATATTACATTTACCTAATAATAAAATAAATTTTATATAGCATTTTTATTCAATAATTTTCACGTATAAAATATAAAAATAAAGTGAATTAAAAGAAGATGAATCATCAGAAATTAAACATCCACTGTGTAGTCCAAATCCAGGTGAGTGAATGCCAGTATCGAATTCAGTTTAAAACGGATGAGCGATGCGATGGTATTCTATAATCATGATACCTAATTGGTTTTGTTCCATTTCAACGGAATACTGTACTATTAAAAAAATACTGGTTAATTGTTATCTCGTATCTTATTTACATTTTTTTATGGTAAGCGCTGTTTAAGAGTTTCTTTTGGCACTAGTTACTGCTGTAATTCGTTGAGTTCGACTTTGTTTCCATGAAAGCCTTCATTAGATGCTCGAAAAGTCACCAATAAGGAAGAAAGTACCTAAAAAACAAACAAACAAGGCTTTCAAGTATTAGTACTTAAGCAAGTGGTTTATCCATGATACACCATAATCTAATAGGATTTTTTTGTTCTGTGTTATTGTGAATTTGGTTCTATGTATTCTGTATGAAAATTTCAATCACAATGACGTCATTTTTAGATCAAAATTATGACATTAGTAACCAAAACCGCCATTATTTATGTTGATGCTAGGTTAAAACGACGTCATGGTGATTGAAATGCGATTGATGTTTTCAAGGAAGCAAGATCATTTTTCGACGAAGTATTCGAAAACGTAGCTCACGAAATGTCAAAATTTTCATACTGATTTTAAGTTCCACTCTTCACAGGCGCAGCACTGTTCATTTTCCAAAACAAAAATAGTCGAAGGCAATACGTGTACGTAGACGCAAATTATTCTTGCTCGGGCTACAGATCAATGGTGGCACTCGTGTGTAGGGTTCAATAATTGATTTAGGAGTCCCCCTTTACAGCCACACGCATGCCCTAGAGACATTGCCGAAGTCATCGATATAGAGTGCACTGGAAGTGCACCAAAGTTACAGTGAATAAACTATGTAATTTTCACTTTTATTATAATTGTTTTAAATGTGTTTCTTTGGGATATACAAAGTATTTTACCTACGTCGTATACATACAACAAAATTAAGTAGACTTGTTGACATTCTTTAAATAAACTAAATAATAATTGGTATCAACCAACCAGAACTATTATTTACATGTAATATAATTAAATAAAAGAAAATGTGTAATCAAATACGATTATCATACGATACCATATCACACAACAAAATCGTCACACCCTAAATTGTAATTTATTAAAGTATTGTCAAAAGCTATTAGTAGGGGAGCCCACGATGCTAAATGGGGATTTACTCGAGCGTCATAGAGACCTATTAGGTTGCAAAGCTTAGATGATAAAAAGAAAAAATATATATATAATATATACCTTTTCATCGGTGGGGGAAGCGGCTATAGATTTTTAAATATGTAAAAAAAAACTGTTGCATGGACATACTCGAGCGCGTCAGATATTGATAGCATCAATGTCCTACGTATTTTTAATGATGTACGTATGTTAATCTGATCATTTGCATGATGTGGGTGGTTGTACGTAAGGGTTAAAAATGAAAAAAAAAATATATATCGAGCGCGTCAGATTTTCTAAGGGGTGTTAAGTGCACCAAAAAAAAGCTCTCATTCAATAATCTGACGATTTCGATTTGACGCAAACTCGCGGCCATTATTATAATGTGCAAAAAAAATTCGCCATTTTGAAATACTCAAGCGCGTCAGATTAAGATGTATGTTGTTCATCTTATTGTTCTAGACGTGCTGTCTCATAATCTGACGGTTATCTAAAGGGATTCGCCTAATCTGATAAAAAAAACATATATTTTTTTCAATTTTTTAAATCATTGAACATAATTAATTGAGAAGCTCAGGAAATAGCATGCAAATAAATAAGTATGTTTTTTTAGTAGAATACTTGTATTTATAAGAAAATAATTTAAAAAAAATGCCCACAAGAGTAGAAACGCGGAGAGGGAAATATAGGTATCACCCAGCTGCACGCACTAAACTTTATCGACGATTTTTTATTATTTCGGCTTACGGAAATCGTCAGATTATATATTTTTCGTTATCCTTGAATTATTTCCTAAAAAAATAAAAAAAAATTGGCTACGCTCGAGAATGTCGAGATGACGTTTTTTTTTACAACTTTGCTGCCCTCCCCTTTCCCTTACCTTAATCTGACCTCACCTTACCTTAATCTGACGCGCTCGAGCATTTCTAATGATCAATTTTTTTTACTAATCTGATCCTTTATCTTTCACGGGCGGCCTTATATATGGGGCTCATATTTGGTGGAGGTACTTAACCGGATACAAGGTATCGCCCTGTATATTAATCTCACGCGCTTTAGTAAATCCCGAAATCCCCGCTTGGGCTCCCCTACTATATGATGACCAATGGATTTCATTGGTCATAGCTATCCACTCATGATGTCGACAGATTACTGCGCTGGCAGCGTGCGGGAGAGTTTTAGGATTAATTTATCGGATTGTCTACGAAACAAAGAGGGTGCCGTATGACTCATGCAGTATTGAAGGGGTGGAAAATGAACACTGCTGAGAAAAGGTGTCTGATTTCACGTGGGTTTTGTAGGCCCGTACACATAACATGTTAGTCTGTAGGTCTTTTTGTCACGTATAATGTTTTATTAGTAATAAAAAAAATGCTGATTTTAGAAAGCTTATAGGTTGAACTTACCCTATCAAAATATTTATATTTATTTTAATTTGCTTCCCAAGTGTACGTAGTAGTTAAATTACAAAACTGTGAATTCCAAGATTGACATGTAACCAACACATTTCAACAAACCGATCTTAGTCATCAACATCCCCCCCTGTATCTTACGTTATTTGAAAATATGTTTTTCTCTTGCTATTAGCCTCCGTTTTTTTATTCGCTTCCTATCTAGACATGTTATTAAACGGACAAGAAACCTAATCATAGGATGTTCACCAAACCTATACTTTTTTATTTACTCGTTTCCATGAAGGAATGTGCTCTCAGAGAAATATTAAGGATATCATCAATTTTGGTCCAAATCTGAAAGTGTCACTGAAAGTGACAAAAAAACACGACGGATAAGCTTTAACAGAATGTACAAAAAAAATTAATGGCCGGCACTTTGTTTTTTGGTTTGATTTGGACCAAATCTCTATGAACCATGGATGATGTCCTTTAGTCGTGTGTCGAGTAACAAACCAGGGTGCTGTCGTCAATATTAATTATGCAGTGGTTCCTACACAACAAAGCTCTGACGACAACTTAACGAAATTAACCCTTCCTCTGACGCACGGTAATAACTAACTAACTGTAACATCTAGTGAATTACACACGCTATTTATTTATGTGTACGTGGCTAATCGGGGAGCGGTAAATTCTAAAAATAACCACACTATAGTCGCCGCTTCTTCAGGCTTTCGCCGCAGTCGTCACGTTTGCACTACAGTTTTACTGTCTCACTATTTTAGAGATGCTGAAACGGAAACCAGTGAAAAATCTCCGTATTTCATTTAATTATAAAGCGTATTACGTTTGACAAATTTTATGAGTAACTGTTGAATAGTATTGGCTTCTAGGTAGCGTCGGACAATCGTCCGATTATCCGTTTACAGTGGTAAAACTCATGTACTTTTCATTGCATATTTTAGTTGTGTTCTGTTATGTGTGCGTTAATAAATAAACAAAAGGCATTCGATTTATTCAGAACAACAAACGACGATAACAATTGGGTTATTTTTGTTCGATTAGGGAACAAGCTTTAGCAACAAACAGATGATTATGAGAAAAAAAGGAAACGAAATAAAGATTCACTTTAGTTGGATATTTTGTGAAAACGTTGACCTAAATATAAATGTAACAGTACCAATTGGTTTCCACTTCAAGGACACAAAACAGTCTTGATATGATTTTGGCAACAATTCCGATTACATCCCAAAATAAAGTTGACAAAGTGATAAAATACATCTTGCCTTCTCTGGCACGATTCCAACTGTGATGGAACAATACATTTAAGTTTTAAAAATGCACTTCCTTACCGCGATACATTTGAAATATTAAGATTAACATTTATATTATGATTCGTACTAATTACATCTCTATATATAAAATGAATCCCTATTTCCCTTGGTAACGGCAACACGCCTGAACGGCTGGACCGATGTCGCTAATTCTTTTTTATATGTGTGTGTTTGTTATTGTCAGGAGAAAGTTCTAATGAAAAGAAAAAATATTAAAAAAAATGGAACCTTTTTAATTTCGCGATAAACTAAAGGTCTTTTTTGCTATGGTGTATTTTCCATATAAATTAATAGGTAAGACAGGACGTCGCCTGTCGGGTCAGCTTGTAGTATATACATATATATCCTTATACATATATCCTCTAGAGTTCATTCAGTTAAAAGATGAATACATAAAAAATACACTTCTTCGTAGAATTCTGTTTTAAATACACGCGTAGATGACCTAATACAACCTTCAATAAGCATAAAATTTTAACCAATAAAATAATTATATAACAATTACAATTGAAACCGAATTAACAATAAACTCCTTTGTTCAGAGAACATTTTCAACGACGGCTAATAAGAATAATATTAAGTGAAGTCTCTAATAAGGTACTTGTCCTGGTAAAGCCCTTAAATACCAGTTCTGAAAATCCCCCGAATAGAACCGGCAAGAAACTCAGTAAGGCATCAAGGCCAAACAGATAAAAATAATAATACAAAATATTATTACATAATATTGCATTGAATAATTTATAACATACTTAAAAATAATAACTAATTAAAGTAAAACCGACCATCCAGATAAATATACTTTAAGTTTAAATTACTGTAATGTTCTAATCTAAAAAGTTGGTTGAACTCCCGAGTGAGCAAACAACGTTTTAATGGAACCATTATGTTTTTGTTTCCCACCGCAACAATTCTGGACACTTTCGTAATACAGCGAACAGTTACGGAAATAATTCGTATAATAATGGAATTTTCCACAAACAACTCCTTAAAATATAAAACTTACATCACAGCTATACAGCAACAGTGAAATTCCAACTTAAATCGACAATCAAATATAATGAAATCCAGTCACAGAGAAACGAAAATCATCACTCGTTCGATTATTGTTTTATCACTTAATAACACATATTAATCTGACCGTTAAATATTTTTTTAGTTAGCGGTACACGTCAGAAACGACACTGCAGGTATGGGGTTGAGCTACGTCTAGCTACGTGCTACGTTGGTTCTACGGGCTACGGCGTAGAGGAGCTACGAGCGACGCTAGTGACGACGGGCGACGGACTGCGACGGACAGCGCGCCGATGTTTCGCGCAGGCGCACTTTACAAAAGGGGATGGATTCGCATAGACGTCATGGTTAAACGGTTTCGTTTTCCAATAGGCAGGTTATAATATTTGAAGTTACGAGTACAATAAAACGAATTTGATTGTATTGGCATGTCGATCTATTCTACGGCTTTCCTAATGCGGGTTTTCCGTCTCATGTAATGTCTGTAGAAGAGGCTAGTAATATTATTGTTATGCCGGTCTGAAATTCAGATGCGGCCTATTTCATATAATATATATTATTGAGTAATACCTACTGTACAGCGAGTATCATAATAGAGACAGACAAATGAAATCTAATCCAGACAGTCAACAGAGCGCTGCCTCTGTTGTTTATTATTAAAACAACGTAGTATCGTCGTGGCGGAGAACGGTATGTTTACAGTGGGTTAAAAAAAATTTGCCAAGTGCGCGTTGGACTCGCACACCGAGGGTTCCTTACTGTTTGTTATAGTAAAAATTTGCCCTTTTTTAATAGAAAATAAAGGAATTCACACCCTATGAGCATTTCAAGCGTCTACTTGTTATCAAAAATAAGATTTTTTTATTTTTTTTATACCACTAAGGTGGCACACAAGCAAACGGCCCACCTGATGGTAAGCAGTCACCGTAGCTTATAGCCGCTAGCAATACCAGGGGTAAAACTACGGGGTGCCAACCATGTTGCTGATGAGCACTCACTGTGCTAGCAGCAATACTACTAGCCCAGCGTATCCTCGTGGAGCACTGGCAACCTTACTTACCGCAGAAACACAACACTACATCAAGTAGTGTTATTTCACTGCGGTCTTCTGTAAGGCGGAGGTACAGTCCCCAGTCGGGCGGCTCCAATTTAAATGGGATAACCCACGGGAAATCCCAAATCACCCTACCTCTCTTTTTAATTTTAACTCTCTCTTTTTAAAAGCTCATGGTGTGATTAATCACTGTACTTAAGCTTAGAAAACCTCACACAAGCCGGGACTCGAACCTGGGCCCATCAGATGACAGGCCTTGTTGCTTCAACCACAAGGCCACCACGGCTTTTTTAGATAGAGCAAAAAAAAACGGTACTAGAACCGCGGGGAGCCCCCTTTTTTTCGTTTTAATATTTGTTGTTATAGCAAAAAATTAATTTTAACCACACTACATTACATTTTCCATGGTCCGTAATAGACAGTCCGTCTGTCTGTCAGCGGGCTATCATCATGAGATACAGCCCGCTGACAGACAGACGGACGGCCGGATGGACGGACGGGCGGACAGCGAAGTCTTAGTAATAAGGTTCCATTGGTCAACCTCGGGTACGGAACCCTAAAAAGGTTTTCTTAACACAAGCTTCTATTCAGTCATCGAGCCCTTTCATTTGATACCCATATCTGGTTCCTGTGGAAATCATAAATCGCCATTTTGTGACGTACCTTCGCCATATTGCACTTCAAATGGCGAAATTTAAGTAATCGTGTATTGTCACGGGAAACAAGTATGCATACAGTAAAGATCGCTTAACGTGTAATAAAGTGTACGCTTGTAACCCCTGGTGTTGCAGGCGTCCATAGGCTGCGGTAACCGCTTACCATCAGACGGGCCGTATGCTTGTTTGCCACCTTAGTGGTATAAAAATACACTTCCGTTCCGCTTATAGGAGGTTTCCAACTCTTAAATGTTTACTTGTTATGTTACTGAATAAACAATGTTTTATTTATTATTATTATTATTACTTCCAAGTGCTAGTAAAAGCTTTCTGTGTATTAAAATCATTTTCTAGGAAGTAGAGGTGCAGCTTTTATGTTAAAATAACGTTTTTCTCTCGATTTTTCTAGCTATTCCTCCGTGATAATGAACTGCAACCGACTTGTAGGGATCTATTGTAACATTTCATTCCGAGTAGAGTGGTGCCTTGCCAAGCAACCGTCGTCTTTATTGTTTTGCATAATACGATGATACTTGTGTGTCGAAATATAGTGCACTAGCATGACGTATTTCATGTTCGTATCGTAACATCTAATATATAAAATTCTCGTGTCACAGTTTTCGTTGCCATACTCCTCCGAAACGGCTAGACCGATTTTGATGAATTTTTTTGTGCTTATCCGGTATCTTCCGGTTCTTTTCATCCCCATAAATGCAAAAAAAAATGTCCACACGAGCGAAGCCGGGGCGGGCAGCTAGTATAAATGTATAAAAACACTGTATTGAATAGGCACTGAAACTACTAGACCGATTTCAAAAAACCTTCACAGTTAGAAAACTACATTTTCACTGAGTAACATAGGATATATATTATATTGTTAAGCGGGCGAAGTCGCGGGGAAACTGCTAGTAATGTATTTAGTATGCTGGTATTCAAGTGAGCCCGCGCTGCACTATGTGATTGATATTTTGAATGATTAGTTACCGAATCTCACCAAATCCATACTCACATATTACCGATAAGGCCGCTGATAGGATAGATCGCTGTCTTTCTGGTGCATTTACTGACCTGACGTAACATTTATTTTTACAAAAAAGCTGATACATACTATCTAGATAAAATTTAAGGCAACTTATTTAACAATAGAAAATAATCCTCGATTAATTCTCTTTTGACCCACATCAGACGTTTGAATCCCAATAACTGGAGCAAAATAAACTCCACGAGAAATGATAACCCCAAAATTCTATTTACTCCTTTCCAGGAATTCCATACATTCCGTTGATCGGCTGTTTCCCGCGCAACTTCAATATCGCGTGAAAATAAAGCGAATGGAAACAATTGACAGACAGCTCACGCTTACAACTATAAATATTATAATGTTACGATTTGTCGGTGTTTTCGAGGTTCGAAATTGACACCAACTCTTCGCTTAGAATATATTCGATCTAAATATCAATATTATTCTTCGTATAATATTAAAATTTACTTTTATTAGTCTATCTCAGACTGGTTTGTTACCATAATAACAAAGAAGTGAGGAGCCAAGTGCTTCTGTATTCCCAGTCCAGTGCTTAAAATATATCAAAATAAATACGAATAAACGAAATAGCCCCAGCTACTATTTTCGTTTAATCAAGGGATTTCCGATGCAGTCGCGTTTGAGCGTTTTATCATTCGGAGCGCAACGCTGTTATGAAATTCGAATTGTGCAGCTGGATCGCAGCCTTTTATAGTATGGATTAGATCGGCTCCTTTGTGAAGTATACTGTGCATATTATAAGTGCTAATCATGTCGAGATATACGTGACTTTATAAACTAAGCAATTGTTTGTCTACTGATTCTAATGAATCACTTTTAATTTAATCTTAGCCTCCTTGCAATATCCAATCAGTAAGTTAAGAAAATAAAATAAGATTTAATCTTTTTTTATTAATTAAAGTACAAAATTGAAGTTACCATAGCCTTTACTGACCGGGTCACTAGAAGAGGGATGAAATCATTAGGATTCGCGCGTTGCGGAATATTCAAAAATATCTTCACAATTAAGCCGTAAGTTTTAAACTATTCACGAAATCGACAAACCAATAAGCTTTTACATATTATTCGCTAATGACGTAACACATATAGTGTTATTATTTATTTAAGTGTTCCACTACATAATGACGTCACATTATATACCGCAATCTCTTGAATAACATGATTGTATCAACCAACTTCACTTTCACACATACATATCATAACGCCAAGTCCCTCACGGGGTAGGCAGAGTGTATAGAGCAACAACTCACTTTTGACTTACACACCTCTTTTGCTTCTTACGGATCACAGTTTATTTAGGGTCGGCAACGCGCGAGTGATACCCCTGGTGTTGCAAGCGTCCATAGGCTACGGTAACCACTTACCATCTGGTGGGCCGTATGCTTGTTTGCCACCTTAGTGGTATTAAAAAAAAACAGTGCATCCTAAGCTGTGATATCAAAACATTGTTAATCGCTTCATTCACGTTGGCCTCTCAACGATAACCCTGTCCAGTATGGACATTGCCACAAGCAAAGCAGTAGTTTAATCAAATTCATTCACAAATATAAGGCAGGTAGCCAGTGTCGTGATAAGATCGGTCGCAGCGGGGCCGACGGCCGGCCGGCGCCGCGCCATCGATTCCTGTCGGGTTCACTTCTGTATGTTTATCGCCAAGCATGTTATTTAACAGGGTTGTAATCATACAGCCTCGTTAAGTAACATGCTTTCAAATTTAATTTAGAAGACCTACAGTCTCAAATTACCTCAAGTCTGACTGAAGGCTACCTATATTTAGGCACACAGCCTAAGCGTGAAATCCTATTATCGTCTCTCTCTATCACCATTGAACTGAATTAAATATTGTAAATACTATATAAAACCGCAACAAATTTTCTTTTTATTTTATAATTATGATTAAATATAGTCCTTTCGATAAAGAATTATGAAACATAACGTCCTGTAGATGTGCAAAAAAACCTTCGACCGAAATGTAAGACAAGATTTTTAAAAACCACATGAAATTTTATAACACATTATCGTATTACGTAAAAAATCATGGCAATTTCACGGTAACACGAAGCTCATAATAAGCCATAAATAAAGTACGGGTAATTATTTAGAGCTGCGAGGTTCATTTCGGCATAATATCCGGAAAATGTTACGTGCCAGTAGCGGTAAGCACTTCATTTTACAACGAAAGAGGAGATAAATCCTTTTTAAATACTCATGTTTATGACGTAACAGATACAGTACGAGTAGAGTAGTACAGCTGACATTATACGTTACAAAACGAGCCCTTTAAATGCACATAAAGAACCGGTCGGAGCTAAATATTTGTGAAGATGTTTTTATTTAGTTTACACTCTGTATTTATTGCTTTGTGCTCAACTAAATAACTTTCAGTAATTACGATTTACATACAATCATAGTCCTGTAGACTGAGATGTCAAAAGCACATACATCTAATGCAATACATAAAAACACCGGCCAAGTGCGATTCGGACTCGGGCTCCAAGGTTTCCGTACCAATTTTTAGCTAAGGCAATGTCGAATAAAGGAAGTGATATTTTATAAGTTTGTTATAGTAAATTCGCTTTCTTTTGTTATTTAACTACACTTTACGTTTTTCGGATTTTTCATTGCCATGGGCTATAAGACACTGCTTCATGCCAAATTTCATGATTCTAGGTCAACGGCAAGTACCCTATAGGTTTTGATTCCCTTGTGAAATCAACGTTCATATCTTTTCTTCACGTTGGCTTAGAGGTTTGATATATTTCAACTAGAGTACGAAATTACCCGTGGTAATGTAAATGTTCATATGCTAAGATAACCGGTTTACCATCAGTCTTATAGTATAGAAATGATGAAGCTTTCCTTATTTGGTCTAACGAGCGTCTTCATATCTCTTATGTAAATTAAACATGTTTAGTGCATCGTTAGTACTCGCTATAGACTTCTTTGTAGATAATTTAATGAAATAGTTATTAAAATTGTATACTACCCAAAGCGATAACAATCACATTAATATCGATTGCAGCGGAACAAAGCTGATCAAAGTTATTCCAATCAATTATCGCTTGGGATAAACAAGTTAGTTACAGGCTGATAAACATTGCACTGTTTCTGTGTTTCATTCGATTCTTGATCCGATATTATTCGATTGCATCCAATCGAATTCGACAAACGAAATGGAACCAACAAGTAAGAGCTACTTTGTTTACGCAATACGTAAACAATAGTCACGTTGATGAATCATTTTGTACAATAATTAACCCTATAGACCTTTACTTTAAGTGATGTTGGTCGTCTATCCACACGTCACCCGTCCATACTAATATTATAATGTTTGTTTGTTTGTCTGCTACCTTTTCACGACTAAACGGCTGAACGGATTGTAATAAAATTTGGCAATGAGATCTATTGTAACCTGGGAAAGGACATAGGCTATATTTATCTAGAACCACGCGGGCGAAGCCGCGGCCAAAAGCTAGTATTGTATATAGTGCAGATAGTTTACGGCACACTTGTTTCATAAGTATCAGAACATTGCGAGTTAAACTATTTTCAAGCATTAAATTACTTCCCCCACTCGACATATCTGCTTGCTAGGTATAGGTACCATCACGTAAACTCGCAACTCGGAATTAATTAAACTGGATAAATTTAATTTCAATATCCACTATTGTACTGTTGATGTCATTTGTATGGGGATATGTATGAGAGTGTCTCTCATAATGAAATTCATTAATTGAAGAATCTCTTCTGTCTGTTGAGATGTGAACGACAATATATAACAGCTTCGGCTCATCATAGGGTTGACTATACACATGCAAATTGCGTTGATTAAGTTTGCTTTCTTCGAGTAAATGGAACTGATGATATATATGTATTTCAATTTGTTAAACATTGTTTAAACATATTGAGAGATAAAACACATGACATTCGTTCAATATTAATTGTATTAAAGTCAGTAGTTAGCTTATCAGCTTAGCGGTCAATCTCCCATTAATGAATGTAGGAAAACCTGCTGAACTAAAAGCGAAGTGGTGCTCAATGCCTACCGTAGAAAGAAGCCTGACGCGACGTACGAACTTAAATATTAATTACTTTGTTTCAAGTAATTATTATCAGTAAATAGCTTTATCTCTTATTTCTCTTAGCAGAGCTCATCGACAACCCTGTCGCAAAACTATTTCTATAACACTCAACGTCGAAACTTATTTGACAGCCCTTACCAATAAAAGCTGAAAGCTCTTTCATTTTGAAGTGCGTTCTTATCGGGTGACGTGTGACGTAATGTCAGCCGTTTCTCAATTACATATGCGCGTTGTATGTGTGATACACGCACACACACTTAACTCATTCTGTTACGTTTGACAAACAATAAAATTATCCCTATTAAGATACTATTACTAGCTTCTGCCCGCGACTACGTCCGCGTTGAGCTTAGAATCTCAGAGGAACCTACAAAAATCCCGGAAAAAAAAACATTTTCCCGGGATAAAAAGTATCCTATGTGTTAATACAGGTAATAAATTATGAGCGTTCCAAATTTCACACAAATCCGTTGAGTAGTTTTTGCGTGAAAGAGTAATAAACATCCATCCATACTCACAAACATTCGCATTTATAATAATAGTAGGATTATTATTAATAAAAGCTATAAAACAATATGACATTGTGAAAATCGAATCTTGTTCTACATTCATATATATATATTTATTTACAGTAATGTACATTTCAATGAAATGTTTAAAGCTCCATTTTAAACTAACAAGCTGTTGACAACTGGCTGTTGACATATCTCCTGTCAACACTGGACCGTCGCCAACATTCCTTCTCTTTGCATAATATGCTTTATTTCATTAAGAATAAAGTCTTGAACCAACCCTTCGAATGCGACAGCGGGTCGTTACGGCCACACGTGGCTTTTCAAACCTTTGTTTAAAGAAAACCTCACTTCATTAGCTGTGCGATGACCTCGGAGAAAATGCCGAGTACAACCCTAGTGACATCTTGTGCATTATTTTCAACTTCTGAGTACTAGTCAAATTGGGGACAGATGCTCATTAATGTGCAGAGCGTTTAGTTAAGTCGAGTATAGGTAAATTTATACGAGACCCCTACGTTTAGGGCAATTTGTACGGGACTTACGGCCACCTTGTCCATATAAAAATATATTCCAGTTGCTCAGGATCTTGAGTACACTACCGATACAAGTAAATATATGAACGCAATTCAGGATAGTCGCCATCCTGTTAATATAACAAATAAAAAAGCTTGGCTGTTGGATTGCCACACTAAAACGACTGAAAAATCTTAATTAAAACTGGCACACGGAATTAAAAGAAATAACTCCAGGATTTTCAAATAAGCATGTTTTTCTGCTTCCAGTACTAGTTCTAATATATCTTTTACTAACGACCCGCCCCGGCTTCGCACGGCCAGCTTTACCAGTACGCCATAGAAGTTAAATACCTACAAAACACAACGTAATATACATAATAACCATCCTTTGGAGTCACTCTTATTTATTAAAAAACCCGTATCAAACTCCGTTGCGGAGTTTTAAAGATATAAGCATACGTAGGGACAGACAGACAGCAGGAAGCGACTTTGTTTTATACTATGTAGTGACAAGTATTTCTCAAACCAAGTAGCTAAATGATACCTTCTTTGAAAGACACAAAAAGAAAACTCATGCCGGAGAAAGAACACAACCAGAAAACCCTAAAGCAGGTACGAGTCGTAACTGTACATTAAAACCGAGCTTAAACGCCCGCCTCGAAGAAAATTCCCGAAGTTAAGGCATTTGAAGGTCAAGCACCCAGACACGGGGGGAACGCAGTTATACATAGTACATTATGTACAAAGCTACTGGGGGGGGGGGGGGGTAATCTGAAATGATATATGGTGGCCAGCCGCAGGAAAAATCTACATAGGTCTCCACGCTACGCTAGTCCTCAAAGGTTTACCTTGCTCCCTCGCTCGTGACTCGCAAGTCGTTTCTAAAATATTTTCTGTAAGAAAAATATGTAAGAGACTTTAATCGACTTGTGTGTAGTAGACTTCTTCTTTATGTATATAAAAAGCAACCGTTACTGACTGACATATCAACACACAGCACAAACACTGAACGGATTGAGCTGTAATTTGGTAAGCAGATAGTTATTATGACGTAGGCATCCGCTAATAAGAGATCTTCCAGTCCAGAGGTCCAAAGTTTGTATGGTGAAACAAGATTAGATAGACCTTTTTCGAAAAATCTAAACTTCGGAGCTGTTTATTTCTTCTTTTCAAAATTAAACCCCTAAATGCGTGAATTATGTTAACAAACTCTGAAAATCCATTTGGGTAACGTATTTACGGTATACGGTAATAACGTATTTTTGGGTTGGGTTGTTATGGCCCCAAATTATATTAGTAAAGAATATCGTTTCTAAAAAAGTTCTATAGAGAGAACTACATTACCCCGAATTTAAAGCTACCGAAGCCGCGCGATAGCTAAAAAGCTAGTTGTTTATAAATGTCATCGACGAAAGTTGTACTACTACGAAGTAGATATAAGAAATTAAACCAAATATAGGTACATATTTAATCTTAGATATTATCACAATTTTGTTGTTCTGCAACCATCTACTGCAGTTCAACCCGTCTATTGAAACTACTTCAGATGTCTACCCAGGGGATTCTTGGAAATATCTCCAATATTCCAATAGAAAGTAACAACTCTGAGAAATTATACACGTGTCCTGTGTGTTTATATTTCAATTCAAGGTTCGATAATGTTTATCTAAGCAGTTTTATTTGCCTATCTATCACATATTATAATGTTGCAACACAGCAGAGTGCTGGGAACCAGCGGGCATGTATGAAGAGATTGGTGAATGTAGAAGACGCAAAAAATGTGTACGAGTCAACAGTGAAATGCTGCTCACCCTCTGCCTACCCCGTGAGGGACTTGCTATTATGTGAATACTGACTGAATAATTGGAACATGGGCCAACTTAAAAAACATAATATTTGTACCCTAAAAAAATTCTTAGCTTGTATGCAGATTACCAGCAAAAATATATAAAACTTCCATGCAATTTCTTCCATATAAGACTCCCATGCAAACAATCAAAATTATACTACCGAGAAGTCTGTATACTATAAACTTGCTACAAAACGCGGAGGTGCAACAAAAACTTTTCTACCCAGAACACACGTTCCACCGGCGATAGCAGAATGTAAAGTAAGACACCCGAGCGAGCGCGAGAAAAAAACGGCTACCACTTTGACATTTTAAATTAGACGCTGAAATTACATTTCTTAGAGTTTGTAAGGTGTTCCCTGGGGAACGCAGGAAAGTAACGTTTTGGCAGTATCTTTTACAGTTGTAAACTGTGCAGAAGTTGCTTCTAATAATCCATAAAAGTGTGAGTAACGTGTCATGTCATATTGTAGACATCGCACATGATATGCAGTAACCCCAAACTAAACAGAGCCTGCTGTGCCAGTGAAACATATATATTATGTATATAGGTTTACACAAAATAGACATAGACAAAAATAACACAGACTTTATGATACAAAACCGAAATATATCTGAATATTCGTACGTAAAATGTTTGAACAGAAATACAAGTAGGTACATTGTAATTTTTTAGCACTCAAATACTACACCATACATGAAAAATACTTGTAACTTTTCGACCGTTAAATCGCCATTAGGATTCGCGAGCCGTAAGCGATTAAACAGATGGCTGTCATATCGTGATTTCCCAAGGGCTACCCTGTCCTGCGTAGAATCGTCTAAGAAATTGTACTGAATTTGTACTAGGCCTGCGTGTCCTTGGTTTGCCTACTGCTCTAATCGTCGCTGTAAAAATCTCGGTCAGCTCTAGAAACAAGGTCTTTAGACTTTAATGCTAACGATTTTTTCAGGACTCACAGAGTCGTAACTCGTGAAAGGTCACATAGAGTTTTTTCTTACGTAGCTAAATCAAATTCATCATCATATCAATAAATAATATCAAATAAAGACAAATATAAATACAAAACAGATAAATAGATTACATTTCACTTTTCTCTTTCCCATTTCTTTCTTGACTTTCCCACCTCTGTTGCTTCTTTTACATGCATCCATTTGAAATGAAATGAAATTATCTTTATTTCTAACAAATGTCTGACAATGTCACATAAATCATAAAGGATCAACACTGCTTGATCCGTAGACATACAAATTCAAATAAAATAAATAACATGTGACATTGTGTGATGTAAGGAATAGGTCCCGACTCAGCATACAACTGAGCCTGCGGGTAACAACCTCAGTTACTGATTTTCAGTCGAAGCCTAGTTCATGACATCACAGACACCATGTACATTTCTTCATACATGCCCACTGGTTTCGAGTAGGTACTCTTTTTCTTTTTAATGAGTACTTTGTCAATTTATTTTAGAAAGTAGGTACATAAGTCTACAGATGCTACTCACGACATTCTATTCAGTTCGCAACCACAGCATGGCGTCAAGTGACCATATTTATTACCCAACCAAACCTCTACGGGCGATCGCGATCCAATCTAAAAACCGTAGCCGAAAACAAAAAATGTATCCTGAATTCGTATGAGTAATGAAATCGCCTGTGCTTGTAATAAAATGTTGTTCGAAAAAATAGGCCAGTAAACTAGGCTGTTATTTCTTTGTGAGATTTCCAATTCGATGATACGGCTCTTTTTGTTTCGATACATTCTGTTCCTTTTTGCCCCACAAAGGCAAAGGTTTTAAGAGGTTATTTATATTTGTATATTGTCGACTTAAATGAAACTTGATATTCGTGCTAATAGATATCCATAGGTGCGCCAGTGCCTTCATATTTGGCGCTATAGAGTAAAAGTCTTGTTATCCCTTTGTCACGTGTTAAACAAGGATGACAATACTTTAAGTCCCGTCAACATAGTTTAGTTAAATGGTTTTGTACAATAGAATTAGCACCAATGAAAACTTAGTCAAGCACTAACCAAACTTTCATCTCACAAAAGATTCTAAGCTTCCCACCAAATCAAGCGCTCCCGGAACAAGAACTTAATTTTAAAATACCTTCATTTAATTTTCCGGAAGCAATCAATCGATGAATACAAATTACTAGCAAAACGTACTCTCGTTTTCAACGGCCCTAAATACCAGAAGTTTGGCTAATGAAATGTAAATGAACTTCCCAAAATAGAATAATGTGAAAAATTTGAACAAGCCGACCTTATTAAATTCCGCATTAGAGAGTTGCAATAAATTTGTCGTTGTCGCCATTCCACGCAGCGCGACACTCGACGTGACTTAATGAAAATATACTGGAGCTAGCAACACTGATAACGGAGGGAATTTCGCAGACTCCACCTCGCCATTGGAACACGCTGATAATAAAAATTCACAAATAAATCAATTACTAAAGGTAATTACTTCTCGAAATACAATTAAGCATAATTTGCAAAAAAAGTTAATATCCATTTTCAGGTGAAAGGTCTAGTATATGAACGATGTTGATTTTTTGTAGCTGAAATTGGTTCTCATAAAGTAAACAATTAAGTGTATGAGGTACCTATTTAATTTAAATTCCAGTGGAGGCAAAAAAACCAAAGATTTAGCTGCTCGCGTGCTTCTGAAAACTCTAACCTTTTGTCAATAAGCTCAAACTTTTATGTATTATACTGACTTAATTAACAAGTAACACGCATAAAATACATTGTATCACAAAGTGATTCAAGATAGTACGCCTTAGGTTAGGTTAGCACATGTTCTAGTTAGCACACGTAGGGATTGTCGTGATCTAGCGACATGAAACTTCTGTAAGCTGCATTTAAATTCGAACAAAAGGCGATTTTACATAACAAACGACCATCGGTTGAATCACGACACGGTATCACAATCATGTTTTAGGCTTTGGTTTTAGGTAATATGATTATCCGAAGAAGGTATAAGAGGCTTAAGAGAGGTAGGGCGAAATGTGATCCACCGTGGGTTTTCCATAAATTTGGAGCCGCCCTGGGGACGGAGACTGGGGATTGTACCTTCATCTTACAGAAGATCGCCGTGAAATAAGCAAACCGATGTAGTGTTGTGTGTATAAAATTGCCGGTGCTCCGCGAGGAGAGACTGTCCTGGTACTAAGGATATACTGGTAGCACAGTGAGTCCTCTACAACAATAGGGTTAGCAACGCGTAAGTGATACCCCTGGTATTGCTAGCGTCTATACGCTACGCTGACTGCTTACGATCAGGTGGGCACTACGTATAGATTAAAAAATATATAAAATAAAAGAATAATATCGAATAGAAATGTGTCTGACAGAGACGCGTAGCGATAAATTTAAGTTATGACATTAATAAACTAGAGAAGTTTCAGAAGTTTGCTAAAAGTATAAATATATCAGAGGACCGTGTATATTATATTTATCCCCGAAAACTGTACAACCAACTTCGTGGAACATTATTTGTTGAAGAAATCTTACATAATTTATGCACAATTTCTGTGGTAAGGGAATCAACTAGAATTTTAATCTAGACGTAACTAGAAATATTCAGACTCTAGAATGTTATTAACGTAAAACTTATGCATAACGTAGATTACATGAGACTTGCTATCGTTAGGGAATCAACTCTCAAAGCTTACTACGTAATTAAATTAATTAAGCTTGGTAACAAAAGCCATTAAAAACTTTATACATCTACTGATCTGTGAAATAACTGAAATAAGCTGTTACTAATAAGACACAGATATACCTAGGCATATATGTATGATATAAATTTTAGTATTCCTTTACACATGCAAACCAATAAAAATATTCTCAAATTTATCTACTACTAAAATACCAACTCAATAATTAACCGCAATGCAATGGTAAGAAGCAACGGAAATATAAATGTACAGTAAAATCCTATGAAATTTGTTCAAAAAGCAATTTGCGTGCTTGAAATTCAGTAGCGATTGCCTTCGTTTGCCAACGTCAGGCCCTGACAGACGTTTAGACATCGGAATTCGATTGTAATGAATTATTCCCTACTCTTTAACTTTGTTTTACTGTTATTATATTATGTGCAGTCTTTCGTATCATATCGCGAAAGTTATTATGTAAGTCGATAAAAAAAGGTGATTGAGTGGCATGTCAATCGGTAACGCAGAACGCTGTTTTATCCTGCGTCATGAACCATACGGGCTTTCGACAAATTAGTCCAGCCCAATGCTTATAAGCTTATAAGCTTTTCGCGCGACTTCACCCGCGTTGTAATGTGTATCTCGACAATAGCGCCATTTATCGGTTTAAAGAGGAGAACAATTAAAAACAAACGCACACCAGTTCTTTTAATGTAGTACCTTTTTAACGTTAAGCTATGGTCTTGACGTAAGGTCTAAAGCCTAAACTTAATTTCATATTTGCTCCTCACGCGCTCAGTGGCTCCGGATCCAATAGCGGGTATTAGTTTAATTTCGCGTGTGATAATATGCAAATTCGTCGACATTAATTATACTCTCGCCGGCTGCGCGCCCCGCTTATAAAGCGTTCCTTGTGTAAAGCACTCCGGATTGTTTGAATGACAATACTCAATCTCGAAATTAGCATACATTCGTTAAAGAAAAAAAAAAACATAATTAAATTAATATAACTCGAAGTGAATACGCATCACAGTGGATTAAAAACATTGAATAGCGAACAGTGTGTTTGAATTGTATTTTATAGTAATACAAGTAATAAAAGATTAAGTCGATTAAAATTAAGCTGCAAAGGTAACCAACCTCCGCCGTGAATATTAGAAGATTTGTATACGTTTCTAAACGACCGCAGAAACTAACAACTAAAAGCTCTACGGAGTGAGTGGTGGCACAATAATTCACAACGAAATGAAGTCTGAATGACGCACAAGGCTCAGGGCTCTATGTAATAAAGTTACGGCTGAATACAGGCGCACTGTACATAACTGCTATGACGAATCGATATGCCATTACGTTTCTCTGCCTGACTAGATTTAATGCATAAATTCTGGCTAAAAATACTTATGGGCTTAGGCTTCGTGAGTAGAGGAATTTTAGTTCCTAAAAGTTTAAACCGAAATCTTTACTTCGTAAGCATTGGACATACAATTTTCGATATAATAAGTTTAATAAAATATTTTTACATGTTTCTGTTTACTTGAGTTATAAGTACATGGCACATTAAACATTTTAAAGCACTTAAAGAAGAGATGGAAAGACAGTATTATTAGCGAAACCTCAAGTAATTGTGTATTATGTCACGTGCTGGGAGTTCGTTCATAGCAGGACAAGTCAGATGCGACAGATTGTATTGCATTGTTTTGAGAACTTGTTAACAATTATTTTCAAGTACAAGCAAAGAACATCCTCCTTTTTGCATGTCGGTAATAAGTAAGGCGCCCATCAAACTATCCAACGTTTAGCGGAGGCATGTCTGTATCATGCCGAGGAGGTCCTCCAGTGCTCAAGTAGCGACCTATTTGTTGCGCGCTGCATCCATTGCGACCTAAATTCGCAAGCAGATATCTGTCAGTCGCAGCCAGCGACGCATCTGCAGCAGGCAAGTCGATTTGTACGTTACACCCCATTTGGCACGCGCCGTCTGTTGTTACCAGATTTGAAATTGCACTACAACGTGAATATTTCGGTATATCTGGTTTTAAATGTTTTTATCAAGCAAGGATATAATAGTATAATTCTAAGAGGACTAACCCGTGACAGGCGTGCTGGAACATATCTCGCTCAGAGAATCAGCATTGCTATCCAGCGTGGCAATGCTGCCAGCATTCTTGGCACGCTACCGCATGATTCCGGTTTGGGTCAGATCTTGTATCTATAAGTGGGTAGGTTAAGATATGTTTTTGTAAATAGTTTAATCTGTTTTGTGTCAATAAATATTAGGTACCTAAGAGAACTAAACTAAACCGAGAGAGCCATATACAAATCGCATATGATGGGTAACAACCGACAACTCAAACTATTAAGCTATTGCATAGCTTTTATCGCGGGCCTTGAGCGTGGGGACCGAATCCAGAAATTCCGTAACGAAAAAAGCCTAACACCCTCCACTCCGACCGACAACTCCATCTATCGATAAATACCAGAACTTTTAATGACTTTTTGAAATATCACGCTTGTCTCTTTAGTTCAGCAACCCGCCTTTAGGTGGCATTGGTTGTATTGGAAAACTACCGTAATCAGCTGTTTGTGAGAAAGTATATAGGTATATAAAAAATACTGCATTAATAAAATAAATAAATAATTATAATTGCATAAGTTGATAAAAAATGCTATGCAATAGCTTTACCGCGGCAGTCTCCGAGTGCCAAACCTAATTTTGTGTATTTTTTCGCTTATACAAACAAAAGTCGTCAACTCTAGCGACCAAGTCGCAAACGAAAGCGATACGAATACGTAGTCGAAAGTAGTTTGTTGCTAAGGCTAAGAATACAATACTGTCTAGGTCAACCTCTCATTGTCTCTACAGCCTCTGTAATTCATGTACATGACACGCTCCATTCTCATCGACCGACACAAAAAACAGTCCCACCCTTTCAAATGCCAAGATGATTCTGTTACAATAATATAACAAATAGGTTGGCTTGAAATATGTACATATCTGTGAATCGAAAAGGATAAACCACATTTCAGTAACAAATATATTCTATCGTATCGTATATTGTCCTGGTTATGTAATACAAATATGTGTCGGGCTTTGTATGATGTGTTAATAAATTCATTTTACCAAGATATCACGTCTCTGTATTTTTATCTTCAAGTGTTTATTCATACTTGAAAATGTAACCACTGATCCATCGAAATATAATTATTAGCATAACGGATCGTCCCAATAATTTCTAGTTCTTCCTAGAACTTTTAAACATTATTTTATTTCCATTCAGTAGCACGTAATACAAAAAATATTTACTTACAAATGTATACATATCCTCGCACCAAACACAACAAACTAACCAAGTCGCCGCAAAACTTTCATTAGGGGTGCTATTAGTCGTTCGCAGTTTTACACCCCAGGTCGTAGGGTATTGGCTGACGGAATTTATGGACGCAATACAATCTATCGACCAGCTACGGGGACGAACGAGCAGGAATGTCGCGACGTGATGCCACATTCAGCCCAACGAACTGAGAATGTAAGAAAAGAACTGAAGCACGAGCAAGAACAAACTTGTCTTCAAAAACGTAACGTATTCAAAAAAGTTACTCGTGAAATGTAAAAATTTTCATACTAATTTTTACTTCCACTTTTCACCGGCTCAGCGCTGTTCTTTCCCATACTAAAATAGTCGAAAGCGATAACAAGCAGGATGGTTCTTATCAAAACTCCTCTTCAAGCGAGTGCAGCCGGCCGGTAGTCAGATCACTCAGATCTTATTCCACGTGGATTTCATGTTACTAACCACAGAATAATACAGACGGCAGTTTAAATATCACATTCCAAAATAGGCATTCGGGATATGTTCGAGATAGATGTTGTTATAGAGCATTAGAGTGCAGTGCATTGAAATTGCCCTTTCCTTACCCGTCCGCAGTTTATGGTTTGTCTTACGTATCGATCTATTTTCTATAAGAAAAATGAGTGAAGGAGTTGATTGACGAAAGGATAAAGTACAAAATAATAATGGTACTAATAAGGGAAGTTTCTTCACAGTCTGTTTCTAGTCTACATTATGTCTTTGGAATATCAATTATATAGTGTATCTGATCACTAGTCTAGCCTGTCTTGTCCACGATACTTGCACTATTAATTATTTACTAAATAGTTTTGCTCGCGTGGTTCTAGATAAAGATAGCCTATGTCCTTCTGCAGATCATAATCTATCTCATTGCTACATTTCATTAAAAGCCGTTAAGTGGTGAAAAGGTAGCTAACAAACAAACACTTTCGCTTTTATAATATTAGTATGGAATATTTTACCATGCCCGAACAAAGGCATGCATGACTAACAAAGAAAAGATAAACAAAACAATAGGACTTTGTATTGTCGTCAATATATGCAGTTGTGTTTTAGACGTATTCCAACTGGGTGTAGTGAGTCGTCTGTGTCATATAACCCGATGCTAATCAGAAGTAGTTGATCCCAGATCCAAGCTATTCGATGAAAATTGCCAAACATCATTCACTCAATGTGCAAATGGAACGAACTCACGGCCTCAGTCTGTGTTTTATTTCTTTCAATGGAATATTAACTCCTTGCCTTTGAGATGTCTGAGTGATTATTTACAGTCAGCTTCAGAAACTGAATTTGATTAAGACAAGTCAATAGAAGGTATAACTACATAAATACAGGTAAATTCAAGGCAGGAGGACTTCAGTAAACATTTATTTATAAAACAAATTCCATAAAAAGTTTCATATTCTTGGATGCTGATCCAAAATTTGGGAGGATTTCCGTCAATATTACAAGCTTTTGTTTACGTTCACATGTCCGGTGTGTGTAATAATTTTTTCGCAGTAACCCCTATGATAAAGGTATCAAATGAAAGGACTCGATGAGCCAAACACAGTAAGTAAAGTGACGTCAGTCTAAATTCAATATGGCGGCCGCCGCAAGATGTCGTTTGACGTTTAATTTACACTTGTTTTTTGACGTTGATGACCTTGTTGAAGACTTGTTTTAATGGATTAAGTTCGATTTAATGAGGTTTACAACGAATGAGTAATGCAATAGACAGCCATTGGTGCCAATTCTGTTGTACGAAATCACTAACTTAACTAATTTGACAGGTCTAACTGTCTTGCTATCCCTTTCTCATGTGCGGGGTTAAATAAGGACGGCAATATTTTTAGACCTGTCAAATTAGTTAAGTTTAGTAATTTTGAACAACAGAATGGGCACCATTAACTACGTAAGCATGCTTAATCTGGAAGCATAAATACACCGCTAACATAAAGGAACCCGAGTAGTCTGTAAAAGCTAACTCGCATCCACGTCAATGTTAGTGCATAAGAAACCGGATAACCGGATTTTGCTGTGGTTATATTCAGGGCGTAAGTGATAAAATATAACTCTAGCTTATTGAAATAACAGATTCTTTACAAACGTAGCAATGAAATATTATCTTCTAAAGATTTGATTTGAATAAGGTGCTGATCTAAATAATAATATATATAATATAATATTATAATAAATAATTAACTTTAGCTTTAAAGAAGATAATGGTGCCAATTATGTTGTACAAAATCACTAAACTTAACAGATTTGACAGGTCTAAAAGTCTTGCTATCCCTTTCTCATGTCCGAGCTTAAATAAGGATGGCAATACATTTAGACCTGTCAAATTAGTTATGTTTAGTAATTTTGAACAACAGAATCGACACCAATGTATTTTTATAGACCTCAGCGACGAGACGAAAGAGCGTAAGTCTGAGCGTGTCGTACATAAGCGGTTACCAAAAGATAACCGCTTACGATCACCGCAGCATTAGCTTGAAATACCAGAGGTATCAATCGCGGGTTACCGATCCTGCAAAAACAACAAGATAATCTAATAATATTATAATCTCCTCGATGAATTCCGCCTTTTAATGAAATGTTGCATTACCTTAACGGTTCGCCATAAATTCCTTTTACCAGAGAGCTGTCCTCAAAGAGCTGTCACGAGCACGCGTCACTTTGCGCCCGGTAAAGCGCCAAACCGGTTAACCGGATTACAACAACGCTTTTGTGGTTTCATCCAAGTCTGGATGACAAATATATTTGCACGTTCGTGTGTGTGTGTGTGTATTCAAATTTCGTATTTTACCTTGCCTACTGTTAGACCGGGGATGGAATTTTAAACTAACGAAGGGATCACATGCAAATGTTTGCTTTTATTTTGTTTCTGATTGCACGTACGAGTACGTACAATTCCTAAATTCCTTGGAGTTATTTTCAATTTCGAATTAAGTGAGTAACTGGAAATTTGTAATTCTGTGTTCAACACCGAATCGCCAAATTTTTACAATTACGATTTATTGTCGACAGAAAAATCGGTAGGAAACTTGCTGTTCCTATGTATACTTTCTAACCCTATAAGAGCACAGGTAAGACAGGAAACGAGTTTTTGAAGGTGTAGCCATAAATTATTCTTAAACAAAATATGCATGTCTGTAAGCACTCGATTTTTACACAGAGAACAAGGTGTTCTCTGTGTAAATGAAATAGCTCTATTTGATTAAATACTATTTATTTAAGAAAGAAAAATCTGTTCTTTTTTTTATCGTTATTATAATTCCTATTTATTTTGTTTTACTTATATTCAACAACATTCGTATTTTGTTGATTTGTGTACTAAAAAGTTTATAAAGAAGTACGTTTAATTTAATAATCGAAGTAGATTATTGCAAATAAGCAACTCGACATAAATTAGTAATTATTAATGAAGGGATGCTGTAATATTTAATGAGCCGCTGTAGAATAACTGTTTATTATTACTATAATCGAGTTTCTGTAGAAAAACATCTACTTGCAACTCTCATATTCTAAGAATATTCATAATTACTAATTTTCATAGACTACATTATCCGCAATTCAACCTTTCGAAATAAAAAACGCAATATTAGAAGGCATTCGTCATTCCTTAAAAAATGGCGATTCCTTCCAGCCAAACCTTTTTCCTGGTCCGGTCCTGGCTTTGCCCGGTTGAGTAAATAAAGAAGTACATCAGTCACCGGGGCGTGTTCGCCCTGCGAGGAAATGTATTGCCGATATAAACTACTTGGAACACCGTAAAAGTATTTTGAACGTCACGGGCCAACATGTATCTTTGTTTGGCCCGATCGCCTCCAAATCGCGTTACATCGTCCATGAAAACGAATTGGCCTATTTAATTACCAGTCGTATTGACTGTTCAAGCTGTGATTAAATGCACAGCTTCTGAGGTTAGCTAGAAAAGCTTACGTTTCCTCAAATAAATGTGGGCTATATCTCCTTTTGTTGGCACTGGCCGAAAACATAGGCCGTTTGTTTTTATAGAAAAAGAAGTTGTATTTTGATTTTGACATTACGTGTCAGTTTGTGTCGCATTCCTTTTCGTTTAGTTTATTACCAGTTTTGTTACGTGCTTTCTTGTAAATATTTAATTAATATACCGCTTATCACCATCGTACGTCTAATTCTTTACCATCCTATACAGTCCACTCGATCGCTTTCACCTTTCCTTGTTTTAAGTGAAGATTATTTGTGATAAAAATCAAATAATTAATGTATTAGTTGCATACCTACATTATATTTTAATAGTCAACAGGAAAATACCCAACTGCCTCAGGCAGGAGGCAGATTTTGTTTTAGACTGTTTGTATGTAATGCATGTATGTAATGTACTGCATGTATAGGGTTGGAAAGCGTCCACAGGCTACGGTGACCGCTTACCATCAGGTGGGCCGTATGCTTGTTTGCCAACTTAGAGCTATAAAAAAATGATCATTTTTGTAGCACGCTCTGTAATCTAAGCAGCGAGATTAATTTAAGAGTGTATATGGATTAGGAACATCTAAACCGATTTGGAAAATTATTTACCTTTTTAATGCTCTTATCTTTGAGTAACATAAACTTAGGCTATTTATTATCTTATATCTACGCGGTTCAATATCATGGAGTATTCAACCATGACGAATCCTTTTTTAACTAAGTAGATTTTTACATTTCTTTAAATTTACTTATATCCAGACTCAATAAGAGGTAAGCTCTTTTTGTTTTATGAACATCATCATGATAACATACAAATTTGTAAATCTCATAAATTCGCTCATTACAATTCATCGTGGAGCTGTAGAGACGCGGGAAACGCGACGTCGTAGTCTGTGAAATTTGCATGTTTGGCGAAAAGTTGCCGTCAGCCAATCCGCGTGTTTACCGCGAACGTCTCCGCTGATTTATTGCCTCGGGGAATGCAAGTCACAAGCGCTTGACCGCGTTGACTGGCTGACACTAAGATAAGACGGTCACATTTAGTAATGATCGCAGCCTGTCATTCTCAACATAGATTACCGAAAAAGTATCATATCGTTGTTGCGTAGAACGAACATCTTACGTTCTCAAACAAACTGAACTAAACGCATTTGTCATCGTCATGACCACTGTTTGTTTTGTTATTATTACAGCTGTCAAGTTGCTTCCCGCTCTTCTTCTTGCTGATGATCTTAAAAGTTTGACATAAAGTGTGCGCTGTTTATCAAACTTACCTACTTTCCTCCACAAAATCTAGTCTCTTCTCTCCCATAACTCTTCATTTATGAATACACGACGCAAGTTCGTATAGGTGAATACAACACACTTTTTTCGTGACTTTTATACCAGACTCGATGTCCATTCGTCATTATAAACCATATAAGGTCATATATGAATAGCAAAAAATTTTTTGGATTATTATTTTATACAAAAATATTATATTTCTTTTCGTACACATAATCTACCGATATTCTTTGTATAATTAATATTTGTTTTTATTGTTACTAATTCTGGTGTACAATAAAGAGTTATTTATATTATCTTAATCTTAACTACATATAAAATAGTGTTTTGTAATGTAAATGTCTAACTGTACCCTTCAACTTTGTATGTTACATTACCTATTCTGAGCTAAGACGTCGTATATAGACAGAGTCACAACTTCAACATTCGCCCATCAACCCGGCAATATCTCTGTGAACCAGTATCTTACACCGTGAAGTCTCGCGTCGCATACTTATGAATTTAATAAGACTCCACGAACAAATTACGACGCCGGGTGAACTACGGCCGATAGCGGAAAGTTTATTAAGTATGCCTGCACGTATGAGCAGCTTCTAACCCGATTAGAGAGGATCTTGTTATGTGACACACTTCCGGACTTTTCACTTCATGAAAGCGCCAAATGGGACAGTATGGACGGGAACTTATGTTTTTGTCCGTGCAGTTAGATGCAACTTGTACCAGATGCAACAGCGTACAGCTTCGTCGTAGTACTACTTTCTATATATGTATCACAAAGGGAGTTTGACGGACATTGTTATTTTAGGTTTTTATTCAATAGATGGCGCTTGATGTAAATATACTTATTATAGCACGCGCTGTAGAGTCTCCGTCGCTGTGGTATATATCTCAGCGACGGAAACACGTCGAGCACAAAACATATAGACCGGACTACGTATATTACTACCAAGATTTTTTTATTACCACCACTCACAACAATATCTGCTGCTGGCTGCTTCCACTCTCAGGACACAGTATGGTGTCATACAAAGGGCGAAAGTTTTTTTAGGGTATGTATGCATGGGATAATCTCAGAAACGACTAGACCAATTTTAGCGATAAGTTACTTTAATATCCGTGAGTATATTAAAGTAATCACCAATCCTACGTATTATCCAACTGTAGGCGAGCGAAATCAAGGACGTTAAGGTAGCATCACCTAAAAAGCAAGAAAAATATCTTGTCTGATAAAGAGCAAAAATTACTACGACTACGCCCATGACGAGGTAATAAAAGAAATACACAATACGTGAGGGTAACGTAGGCAAACAGCCGACACATTTCGTCGAGAAAATACCAACATGACATGAGTGAAGCTGACCTAAATCAAACCTTCGCAAATGAGCAACGGAATTCAATGTTTCCAACTGGAGGCCTTAACAATGGCTACAGAAAAAAATAGTTTCGACCTCTTTGAAGCGAGCTATCTCAGCGGGCCAGATAAACCCGTTCACGGTTCGGTCGAAACTAAGTAAAATGACAACTGTGAGGGTCAACCGGTAACCTTGAATGGAGACCCGTTTTGAATTGGTCGAATATACAATGAATGTACATTTAAAGTGCAGCTTTCAATTAATCGTGAACTGCAAAACATGTTTAAAATCTAAATATACACATGATAATTAAATGGTCCTAACTTTAAAAGAAAATCCCTCTTATGTGTCCATATACAGTTGCATTAGCTACACTGCATCTACTACGTGATCTAAGTAACGTTTAAAAATAAGTCATTACCAACATAAGCCCAGACTGCAGCGTCAATGAACTTTGAATGCATTTCAAAAGCTGTAGGGGCGAAAATTATTGCAAGTGAATAAATAATCCTTCCCACAATCAGGTCATTGCCCTCCCCTTGCAGGTAAGAATCGATACATGCTGTTCATAGAACTAACTGCACCGCACGATCTGATGACCTGATACTAATATATTAGAATCAACAACACGCACGCCCTCCACATACCATTCTAAGGCAAAATAGCACATATACTCAAGTACGCAAAGTTCAGACTACATTGAGAGTAGTTACTTGGTGAATAAATAAGCAGTATAAATAGGCACGGGGGAGTGACATTACCTTGCATTAAGCCTTCAGACGTGATGAGACGCCACAGAATAAGTTGTATCATGTTTTGAACCAAAACTATTTTACCAAAAATCACTTTAGAAATTGGAACCATTCTTAGTATATCAAAAGTTCTATTGCAAATAAATAATGTGTATTAAAATTAAGTAGGTTGTTACAGCTGAGAAATTATTCGCTGACGTTGTACTAAACACATATTTACCCATACATCTACAGAAATGGGACCATCAAATAATCTCTAAATATCATTCCAGATTCATCGAGGGTGCACTTCCGGCACATCTTTATCGGCAGTATTATGAAATGAATAATTAGAGCCTACTATTATTGCGCTTATCACTCGCAACACTCTGTAGTGGTGGATCACCGTCGGTGTCGCAATGACAAATAATTTAAGAAACAATACACTCACTCAAACAATGTACGTATTTGTTTTGTGAACGGCATCAAAGCACCACCGCCTGGTCTGCTAGGAAGCGATAGGCTTGCTTGTATTGTAGCTTAAAATTACAATAGATCAAGGACATTATAAAACTTACCAATTATGCCTCTTGATTAAAATCACAACATGCTAACAACTAATTCAGAATAATGTTAGTACAAAACTAATTCAATCACACGCGTAACCCAAAAACAACAACCCAAACATCAGATTTTACGAATACGTCACGCTCTACCGCAATAACGATTATTTTGGGTTCGACGGCTGCAAAATTCAGGGCATCATTAAATTTACTGTCGATTAGAGAGAACCTATGGTGATTATGTAAGAGAAATCACATTTTATTATATTGCAAATTGACTAGTTAGTGTGTAGTAGTAGCATTTAGATATGGTTAAGTGCAAGAACGCTAATCGCAAAACATATTCTGTTTAATATCGGTGTATAAAAAAGAATACGCTCTATTAACGAAGCAAAACGGCTCAAAACAAAACCTTACCTCAACAATAACACTTCACTTCCAAGCTGTAGTAAAGTAAAACCACATACGTAAAAAAATACTACTATACATTGAACAGAACAAGAACACACCATTAAAATAATCCAGGCAACCAGGAACGATGCTCGTAAGCAGTTTACTGACTTTAACTGACCAATGATACTGTTAGAGTTGCAATATCGATACGCGAGCCCAGCCGACCGGTTTTACCGGCGCGAAATGAAAGAGGTTTTTGCACAATGTAATCCACATACGTATTTAAAAGATTCGGGTATTGAGCCGAAATTCTCCTATCACATAAATTTTGAATATAGAATCTACATAAGGTGTTAACGATTATAAAGTAAAATATATACATATTAAAAAAACACAGTCTTTTGGTGATAACATTTGACAAATGGATAACTATGGCAAGGTAAACAAACAATAAGGAAGTAGTGAGATCTCAAACGTGAACAATAGAAATATTAGTTACTTGATTGACAATGAAACTCCCTCAAGTGATTGCCTAACATAGCGTATGTTAAAATATATTGTAATAAAAAACAGATTATTGTCCGCTTAGTAGAAAAGGGTCCGATATCAAACACGGTATGCGTAGAATATTTATATTTACCTTGCATTAATATGCCTTATGATACCAACAACGGACTAGTCCTAAAGCAACAGGAAAATATTAAAGAAACAAAAAAACAAAAGCAAAGTAATAAAAAAGTTGTTGGGCAGCGGTTAAAAGTAAAATAAAGAGTGCTTGACAAAACGATGGTTAGGGGGCCTGAGACGGATCGTCATAATTCGAGGTGAGGAGTGCTTATTGCAAAACTGATAAGGCAAACTGAACTTTGATAACGATGAAATACGCATCGTATTGCAATTAAAAAGGTTGTACATTTTAGGCAGAGCAAAAAGGGAGGGGTGTTTGGAAGGGTCCTCGAAATAAATGACGCCGACGAAAGGCGTGGACAACGCTTTCTCCCAAACTAAATTACTTTACACAATTAGCTTCGTGAAATGTTCTTTCGAAGAGAGATATCACCATTTTAACTGCAGACTTTGTTCGCAATCGCAATGGGTTTAACCTAGTTAGTCGTCTTGTTACTAACTCTTTGATATAATATTAAATTAAGTTATTTTATTACAATATTTTATTAAAATTTTAACATTTGCTATTTGCACTTACATAAACAGCCAAAATGTATGAAACATCAAAGCTTGGAACTAAAACCCTGTGCGTATCACAATTCCATCACAGGATTCAGCAATAATAATGTAAAGGATATAAAAAGTGATGAGCAGCAAGAGTTCAAACACTGACAAATGTAAGTTTACTCTTTTGTAGTTCAATGAACATTTTAGGAGCACAGCTCACGGCGAGCGGAAAATTAATTTGTTCTAGATACAACGACAGACGACTAATGAAGGAAAAATTGAAAAGAGCAAATAATGAATGGAATCAAGCTCGAGTGCAGAGAATTTCACTTGAACCTTCGCGTTGCGAGCGAGACAATAAGTTTTATCTTGTTTATATTTTGACTCGAGGCGATGGAAATCGAATCAACATCGACACTGGTTTGATCTTACAGTAATCGAGTTCTGAATTTGGTCATATCTTGGGGGTAAACGAATAAAATTGCTGTATAGATGATATACATACCAATCAAATAACAAATTGTTTAATGTATACTGATTTATGCCAACAAAACACCATTGTAACACGGGTATCCATTATCATATATAATAGAACTAAGCCAGAACATATGGCAAGTGTATGATCAAATTAAAATGGACGTAAAATGCTTAGACTCCAAAGATACAACGGCCCAATTGGTAAGCAGTGCGTGATTCTAGTCTCTACATTAAGGACGGCCAATAATAAATACGAGCATTATGTAAATATTAATATACATTTAAATACTTCCTCAGAGAGCAAACCACATCAATGTACACTGAAACAAGAAATTATTGTCGATAAAGTTGAAAATATTGTCGATGAAGTCGATAGTGGTTAGATATTTCAGTCCATTATCGACACCTTGGGTTCACCAGCGAGTGCTACAGCGCTTGATAAATGAATTTTGCATAGCACCGGCTTCAGTTATTCGAAGGAAATGCCACTAAGGTATTGAATTTAATATCTCTCTGGTAAAATGTATGCACTCTATCTATTGCCCTTTTGGGATTGATTTTATCTGTTACCAGAGTATGCACAGCTGGTCGACTGAGCTTTGTCTATAGAGCTATAAAATCGGGGTTAGAGAAGAGATGAAAATTTAAGTCATGATTTTCAAATCAAAGTATAGATAGCCATAAATTCGTATAAGTGATACAGCTTCGACTTCAAAAACTTTCTCAATCTTAAGTAAATTAAAGGCGATGTAAGCGAACAACATGATAATGTATAATTAGAATTTATTGATGTCTTATTAAATGAAGGGGGAACAAGATTCCTTGCTAAGAGGAGTTGCGTAGACTTTCGTAAAACTTTTCAACCATAAGTTTTTAAGGAGCTATACCTGTTATGACATTTGGGGAAGAAGTCTCATTATGTCGCGTTCAGCAACTCCCATCGCTTTGCGTATACCTACATCATTAAGGCAGTTAACGAACACTTCATAAAGTGCTACATTTAGCTGCACTATGAAGCTACAAAACGAGAGCCGTTTAGTAATAAAAAAACGTGGTAAGCCCGCGGTCGCTAGTCTCGCTTTTATTTATTCCTGTTTTATGAAAATATTTTTTTCGTTTTGTCCCAGCTTACGAGTTCACCATTTATAATGATAAACTGCAGCTAAACCGGCACGGATTTTATTATAATTATGATAAGCCTGCCTCAGTAAATATGTAAGGGCCCTTCCGAACCTTCTGCGCCAGATAAGGTAAAAATAAAATTACAGAGTGTCATTTTAACTTATCGGACAAACAGCAGAACAGTTTTGTATATAAAAGTAAAATAAATTTAATTTTATTTATCGAAGTGTACACCAAGCCCTTAATTTTTAGTCTAAGTAAAAGGCTCCGTTAATTGAGATAACCGCAATCCCAATCTTGTTAAAAAGTAAAAATTCATCTTTAAAAGGGTCCTCATAGATTAAGTATAAAGGGTTACATATTCGACAAATTTTAAAGTTTTTTTTATACCACTAAGGTGGCACCATTTCAGAAAAAGTTGAGTTTAATATCATATGACTGCAAACCTGCGGTATAATTTTGGATGTATATGTATATCTGTCCATTAGAATATGGATGGAGGGTGAACGAGTGAATGACAACTATTATTATATGGGAGGATTGCGAGTGTGTGAGTGAGTCAGCTGGTGGGGTGGCGTGACTCACCCCCTATTATTACGGTTTTATTTGGATTTATCTAAGGGGTCCGTGCAAAGCCCCATACGGCTGTTACAGGAATAAGTTTTACGTCTCAATCAAGATAAATTGTAGTCCATATGAACGCATGAATTTTCGATAAACACCAACTGCATCACGATTCTCGATACTCGATTAAACTATTCACAACATTTTTTTTTATTTCTACTTTTATAATCCGGCCAGTGAAAACTAGTGGGCAACTTACGCTTTAACTGCCAAACATTGTTCAATAATGTTGAAAGAAACAAAGCAAACGATTTAAAAAAAAAACAATCGTAATTCATATTATGATTTAATTTGATACTGTGGGTGGAGTAATATAAAAAATGGTGGCCGTCCATCTGGGCATTCTCATCTGTTCTTCATCATTTAGAAATTATATAGCTATCATAATACCCCATTTATTAGAAAGTATGGTAATATGATTATTCTAATCACGAGCTCCGAGGAAAGTTAGTGCAAATAAAAACCATGCAACAGGGATACATTTTTTGCAGAATATACTGTGCCAAACAGTTCATCGTAACAGGCGAACCGCATGAATAAAATATGAAATATATTCTGCGATGCTGAAGATTATTTACGATGCGAATGTGGAAGTGGATAAGACACAAACATCTGACGTGTGATAACTGCTGAAAATAAATAATGTAAGGCCGTTAGATATTCAAATAAACATTCAAGATATCGATAATGTATGGTACTTTCAAATATTTGTGCAGCCCTCGAAATATATTTCACTTAAAAAGACTTTCAAAGCAAAATTGTATAGCAGTCTAACCTTTGATATATTCGAAATAATAAGAAAAATATAAGCACGCCCATTACCTTCAAGTTATTTTTATATGTTTTTACCGTTCTATTTTTGTCGTTCTTTAAAGACATATTTTAGTTTCGGACCTATAAATATATCACGTATAGCACTACAATGGTGGTTTGAAAAACACATTCATTTCTTAAAACTGGTTTTTCAACATCAAATAAAAACCAAAGTCTAGGACCTTTACTTGAATAAATTCATTACACTACTAATCAGAGTGTTGGCAAACAAAAGTGTTAAACCTTTAGGCCATAACCGATAAAAGGTTGTACTCGACTAACATATATGAAATAAATATCTATGCTATATATAATGGCTCTTGTATAAAATCAACTTCTTATCGACAATACACTCCATCTACACTACATAAATATACTCTTGGTAGAGGTTGGAGAGCGGAAGGACAATAAATCACACAATAGCCTGGTAAAGGCGGCCTAAAGGTAACCGGCACATGAGACAAAAGGAAAAGTGGCCAAAGAAACTCGCCTTCAAGAACCCCCTGATAAATGGTTACACTGCATATACATATTACATATACATACTTATTACATAATTGTGGATAATGCGCTCTTTCAATGAACTTTTATGGAAAAAGAAAAAAAGCGTTCAATTATAGACGTTACAAATAAAGTTTTACAGTCTATAATCGTGTTGACTGTCGAAATGAAAGCTATGCTGATTGTGGTAGTCACGCAATTAAGCACGTGATGTACAATGGGGATAGCAAGATCGATACGCAATTTTGTCAAAAATGGCACCAAGTAAAGTGCTTTTAAAAGGTGTCTTTAAACAGTTAAGACGTGGTTGTTATAATGAAGGGGTCCCTTTTTGGGGAGCGGCTCTATTATTTGATGAAAATTCTCAGTGATTCTTTGCCAATTTACGTTGGAAGTTAAATAGGCCGTTTTTAAAGCCGTGGTGGCCTTGTGGTTGAAGCAACAGGCCTGTCATCTGATGGGCCCAGGTTCGAGTCCCGGCCTGTACCAATGAGTTTTTCTAAGCTTAAGTACAGTGATTAATCACACCATGAGCTTTTAAAAAGAGAGGTAGGGCGATTTGGGATTTCCCGTGGGTTATCCCATTTAAATTGGAGCCGCCCGACTGGGGACTGTACCTCCGCCTTACAGAAGACCGCAGTGAAATAACACTACTTGATGTAGTGTTGTGTTTCTGCGGTTAGTACGGTTGCCAGTGCTCCACGAGGATACGCTGGGCTAGTAGTATTGCTGCTAGCACAGTGAGTCCTCATCAGCAACATGGTTGGCACCCCGTAGTGATACCCCTGGTAATTGCTAGCGGCTATAGGCTACGGTGACTGCTTACCATCAGGTGGGCCGTATGCTTGTGTGCCACCTTAGTGTAATAAAAAAAATCTAAAAATAGGATTATGGGAACAAATGGGTTTAATATTCGTATTTTCTAGAGGTAAAATCACGATGAATCATGCAACTGGTTGCAATAGCCGAATCAAAGACAATTGACTAGCCTCAAGAGATTAAATAAAGAATCAAACAGTTAAAATACAACTTTAGTATATAAAGGACCATCTTTTCAATTTATTAAAACGATGTACTTTTAAAATGCTGTGCATTTGAGAATTCGTGTTCGATAAAATTTATTGCGGCATACATTTAACGAGCTACGCTACGCCAACCGCTCTGGTTATCAGTGTTTTTAAGTTAATCAGATAAGGGCACTCGACACGCACGCGACATAATTGCCCTCTCCTATTAGAATTTCGGGAAACGCCGCTCTTTCCAATTTTATTAAACACGTTTATGAACTGTTGGGGTTTATCTCTTTGTTATCATTGTAACTGTATCAATAAGCTGATTATCTAATTCTTTCATGAATTCCAAGCAATTCTCCAACTGAGCCCAGTCTTGGCTAGGGCATCAGCCTGTCTTGAGTCACTAAAGAAATTCTAGTGCATACAAAAATATGTTTCAAAAAACTTGTTCATTGTCATTATTGCCAGTATAGAACAAAACAATTATCGTTTTCAAAGTCAAAGCTTTAACTCCCAACCAAGGATTCCAGTCAGCTACAAGCTAATAGCTACATCGCATGTCTGACGTCATTAACTACACGACACCTACGAAACGCGTGCTCTACTCTAATGCGGTCATTAGCCGTGAAATTAAAACTTACGGCTCTGTGTGAACAATTGTAATAAGATCCCACTCAGGAAAATGTTGGCAGTAAAAAAACAGCTTTCCCTGCCTATGTATTTCCATCGTGAGATATAATAATGACATTTAGGAAGACTTTTAATCGGGTTAAAAGAATATAAGTACGATAAATTTAAATTCTAATTTAATGGTGGTTAAGAAAATATAATAATAAATAATCGGATGAATCTAACTCCGAGGAGTAAGTAATAAATAAGCTTCAGTCAGAATTAATTAGACACCTGCTACGTGCTACCAATGTTATTCCTGAGAATTTATTTTTACAAAATGGCGAAAATGTTTAGCAACGCCTATGAACAATCATGAAAATACTTACATGCATGCAGTGTAGAAAAGATCGTGCTGGGACCGACCGTCAACTGAAACAAAACAACATCAATGACGACACGACAAGATTCCACAGACTCAGGCAAGAGACAAAACATTTAGTTGTGTGGAAACTATTAGTTGACTGGAGATTTTGAATCTCTACGGCCAATCTTCGCCCAGCAAAAGTGCTCATTTGGAAAAATAAATAGGGAAGGGAAAACATAAAGTTACTGATAACTTGCACCGGAGGAATTGGTGTTTAGCATCAAGGGCCGGAAGCCCGCCACTCTCGCCATAAAGATAACAATTCAATGCGGTCGAATTTGGACCCATGTTTTTGTAAATGGTAGCGCGGTGAGACGTCGTACAATGGAGAATTGCGTGAGATGGAAGCCTTCGTAACTCATTGGACTTCGCCATCAACAAAACTTTGTTTGGAACAATAACGGGCTTTGAAAGTTTGCAAAGAAATTATTATTGCATTTAGAATTTTCCAGGAAACGTTAAAATATTCCTACCTCAGGGAATAATTGCCCCTTGCTCAATAATACGAAGCTGTCTGGAGGAAATGCGAAATGAAACATTTTCACCGGTAGGTACTTCATAACCATGTACACGAGGTAGGGCGATTTGAGATCACCCGTGGGTTATTAAAATTGGAGCCGCCCGGCTGGAGACTGTACCTCGTTACTACCTTAGAGAAGACCGCAATAAAAAAACACTTCTTCGATGTAGTGTTGTGTATCTGCGGTAAGTAATTTTGCCAGTGATCCACGAGGATACGCTCCGCTTATAGTAATACTGCAAGCACAGTGAATGCTCATCAATAACATGGTTGGCAACGCGTTAGTAATACACCTGGTATTGCTAGCGACATTATTGAAATGGTTAAGGTTTGGTCCCATCTGATATTTAGCCGCTAATGTTATCGGTCGACATCTATGAAATGGCAATAAATATATCATACACTCTTCAGAAGCGATTAAACAGGTTTAAGGGTATTTAACGTACCACACGATAACCTTATCTATCTGTATTAGCCGTAGATTACGATATGAAATAGAGACAAAAATCATTTCACAAAAAAACGATGCAAATACCGTTAAAAATCTAATAAAATAGCGAATACGCTTATTTGAAGGAAATCGGAATCATACGATAGTTCTAAAAGCTAAATATAGATTGGGTTCTTGTATACAAGATCATATTGTCAATGGATATAGTCTGACCCCGCAGTTAACGAATGATATAAAACTATGTTCCGTTCTATCAATAAGTGAAAGGCCATTAATTTATTAGCTCCACTAAGATACATTCCTGCCCATTTGCTAGATTGAGGCTAAATGCTTTCGCTGTGCGTAATTGACAGCGATCATTTACCAATTAGCCTAATCTTTTCTTCGTCGAGCTTAATCTTTTCCTATTGTGTATAAATTAGGCCTCAATTACTTACATGTACATGTATGTATGTACAAATGACCCAACAGATACAATGTTGGGCAATATAATAGTCAAACTGTTTATTCCAGTGCGTTAATTATGTAACACTCATAGATTTTGTACAAATAAGAAGCCAAACTGAAAACTAAAGGCACTGGTGAAGCAATATCTATATATAAAAATGAATCCCTATTTCACTTGGTCACAGCATATTTATGTTTGTTATTGTCAGGAGAAAGTTCATATGAAAAGAAAAAATAAACGGAACTTTTTAATTTCGCGATAAACTAAAAGTCTGTTTTGCTGTGGTGTATTTGCCATATGAATTCATAGCTAAGACAGGACATCGCCTGCCGGGTCAGCTAGTAGAATGAAAACCTGCGCATACATAATATGATAACTTAAAATAGGTCCTAGTTTTTCCCTTTGTATCTGAGCAAAATGACACCAAAGTTAAACGTAACTAAAGCACAAAGCCTTGTCTTTATAGAATTTTGGTCCCTAGGCGCTGCTTATTCCAGCAGGTTTCAATTGAACGTTGTACTTGTAGTCCATAGCTTTGTGTTGATAGATTTTCCTACAAGCTAGTAAAATTTAGCTTGATTCGTCTTTGTTTCAAGAATTTACCTTCATTATGTGCAATAGCTTGACACTTGATATCTGGTTCTTTACGAAGGAGATCGTTTATTAAGGTGTTTAAACCTTAATAATAAGCTAAAGATCTTGACCGTTGATCGTAGTAGAAATTGCAAGCCGTGCTTTCTACGTGTTATCATGTTATCATATCTACAATAGCCTTATAAAGGCTGAGATGGTTCAGAAGTGATCCCTTGGATTATAATTGAACACATGTCTTTCGCCACCATATTTCTACCTTACGCCAATATACGGAACCCTAACTTTTTCCAACTAACTACGCGAACCTCACTATATTATGGTGTACACTACGCCACAAAGCGAACGCGAGCTAAAGCCGCGTAAACCCTCTGCACTACTTATAAACTGTGAGAGCTCTCCATGTGGAGAACTTTCATTAACACAGATTACGATTTTTACACGGATTGGGGCTTGCGCTTTAGACGTCGACTTTTGTGAGCGTGTTTATCTGCTCATTAAAAGTCGATAGGGTTTTTAATTTCATGTGATATTTCGCCAAAGGATTCCTATAAAGTGGGATCAAGTAGGGCTCCATGATTCCAAGAAACGGCTTATGCCCGGTATCATCCATATCGTCCACGGCAGACCTGCATCCAGTTTCAGACTCCACTTTATTAAAACGGTACCCTGATCGGATATCAATGTACTCAACAGGGTTTAATGTATTCGCTAAACCCGTTTTAAGCTTTCCATCTCAAGAAGGCGTTCTCATATTATTTGGTCCAAAATTCTGTATGAAAGGCTCATGAAAGGTTAATAGGAAAATCAGGAAAGTGATGGGCAATTTTTTGCGTTTCATAATAATTGCAATTTTGTATCGTCGTCGAGCCAAATTGCTTTAAATCCCGTTATTGCAGGTCATAACAATAAAAATAAATTACCTTCTTGAAATTTGTTGCTATAAGCGGGTTATTTTTCCACGACAATTTAAGGAAGGAAAGAATTTGGATTAGTTAGCTTTTTAATTGCGAAACACATGTCATGAAAATGTTTGTTTCAGTTGAGAACTTTGTTCTTTTTTGGGTTTCAACGATTTTGAATATCAAAATTATTTTACCGTGTAAACGAACTTTTTCTGTTATCAAACTGAGTACGGCTTGAGTTTTGAAATTCTACGTCAAGTTTCAATCACATCAGGGCGGCCTGAATAATTTAACTTGTTTGTACAATCTTTGCTACACCAGATATGAACTTCATCGCACAAGTATAATATATCAGTGCACGAGCACTTGTTGAAATTAAGAGCACAGTGTTTGCTAAGTGCTAGTTTAGCTGGTTGTTTGTACAGCAGTGAAATTCACCGACCAGGAACACGGAACGAAACAAATTAGGAGTTTTAAACTTACAGCGACGCGAGGTTGTGGTTTATCGCTTTATTTTTGGATTTCCTAAAAAAATATTTTTGGTAAATTGACAGTCTGATTTAGAATTTTAAGACAATACTCTATTTTTGTTAGCAAAAGGGAGGTAGGGCGAATTGGGATCTCCTGTCGGTATTCCCATTAATATTGGAGCCACCCGACTGGAGACTGTACCTCCGCCTTAGAGAAGACCGCAGTGAAATAACACAACTTTGACGTAGTGTTGTGTTAGTGCTCCACGAGGATACGCTGGGCTAGTAGTAATGCTGCTAGCACAGTGACTCCTCATAAACAACATGGTTGGCAACACTTTAGTATTATCCATCAGGTGGGCCGTATGCTTGTGTGCCAACTTAGTGGTTAATAAAATAAGCCTACTGAACTTGTAAATCATAGTTTACGTCAGGGACAGTTGAAATATTAAAAGCAAAACTTGTTCTGTTAAAATCATTACAGGTAGATTTGACTAAATGCGTGGTTTTCGAGTCAAATAAATCATATCGATATTAAGCTATATTGGCTGCAGGAAAACAGAGATAATACGAGCTATGAAAGTCGGATTATGAGAGCTTACAGCCGGATTAAAGCCGGTTTGAACGTCAAACTGCAGGCTCCAACTGCACAGATTCAACGATGGTTCTCCGTAAAGCACCTATAGCTAGAACTTGGTCGGAACATCTAGATACAATGGGATTTGATGAATAGTCAAACATTTGTTGAGATGATAATGAGTGCTAACATTTTGGAAATTATTGAAATTTAGTCACATATTATTTATCTTTAAAAACTAAATAATTTATAATATATATAAGAAGGTTCCTGCCCAAATCCAACTCTATGAGGGTTTTCGGAGATTTTTTTTTTTTTCAATCCGTCATCATCTCTGTATTCACTTCCTTTGTAACCATATTATCTTTGATTCAATGCATCTTTTATTATAAATGTTTTCATATTCGTGTTAAATGTAAAAAAACAGTATGTGAACGAACATATTGTATGTATGATCCACAATTATAATAAATTAAACTGGTTTGTATGACATTTTATGTTCAACTACAATATGACTGTCAACAAGATAATGAACAAAATAAGCACCGAATACAACAAAGACAGACCAGAAATTGGTGCCAATTCTGTTGTTTAAAATTACTAAACATAACTAATTTGACAGGCTAAGAGCCCTATCCCTTTCTCATGTGCGGGGTTAAATAAGGATAGCAATATTTTTAGACCTGTCAAATTAGTTAAGTTTAGTAATTTTGAACAACAGAATTGGCACCAATATCTTGTTAAAGAGTTAATTTAAAAACTAAAAGTTGCCGTTTATAAATGAACAAGAAGCATATCCTCTTCCTTGCACAAAGTCAGAACTTGTACAATGAACATAAACTCAATACGTTAATTACGCGCTATAAACAGTTGCAAGGCAAGAAGTTTCAATGGCCGTCGTACAAATGGCGCAAATAGGATTCTTGCAAGTCATCTGTCGTAATAAATCAAAAACAAGCAGGGCGTTAAATCCAAATAGAATTCCAGCATGCAATGGTTTAAAGGCCTCCGAACTGGATTCTAATCCCGCTGAGTCTCGGCCCAATGGATTCTTAGTAGTCAGTTGATTAATTACTTCAAATAACAAGACACGATAACAGAGTCTAGATTTGTCGAATTCAAACAGATAATCAACCCTGTCGAACGTCGTTAGAGTCAGATATAATCATAGGTATAATATATCCCAGTAGCCTTAGCAAGAACTACTTTCAACTATGTATTCGTAAGGCTTTCGACTATTTTTGAAAAAAATATAAACAACGCAGCGTTGGCGAAAAGTAGAACTAAAAATTCTTATGAAAATTTTGTCATTTTCGAACACGTTATCGAAACATGTTACTGCTACAAGTACTCTGGTATTTCAGATAAACTAATCAATATTATGGCCATGAATCTAGCAAGTTTGTTGCCATTATCTATCAACTGAAAAACCAAAAACAGAACGCGATATCGATCCTGTAAAACAAGAAAACCTCTTCATGATTATTCACATTCCTCAATTAGGTTTGATAAAGAAAACTGACTAATCAACTTTATAATTAAACATTTGCAAGAAAGAAAAAAAAAAGTTTTATTTTCTACTCACACACGACCAAACAACATTTGCAGTTCAAATTTCTTTTTATGAGTTCCTTTTTATCACTGAGATTAAACAAATATTCATTGGATTGGTACCAGCACCAGAGCCCGTAGCATGAACTTTTTCGACAACGTATTCGAAAACGTAACTCGCGAAATGTCAAAATTGTCATACTAATACTTAGTTCCACTTTTCACCGCCGCAGCGCTGTTCATTTTTCAATACAAAAATAGTCGAAGGCAAGACGAAAACGTTGTCGCAATTATTCATGCTAGCCCTACAGGTAACAATTGATATGGATTATAGAGTTGAGAATGGTGGATATTTAGCAAACATTTCGATCATTGGAACGAAATCCAAGCATTGATAATGGCAAACGGCAAACGTTTGTTGTAAGCTGCCCGCCAAAATACAATGGTCGAAGCTTTACTATTGAAGAAGCGGTTAATGGAGCTTTAAATTGCGATTTTATTACCTTCCCTTGTACGGTTGTAGGATATTAATATTATAATGAATGAGGTATTAGAGGCAAATGATTCTCAATTTAACCTTCATCAACGCATGAATACAGCCTTTGGGCTTCAAAACCTTACACTTCCTTTAAGACTTCTACGATAGAGAATGATAACCTTATCTGTAAAAGTTCCCTAGAGTGGAAAATATTTTTGTTATAATTTCTTATACACTTTTCTACAAACTTATACGACAAAAGATGAAGCAATTGATTCCCCGATTATATTATTAACGTAACCGCGGAGCTCAAATATAAAACCGCATCGACACAACTACACCGTTCTAAGCCAACATTACCGAAGGTTCTACTACATCACATGCGACAAGGTTTTGCACTCAAGAAAGAATGATTAATACCGCCGAGCCGCTCCAAATGAGAGAAATAACCCACTTAGCACCCTCATATGGAAGTATATATTTATTTAAACACCCACCCATCTATCATGGCGATGCCACTATCTCATTATCTAGTAGTATGCCTGTACAACGTGCATTGAATACGGATGAATTTGGTCCTCGTCATAAATTCATAATGCACAGCTCGTAACAGCCTTGACCTAGCTATAAGGGAAGCATGACTGAAACTGACATGAAACCATGATAATTTCAAATTTATCACCAATATTTATACTATTAGTGGAAATCTTATATTAAAATGACTGAGTATACACTTGTGTATACCGAGGAATACCTAAATTCACATTTCCAGTCATAAAAGTAAGATAGAGTATCCTACCTTCAAACTTATTTTATAGACAAAACTTTGTTAATTTACGTCAAGTTAAATTAAGCGTGGTTGATACGAGTATAGTTGAGTGCGAGACATTCAGTCAAAAGCATTAGCGTCTTGTTTTGTGTGTGATATGACAAGACATTCTCCATCCTGACACTAGAATTAAGACGGTCGGAACAAGATGTCGGAAATGTAAATTGTTGGAGACACCGCTTTATTTCCTGCGAGCATATTCAGTCTGCCATTACGACGTCAGATGCGAGAACCTAATGAATACAAATTTACGTTTAGTATTCAGTCCATAAGGTACTATAAACAAAAGTTTATTAGATAACGTAGACACAGACAATAAATTTTATTGTATTGTGTAATCGATGTACGCGGTGAATATTAAAATAACGGAGAGCCAATTCTAAAAACTCGTAATAATATTCAATTGAATCATACGTGCGGGATGGAAAGACGTCCTTTTGAAACCCTAAGGAAACTTCAATGTTGCAATGTTAATAATACATTATATGTATGTATGTAGACACAAACCAAAAAATGTATGTAGTGTTTATGATCAAACTAGCTTCTGCCCGCAACTTCGTCCGCGTTGAGCTTAGAATACCAGAGAAACCTAACATTTTCCCGGGATAAAAAGTATCCTATATGTTAAACCAGGTTATAAACCAAATTTCATACAAATCCGTTGTCGTTTTTACGAGATCCATACATTCATCCTTGCAAACTTTCATATTTACTATACTTGTAGGATAAATTGTATAGATACCTCTATATTTGAAGAGTTTACATTTATACTTAACTTGGACTTGGAAGGGATTTAAAATTGAAGCGAATTAATAAGAGTGCAAAGACAAGCCTCGTAACAGATTACAATAAAAAGCAATGAAACCAATCCGCAGATGATTCTTGTTCAAAGTCAACATTACACTGCTCTCGAACCTCGAGCGGGATTTCAAAACAATCCAGTCAAAGCAAAGGTCGTTAGTCCATCCATCAGCTAACAGGGAATAACTGGATAATCCCTTTTGGAGCGTTACCCAGAGTCTGGCCACCCCTCGTTAATCCCAACGGCTGCCGTTCGCAGCTTGTTTGTTTAAAACAAATGGATTTGTTCTAAATGTTTAAACAAAAACAGAACCGTCTACGACTTTAGTGTAGGTAAGCTTACGCTCTGAATTACAACAATATATTTTAAGGTTGAGTTGATAACAAAGCGGTAACGCAGAGTCACTCTGCCTCGTATTATTCGGTGTGGCTTTTACAACAACTTCATTTAGACACTATTTATCATATTCACTGTCATACCTCCGAGGTGTTACTTACTCCGCGTAACAAACGTTTTAGGAATCTAAAACCTTTGACAAATGTGGAACTTGCTTTTGCAAATGATATTTTAATAACGGCTACCATTTAAATTCTTGCGACTCCGATCAACAAATAATTGACATTCTTGGTTTGACTCGGACGCTTTCATCCGCTCAAATTATTCTTTTCATCGGAACTATATTTATGGATCATAATTTATGTTACTACTAGCTGTTACCCGCGACTTCATCCGCATTTGTTTAAATAATCTATTTCATTGTCAAAATTTTATTTCGATCCGTTCAGCCGTTTACAAACTGAGTTACTTTCGTATTTATAACATAAGTATGGATGTGAGAGATTTGAAAGTAAAAGCAGAAGACGTTAAAATAACGATATTTATATTTACTCAACTTACTTATCTAAACGAGGTAACAATATAATGCTTAATGTTGATAATTTATACGGGAGTTACTTTCAGGAGTCATTGCCCGGAAAACATAAAAGCTTTTAACTTTAGTTCCGTACGCCCAGAGCAATATCTGAAGCGGTTGAAACGACATTAAAATGGATACCTGGCCTTTGAGACGGCAACATTGCATTATAATATACAGTCATTCAGGCACCTTAATAGTACGTACATTAAGTTAATTAAAAAATATATTGTATTATTTTAGTGAAATATATCCTACCTACTCTGCATAGTATAAAACAAAGTCGCTTACCGCTGTCTGTCTGTCCCTATGTATGCTTAGATCTATAAAACTACGCAATGGATTTTGATGCGGTTTTTAAAAGATAGAGTGATTCAAAAGGAAGGTTATGTATGAATTATTTGTGTTTGGTAGGTATTTAACTTATATGGCTAACGCTTGCTGTGCGAAGCCGGGGCGGGTCGCTAGTAATATTATAAATGTGAACGTTTTTAAGGATGGATGCATGGATGATTGTTGCTCAATCAGGTAAAAAAAGCTCAACGGATTTGTATGGGCACACGTATGGTTTATAACCTGAATTAACACAAAGGAATTTTATCCCGGGAAAATGTTAATATCCCGAGAAAATATAAGTTCCTCTGGGATTCTAAGTTCAACACGGACGAACGCTGGCAGAAACTAGAACTTCAACAATAACATCTGAACAAGATAGCTTATTTGTAGCGGTGAGGTAGCTACATCGCTCTTAATCTTTTAACGGTATGAACAACCAAAAATTCGTTTAATTTACCCGGGAACTTAAGAGCAGTTTTCACTTAACGTCAAGAACCCGACAACTATTAATCTTGGGGATGTTTCCCAAAACAATTTATTACGATGGTAGGATAGCTGCGGGCTCTACAAATTGGGACGTGGAGATTAAGGTGGGTCAGAATAATAATATAACATTCCAAAACGTTAACAAATGATCGAATGCCATTGTGTTCCATGCGTGAAACTGTGTATTGTGGCCGTTACAAAGGCTCACGTTTGATGGACACAGGGTAACTCGGGTAAGTTGAAGGAGCGGGCGGTTTCCCTCCCCGTGAGTGCCTTTGTCTTTGTTGGAGTTTTCTCATACTATTGGCATTTGACAAGTCATGCATGCGTAATTAAAGTTCAGTGCGCTATAAAACTTTCCGGATGAAACCGCGCGCTCATCCATTCGCCACGAGTGTAGTGTTTCAGTCATTTTGTGAATTAATGGCCAAAACTTAACCTCAGGGGCAGTCGAAGAATGACAGAGCAATAACTATTTTAGTTAAAGCTTTATACCTAGTACTTTTAAGCTGCATATTGACACAATCTATAGTAAAACGAATGTTACAGAGGTGAAATTTGTTTGTTTGTATTCATGGGATAGTCTGTGGAACTACTGAACCGATTTCTAATTGTTATACTTTATAGTTTCAAGGTAGGCAACGCGCAAGGCTACCCATGTTATTGTAAGCGCCTATAGACTACGGTGACCGCTTATGATCAGGTGGGGTCATCATTTTAGGGTCGGCAACGCGCGAGTGATACCTCTGGTGTTGCAAGCGTCCATAGGCTGCGGTAACCGCTTACCATCAGGCGGGCCGTATGCTTGTTTGCCACCTTAGTGGTATAAAAAAAAAAAGTGGGCCGTATACTTTTTTGCCACCTTAGTGGTATAAAAAACAACATTTATACTAAGGCAATGTATTTGGCAATGGCTATTTCTACGTGAGCGCAAATGCTTGTGATGTATGAGTAGACACCTTACTTCTTACCATTTATACCATAAAGTAGCAAACAATAAGTACATCATCGTACGTCATCGTCATCGTACAAACCACCATACCTACGTCACATTGCTATTTCGTCATCTAAATACAAAGCTTATTATAACCCTAAATTAACGTAATAAACGTGTAAAAGGCAGCGGGAAGAAAATTCATCTAATAATATTAATTACGTTAGCTTAAGTAATTTACGAGCAGTCAGTAACGAAGCTAAATATTTCATTTTAACGCTTTAAATTAGCTTAGCAAACCTCTCAACCGGTATAAAAGCCGTATAAGAGAACTCTCATACATAACATAGATACTTTATTTATAAATATAATATGTAGGTATCATAATTGTACGTCATCAATCGTATTAAAATTGAAATTGTTATTATGAATAGGCATGTATGAAAAGGTTTGTGAATATAAAAAGAGCAAAGCAGGTGTGCAAATCAACAGTGAAATGGCACTCTATACCTATCTCAAAACTATGGGACATATAATTATGTTTGTAACTTTGTACCGAGTGAAATTATATTGGATTAGCGACCCGCCCCGGCATATAAACCTTCCCCTTGAATCACTTTATCTATTTAAAAAAACCGCATAAAATCCGTTGCGTAGTTTTAAAGATACATTGGGAGGGACAGACAGACAGCGGAAAGCACTATTTATACTATGTAGTGATACCTACTAATTGATAATGGCTAGGATTCGATTCGTTTTTGACAACAGATGCAGCTTGTAGAATCCTTCCTCTCATTTATTATCATCTTAATAGAAAACCATTTATATAACTCAGGACCGACTGGACAGATTTTAATTGTCTCTAATATATTGGATTCGTCTCCGCCTCGGATATCAGAATAACTATTAAATGATCGGTAAAATTATCATATATTTTTTATAATTGTCTTTCAAACTTTTAAGTGACAAAGTCTCTAATATTAAAAAGAAAGTCATTAATCATAAACAAAGGTAATTCTGATTGTGATCAAAAAAATGAAATAGAAACTTCATTTGGCTTTGACCAACCTTTCAGAGTTAATCAAATGAACAATCTCACAGTTCATAGCCCGTGAATTAGCAGCACATTTTATGTAACAAAGAAAACTTCAAAGGGGGCCTGAAAAGGAACGAAGGAATTTGTAAACAAATTGCAAGTAGCAGATTAACTTTATTAGCAGAAACTGACTTAACCTTTTTAAATTCAAGGGCCTTTTGAAGGAAAATTTCAATTGAAAAGAACACCCTTTCGTGGGTCAAAATCAACGATATCTACCAAGTACCACGCAATAGGACTGAGCGATCGAATAAATTCCTTTGATCCATAAAGATACATGGCATTGCGGTTCAGAAACCAGACGATATTCATAATCGCAATGACAGTGTAACGTGTAACGTAATCGATGGTTCAAATCATAGTACCTACCTGTGTACTAGAGAAACATATAAAAATGTGAGGAATCATTCTTATTATGTAGATGCTTTCATTTCAAGTTTATGTAGATATCTAATTATAAGGCACGTAGTACTGAAATATTGCTGAAATTAGTTTTTGTGAACGCCACGAACCACAGTAAACTAAATTAAGCATTTAAAACACCCCCAACTCTAAATCGTTAATAAATCACAGCAAAGCTACGAGAGTATTCTCGTATAAGCAATGAAGATAAGAACTATGCTTAAATTTGTGGTCCCATTGTACCACTGAAAATTATGATTAATTTCAAAGGGGCGTTCGGGACCACGGTCTTGGTCCCAATTGCTCCGTCAAAAATATTTATTAAACGTAAAGTGGCTTTTGGGAACGTGCTCCAGTCCTAAAAGCCCCCCCACTTGAAACAAAAAACACAATCATAATCGGTTCATCCTTTAAGCTATGATGCCACAGACATCTAGTGAAGAGTTCGCCACATCACAGATACACACATTAAACTAATAAAACCCATCTTTTTGGGGTTAAAGATAGCAACGAATACCTTCTTCTTCATCTTTTTATAGCTTTACTTGGAAAAAACAGAATCTGTTATCCTCTTGACTAGAGTATATGGATAGACCAGAATATTAACACAATAATAGGAATTTTCAATGAAAAGCAATGATATATTCTAGGAATATAGGCATTTAATATGAACGCTGTAAATAGCATTGAAAATTAGTACTAATAAAGTGGGTTTTTCCGTCTGTTTGTTCGTAACCGTTTCTGTGTACCAAACGGATTTTATTTCTTTCCATTTCATGGGAACCCCTTGTTTACTTAACGAAAGTACTAGATTATTCTCTAAAGTGTCAATTACATTCAGAATAAAGAGCAACATAATTGTTGAATAATGAGTGGTAAATTTGAACTTCATTAGGGCCTAAACTGAATAAATTTATTTTGATTTTGAGTAGGTACTGACGGACTTCTGAACAATTCTTTGCTCCCATTGGTCCTTCGACCAACGGTTTAAATCCACACGCAAACATCGGAGACGTTTAAATACAAAGTAATGTTAAGATGAAATCATAAACTGTAAAAAAGAAAAGTTTATGCACGCTCAGTTAAACAGAAACTCAATAAATACACGTCTCGGTCTTGGTTGGAACTTGTAACCGTGGATTTAGGAAAACCAGGCGTTCAATAACCGAGCCGTCCCAAGGAATAATTGGTTATTCAAATTTAACGATGGAAAAACCGCAGTTTGGAAAACGATCTCGGCCATGCAAACACCTGCGCCGCAGTGGAACCTTTTTAACATAAACGCGTATATACCTACGTATTCCAAGTAAATGTTCTTCAAACAGTGTATTGATATTGGGTTATTTTCAAGATCCCTTGAGGTGCATTCAAATCATAGCTCGGATAGGATTCCATTAACATTCAGATTCTATCTTAAAGAAACCTTTTTATGAAGTCTGAACCAAACAGCCAGATGCATTCCTCAAATACTAATTTTGTAATTAAATGTAATTAGACATGTACACGTCTCATAATTACGCGTACGCCCTAAATAAACCCTCAAATGTATATTGCCCGCAATAAAATTACAACACACGGTAGTAAAAAGCCGAATTCGAGGGTTTCGTGAAACAGGGCACATCCTAGCAAATTACACAGGCATGCCGTGAAAAGAATTTTAATGATATTCGTAGAACCGTCGACTGGCTTTGTTCGCTCGGTAACTTTTACAACCGAGTGCTTCTAAGGTACATACTTACCTAAGTCGTAAAACATCTCGAATATTTATTTCGATTTACTTGAGACAGTAAATACTTTGTAGGGTTCATGAACCGTCGTCGGGGTATGGACGAAAAATAACATTAAAATGATCTACATCACTATAAAATTAAATCAACCTGCAATTCACGAATAACTTTAAACGCATTGTCTAGATTTCTACATTCACTGGCTTATAGTAACTACCTACAAAGGTATCTGTCTGTGACACCTATTTTAACGAAAAAGAAAAGCAGATATTTGAAAAAAAAATTACAATACCTCCATGGGATGAGAATTAATGGGTTCATACTATTCTACTGATGACTAAAAAGGTAGGACTATACGTCCTAATCGCGTTTGATCAAATCAACACTGATAAACAAATCTGAAATAATTTGAGATCATTATATGTATATATCATAAAAATCTTTGATTTTATTTATTTACTAGCTGCCCGCCCCGGCTTCGCTCGTGTGGACAATTTTTTTTTGCATTTATGGGGATGAAAAATAAATGTTGGCCGATTCTCATAGATACCGGATAAGCACAAAAAATTTCATCAAAATCGGTCAAGCCGTTTCGGAGGAGTATGGCAACGAAAACTGTGACACGAGAATTTTATATATTAGATTAGTATAACCACATCATACATATTCACACATTTGATATGATTTTGATAAGGTCTCAGGGAAGTTTAATATTTCTTTAACGAACTATTTTGAAACCTTATTCCTTCTTTAAGTCATGGTATAATATTCTTCACGCGGCAGAAGCATACAAACTGGTTATAAATGGTGAGCCCACAGCCGCGTAACGGGAGACAGTTTATAGCAAAGCAATCTCCGACTTTACACGTCTAGCTTATTTGTCGCTCAAAATGCCAACAAACCTGAAACCAAATCACCTGCAGGTAAACGAAGCGAGCGCGCACTAGATAGGCATGTAATCCAATTCTTTTCCCATTGCCCGCACACTATTGCATTACACGTGAGTCACGCTGTGACACCTACTACTTACTACAGACACAACAAAGCTTTTAAAAGATAGCACGTACAATGAAAGAGACTCGGTATTGAACAATTTCAGCGATTAAGCATGATTAGCCATTGATGAATCAATTTAACAAGGCGTTTGCTTTTATCAATTGTAATCCCTCGACTAATGAGATCAAATCTCAATACGTCTCCCTGTCAAATTAACAACGAATTGCGGACCGCTAATGCTCTATGTCATTAAGGAGCAATTAATCAAAAAACGGGTAATGGAAACCATTGAAAAAATGAGACATTCAAACCCTGATAAATGTCGTTAGAAGGGAGGGTGAGAAAGCCAATATTTATTTGCTGTAAGAATATCTGCCCCTAATAGGCTGTACTGTAATATTCACATGCTCTGCACATACCTACTACTTGATAACTGCCTACACCACTGACTATAACAAGGTCATGGGGTCTAGTACAATATACACGGAAATAGTGTCCGAACCTAAATGTAAATTATTGTAGAAATCTAAAACACTTAAAATTTGACTTTATCTAATTTGCGCATAGTTGAATTTTGCTTGCGAAAATTCAACTATACAGTCGACCAATCAGGGCTGTCGCATTTTGGAGTGTTTTAGCTGGAAACACTTTTGAGCACAGATCCGAAGTCATGTATTATTAGGTCAAAGGCCTACACCACCAATTTTAGTTATGATATTATACACATATGGTCTACTTAAAATGTTAGAACTTAAATTGAAACAACGATACCTGACTGCTTCACCAGGTGTTGTTGTCAATTCAATACATAATGGTGCCAATTCTGTTGTTCAAAATTACAAAATTTAACTAATTTGACAGGTCTTAATAAATGCCATTCTCACTTAACTTATTTGACAGGTCTAAAAATATTGCTGTCCTTATTTAACCCTACAAATGAGAAAGGGATAGCAAGACTTTTAGACCTGTCAAATTAGTTAAGTTTAGTAATTTTGAACAACAGAATCAACACCAATATCTATCAAGCTTAAAGGCATACCATACTATTCTTTATCAAGAATCAAAAAGTGGCACCTGAGAATAACTGGCAAGAAACTTAGTGCTGTCTTTTTCTTTGTAAAATGATAATATAATTTTATAGGAAACCAAAATAAAAACCAGATAATTTGTTCATATGTGCAAAGGATACTGCCCAGTTTGGTAATATTGAAACAATAATATACATATTACTTTTCTTAATTAAGGTTTTTTCTTTTTTTTTTGTTTACCACTAAGGTGGCACACAAGCATACGGCCCACCTGATGGTAAGCAGTCACCATAGCCTATAGCCGCTAGAAATAGCAGGGGTATCACTAATGGGTTGCCAACCATTTTGTTGATGAGGACTCACTGTGCTAACAGCATTACTACTAGCCCAGCATATCCTCATGGAGCACTGGCAACCTTACTTACCGCAGAAACACAAAACTACATCAAGTAATGTTATTTCTCTGCGGTTTTCTGTAAGATGGAGGTACAGTCCCCAGTCGGACGCTCCAATTTTAATGGGAAATCCCAAAACGCCCTACCTCTCTTTAAAAAGTGCAGTCTCTAGTCACGGCGCATGCATTATAGTGAGTGAAGGAAACCTGCATATTTCTGAGAATAAATTCAAGGATATAAGTATGTAGGTAGTGCCTAAGAGACGGCAACAGAATCACCATCTGTCACATTGGGAGCAAATAATTTATGGTCAATAGGTGTTGTAAGGCTTTGCCTTCCTCTTGGGAAACCCTTGTGGGATGCCAGTGAAGATAGATTATGTCTTTGCTCGCTTAATATCATCATATCACATCACATAATATGGGCTGCCTAATGGTAAGCAGTTACTTCAGTAGCTTATGGACAAGTAAGGCACCAGTATATAGGACTAATAGCAAAATCTTTATGCTCCTATATGGTGCTCGTAGCATATTGCCTAGAAATCTCCAGATCCACTGTTTAAGGCCATCGCAACAACTGACTGAGTAATTTACTTTAAGTAACTAACTGAACATGCACTAACAACAGTGCAAAGGAGAAATTGCTAGATGTGATAGATTATACTTTTGTGGGCACAACATTATGATTACTGTGTAAGGTAGTTCAGATTATTATCTTTATTATAAAATATTATTAGACATAGCATGTTTTGAGTTAGCAATGACAGTGATGCTGCTGGATTGCAGCTATCTAAAGGCTCTGATAGACTGGCTTGCCAATTTCTTTATTAACAAAAAAATGGAACAGAGCTTATTGAGTTGAATTATTGTACATATTTGTTCTGGGAATGTAGCCAGGAATTCGGAATTGATACAATTTATAACAAAATACATGAATAATCCATGTAGTGGTAAGGAGCTTCAATGGTCAATAGCCAAAGATAAACGATCCATTCTCTTATTTTATAAATGGGTCGGCCGCTTACAACTCCAATAGCGTATAGGTAACACATAAGCCTTCCTTATGTTCAGAAAATCGTAGCTAAATTATCCAATAAAACATAACTTTTATAATATCGATCGGCTGTGTTAGTGTCAAGCAAAGATACTTTCAAATATGTTTTGTACTCACGAGAACTCGGGAGCTCAGGGAAAATCACCACTCAGCAGTTTTGGCACTAGTCTGCAGCAAATGAGGCAACGAGTACAACCACATAACACTTCAAAATTTTCAGATCTCTTGTTTTCTTTATAATCAATCAACGCAAATCACAGAAACAAATTATACAAAAAACGAAACGATATACTCGACTAGACACCGACAGACAGATACATCGATGGCGCTACTGTAGAATTTTATTTAGTTGTCAAAGTGACAAAGAACCATACACTAAAAATTACCATAGACATTTCATGAACATTGCCATATCTGAAAAAATACACGTATTGTCGAAAATGATTTTGACGACGTTAAATAGACGTCACGTTCTTCTTCTTCTTCTTCTTTCTAAGTATGGCAATCAATCCCTTCAGGGACTATTTTTGCCAGTGTCGAGTGTTAGAGAATTTTCATGTTGCAAAATTTCTCGTGTTTGCCGCATTAAAATGCCTAGTGTCATGCATTCTAACGCCCAATGGAGTTTCTGGAGACAACCCACGACAGTAGCAGATCGTAACACGCCTTTAGATTAGAGGTAACCTATTGACCAAAATGATAAATCACTTAACCCAAAAGTCGTATTATGGCATTATTTCCAATGCTCCTATAAATCAGTCACTAAATGAAACTTTACTGCACATATCGACACCAAAAATACACATTAAAGATCACTATAACACAATTTACGACACACTGGAAATCAAAGTTACACAACGATTGATTTTCCACTACCAATTTTAAAGGGGTTTTCGGTTACTTGGCTGGGTGTGTTTCTGAGCTTTATCGATTGTACATCGATTGCCTCAGATCTTATATTAATAATTATTTATTTATAATAATAATTCTTATTTATTTCCACTCAAAAAATGTACACCGTTAAGACACAAGTAATGTAGGTAAATGTTACAATGGGTAGCGAGTGGGACCACTCCTTAATGCACGGGTGGATTCGACATGGGATAGGCCGTTTGGGCGGTCACCTATCCACCTAGTAGTAAAAGTAAGTTTGCCTAACTTCCCAGCTTTATATAATCAAAGCTTCCCAGATCAAACGGCATGCACACTAATAAGTATAACCTAATAAAGTGAACAATGTTGTATCAGTAATAATAAAAATACTTACACATTTTTAAGGATCATTAATAAAAACCACTTAATATATCAAATATTTGAATTTTCTTTTCACAAAATATGTAATAAAAATATTTTATTCTTTATTAATTCATTCGCTTATAAATAATTTAATAATGTTTCTTATGGCACTGTTATAAATACATTTTGATAAAGTACACAAGAGAGATTAAATTTTGAACCTTTCCTTTGAACACAAATATAATTCTTTGGAATGTATGAAGAATTGAGCTATTAATTTATTATTACATTCACAATTCAGGCAAAATCTACACCAGTATCCAGTAGATCTCTAATAAGAACGGTTGCTTTCCTTGGCAAGATGCGCAATAAATGTCCCAAGTATAATAAATGCTTAGGCACCGAAACTTCAGGATAATTTCGACGCACGCTCTCGATGATCGACGTAGCTGCCTTACTAGGAGTGATGGTCCCGAAGTAACTTGGTATCCTATATATGGGAGCAAAGGTTATAATTATATATATTTCTTATCTAAGCAATGTATGCTTCGCATGGCAACTAACATTAGGGGGTTCAAGCTGCATTTCTTAATGGAAAAAATATTAATGTAATAGCTTCTGCCCGCGACTACGTCCGCGTTGAGCTTAGAATCTCAAAGGAACCCAAAATTTTCCCAGAATAAAAAGTATCCTATGTGTTAATCCAGGCTATAAATTATCTGTGTTTCAAATTTCATCCAGATCTGTTGAGTAGATTTCGCGTGAAAGAGTAAGAAACATCCATCCATTCATCCATACTCACAAACTTTCGCATTTATAATATTAGTAGGATTATATATATTTGAAGCAAGGTCCCATTAAGGTCTTATGGAGGCTGAAGCTAGTAGTTAGTAAAAACTAAAAAGGCAGATGATCGGCCTTTTTACTAACTACTAGCATAGATTTATAATTCTCCTTGTTTATGTGTTATTGTTTTTTTTACATATCTATATCCTTTAATGAAATATTCATGTTACATAGGTAAATGAAATGTAACTTAAATATATTTCTTTTGTTTTTAAAGAATCAAGTTCTCAGATTCTTTTCAGCTAAAAACGACTTTCCGAAACCGGAGGTACATTCTGACGATTTGAACTACTAATTAGTAAAGTAAAAAAAATAATTAAAGATAACTTTGATTTTGAGTTTGACATATAGTATAAGTTTTGGTAACCTAAGCATTAAAAAAATAAATATTACCTGAGCCGGATATCAGTACTGTCATCTCCAACAATGAACGGATAGATGTGTGTCAGTGTGACATGTACGCCATCTATCTTGTTGATCCTTAGGTCTTCCATCAGCGACTCCGCCAAGCCCTGCACTGCGAATTGGGCGACGCTCAGCGGCATGTGGTCTTTGATATAGCTGAGGCCTGCTACAGAAGTGAGAGCCACTATGTGCCCATGGTTCTTGGCCTTCATGTCTGGCAAAAACTGGTCAATAAGCTGCAAAATATAACATTCAATATTTACTATGCTTTATTTGTATCACTAAGGTGGCAAACAAGCGTACCCCCTGATGGTAAGCGGTCACTGAAGCCTATGGATGCTTGCAACACCAGGGGTGCGCCGGTGCCGACCCTCCAAAAATCTTATACACCCTTCTTGAAGAACCCGACTTTAGGATATCAGTTCAGATTTAAATAAAGACATCACTACAACAAAGAATTGTGGTATTCCTTAAGAAAGAAAAATGTAGACAATTCTTGCCGTCATTACTCATCAGAGTTGCAATTATGAGTAATCAGGAACACATGATGTGATTGGGATAGTCCATTTATATACTGATCAAGACAGAAATTCTATATGTAGTCACTGCAAGTTTATCAAAACTACACCTTACCCAGAAATAAGAAGTGAGAGTCAGATCCAAAGTATCATGTATATCCTGTGGTGGTTGAGTCAGCAAAGACCGCGGACTGGGAATCCCACAGCAATAGAACATCATGCTAACAAAACCCAAATCCTTTTTTACTTGTACTGCTAATGCTCGTACGTTTTCTCTCCTCGTGATGTCACAGAGGTAATTGGCGGCAGATCCCCCACGGTTCTTGATTATTTCAACTGTGTCCTCGTTTGAAGACTTGTTTTTGTCGACACAGAGTACTATTGCTCCTAGGTCTGCAAGTTGAATGGCGATTTCACGGCCCACTCCTCGGCCGGCGCCAATGACCTGAAGTCAGAAAGAAACATAATTGAATTCCAGGAAAGCTATGTTTTAACTGGATATAATGGACTGAGTTAAAAAATAATGTTGACTGACCATTTGACTGTTTGCTACATGGTAATCTACTTAATAACCTTAGCCTTACATCCATTAGCCTGATTAGCTTCCTGCCTTTCCATTAATTACTCTTTGTATAGGGAAAATACAACTGGAGCTACCCAACCAGTAATTGTATCTCCTTAGGGAAGACTGTAGTCAAACAATATCACACTGGTTTAGTGTTGTTTCTGCAGTGAGTAAGGTTTCCAGACCTGAAGTTATATTGCAAAGTTAGTAAGAAAACAATGCAGTGAACTTTGCAACAACCTCTACCTGATACTGATACCTCTGCTATTGCTAGCATCCATCGATTGTGGTGACCATTTTCCATCAGACAAACTTCTCCTTTGTAATTTAAAATTTAATTAATGAAAATAAACATAATCTTTACTAACACTATAAAGAGAAAACATTTGAATTATTGTTTGTAATTAATATACTCCAGAAAAATGGAACAATTAAAAAAATATTTCAACATTAGAATGCTGTATTATCACTAAGTAACATAAGTTAACTATATGATAATGATACGCAGGCAAAGTCACAGGGAAACAGTTAGTATGTAATATAATCCTTACCAGGGCAGTCTCCAACTGCACAGACTTCATTGGTGGAGGTCTGAAGAGTTCGTACACAGCTTGCATGGTGGCACAGGTTGCATTAAACACAACCCAAACAATGTCCACCATTAATATACATAGGGAATACAGCCGGAGCAACAATCTGATGGGGAACATTAGGTTGAGGAATGACCCCATAAATGTTTGTACTTGGTTTTTTTCCTGCAAATTATTGAATAAAGGTGCTAATTAATATTGTTTTTGTCCTACCCCCACAGTTACAAGCAATATTCTTTCAACAGAATTGTTAGCTCAATTAAAATTAAAAATATTTTTCCAACATCAATTTAAAAAATGGGAGTTATAATAGTGATACTGTGATATGAACCTACGCTATGTAACCTATTATCTCCCTAAATTGTTGTACCTCGAGTTTTGGTTTGGTTGGTTGATACTTAAGTTTGAAACAAAAGAAATATTATATACATACAGAGTAAATATTATAATCATAACAGAATATTTATCTTACCATTTGTTTTATACCTAAATACACCCAATTTTTATAATTATGTATACACTTAGCCTTCTACAGCATAAAAAAAACAAAGTTAAAACAAGGCAACTACATACAAAATGATTGACGATTGAAGGACAAGGATTATTAAAGGATCTAGATTAATCTGTATCTTGAGATTAAAAATTATGATAACTTTGTTGGACAACGCACGTACCTATCAAGGGTAAAAATAACAAGACGGCAATCTTTCTTAGTTTTCCTCTTTATTGAACACCAGCGTATGCGCATCTTAAAACACCGAACTATCTGATCTGACAGCTGACTGACAGATTCGAAGGCATCATTATTATTTATTTATTTAATGGCAACGCAAAAAAGTGAAGCATCATTAGTAATCGAAACATTGAAAAATACATCAATTTTATAATTCATATTAGAAGTGTTTTATTAATATTTTTTGTAACAACAAAACGCCTGAATGTAAGATGACAGAACCGATAGGAAGAAAATAAAGAAGTTAAAAAAAACAGCTCACATGATGTACGCACTGTTTGGAGCAAATAAGGTAGATTCGCGTATCGCCATCCCTAGATACGTCTGCTGTGTCTACGGACGGACAGTGTCAGATAAGTCAGCCTGACATGACCGTAGGTTGACTTTGTTAAATTCATTGTTGTGTTGTGGTCGTTCATTTAAGTTGTTTTTGTGTATTGTTCAATCATTACATTACACTTCTTTAGTTTCTTTACAGTTGAGTCTTTTGTATTATTTTATTACTTCTACTTGTTGAAGGCAGAGTGCGACTCACAGATAAAACACTTAGTGCGACTGGTCAATAAATAAATGTTTTTTTCTAAAAAGCAGCCAGAACGTTAAAGCCATCAATGAAAACCGCAATAGTTTTTATAGCTTTCTTTCAGCAAAATCAACATGGCATTCGTTTACCAAGGAGATCAAGACCTAGAAGCTAAAGCGAAAAAAGGTACATTTTTATTTTTAATACATTAAAATGAATTCTTTTACATTAAAAAAAATAACCTATTCGTAATTACTTCCAGCCGCGGAGCGGATATCAGAGAACATGCACATAGTAGCGAATGAACCATCGTTAGCTCTGTACAGGCTGCAGGAGCACGTGAGGAAAGCCTTGCCACCGATGGTGGAACGCCGTGTGGAGGTCACCAAGTTACAACACGAACTGCAAGGGCGGTGCTATGACGTTGAATATGCCTTGAGGTGAGATGTTTGATTTTTCTAGTCTTCTTTAAGGTGGTACATTTTATGTTTAGGTATATTATTTACTGTACTAATTCAGTTATGGTACCAACAGATACCTTTTCCATTATATAGTGTACACCATATAAGTACCCTATCTCTTACTCCATTCTGAAGTCCCTACCTAGGTTGTCTAGTAGAGATCACATCTAGTGATAAGGCCAACATTTGTACCAATAAGAATAATTTATTCTGTTTCTGTTATAGTTTATTACAATAAAGAGTTATCTATCTACAGGTGCTCAGTCAGGTGCCTCCAATGTAATGAGATCCCATGGAAACCCCACTACATCCTACATCCTACCTTATTATGTTTGGATGTGATTATGAATTGTGCTTAGGCTTAGAAAAGCAAGGGACCGGGTTTGAACCCAAACCCATCAGATTACAGGGCATCACTAAACCTCACAGGTTTATTCTCTGCCATTTTTAATATCTTTCAGAATTTTAAAAGGGAAAAAAAAATTATGACAAAATTGGCACTGTATGAATGGGATTGTACCTTGTGATTGTAAAGTCCTGCCAAATAATGTTAGCCCTCTGGATCTACTGTAAAACTATGAAAGCATATTGTGCATGAAAATATGTGTAACAAAATATAATTCTCATTTCCAGTGCAGTGAAGTCCATGGATGCCGCAGCAGCCAGCTTCAAGAATATACAGGAGATGCTGAAACAATCAATATTTTTAAAACAACAGCTTAAATATGAGGAGGCTAGGCGAAATAAAAAAGATACCAATTCTGTTTACAAACGTCTCTCTGCTCACATTGTGTTAGACTTGCCAGATTTGTCAGAGTTCTCTATGGTCCGGGAGACCACTAATAGAATAGAGAACATAATGGCGCAAGCTAGGGGCTCCTCAAACGAACTACACAGATCACATACTACTCTACATTAGCATGTTCAGTGTAGGGCAATATGATCTACAATCATAACAATGATTTGATATTGGGGGCCATTAATAAAATTGTATCAGTGAGTTCATAGTTGGAAAGTATCCTAAGCAGATGTGTGACTCATCATAAGTGGAATGAGGACTGCCACTTATGATGAGTGTTTGGGTTAACCAATCATTATATTAGTATCAGGAGGTTAGGAGGTACAGCACATTACACGTCTAGTTGGATGGAACTGATCATTTATTATAGCAATTTGAGTCAGAACCATCATAGTCTCGCGACAATGGAACGCGGTGCGGATTTAAAGCGGGCCGCACGAGCTGTAAACCAGTCACACGACGCGCGTGCGGGACCCGCGTCACTCTAGATTCACAAGCTCGGCCCCACAGAGTACATAACCACTACGGTTTCTCGGCCCGCACCGTTCCATAAGAATAGGTAAGCCAGGTACTTATTCTTATGACCGTACCCACGCTGCGTTCCGGCTTGGTAACGCCTTTGATGACAGAAGCTTTGGTAGGACTTTCCAAGATTGTCGTTTTGAATACTATAATGTTATTATAGATCGTTTTTATTGCTATACCATCTGTTAAAATCCTAAGAGTTAATGGACACATAATATCCATTTACGTCTGTAAAAGTATTGAAATTACTAACGCCTTTACAAAACCTATTAGCAACGATGTAACAACAAACAAATATTTATTTATTTTCGAACAGTCTTCAGTAGTCGTCGTAAGTAGTTCGTAGTCGCTTTGAGTGGTAGCGACCCGCCTCGGCTTCGCACTGGTCCATTATATAAAAAAAACCTTCATCAGGATCACTCCCAACTATTACTGAAAACGTCATTACACTCCGTTGCATAGTTTAAAAGATCAAAGCGTACAGACGGGAAGTGACTTTTTTATACTAAGTTAAGATGTATTTACCGAAATCACCAGCGGTTCGGAAAAAAGCCACCTGAGAAGAACCGGCAAGAAACTCAGTGCTCTGTTGTTTCATGTAACAATTTGTAACAAAATTCTTCTAGACATTAGTAGGAAATTACAAATATCAAATCGAAAGCTACCAAGTATATTATGTACTCCGAGATTCAGGTATTTGATAGTGCTTAATTTTACCTATGTAGTTATATTAATCTGCGTTTGCTTTCCTTTAGTCGCTAGATGGAACGAAGAGAAACTGCTAAATGCTATGCCTTCTCCATTCCCCATAGTCCCGCTTTATGTATTTTCTCGCGGTCACTGGTGGGACTAAGTTCTCAAGAATGAGGTGATTAGATAATAGCATAGATAATATTTGTAACAAATCGTTGCCTAATAACTGGTGTTGGTATTTATTTGTCCATGTATTAATCTCTAACTATTAATATTCTTACAGTATTATTTAACTAATCTATAGTATTATAGTCTGAATTAAATATTATTATGTGTATTAATATGTATTTCTTTATTTAACTAAATAATACTACCGTTCTTCGCGCTTCAAAATTTATTGAATGCGCATTTAAATGCAATAAAACACAAATACACAACTTAACGTAATGAAACACACACATTGCTTATAAATAACGAAACATACTTAAACCAACCAAACTTATTTCTTCTAACATGCAATTAACCAAGGTTTCATTGTATTTCGTCGTATAAAGTAACACTTGCCTTGAATAAAATTAAAAATAATACACGGTTGTTAAAATCAAGCTTATTTGCAGTACTGCCCGCGACACCGTTTGGAGCAGAAAAAAAAAAATCTGTGTGAAATGAACATAGGACCAAGCTACAAAACCGTGGGTTTTCCCATCAACATTGGAGCCGCGCGACTGGGCACTGTACCTTACAGAAGACCGCAGTCAAATAACACTACTACTACACTACTTTGATTTAGTGCTGTGTTTCTGTACGAGTAGTAATGCTGCTAGCACAGAGTCCTCATCAACAACATGGTTATAGCAACCCGTGTGATATCCCCTGGTATTGCTAGCGGCTATAGGCTACAGTGAGTGCTTACCATCAGATGGGCCGTATGCTTGTGTGACACCTCCTTATAGAACACTCCTTCGTACATGGCAAAACTTGATGAATTTGCGTGCGCATATAACTATGATGCAAATAAATTATTAAATTAAATATGTAAAACTAGATGTGCCAAATCTGCCAGGCGACCTGTGACAGCCAATAGTATATTTTTCTTTACAACCTTTGCCCAGCCTAGGTTATAGGTAAATCTTTTGGATATAATATTTGGTCCCATCCTTTTATCTATTGAATATGACCGACCACGGCAGCTCCTTTAGTCTAGTTATATCGTACTTCTTTTCAAACGGTACTAAGTTATTGAGAGCTTCTTGATCCGGTTTTATATTCTTTTTAGTCCGAAACAGATTCTTAAGGCAGTTGAATGTGATGAACTCGACCACCGGCTTATGTCCGGTCTCGTTGCTGATGATAGAGTTGTAGATGTAGTCTATGGGGATGGCGGAGACTATGTACGAGTACACTTGCCGGTTCGCCGACTTCAGAGCTTCCATTTTCTCGAACACAGTCGCCCATGACAGATCGTGGTCCAAAACTTGTACATTTGCTAGAACCTTCAAGAAAATATTTAAGGCGGTCAGTTTCGAAAAAACATTGTGAGGATGGGACGTTTTGGGATGTAGCCTCATATGTAGGCACCGACAGGTACTTGAGCTAGTATTTTTGAACTACAATCTGATAGCGCTCATCTATTACATCGACAGGTTTGTAAGCGATAATCGCCATGGATAATACCTACATATATAAACAAGAAATAATCACTGCTCTGGAATAAGTGCCTAAACCGATTCTTTTAATCATTTAGAAATTTAACAATACACTACTCTTTAATGTCAAGGGTCGGCAACGCGCGAGTGATACCCCTGGTGTTGCAATCGTCCATAGGCTACGGTGACCGTTTACCATCTGGTGGGCCCTATGCTTGTTTGCCAACTTAGTGGTATAAAAAAATGTCTATGATAGGACCAACCTCCGAAGTGTCATTGATGGTGAAGTTGGTGAAGTGATCGCCAAACATTCGTGTGACGTCGACGTCGTCTTTGAGGTGAACGACCACCGTGTACCCCTTGTCGCTGTATCGCTCCACGAACTTGTCGACGGTGTCCAGGTCGAAGATGGCCCCGTCCACCAGGATAGCCAGCCGGTTCGTCACCGGCATGTGACTTTCCACACTGAATTCACAAAAAGCTATAGCTAATATTCAATGAGTCATGACCCATTGAATTTTTTTTTTTATACCACTAAGGTGGCAAACAAGCATACGGCCCGCCTGATGGTAAGCGGTTACCGCAGACTATGGACGCTTGCAATACTCGTGCGTTGCCGACCCTTTAGAAATCTCTTCACACCCTTCTGGAAGGAATATTGCAACCACTGAACCTGTGGCTCTGCCTTATTAAAGATCGCAGCCAAATAACAACACTACTTTGATGTAGTGGTGGTTCTGCAGCGAGTATGCTGTCCGTGAGGATGCCTTATGCTGGCAGTAACGAGACATGTTGGTCCCATTCGTGGCTGGCACAGTGATATCGTTGGCTTGTTACCACCACGGAACACCAAACAATTTTTTTATTATAGGCCGTGCCCACTATTTCGCCTATGCTTACCATTCGAAAGTTGGACGGTTGCAACACCAGAGGTATCTCTCGCGCGTTGCCAACCCTTGAATTATAAAGTTTATATCGCTGGTGTACCTGCTAGAGCTCATGAAGACCGCATGCCCTTGCTTCTTGAGGTAGAAGAGGATGAAGTACATGGCCCGGCGCACGGAGTACTTCTGGTAGGCAGTGCACTCGTCCACGATGATGACGGGCGGCGCGCCCAGCACCGTGGCCGCGAAGTGCAGCCGCGTGCGGTCGTTCGGCATCAGCCGGCATATCGGCTCGTCCACAAACTCCTCTAATTCTTTATTGGAATATAAGCGTCACCTTATGGAGGCCATTTATTTGAAAGATAATTATTATACAAAATGAATGATATGAATGCTATGAATAAAAAAAAAAAAGATATTGGTGCCAATTGTCTTGTTCAATGTTAATTTTTATTGTAAGAAAAATGACAGACCATATAATGACTTAAGAAAAAAAAAATAGAATTACCATTTTCTGATGTGCCAGTACGCGCACACTGCTGAATAGTACAATTAATTACAATGTTCAATGTAAACTAGACTAAAACTAAACTGAAATAATATTAATACCTAATTACCCTATTCTGTTTTTCATTGATACTAAATATTCTAAATTGTGTACCCATCGTCAGGAATTAATTAGATTTGACAGCACTAAGCTAAAATAGTCTTAGCTACCTTTAATTATTATTCTGGTAAAATAGGTGGCAATGGCAAACAGGCATACGGACCGCTATTGTCACATCGCAAGCAAGCTACGACAGCTTATGAACAATTGCAACACCAGGGGTATCTGCAGAAAGCTCTTCACACTCTTCTTAAGGAACTCCATGATGGATCCTTGGATACTCCTTTGGGAGAACTACGTTACGTACGTTGCGTATGGAAAAGTAATAATAAAACGTTCACGTACCCAAAGTATTGATGTAATCATTGAGCATAATTTTCAGTATTCTGTCAGGCACGCCGCGAAGGACCCCAATAAGCTTCAACGCGTCGTACACAGTCATCCAAGGAGGCAGCAACGGGTTGCCGCTGCTCAACGCTATTTGACGAGCGTACTGAAAATATTACCATCCTCATAACTATGTAGACCAAGCAGATATAATTGTGTATTGTTTATTGTTTATTTTACATCTTCGCGAAGTTATTTTTATGAAAAAGTACCTTTGAGTTATAAAATCAATTTACCTCTAGATTTGGTTAAGAAAAATAATTCCTGTAATGGTAATCTATTTCCCTTTGTACCTACAATAAAATCCTAAAGTATCATAATGTTTAAATACCATGTGTGGGTGCAAATTGTTTCGCCAGCGCGACTTAGACCACGCGTGGCCTGAGCTCGGCAGCAGATAGCCAGCCAGCAGTTCGCACAGCAGCAGTCGACCGTGCCTCTTCAAGCCGGACAGAGCTAAGGCTTCCCCTCGCGCCAGCCCCAGATACACGTCATGAATGGCGTACACCTTGTCTTGCTTCAGGGTCAGCTGGCAAGCGAGTAGACTCTCTCCAAAGGTGCTGACCTTATAACCTGCAGCCCAAATTCATCATAACTCACCAGTACCAGTGCAATTCTAGTAATAATATTTGCATCTCTCGACTGTTTGTTGATGCAGCGACTGAAATCGCTTGACTATTTTCTTGTGGGAGATTGTCAAATTACTACGTCACTAGGCTGCGCAAACGTGATAGATATAATTACTAACATTCAATTTTACTGTCTAGAAGGTACGGTGACCGCTTTCTATTCGACGGACCGTACAATTGCTGACCACCTTCGTAGCATATGAAATTTTGAAATTTTCATCATCAATTTGATCATTAGGTATAAACAAACCTATCTCTTAGTTTCACAAATATCACATTTATTATTACATTCACTCAATCTTTGTCTCGTGCTATCTCTTTCACTTACTCTTCTTATTTGTTTTCAACTGCGCCTCCTTTTCCAGCGCATCCTGCATATCCCGAAGCACCCCCGGCGTAAGGTTACTCCTTTTAACCTCTTCAGTTTTCACAAGCCACCGAGCGATGCCGTACATCCATATGCGTTGAAATATTTTGTACTCTATCAGGAGGAGCACAAACAATAATATCAGCGCAGTTCCTACAGTCGCTAGCACTTCATCTATCACTCCATACTCCTGTGACAAGTAGCTCTTCTTCTTGAAACAACTCTGGAGCACACCGCATTTTTCTGGAGACAAATTTCTTTTAAAAGCCTCATATTCGCTGTTATATCGAAGTTATATTTTAACTTATGCTGTGAATATATACTCATAGTGATAAAAGCTCAGACGGACAAGCTCTAACAGAATAAAGGAAAAAATGGTGTTGGCCAGCACTTTCAAATCAACCAAATCTCTATGAAACTCTTTTAATGTGAATGAAAAAAATCTTACTGCAACACTTGTGTAGCATGTTCGCGGAGCATAAGTCCTTCGTCTTGAACATTACGCACTCGCTGTTGTAGAGGAATATCTGCTTGACCTTAACATAGGCGTAGGCAAAGTTGAACTGCGGCGATAGGTGCATCAAAAACCACAAGTAGTACAAAGCGTCGCCGTAGAAGAACTTCGCTATTATTGTCGTTTCACCTATTAAATAAAGTGTTAATTTATTTGATAATAATGTCTTAAAGTTATTTAAAATTGATAGAACCAAACGAGGTGTAAAGGGCAAGGGTGAAATGCGCGTAATACTCGCCTCCGTGAGGGATTTGGCCTATGTTGAAGATATGATATGTATGTAAGCTTGCAGTCCGATTTCAATGTAATTCTGGTAATATTTGAGTTTGCTACAAATTTTCTCTTTACTCATATATATTACAGCTGCAGCTGCAGTTGTAAATGAACCTGATTATGAACTGGATGCATTAAAACATGAAATATTTATATTAGTTACATTAATGACTGATACCTATAATAGAGACACTAGACTTTTTACGTTAGTAAAAAAATAAGCTAAGTCAATTCTACAGTATGGACAGATCTAAGGCCACCTCATTGGCTAAAATCCATCAAACCGTTCAGGCTATTGAACATGTCAAGGAAAAATACATTCACATTACATACGCCCGAAAAACATACCCTGCTCTCTGGTGCCGTCCAGTAAAAAGAAATGCAATAACATGAAAAAAGTTTAATAAAGATATGATTAGGTACAAACCGAAAATTACATTGACGATGATAAAAGTGATGGTGTTCAAGGCGACCCGATGCCCCAAGCTGAAGATGTACGCTTGAGGGATGCAGCCGAAGCCATATATCACTAGCATGAAGGGCACTACCACTGGAAGGAAGGAAGCGCTATAAGAGTTGATGTCCTAGCTAGATCAAGTATATCAACCAAGTGGAAATCAGTGGACAGCTACTAGAAAATATTTGTTTGTGTTTGGTTGCGCATAGCATGTATGAATGTAGTCTCAAGCTACTGAACCGAATCAAACACAACTACATATATAAAAGCTACATTAACTTTTATTAATCATCACTACATAGTATATAACAAAGTCGCTTCCCGCTGTCTGTCCGTCCCTATGTATGCTTAGATCTTTAAAACTACGCAACGGATTTTGATGCGATAGAGTTTTGGAGTTTTTTTTAATTGATAGAGTGATTCAAGAGGACAGTACAACATTCAACATGTACAATTAATTTGTGTTTTCGATTAATTGGTATTTAACTTATATGGCTAACGCTGGCCGTGCGAAGCCGGGGCGGCTCACCACTTCACCAGTATACTAATATTTTCGTATTGTGTTTGTAGGTTGTTAAAAGCTTTAAAAAGCTAAAAAATAGGGTTCCGTTAAAGGGAGGAAGAAAAATTTAGTCTCCAGAGTACACACAGATATCGTAGTATTGCATGTGTCCGGTGGGCACGCTGAAGTAGATCATCCCCATGGTGACCGCCGTCATGACGCACACCAGCATCCAGTACATCACGAGGTCGCAGAAGAACAGACTTAACCAATACCGTATGGGAGAGAAATTAGCGGCGTGACTCTGGAACAAATAAACACAATAGCTGCCGGAGTTCTATCCTGATTTTATTTTGTTTTTTTGTGGCGATGACCTAATGTAATGTATGTATAATAAGAATCTAATTAGACTTTTAGGATGTAAGACAATGATGTGATTTGTTCAAAAATGTTATGAAGAGCCAACAGGTTTTTTTTTACCACTTAGGTGGCAAACAAACTGCCACCGTGGCATATGGACGCTTACAACACCAGGGGTATCACTTGCGCATTGTCGACCCTTCAAATATCTCTTCACACCCTTCTTGATTACCAGATTATCAGGCAAATTGCCCTAAACATTATTTTTTCTAGCCTTAACTGTTATACTACTGGGCAAAGGCCTCTCTTAATTTCTTCCATGTCCTCCTATCTTCAGAGCTATGAACCCAGTCATTCTGGAGGGCATCTAGATCGTAACGCCACCTTTTGGACACACCTCCACGACGATGCCAAGCTTTGAGAACCCAAAGCGTTACAAGAGATGGCCTAAAAATATAACAATATAAAGGACATCATCAATTTTGGTCCAAATCTGAAAGTGCCGGCCATCGCAATTTATTTGTATATTCTGTTAGAGCTTTCCCGTCTGAACATTTTTTACTATGGCACCAAAGCAGTAGTAAAGTAAACCATTGTAGCCAACCAACCTTTCCAATTTTCCATACCTGTGTATGCCTTATAAAGCCATGCTCCTTGGATGGTAGAAGCGTTATGTAGGAAGTCGTCAAGGTCAGTAGAAATTGTATCAAAAGCGGCGGCTGCGCAGCGTACTTCATCCACTGGAACAGCGCCAAGTAATCTTCAGTTACAGGTTAATCACACGTTATATTGAGCGGACTCACTGTTGGGAGTTTAAGGTGACTGTTAGCGCAGCCTATCCACCAAGAAGTTGCTGGCTGTACCTATACCATTCTCACAAAATGTCAAGAAGTTTGAGCAAAATTGTGGATTTTGTCAGGAAATTCCTTAATTTAATATGCTTACTTAATTTAATACCTTAAATGACAGATTTAATAGCTGCGGAATAAATGCTCATTATGAATCCTTTTAAGCACTCAACATTTCATATATTATCTACTATTAAAGTCGACGTTAAAATACAGTTATGTTAGTGTTACTACCTCACTGCAAAATGAAAGCTACAAGAATCTATCGCCTTCAAACGTCATGTCAAATCCTAGAACATGTTATGAATATTTGGCTTTCTTTAAATAGAGAGGGGTGTGTCGATTATGTTGTTCAAAATTACTAAACTTAACTAATTTGACAGGTCTAAAAGTATTGCTATCCCTTTCTCATGTGCGGGGTTAAATAAGGATGGCAATATTTTTAGACCTGTCACATTAGTTATGTTTAGTAATTTAGAACAACAGAATTGGCACGAGGTATGGTGTAATTGCTTGTCCATTGTATTTTAAAAACTATTAAATTTATCTGAAAGTCATTACCGGCGTAAGGTCCAATTCCAAGGGATCATCGACCACTTGTATGCTTGCATCCAGTCGCCCTGTGTAGTGCCGTAGTAACGCCGTGTGGACTCTAGCCAAGGACCGGGCGGCCGCTGCTTCGTCATGATGCATTGGACTATACAGAGCTAATGCCTGAAGATTGGAGCAAGTAAAATATTAGTGTCAATTCTGTTATTCAAAACCAAATTTGACAGGACTAAAAGTCTTGCTATCCTATTCTCATGTGCAAGGATTGCAATACTTTAAGTCCTGTCAAATTACGTTACTTTAAAGATTTCGTGCAACAGAATTAGCACCATTTTAGGTAAATAAACTCGAATATAACAAGGGGCTTTTATTGCAGACTAGCCCTTTTCTGAGATTCTTCTTAGAAGAAATAGGATATCTTTAATAGATAGGTTACTCAGGGATAGTGTAACGTAGGGGTTCACTAATTCCTCAGAATATCAAATATAAATATCCATACAAACAAAAAATCTTTATAAGTATAAGTTGATAAAAGATCCGGTGATACGAAGCAACATTTTTTCAAACACACTTCTGAACTAATTTTAATAAAAATACGGGACGACCTCTGACGTAAACTGTATGACTTACCAAACAAAAAAATAATCATCAAAATCAATTACCAAATTGGCGATGTAATCGGATAACAAAAATGGAACACACCGTCGACCTTGGAACCTCTCCTTTTTTGAAGTCGGTTAAAAATTAGGACACATACAAGTAGTACAATTTGGTTGATCAAACAATAAATAAAATAGGTTAAAACAAGGCGCTGTTCCCAATGGAAATTGTTTAATTGTTATGACGTCACAACTCACAGGTAGGTACTTACATTAAGGACACCCTGAGGGGTCTTGCCGATGCTCAAGCCGTACGCGTACATGTACACGTAGTGCTGCGGGGAGTCGATTGCTCGAGACGCCAAGTATTCCGTCATACTCTACACAAACACTATTTGCTTTAGTTCGCAAACAAGCATACGGCCCACCTGATGGTAAGTGGTCACCGTAGCCTATGGACGCTTGCAACACCAGGGGTATGAATCGCGCGTTGCCGACCCTTCAAAAATCTCTTCACACCCTTCTTGAAGAACCCCATGCTGCCTTGCATGCCTTTGGGAAAACTACTCGGCTAAGCTAAGAGGGACTAATAACTAATCAACATGGTTGGCAGCCCGTTAGTGATATCCCTGGTATTGCTAGCGGCTATAGGCTACGGTGACTGCTTACCATCAGATGGGCCGTATGCTTGTGTGCCACCTTAGTGGTATCCACGTCACATGCAAGAGTAAACTAGCTTACTGCAAAGGTTTACAACAACGTAGATATAATTTAATAGTTATTCGTATAGTTAGTAGGTGGTAATTTGGTTTGGTTGTCTACTAATGAAGTACATATTATAAAATTTTTACTTACTTCGGTATGCGATAAAGCTGTATACATCATGTGTTTTATATCCTTCATCGATACATTTGGTTCCGAAAGGACGTAACTGAAAATCAACCACACTGAAGAGACAATAAGAATAAGGTAGTGTTTTTAAGAACGTGCATAGCCCTGTGCACGAAAACACTCCAAGTTATGCAATTGATTATATAAAATTCTCGTGTCACACACAGTGTTTGTAACAAAACTCCTCCGCAACGGCTAGAACGATTTTTATGTTTTTTTTTATATATACGGTAGGTCTGAGAATATAGGACGTAATCTGTTATTCACACCCCTAAGTAATTAGGATGGTCCAAATCATATATTTTTAGTAGGTAATAATTTATTTGGCAAAACAGCGTTTGCCGGGTCAGCAAGTAGTACCTACATATAAATATAGGTACGAGAATATCAAACAAAAACTAACGCATTTGCTACAGACAGAGCTTCACTGGAATTGTCCACTTTGATAGCAAGTGTAGTTATCTGATCCAGGGATTCCACTGTCATTATCTAGAAGAGAACATATACTTGTCTTTACGAGAAACAATCTAAAATTCCAATAATAAATTAAAAAATAAATAAATTGAAAACAATCTTATTAACATTGAAAAAGGTAAAGGTGAAATAAGTTCCATTTAAATATAGAGTGCCGATATATTAATAAATTAAAACGAGATATTTCTAATATTCACCGTAATGTTTAAGAAATATCATTACTGTGATTATTTATTCAACGCATACGGCAGATAACCCCTTGTGTTGCAGGCGTTCTTATGCTACGGTAACCGCTTATCATCAGGCGGGCCATATGTAGTGGCTTATTATAAATATATTTGTTGTGCAATTCCGTGTTTTTGTAATAACAATTCTACGTTATTACCTCGCCTTTCAACACGCGTTCCGAGATACTGCTAGGATCCAAATAGCCTAATATAGAAGTCAAAGATAGTCCAATTACTGCGCCTGCACTCACAGCCGCTACCAACTGTAAATAATTAAACTAACATACATATTTTTCACCTATAAAGTGTACACTGTACCCATTCTAAGACATTCGTATTTGGAAGAAAAATTCTAAAAGGGTTTCTCTTTTATTGTGTAGGTTCAGTAGCAACCCACCAAATGAAATGGTGGTGTACAAATGGAAACATGAATACAGTAGAAATTCACACCACTTCGATGACGAAAAACTTGGTGAGGAAACCTGTATAGCATCAGCGAAGAAATTTGACGTATACGAAATCTTTGCATCAAAATGGCAATAGCATGTTCTACAGACCGTTGTAAAGAGGGTAGGCTAGTATTCTTCTAGTAGGGCCATAATGAAAGCTGTTACTTTACCACAAAAAGAAAGAAGAGCCAGTAGAACATGAAGAACGATAGGTATTTCCAGGCTATGCTGGACAATTGCGCCAAGCAGCTCCGGCCCGAACTGGTGCGCTGCCACGGCTCCGGGTCTGAAGGTCACCGAAGGGATAGGCACAGATATTACATCAGTCAACACTCGGTAGGCCCATCGCCGTCTTCACGCCTTCCGACAAGGGTTCAGAAGGGTCCCCGCAAAGGAAACAGGTTTCACCTCAACCACTGTACACCGAAGATAATTTGGGGCGACGTAACAGATGGTGATTCCGTCGTCGCCTCTTAAGAAATATAACGATCAAGTATTTTATCTGTAAGTGATGATAGACGATTTGCAATTGAGGTTCCGGGAGCAAGGTGATGTTGTGCGTCCCCCGAAAAATAACTTCTCATCTTTCAGCGCATGCTTGGTAAGCCGCGATACCCACTGTTTTCGTCGGAGTCTTGTGTTCAAACTAGAACAGTCCCATAGCCAGATGTGTCATATAGAATAAGATGTATGCCTCTTGTCGCGTATTGTTCAATATCATAAGCTCTGACCTGCAATCCTCAATAAGGCATCTTTGCACATGTGATAGGACCCTCGGGTTTCATATACCGCTGCTCTTGCCTCATTGATGGCCCTGGTGCAGAGAAAAACATTACCAAAGTATATATTCAGTTCACTTCCGATGTAAGGTGCTTCCACTAAACATCAGAGCAAACTATATCCATGATTGTTTTCCAGTTTGTTTGAAATACTTTCATAATTTGACTAACCTTCTGCAAACCTCCTCTGAATCCGGCAAGCTGATACTCAAGGACGTTATTCCATATTTATTCGCATTATCCATATAATCCTTTACTAACGCGGCCACTTTCTCAGTGGGACTGGTGGGTAGCCTCAGTATCAGTAAAGATCCCAGATGAGCTCTGACAGAAGCACCAGATGCTAAAGAAGCCTGGATCAGCTCTGATACCCCTTCAACGCCTTCAGTGCCGTCGCCTCGAAGTGTCATGCGGACACGGTATTCTCTACCTTAATCAAAAGATGCAGAGTACAAATTTATTTATCATATCTAAGAGATGCTCTCAGATCATCGTGATAAGATAGATATATATATATATACTCTATTCATAGTCATAGAGTACATGATTTGTGGCCAGAAACTGATAACCTATAGATTTATCTTTAAAAAAAACTGTGGCTGTTACAATATTAATGCTAGTTTCCATAAACAACAGTTTAGAAATGCCTCCAACTGCTGCTTATAGTAGTTATATTACAAAACTAAGAATATATTCTTAGCGTAGTGAAAAACAATATTTTATTGAATAATTTACCATATTTAAAGAACATAAATGCTGGTGTTCCGCCAAAGGCGAGAATCTTGTGATCAAATAAAAATACGCGATCTGCGTACTCGAGCTCCAAACTGGAGAAGGACAGCTTCACTATTGTCGTATATTTCTTGTATTTCTGTAATTTTTTATTGTTTTAGGAGTTTATCATACTATTTGGCTGAGGCAGTTAGTTATTACAAGTTAAAAGATATATACTTATAGAGGAATGTTCGCAAAGTATACAGAATAATTTGAATATCATATTATATATGAAAGCAGCACCAAGTGAAATTAAAAGTGAAGGCGTTATTAAAAACATGATACAAATACCGTTTAAGCCGTGGTGGCCTTGTGGTTAAAGCAACGGACTGTCTGAAGGCAGCAGTCAAATAACACTACTCTGTTTGATGTAGTGTTATGTTTCTGTAGTAAGTAAGGTTGCCAGTGCTCCACGAGGATACGCTGGGCTAGTAGTAATGTGAGTGTGTCCTCATCAACAACATGGTTGGCAACTCGTTAGTGATATCCCTGGTTTTGCTAGCGGCTATAGGCTACGGTGACAGATTACCATCAGGTGGGCCGTATACTTGTGTGCTATAGTGGTATAAAATACGGCACAGATACTATCTAGGGCGATTTGAACTGCTACGTACCATTATTTTATCCTTGATCACCGCTATATATTTAGGCACGTCCGTAAAGTTTGGCATTACGATAACCTGATCAATGGGAATTATATTAGTGTAAAATATTGGGAAACAGTGTCTGAATTCCATACTGTTTTTTTTTGCTTGAGATTTCAAAATTACGTCACCAGTCTGTGCGAACACGCCATTTTTTTAAGCGTTTGTGTCTCGGTAAACACATATGCTTAAAAAAAATGCTTGCATATCAAAATCGACATAGGTGGATTAACGAATATAGCAGATATCTTTTGAGAATCACATAATAGCGATGTTAAAGAATTCCTTTAAATGTGTAGTGTAGTGTGTAATAGTGTAGTACGAATGCAACTACAGAGTAATAATCTTGGTTGGCTTAAGCGAAACTCGTTATCGTCAGTAAAATGTTGATGTTGTTTCCTCACCAAATGTAAGATGCGTGTAAAGAGCATACCCTTGGTTCAAGCAGCAATGCGATGGCCCAGCAAAGCTGAGCTCTGTAGTAGAGGTCCAGGTTTCGAACGTACTCGTGCTTCACATGGTCCAAGTCGCACTCGCTCAGAAGGGTCTTGGAGCGAAGAGTGCAATACTCTTCGATGTACTGCTTTGATTCCTGCCAGAGGCATATCTAGAAGATGAAGAGATAAAGTTAACAGTTCCACCTTTGCAACGTTATTTCAACGTTCAAAAAGAAAAAAAGAGCAGAAACTTACTTCATAGAACAAAGTGAGATGCTCCTGTACAGTGAGGTCCTCGACGAGGAACTGGGCGCCGTGGCAGTACCCCATCATGTGTGGCAGCGACATAAAGTTCTCGCCCGGCTTCAGATGGCGGCCGAGCACGTTGATCTTGCCTTTGTCTGCATACGTTACACCTGAAAAAAACCTCCTTATCTACTATCTTAAGAAGGATATGAAGATAATGTTGCAAGGTCAGCAACCCTCAATACTGAGCAATGATTTGCGAAAACGTATTCGTATCGCATGAATTTTGATCAGCGCCCCCTATCGCTCGGAAATGGGACTACAATTGCGTTGCACATTGTAATCTTCTCGCACATCGCAAAGGCATCGTCCGCGTCGTTACGTTGGTACTTAATGACGTTTTTTATCAAAATCTCGGACAGTCATCTATCGTAGTCACAATACGATTGCGATACGAATGCGCAAATCCTAAGGAAGTAATTGAACTACAAGTCTTTTAAATGTCCATAAGCTTCGCACTTATCGAGACGGCCTACACGTGTTTGCCACCTTTGTTGCTTTATCTATCTATCTTTAGAACGTCTTCTCTAGAACGTACATTTAAAAAAATACATAAAGAGCTACATAATTCCTATATGCGTCATATAAAAACAATATTTTATTTCTATCTATTAACATTAAAGTCGCTTCCCGCTGTCTGTCTGTCGGTATGTATGCTTAGATCTTTAAAACTACGCAACGGATTTTGATGCGGTTTTCTTAATAGATAGAGTGATTCAAAAGGAAGGCTTTTACGTATAATTCATTTCGGTTTTGTTGGTATTAAACTTATAAGGTTAACGCTGGCCGTGCGAAACCGGGGCGGGTCGCTAGTTTTCTTTATTTTTTTGTGCGGAAAATATCGCGGCCAGATGGCTGAAGCCTGAGTTATCTTATAACTGTGGTGTGTGGTGATATTTACCAGATAGTAAGTCCTCAATGGTTGTTATCATCGTGTTCTGGACCCGTTCTGCGAATATGATGGTGAACTCTCCGCGGTAGAAGTCCATCGTCACATTGCTCAGTACTTGCTCACCCATTATGCTCTGTTACATAAGGAATTGTGAAAATACCGCTGGTCTTGTGGTTAGTATACCTGAGTGCTCGCTATAGGTCGCGGGTTCGACTCCCGCCGGGCAAAGCATTTATATGATATACATTCGTGTTTGTCCTGCGTTTGGGTGTTTGATGGTATGTATAATGAGTATTCATTTACAAAAAAAGTAAGTGTGCTAGTTTCTATCAGCTGCTGGTTCCCATAGCACAAACTCGAGAGTAGATAATATACTAGCACAAAGCTTTGCTTAGTTTGGGGTCAGTTAGCGCTGTGTGATAATGTCCGAGCATATTATTATTGTCTGGAAGAGATCACATCTTGTGATAAGGCCGCCAATTGTAGCGATTTAAAATGTACTTTATGTTCTTCAGTTATTGATTTTGGTGTACAATAAAGAGTTATCTATCTATTATTATTGGAATTATATTTAACCAGATGGAAGCTTATATTGCCGCAATAAAAGTGTTGGTATTAATTTCCGGGTACAAAGACTGAAGCGGTTGTCAAAGCTAGTTGGATATGGTCAACAATCAACTAGTCTATCCGATAAAATAATCCTTCTAATCTACACAAATATTATAAAGAGGAAAGATTTTATTGTTTATTTGTTTGTATTGAATAGGCTACGAAACTGCCGGACCGATTTGAAAAAAAAATACCATTACACGCTGACATTATCCCTGATGAACAAAGGCTACTTTTTACCGCGGTAAAATGCTTCATTCCTACAGGAAAACGGGTAATAGTATACTATATTGCTACGCGGGCGAAGTCACGGGGAAAACGCTAGTGGTATAACAAATGCGAAAGATTTGACTTTGGACTTAATTTGTTTATTTTAACTCAGTCACGTTAAGACCGCTCAAAGGATTATGGTGAAACTGGAAACAATCAAATCGTCTGCATATGAAAACAAACCATTCACACTGACCATTCGCTTAATAAACGACGAGACAAATAAGTACATACCTTGGAAACATTGGAAAAACTTATAGCCTTAGCTACAAACTCGTCAACTTCTTGCAGCTTCTCCCGTTCCCTTCCAGTCGGCTGCTCTATTACCCTGAGTTTGTTGGTCTCCTAAAATAACTCCATGAAATCATAATCGGTATCTACGTTAAATCAATCTGTACGCAGTCTTAAGCGTCATTACGTTAGTAATTTTTAATTATACAATGAAAAGTCTGGTAGTGACATAGACGCAGAATACAAAAAAGTATATCTGTCAAAAACCAGAGCAACTAGTCCCAACGGAAAATGGCAGCTATTTTCTTATGTCCAACTGTTAAGCGCTTTGCTGACAGTGGTGAGACTTTCGTGTCATAATGTACTGCTAACATTTTGATTCCTTTTACATGAAGTGGTAACCTTGGTGTAATAACCCCCATAGGCTAAGGCTACCGCTAAGCTGCCTTCAGGAAGATAGTTTGCTTCTTTGCCAGTTTTGTTTGTAGTATAGCATTTGAGTTCCAAACTAAAACGACACTTTTTTTATACTACTAAGGTGGCAAATAAGAATACGGCCAGCCTGATGGTAAGTGGTTACCATAGCCTATGGACAGTAGCAACATCAGGGGTACCACTCGCGTGCTGACGACACTCATGTCGACACATGCATTTCCGATAACATATTATCTTGAGAATCATTAAGAGTCCATACCTCCGCCTTCTTAAATATGATGGACTTCCAGGAGACCTGCCCGCCGATGGCCCGCTCCTGGCCAATGGTCCTCTGTAGCAGCATCAGAATGCCGAAGTAGAACATGATCAACAGACTCCAGGAACCCACTGTGTACATCATCGAGTGGCTCCCAGAACGTGTTGATGCACCTCCTATAAGTATTAATTTGGTTAGGACGTAGAACGATTGAGTGATGAAATACTGACAAAAAGATGAAGAAAGAAGAGACGACAAAAATACCACGATCTTACTGTCTAGCTAGAATTTATAAAGAAGGTAAGGTAAGACCACGGTATAAATAAATTTGTTCTTATGCCTGTTCTAGAATCTCGATCATATTAAATAGTGACGAAAATTGAAGAGTAGGTACTCGGAACTGGCAGGCATTTGTAATGAGATTAATGAATATAAAAAATAACTGTCTCTATTTAATTTGAACTTGTTATGTTGGTACATATAGCAGAAAAAAAACTCAACTATCAAACAATAACATAATTTAATTATGTTTTACTTATTTTTAAACTTGGAACCTCATCTCATGACATGTCTAAAATTCATCAGCTACCGAATTTTGTGATTCGTTTTTTTTAACTTACGGCCAGTCTGCAGCAAGGCGAACTGATTGAAAGCGTGGACTAGGCCAAGTGGTGGCAGCACTATGTTCAACAGGAAGGTGAGTGCGCTGTGCTTGGTGTCATACTCGTGGTGGACCAGCATCTCTGCCAGGTACGTTTGCAGCAACGTGAACATCGTCGTCCATATGCCCGCTATATGGGCTGAAATTGTATATTATTTATGTGTTAACGACAGCACCATTAGTCTAGACTCCAATTAGAGTAAGCCTGACTCTAGGCCAAGTGGCGCAGCTTTGCTACCCTAATTAACGCAAACATTTAGTGATAAGCATTCGCATTAGCCGTCTTGTTGATTGGTAGAATTGAGAAATTGGTAAAGTTTTTAAGTCATCAAATTTCATGAAATTCGTTAGATCCTTGACGATCTTCGACACCCGAGGAAGGAAATTAAGATTATCATGCCTCGGAAATGTGACAGTGAAACGCGAACGACAGGGTTATTATATTTAAAGTTTTTGTTTTATACCACTAAGGTAGCAAACAAGCATACGGCCCGCCTGATGGTAAGCGGCTACCGCAGCCTATGGACGCTTGTAACACCAAGGGTATCTATACTCGCGCATTGCCGACCCTAAAGTAATTAGCACTTACGTTTACTATGAAACATGGCCATAATGAGGGCCAGCATGATCATGACGGAGATATACGCGAAGACTACCACGAAGGCGAACAGCAGGTGGATCCATCGGAACATGAGGATCAGCGTGACGGAGGCGAGCAGACATATCGGGAATGCAGACAGGTACGCATACACCAACCACGCTAGGTACATTGATGAGTACTCCACGTTGCGTATGCGCAGCCCACGCTGAAATCATGCGGTTGTTAGTAAACTACCTTAGAAGGAAGGTAATGTTTTGGAGAGAACATTATGTATGTATGAATATTTACATCTTTGGCAACTCAACTTTTGCTACAAAATATTTGCCCGTAATGAATTTTATTGAACCGTAGGTATTTTTTTGTTCAGCTTACCTTGAACATATTAACAGACTCCTGGACCACAAGAGCTTCTGTCTCCAAAACAGGGGGTATCAGAGCCAGGGTGAAGCAGAGCAGTATCCTCGCGAGGGTCTTTCGGACTAGGCTCTCCAGCATCAAAGGAGACACCGGCATTGAGACAAGACTCAACTGAAAAAAACATACTACTTCATCAAGCGTCCAAAGACAATATGTAATAAATCAACAGCCATATTTTAGGGATCGCCGTCTTATCTGTCCATCGGAATATGATGAATCTTATTCAAGATTGCCATACAAATCGTATTTGATTTTATAATTCGAAATACTGTTCCGAAATTTCGACAGCACACACACCGCCGAAATAGCTCAGTTGGGAGAGCGTTAGACTGAAGATCTAAAGGTCCCCGGTTCAATCCCGGGTTTCGGCAATCTTTTATTTTTCTTATTAGTGCTCAGGTGAAATATATTTTTTATTTTCAAGTGTTGAAAATAGGTACATATTGTTTTTTTTGCTCCGTATCCGTAATTTAGCTAGCCGATCGATTTATTATTCATAGAATGTACGAATCGCGCACGGCTTAGAATAATAAAATTAATCGCAGCGGTACTGAGCTTCAATCTACTATACTACCGTTTGCTTTAATCAATGTTAATTAATGGAAATTATAATAAGTATGAAGTACGCAATAAATATAGGATAATAATCAAATAAATTACAAATTGTGGGTACCCTTAAAAAAAATAATTATATTCTGAGCGCAGACCGTTATGCGTTGCATGCAGAATTGAATAGGTAATCAACGTAACGTTAGCATAGCTTTAGGCATGATGGTATATTCGTCAGAATTAAGAACACACAAAGAGATTGTTTATTGACAAAAAAATTGGTCAAGTGCGAGTTGGACTCCTACCTAAAAACAAACCAGTCTAAATGACAAACTTAACTTTGCGTTTTGATCCTAGACACGGCTATTGTACCAACCGCATATAATAAGATTGTAATAGTAAATTCGCAATTTTAAGTCTTTGCAATAATGTTCCGTTGGTTACCCTTCGGTTACGGAACCCTAATAAGCAAGAAAGGTGTACAAGTCAAAGAGTAAAAGAGCGCTCTGAACCGACTTTCTGCCTACCCCGCGGGCCGCGAGGGACCTGTAGCGCGAGTATGAATAATATGCGACAACGTTATCGTATCGTCTTCGACTATTTTTGTATCGAAAAATGAACAACGCTGCGGCGGCGAAAAGTGGAACTAAAAATTAGTATGCCAATTTTGACATTTCGCGAGTTACGTTTTCGAATACGTAGTCGAAAAATGTTCCTGCTACGGGCACCGAAGTGATGATATACATGTACGGAAATATTCTAAATCCTTACCAAATATTCAGGTGGTGAGTCGCTCATGTGTTCTATGATGGCTTGACTGACGGCTCGCTGCACTGCCAAGAAGCCGGATCGGAGATGAGGGTTGTGGTACGAACCTGTCCAAGTGGACTTGAACTTCGCGCGGTCTGTGCTGCGGATGCTGAACTTCCACGTGTTGTACATCTGGAAAAAAACTAATTTATTTGTCTTTAGGTTAATTCAATCAAATTCAAAATGATCTTTATTTGACTAGACTTAAGAAAGCAGATTTAAATCGTCAGAATCTACCACCGGATTCGGAGGGTATTTTTTGCAAAGACACTCATAAATTACTGTTTAAAAAAAAGCCCATAACCTTACGTTTTGTGGCGTACACAGGCGGAATTAAAACATTTATTTTTACAAGTATGTGCTACAAAAGTGGCAAACAACCATACGAACAGCCTAATGGAACAACGGCAAATGACCTATAGACGTCCACACTACCGGCTTTATCACTAGGGCTGCCAACCTTCACGCTCAGATGCATCACTGGTCGAACAGTATAAGAAAGGGATAGGTTTACCATACAGCACAGCGTGCCCTCAAGGAACTCAGGAGACCTAATAACCGCAGGAGCACATCACTACGGAAGGAAATGTTTTTTTTTCTCAAACCAATATGTAATTCGCGAAATTGTGCTGGTTATTCTAATCAAGCGAAGTTATTGATTCTGACTGAAGCTCACTCAGTTTCCATACGGATCTTCTTTTTACCAGACTACGGTGAAGTAAAAAGGAGAGTCTACTCAGGAGGTATTCAAGTATACATATACTGTACTAGTATACATATTCATAAGTCATATACAAATTGTGATACATTAGGAGTAATACACAAATACCGTGGGATTCCAAACGACCCATATAACTGAATTCTTGATCGGGACACCGTTGGCGCCTGTGTACAATATGATGTTCAGTTCATTCTCCGTACGTGCGCTCATTACACCTGCGAGAAATCCAAGCACATGAAATGCTTTATAAAAAAATATGGGTTGATTTAAGTCCATTTTTTTAAACAGTCGACTAGCAAGCAACGATGCGGTATCTATTCTCGACTATCGGATAAGCATGCTTGCTATTGGATGTTCTAATAACATGTTTGCTTTATTTAATCTATAAACAAATATTTTTGACACATACATAGATAAACATCACGCCACACCTATTTCGCGTCTTTAGCATTCATCAAAATCTTCACACAGCCGGTCGGTTCCGAGTACTTTTACATTATTGAGCATTTTGGTAATATGATATGTTCTAGAAAGTTAGACCTCGGCTGCTTCTTCTTCCACTCACAATCGCTCATTATTATTATAATTTATAAATATGCAACTAAATCACTTACTCTTCTGTAACAATTGCCCAGCTCTGGTCATAATAGCCGTATATGGTTCAATATTTGGCGCATATCCTATCAAGGTCTTGGTACTTAACGTTGCCAAGAGTGCAGAAGAATTTAGAGGCCGTCTGGGCTCTGTGCTCAGAGGAGTCAAGAACACAGGATTGGCCGAGAACACGGCTATGAGGAAAAGGATCCCCGCGAATAAAGTTTCTAATATCAACCAACGCCATCTTCGTCTGAAAATTAAAAACATTTTAATACGATTAGGTGACGAGAAAAGTCTTATTCTTCTTCTTCCTAACACTGCAATCAATCCTCTTCCTCGGGTGTTATACAATTAACTAGTTTTTTTTGTGATTGTTGCATTAAAATGTCTAGCCTCATCTGTATTCTAATGCTTATTGGAGTTTCTGGAGACAATCCACGGTAGTTCTGTTGCAGATCGCAAAATGCCTGTAGGACAGAGGTAACCTATTGACAAAAAATATAGATCACTTCACACAAAAGCCATATTACAGCATTATTCCTGTAAGTCAGACACTAAATGAAACTACTAGACAAAATGAACCCGAAAATACACAATCACTGACGGTTGCAACACAAAATTAACAAGAGCAAAATAATCTTGCTTCTGTTCTGACAATGTAGTATAAAGAACATGTTAAATATTAAATGAGTACCTAACAGAAGTATTTAAGTCATTTATTTCTACAACCAAAAGTGAAAAAATACTACTTGAAATGAGTTTGGAGGGTAGTCAACTCTCGCATCTTAGAGATGTTTAGGCGATTTGAACTTTAATTTAAGAACTTATATTTTCTTTTTGAATGATAACAATGTTAGTCGGGCGTAAGCAAAATGTAAATCTAATATTTTTGGTTCATACATACTGTCTCTGCAAATAACTCTTCCAGACCAGGATACTCAGGTGCCTCTGTAGCTTGCTCCTAACTGGCTTCCTGTGGGGTTCTGTTCCCATTTCAATATACAAGCGAGCAAATTTATTAAAGTATTATTATGTTAAGTTATTTGTTTAACTGCACCACAAGTAATTTCTACTTTTCCATTACTAGGAATAAAGACAGAAAAATCTTCTTGGCAATTATCTCGTCTTTAAATTACAATTCTTTTGACAACTTCAAATTGACAAATTGGAATTTAATATCGACAACAAATAGATTTATTAAAAATTAAAAATCTATGCTACAACATTTCAACAACAGTACGTTTTAAAGACCGCCTTTAGGAGGTTATAGCTGCCGCGGTTTAGTATAAAAATGGAAAATCCGAAAATAAGCTTAAAGGAGAATTTCCAAGAAAATACCCAATGCCCAAGGCTTGTTGCCATTACACAATGTCGATATTCTCCAAATGTACATAGTGATACCCGACACTCGGGAACCCCCTGAGCCTAAAGTCGGTGACTGCACAAATATTGAGGTTAAATATTAGGAAAACAATGACAACCAACGTAACATTACCTCCATCGAACATCTAATTATCTAGTCTGAAAAGTGTCAAGATACATTGGATGGTTAAATTTTTGAACATAACCAGCAAACGTGCTAAAATTTGCACCCATACTCAAATTCATATTATTTATATTGATGTTTGGTTATATACGGGTGCGTTCAACATAATCGAGCCAGTACCTGAGGTAATTTAAGAAGGATGACTCGCACTAGTTTAATTTGTGTAGGACTGGCGATCCTAGTTTTAGGAATAGATGGAGGTAACCAATTAATACTATGCATTCTACTTAGTCTTCTTCTTCTTCCTAAGTATGGCAATCAATCCCTTCAGGGACTATTTTTGCCAGTGTCGAGTGTTAGAGAATTTTCATGTTGCAAAATTTCTCGTGTTTGCCGCATTAAAATGCCAAGTGTCATGCATTCTAACGCCCAATGGAGTTTCTGGAGACAACCCACGGCAGTAGCAGATCTTAACATGCCTTTAGATTAGAGGTAACCTATTGAACAAAATGATAAATCACTTAACCCAAAAGTCGTATTATGGCATTATTTCCAATGCTCCTATAAATCAGTCACTAAATGAAACTTTACTGCACATATCGACACCAAAAATACACATTAAAGATCACTATAACACAATTTACGACACACTGGAAAAAATCTCAACCGCTCCACCTGATTCCCGCCAAAAACTCCTACTTAGTCTTACGTTATTATGTATTCAGTCTCACATGCCAATAAAAATAACCAGCCATATTGTTCTCATATCATAAGTATCATATCATCACGCCATTGTTCTCAAAATATTTGCTTTTTATATTTGAATGTTACTATGAGTATAAAACTCCGCTCGAATTTAATATAATATATTCTTTAAAGGTACGACATTCCTCCTTATTTTGTTGTTTGAGACACTGTTTCCTTTCCCAGGTCGAGTAAGACGCTCGCCACAGTTCGGAGCCAACGCGCAGGCAAGCGCACAAGCCGGCGGGTTTGGTGGACCACCGCCCTTGCCACCAGGTCAATATGGCCCTGGATTCGGAGGTGGCTTTGTTAGACCACACAGATTCGCGGGAGGGCCTGGTGGCGGTTTTGGCGGAGGTCCTGGCTTTGGAAGCAGTGGTGGCGGCACTATTAGCATCTCAAAGAGCATCAGTATCAGTCGAGGTGGTACAGCGCAGTCCAGCGCTGGATCTAGTGCTTCGGGGAAATAGTGACGTAATGCAATACCGGCAGCTCGATGTCAATGAACCTTACATGAGTGTTTTGTAACATTGTTTAATATAAGTTTTTTATACACATACGTCTCTTTTTCTTGTATTTTTATTTATTACATAATTAAGAATAGGAGATCCAATAACACAAATTAGAAACCTATTTATTTTTTTCCTCTCGGCAAAGCTCGAAAAAGAGAACAAGAAGTTGTTCCAGCCATCCACAAAGAAACCAAAAATAAGATTTAAATTTAGTAGATTATTGAGTGACTTCTTTCCAAGCATACGGCCGCCTGATGGATTGTATGCGGTTATCTATATTTATCATGTATTTTGTTTTGTGACAAATATTCAATCCAACCTATTTACGGTAAGCGGTCATAATTAGGGTTCGGATAAATAAATTATTAGTAACGTAAAACACTTTTTTATACAAATCCTTTAGTTAGCATTTTTCGTAATAAATCTTTAAAAAAACCTTTATTTTTACTGTAGTAGCTATTCCAACCTTTTGCAACTTCCCTATAGAAGGTTCGCGACCCCCTTAAAGAGGCATCGCGACCCCCGGGGGGTCGCTACCCATACGTGGAAAAACATTGGTGTAAATAAACCAATCAAGACGGTTGCTGCTCTATACGACCTGCGTCGGGTTGCCATACGAACGGCACATTGCTGTCCCCATTATCATCTACCCTTGCCAGACTGTATCTAGACATGTATGGAAATAAATATGAACACGCAGAGACCCCAACTTGAAGATAATTAGAAAATGTATCATAATAGTTTGATTAATTACGAATAGTTTTTAAGTTCATGTAAGAAGAGGTTTCGTTTTAGTTTAGTAACAGGAGAATGATGCCTCCTCAATTAAACAACCGCAGGAACCCTACACTTTACTACACAGAAGAAGGATTATTCAGGCCGAATACTAATATAGATAATTAATGATGGCTGCAAGTCAGACAGTTCAGTCCAATCGATGAAAGAGAAATGTTAAAATTTCGAGAACCACCACTAGCCAGCGTAAATTTAATAGCTTTTGGCATCAAAATTAGGCACTATAAAACACAGTAAATACTTAAAACTAAAATATAGACTGGGGACTGTACCTCCGCCTTACAGAAGACCGCAGTGAAATAACACTACTTTGATGTAGTGTTGTGTTTCTGCTGTAAGTAAGGTTGCCAGTGCTCCACGTTGGGCTGGTAGTAATACTGCTAACACAGTGACTCCTCATCAACAACAGGGTTGGCAGCTCGTTAGTGATATCCCTGGTATTGCTAGCGGCTATAGGCTACGGTGACTGCTTACCATCAGGTGGGCCGTATGTTTGTGTGCCACCTTCGTGGTATAAAAAAAACGTACTAATAACAGTTTTCTCCGGCGTACCTAAAATGAAAATGAAAACCTTATTATAGGATCAGTGTGTTTGTATGTCTGGATATACATTTATGCAAAAGAAACGGCTTACAGTAATAAGTTTCAAAAATACTTAAGTAACTTACTATGCTGTATATAAACTATAATCAATATTCAGAATGTATTTATTGACACAAAACAGATTAAACTATTTACAAAAACATATCATAACCTACCTACTCATAGATAAAAGATCTGACCCAAACCGGAATCATGCGGCAGCGTGCCAACAATGCTGGCAGCATTGCCACGCTGGATAGCAATGCTCATTATCTGAGCGAGATATGTTCCAGCACGCCTGTCACGGGAGGCCTCAACCAGCCGACGTGAGACCTCCTTGAAAAGCTGAAGAAGGGCCCCGGGGGCCCGGATCCCCAGGGACCCAGAGTTTCAACCGCAAATATTCAGAATTAAAATATTAACAAAAAAAACAGAACTTACTAGTTTTTTTATCTTTAAGGAGGTAGTTACAGTTAAAAAAAATTACGTCAAAATGCTGGCAGCATTGCCCACATACGTAACTTTTTTCAGATTGTAAATGGAAGAACAATTTTAGTATACTTTTTGTACCAACTGAGTCTTTTGGATAGTTCTTGGATATAGTTAGACCCGATCGGTATGGCCTACCCGGGCAAATACGCGGGAAATATAGTATTACAATAAAAAATAATTGATGCAGGCAATGCGTATACAAGAGATATTTAATTAACTATAAGAGATTGTTATTTATTCGTCGGAAATACTCATAATTTGCTTTGAGTTGTTTAAAAAATATGCTTGTTTTTCTTATTTTACCGAATAGATATTGCAGAGGATGCCCAATCGACTTCGCGGGTGAAACCACAGTCAAAACAATGTAATCCAGGGTTGTTGTACATTCGCCACAAAGTAAATTCGTCACGAAAAAAAGTTTATGTAGTATTTCCAAAATATTAATTTTGATAAATCAAGTTTGGTAATTGTAACTTCGTGTGGGTGATTTTTTCTAGAAAAATTTAAGAGCATCGATAAACTTATCTATATCCTGTCTTTAAAACAATGAGCGAAAAGGCTAAGAGGCAAAAGGTTTTAATTGAATGGACAATGTAGAATATATAATAATTCTTTTACAAACTTTCCTTATAAATTATTTGCAATTTTAATAAAGCTACGAAATCAGGTACGAAAACTACTCTTTGCTCTCCTCGAGAGACGCTTAGCGTGATAATATGTATGTTTGTATAGAACAACAATTAATTTACATCCCTTTTAATAATGGGTAATAGTTACTGAAATTTCAAAAAAAACACCTAAAATATCCTGATATAATCTTACACCACTTTAAATTAACTAATAATTATTAGAACATTTGAATCAATTCAAACATTGACTGGACTTCATTCCAGTAACAAATATTACGTATTTTCCATACACAAACTTCACGGCATAATTGTTTGCATTATCAATATGCTGTGTGAATTTCCTTCTGTTGCTATATGTCGCGTTTACATTAACAATTTACTGGCTGCAAACATATTATAGGACTATTCTTGGAAATTGTCTATATAAGTTTTTGGGACGATGAATTTTTCATATAAATTACGCGAGTTTTGAATTTAGCATCACAACGAATCTGATATTTCAAGAAGATGGCAAAGTCGATTGTTTTGGTACTAGCTGTAGCGGTCTTGGTTGTTCATGGAGCCCTGGTGAGGCATAAAGGTATACGTTACTTGATTAATATTAGTAAACAGAAAAACAAAAGGATTTTGTATATTTCCCCTCGGTTTGCCTGGTATTTTAATCCATTTTATTAATAGCAGTTAAACTATAGTGTACCTATTGTGATTATTATCAGTAAATATGTACTTAATGCAATCTTTATTGTGGCAGATAATCCCCGCTCCCCTCACAAGAGAGTAAGGAGATGCAATACCTGTGATGACGGCCCCCCCGGCCCGCCCGGCCCCCCCGGCCCCTACGGGCCACACCACCATGGACCACCACCTCCACCGCCATTCTTCCGCACGCAGCAATGGAGTGGGCTTGCTAGAAGCTCGGACGGCTCTCAACAGGGAGTCTTCAGCGGAGCTGCGGCCGCGGCTGGTAGTGCGGATCAAGCAGCTGGACAGGCATTCTCCTTGGCATCTTCCTCAGCTGGTGGCGGTGGGGGCTCTTCTTCCAACGCTGGAGCTAACGCCGGCATTGGTGCTGGAGCTGCTGGTTCAGGATCAAGTGGCAGCTTTGGAAGACAATCTTCAAATGGCTTCGGTTCAAACAGTGCTGGATATAATGGTAATGGCGGAAGTGCCAGTGGTTCTGGCCAGTCCCAAACAAGCGGAAGCTTCAAGGAGTCCCAATACTCTTACCAAAGCGGCGGGAGCAAACACTTCGATGGTAGCTCTGGATCACAGTTCAGTGGCGCGGGAGGCAATCGTCAGTTCGGTTCCTCATCCAATTCTGAGGCACAAAGTTCTTCTGGAAGTGGAGTAGGTGGCTCTGGTGGTCCCAATGGCCATTCGGGATCTGGGTTTGGAGGATCCTCATTTAACCAACAACAGCAAAGTGGAGGTTCTGGTTTTGGAAATGGCGGTAGCTCCGGTGGTTTTGGCAGTGCTGGTTCTGGGTCTAGTGCCAGCAGCAACAGTATCGGAAGTGCCAGTGGTTACGGCAGTGGGGCTGTCGGTAGTGACGGCAGCGGCAGTCGCGGCATTGGCGGCTTTGGTGCATCGGGAAAATCCCAGCACTCCAGTGTTCTTCAACAACAGCAACAATCGTCTAGTTCTAGCGGTGGACAGTGGCAGCAGGGGTCTGGCTACAGCTCTGGTCAAGGAACGTTGAATGGAGCTCTAGGTCTAGCCTCTCAGGCCCTTCAAACTTCCGAAGGACTTCAAGCTTCACAGCAGACTGGCTGCAGTACTTGTGGGAGAAGCAACTTAGCTCTCAGTAACGCTAAGAGCGAGAAAGGAAACGCAGTAGCCATATCTGTTGGTGGTTAGTCACTTTTTGTACCTGATTTCGTATTTATATATTCCTAAGATGTGTTGCAATGATTAACCTAGTTCGAATTTTAAAATTGTTATGAATAAAGTATCAAGAAACGAATGTTAATAGTTTTACTTTTTGAAACGCTTATGTGTCTAGAATGACCTTCAATAGCATCGTATGAAAACTAGAAAAATTTCAAATAAAAGCAGTCACTATGAACAGTTACACTATAAATTTTGGGATACCGTTAACTAGTTTCTTTTAAATAATCTAGAGTGGCAAATAGTAAACTTAGCTAATGTAATGTAACGACTTACATTTATCACTCACACTGCATCTTTATTTTGACTCGTGCCCCGTAGAGTAGATAGATAAGAGATGAACGGGTCACCCTTCTACTAGAACAACACCACCTCGAGGAGCTTTGGAAACATGACCACAGAAGCACACTACTATAAAGTAATAGTACATAAAATGTATAAAGTATACGGTAATCTAAATCTAATCTAAACTATAATAATATTACATAGAGGAAAGATTTGAATATTTGTGGGTTTGTATTGAATAGGCTCCGAAACTACTGGACCAATTTCAAAAAATCTTTCACCGTTAGATAGTTAAATTATCACTGAGTAACATAGGCTATATATTATACTAGCTGCCCACCCCGGCTCCGCACAGGTGGACAAAATATTTGAAAAATGTCTATGCTCCGAAACTAATGTCTACCCGTGCGAAGCCGGGGCGGGCCGCTAGTTAACTTATAAAGCAGGGTTTTTGTTACGACGGCCAAATACGAAAAAGATATTCAAAATCTGAAGGCCCTTATAACTGTTTGAGCCGAAGTTGATGTACAATTTGGTGGTAAATTAGACCTTCATAAGTGCCTTATTAGGGCCTAAACTGATTAAATGATTTTGAATTTCGCATGTACAAACGGAGGCATCTCAACACTGGTATAAAAAAATACAGAGTTGACGACTGATAGAGAGGGATGGAAGAGAAACAAATTGCGCCGACCGTACATAACATGGTATAAGGGCAGAAGAATTACTATGATATAAAAATAAATGTTATGTGAACAGGCTAACGGGGTTTGAGGCAGTATTATCTCAGTTTCAACCACACCGCCGTTTCATTCGGCATCCCTAGGGTTTGAATCAAGTATGAATACTACAGGCTCTGGCTACCTCGATTCCTAAGATGATTTCTGGCACAAGTGCTCGTTGAGGGAACCTAACCCAATATAAGTATAAGCAGGGCATTGTTGTGATATGGCGCAGTGGGAATAATCCAACAGTTAATTTCTCGCACGTCGATATAGAAAATAATAGTAGACATACATTTCTTTAACATTTTAATTAAGTAGTGTCTTCAGTGCTGTCCACACAATAAGGACATACGGGGCCCTTGCCCAGGGCCCGCGACCTAACGGGGACCTCGGAAAGCTCAAAATGCATTTTTTTCCGTCAACTTTTCTAAATTCAAATACCACGATATGAGGATACCAGTACTAGTAGCTAGGACATCTTTTGCCCACTTATTCGAAAACGTAACTCTCAAAAACGCAAACGTTACAAATATGTAGTCGAAAGTTGTTCTTGCTAGGGCTACTGGTCCAGAAAGGCCACCGGCCACCGCAGGATGTACACGTTGTTTTTCTTTCGATACGGGACCCAAATACTTGTGTGGCTCAAGGGCCTCGGCCTGCCCTAAGATGGCCTTGAGTATCTCAATTGTTTAAAGAGTTGTATTATCTTAAAGACAGTTTCATCAGTTTTTCACAGGAATTTAAAAATTAAACGGCCTAATTTACATCATAGGGTGAAAAGAGGGATGCAATCAATGATATTGATGGAATTATTATTGCCCTGCCTCCACTGCAAGTGGTGAATCCCGGAGCTGTCGTGAACCGTAGATAACAAATATATACCTTTTAATTAGTGTCTGTTACCGGACATTTAGATGTACGTAAATGATGTAATGTAACCGCAAAATTTACCCTCAATCAATGTCATATCATATAGATCAATTGCGAATGGAAATCCTACTAATATTATAAATGCGAAAGTTTGTATGGATGGATGGATGTTTGTTACTCTTTCACGCAAAAACCACTCAACGGATTTGGATGAAATTTGGAACACAGATAGTTTATAACCTGGATTAACACATAGGATACTTTTTATCCCGGGAAAATGTTTTTATCCCGGGATAATTTTACTTTGTCTCTGTGATTCTAAGCTCAACGCGGACGTAGTCGCGGGCAGAAGCTAGTACACTATAATATAAAGCTGTTTCTACACTGAAATTACAACTTGACATGAACAACACTTTGGATAAGAAGAAGGTAGTGGACCTCCGTACCAAAAACAATTAGGGCCGCTAGCTTATTGTAGTAACTAACTAACAATTGTTTTTATTGACTTTATTTTTATTTGCTGTCTTTGTGATAGTAACCCCTTATTTCGATGACACCTTTGGTCTAGTGGTTAATATGTCTAAATGCTACGCTACTTTTTTTTTTATACCGATGGTAAGCAGACACAGTAACGAGTTGCTAACACTTTTGTTGATGAGGAGTCACCATGCTAGCCGCATTACTACTAGCCCAACGTATCCTCGTGGATCGAGACGAGATCAAAATAGTGTTATTTCACTGCGGTCTACTGTAAGGTGGAGGTATAGTCCCCAGTCGGGCGGCTCCAATATTAATGGGAAATCTCTGTGAAGTATCGCGGACTCACTTATTATTATTTAAAGGCAAGCATTATTATTATTTTAGGGTCTGCTCAGTGACATAAGTCATGTTTTTGGATATTTGGACCACCTGCGCTTAATATCCTTTATAGTTTGTTCACTCAAATGTCATTCAAATTAAGTTATAAAAAATCAAATCAAAGCTTGAAAAGTATGCAAAATAATCTGCCATATGTAATCAGCCTAGGAAAAACACATAAAGTAGGTACATAAACAAATGTATGTTTTGACACAACCATGTATGTATGCGTTATTACTTATCACCTGCGATGGACAAGCAAGTCTCCGGACAAATTCTGGGTATTTCAGACTAGTACACTTAATATTGATACACGGCCGGTATAAAAATGGAACATGACATAGATATCGTCAAACTTATTTGTCAACATGTGGAGGGCGGGTGTGCTTGCTGTTACAATTGTTCTTTTAGAATATTCCCTTGCGGAACTTCAACGTAAGTTATTTAAAGTATCTAAATACACGATCGTAACTCTAGTTATTTATTAATCATCCAAGAAACACGTCCACACGCCTTGGAGCTCTTGGTGAAAAAATCTCGATCTATAAATTACATTTTGTTAATTAAGATAAGATAAAGTGATCGTATCCTTTGGTTGAAAGCAGAGCGTGGAATAGTCACTTTAATATATTTTTTCTCTCGCTTATTAATTTGAAGAATATTGGTCTATCAAAACTGGGGTCGAGGTAGACCTAAGAAAAGATAGACTGTGTGAAAGATGACATTGTTAGAAAGGAAGTGAATACAGAGACGACTGATAGAGAGGAACGGAAGAGAGTTACCTATTGCGACGACTACAAGCAACATAAAGGCAAACAAATTATGGCTGGTCTAGCAAATCCTCAGTGATAATCGGAGTCAATCCTTTCAACCTAAGTTACGCGAGAAGTTTTTTTTAAGTGCTGCATCAGTTTGAAACACAGTTTAATATGGCACTCACATTTTTATTTCCAGCTGGCGCTCCTAAGAACCTTCTTGAGCGGTTAAAACGCTCTCCAGACTGTGATTATTGGCCACCGCCGCCTCCGCCACCATATTGGCCACCGCCACCTCCGCCCCATCCGCCACCAAATTGGGGACCACCACCTCCACCGCATCCGCCACCATATTGGGGACCACCACCACAACGAACTCAATATCAAATATACACCATAGAAGCGCCGACGTCATCTGGGGCATCCAGTAGCGCAGGAGCTTCTAGTGCTGTAGGAGCGTCTAGTGGTGCAGGAGCTTCAAGTGCTGCAGGGGCATCTAGTGGTGCAGGGGCATCTAGGGGTGTAGGGCAGATTAGTGGTGCAGGGCAGTTTAGTAATGCAGGGCAGCCTAGTAGTACAGGGTGTACTAGTTGTGGTGGAGGCGGGGAAAGCTCGGCGGTAAGCAATGCGGAAAGTAATTCAGGAGACGCGGTGGCTGTGGCTGTCGCTCGGGCTAGGAGCGGGAAGTAGACGGCAATCCTTTTTGAACAACACGAGAATATTATAATGAGGGATGTTTCTCGGATTCGAATCTCGAATTAATATAATGTGTTTAAATAAAGAGTGTTATGTTTGAACTCTCAGAGTAGATAATATACTATTTTCCTGAAACAGTGGCTTCACAGTGCTAGTTCTACGCATCTGCAAATCCGACTTGGATAGATTAGGTTAGAAGGCTAGGGCGGGAGCGAAGCGATGCGGAGCTACAGCCTTAGCATTCGTGTTTTTTTGGTTATGTTAACGGTATAATAAGTAGCGATAGATGTGGCTGTGTGTCCGAACATTATTGTTAAAATTATAAGTTTTATTAAACTGTAATATAGGTATACTAAAGATGGTTGAAAGTACTAAGTACAAAACTAAGCAATGGCAAATTATGCAAATTCCCTTAAAATAGAAGAATCAAAAGATATTTTTTATATTATTAAAGTATTTTCTATTACGAGCCTTTAATGTATTTCCAGCCTTTAATATATTACCTTTCCAGAATATTTCGACGTCCATCGACAACAATATAAAGAAATGAAACAAGAATATTTTTTGGATGACTGTAATGTTTTACAGTCATCCAAAAAATATTCTTGTTGGAGAGACACATGGAGATATCCGCCAATAAATTAAGCAAAGCTAATTAAATTTAAATCAGTTTTTTTTAATTTGAAATGGCTTTTTATATTTAGTCAAATACCAATTTATTATAATTTAATTAATTTGTCTACATTGAGAGTTCAGTGAGCTCCTGTTGTTACTTAGTCGAAAATTATTATCTTTCAGAAATATTTGGTGTTTGGGTGTTTGTGACATCTCCTTGTTAATCACTGACATAAGCCAATACGAAACTAGTTTGACAGTTACCAATTTCGTCCAGTTTTGTGCGTAGTGGTCAGGCAATGAAATGGGACGATCATCAATGATTAATTGTTATTATATGAAGGTACTGTATATTTTTTATTAATATAGATACAGCAAATATTAGGCACATCAAAGCGTCGTCAAAGCCAAAGAAGTTGACAACTGTTGACAATCAATATGCACAACGAGTTGTCAGATGAGATGAGATATGATAAATAACGTAGACGTTAAATAACGGTTAAATACCATAGAAAAAAAAAACCTAGGACTGTGTTAAATACCATTATTATTTATTTATGTATTGCAAGGTATTGTACAACACATAGTAACATTATACCTAAGTACAGTACAATTGGCTGTAACTTGAAGGATGTGAAGAGATTTTTTTAGGGTCGGCAACGCGCGAGTTATACGTGGCGTCCACAGGCTACGGTAACCGCTTATCAGGCGGGCCGTATGCTTGTTTGCCACCTTAATGGTATAAAAAGAATCCGGCGACATTCCCAACTGCGGCACGTTGCTTTCAAAGTGTATGGGTTTTTAGAAATTGTCCTACCTATCTTGATAAATTTGCCATATCAAGTTCTCGTATTATGAGAAACATATTTTGGTTTAAATCATAATAGCTATAAAACTATCGACTTCCTGTGGATTATAACTTCACATAGATATAAATTATATTTCAAACGATCTAATTTAATTCAATTCGAATAGAGAAGCGTAAGGAATTTATATCGTTTCTCAGGTCATAAATATGTTGGGTGGCGACAGGTTTCAATAACCTCTTCCTAGTGGCTTTGTGTTAACGAACCTCACAATCCACATATGTCAAAACGTTATCGAAACAATATACTTCACTAGCTACAAAACCCGTCTTTGCCCGGAACGCAACAGGCATTTGGTCACCCACTTTTTAGTTATCCAGTTCAAACCTACGATTTATTAACTTTTAATGGTAAACTGTCTGCTGTATTTTTTGGTAAATTGACAATTTTAACTATTCCTAGAACTCTTACTTTTACACGAACGCAGTACAGTGGTGTCGATACTGTTGTACAAATCAATAAACTAAACTAATTTGACAGGACTAAAAGTCTTACTATACCTTTCTCATGTGCGGAGCTAAATAAGGATGACAATACGTTTAGTCCTGTCAAATTAATTTAGTTTAATGATTTCGTACAAGACATTTAGCACCACTACTGTAAGCTATTGCTTACCATAAAGCAGGCCATGCGCTTGGTTACCTGTTTTTAGTGTTTTTAATTTAACCATATTTTAACGATGAGTGTTTGTTTTTATATGGCCCACTGAGACTGAAGTATGTAAGAAATCACATAGACATATTAATAATATAATGCGTCTAAGAGAAATCGCAATGAATTAATTTTGTTTAAATTATTTTATCATGGCACATCATGCCATCGATTGATTTGAATATTTCCAAGATAGTCAATTTTATAAATTTTCGCACGCCAGTACCAAATTTTATAGAATACGCTATATTATCTATTGTAATGACGTCACGGACGTAGTACCGACGACAAAGTCTGCGCGGATTGTCCACAAGTAAATTGTTTACACGGTGTAAATCGGCATTAAATTATAGTGGAGGAATGAAAAGTTCCTAGTTCGCCCTGTGAAGTGTGTGTGTGAGTGTTCGCAGAGATAGACACGCGCTCGTTAGTGCATAGTTCCGCATTGAATCCTAGTCTCGTCCAATCTGTTGTTAGTTAGTGTACAATTTGGAGGGTACTTTCATATGTGTGACAGAATATATTAGAATATATCGGCTTAGGCTCTTCTTGATCATCCATTGCGCCATCTAGCGACAACTCAGCGTACTCTTATTCTCTAATATTGAATAAGGATAAGACGCATACAATGGCCAAACGTTCAGCGTGTGGCAAGTTCATCGCACCGGCAGCTTCCGCCACCTGCACAACCTGCTGTGGGCTTTTTCACAAAGCGTTTGTTGCTATACCGGAGAAGGGCACCGTTCCCAAAGACTGGGTGTGCCCGGAATGCGTTGGAAAAAAACAGCGTAAGGGTGACAATAGCGCCACTCCTGTAAAGCCGATCTATGGCAGTCACGAGGCCCTACCGCCCCCCGCAGCTGTGCCCGTTGAATCGCCTCCGTCTGAATCACTCTTGGCTTCAGATATAATCGAGATGCGCCGGGAACTGGCGGCTTACATGGCTGAGCTTCGGGACTTTCGCAGGGTTATGACGGAGTTTCAAGTCACGGCAGAAACATTAAGCACCAGAGTGGATGGCTTCGAGAAGAGGCTAGAAATGGTTGAGCGGAATAATTATATCGCAAGCACGAAGATCCCTGAGATGGCTGTTCTGGAGCAAACGGTAGTACAACTAAAGTCCGAACTAAATAATCGAGATAGGGAGGCACTACTCGCCGACTTGGACTTGGGAGAGAATGTTCTGCACACTGTTACCGTTCTCGCGGCGAAACTGGGCATCACTCTGGAGGAACGTGATGTAGTGTTTGTCGAGCGTGTCGGTATGGGGAGACCACTGATTTCAGATGTTATCGGAACTTCTCGGCGTCCTCGTCGGATCGTGGTGCGGCTGGCCCGCCGTTAACTTCGCGACCGAATACTACAGGCTTCACGCGTGCGGCGCAATATTACATCTTCAGACCTGGGATATGATGGGCCACCGCTGAAAGTCTACGTGAACGAGCGACTAACGGTGACCAATCGACAGCTGTTCTATCGTGTCCGTAAGGAATGCGCCAACCGTAATTGGAGGTACTCCTGGACCAAATACGGTCATGTATACGCGAGACAAACTGACGGGTCCAAGGTACACACCATTCACACCAGACACAATGTGGGACTCATGCTGACTTCTCTAGTGTGTAGGTAAGGTAGTCCATCTGCTGAAGGTTCTTACAGACAGCTGTCAGTTACCGTTAGTTCGTTGGTTCTTGCCTCCTTGAGTTATCTGCGAATAATTCATTAAGAATATACTTACTTGTAAACATAACCTTATCTATGATTATAATATTAAACGTTTAAGCAATTGTATAATATACTCGATATCAGGTAGGTACTAACCAGTATGGGTATAGACATATTGCGCTGGGGCACCAGTGGGCGAGCTAACGCTGTTCGGCTTCACGCATTCAAAATAAAATGTATTGTGGAATTTCCTCTAAGACAAATTACATCGCGATGGATACGGCTGCACATTGCACTGTTATTGACACCGATGCTCTTGCCAATGGTCTATACTTCTTACAGACTTCATATTAGATACCTCGCTGATCAAATTAAATTATAAATATGTATAACACTGTTCATGAATTTTTATCTTGCGCGTACAGCGCGTAAGAATGCGTCCGTCCTCGCTGCGAGTCAACGCGAATTAAATCGTGCTCGCTAGTCGTGCTTGCTCGGCTGGGTACGGCGTAGCCGAATGCTTGCGATATGTTCTTTGTATTTTTCTGTTTTTTTCTTTTTTTATTTTTTTTCCGTTTACCTTTTTTACTGTTCGTCTGCGCACTATCTGTTCTACCTTTTATAACATGTAAAGCCAATATTAAGAAAATCTAATTGCTATGCTATTGGATTTTCCTAATATTTCTTCCTACTGCTATATTGTATCTTTTTATTTATTATATCTCTCTGTTGTGACAATTACCAGTGATCAGCGCTGGTTGTCCTTCACAAGACATCCAGCACATGCTGAGTTGGGACCGTTTCATAATGACACTATGTTCTTCTACACTTGTATTACTTTCGTATATGTTTGTGTTGTTATGAATAAATGTTTTCTTTCTTTCTTTCTTTCTTTCTTTCTAATGTAACGAATTAATTATTTGGTTACAATAGCATCATAATGGTGTTGTTTCATTTTCGAATATAATAAAATAATCAATAAAGGAGATGCTGTTAACATGTTGTCATGAAAATATATTAACGAAAGCTTCATTAGCATTGATATTAACTTATTTCCTTTTGAGTCCAATCGTTGTAGGTGTGAGAATTTAATCAGGATGTGAAATAGAAAGGCGAATAAAAATAGTTTAAAAAAAACTAACAACTAGCTAGCGATTGAAGCGCGCATGGCGGTTATTCACTAAAAGCTCTTTATACATATATCTACATCTACACTTCTACACTAATATTATAAAGAGGAAAAAATGTATTTTTGTATTTTTGTGGGTTTGTATTGAATAGGCTCTGAAACTACTGGACCGATTTCAAAAATTCTTTCACCGGTAGTAAGCTAAATTATCTCTGAGTAACATAGGCTATGCATTATACTAGCGGCCCGCCCCGGCTTCGCACGGGTAGACATTTAATAAATATTTTGGCCACCCGTGCGAAGACGGGGTGGGCAGCTAGTTTATACATATAATGGGACAGTTGTGTTGTACAAAATCACGAAACTAAACTAATTTGACAGTACTCAAAGTCTTGCTATACCTTTCTCATGTGCGGGGTTATATAAGGATGGCAATATTTCATACTACAGAATTGGCACCAATGAAGCTTAGAACTGTCAAATAAAATAATGTCCTGTCAAAACGGTTGCATGTTTTAGTTTCAATAAACAAGAGAATTGGGTATATATTTATATAAGTTTTATTTTAGACATGTGAACAAGAGAATTGGCACCAATGTAGGTAATATAATCAGTAATTTACGATCGGAAACACAAGCAACGTACTTGGTAATAATATCTAAGTTCAAGTTCACAATCTTGATCGTAAGATATAAAGATTGTGATGTATTTTAAGTTACGCTATGAATACACTGATATATACAAGTATAAGGTAATGATAAAATTTGTAATAAAAAAAGTTTCAATGTGCCTGTTATTTGGCCGCAAATAAAATTGGTATTCGACATTAAATTTAACTGAAACATGGTATAGTTTAAATTTATTTTCTAAAATAAGAATTGATTACTTTAGATACAATTGACCTTGAAGTGTATAATTCAAGGTTACATACATATAATCAAAGAGAAAATATTGTATGTTTTGTTTGTAATGCATAAACTCAAAAACTTCCGTTGAAAGAAGTTTTAAAACCGATTTTAAAACTTCTTTCACCAGCAGAATGCTATGTCACTGAGTAATATAGGCTATATATTATATTGTTATGCGGGCGAAGGCACGGTGCAAGGCAAAGCTAGTGCTATAATACATATCTTGTGGTGGACAACATGCTGTGCAGTAATAAACGCCCACGCTGGGCCTTGTTGTCTCGATTTTAGGTAAGTCCGGTAAACTAACTTATGCAAAATCTCACAAACTAAGGAAATACACTTTTTACTTCCTTGTATCTCAAGATAAACATGGTTCCCATCTTGTCTAAAGTAATTTATTATTAATGTATAATGTATTTTTTACTAAATAGGAGGTAGGTTTTAATATAATGATAACTGCAATTAAAAATATGGTTTCAATTAATGGTCCAGCATCTATAATAAAGAAATTAATAATGAATTCTAAAAGAAATTACTAAAAGCTTATTTTTCAATCAATTATGTTTCTAGATCGCATGAGCACGATTTCATTACATGGTTTATTGATTTTTTGTACGCTTAATGATATATTTTATGCCAATACATCTTTATTATGGGTATTATCCATTGAGTTCATTCTGAACATAGTTTTTTGGGTTCCGTACCCAAAGGGTAACCATCGAAACTCTATTACTAAGCCTCAGCTGTCCGTCCGTCCGTCCATCCGTCCGCCTGTCCATCAGTCTGTCTGTCAGCGGGCTGTCTCATGTCTCAGTCGTAATTGGTAGATATATGAAATTTTCAAATAAAAAATAATGAAGCATTATTGTTGCTGATATAACAACAAATAACAAATTAAAATTTTAAGTGGCCACGGGTAACATGTTTTTTTTCTTTAAGTACGGAACCCTCGGTGTGCTTGTCCGGCTTGGACTTGCCCGGTTTTTTATAATGGTTAAGATGTATTATTAATACCGCGGTGATAAATCACTTACTTGGCCCACCCCACAAAATTAGCAAAACTATAATAAGTACGTTTTGTAATATCTCATGTACAGCAGATTAAAATGTCAAAAGATACATTCATTGATATTATTGGATTAAAATTAATGTACTGTTAATCGCAGAACATCAGTTTTAACGATTTCCCGTTTAAACTCATAACATGTCATGTCCACCTCCGAGCAGATTATACTTTAAGATAGCATTCGATTTATGAACATTTAAAATTAAATGCTAATTGATATTTAATTTAATTCTAGAAAAAAATATAACTGAAATCACTTAAGCGAGATGACAAAAATACTACGTCACTAGGCTATGGTAACTTTACAGATACACTGTAGATATTGATTAAATATTTGACTTTATTAGGGATATGAATTGGCTTATAATTTAGTGGAATGCTACATCCTATTTTTCGATGTTCACCATTTAGAATCTCAATCCTAAGCTGTCTAATACGTCATATACTATCTGTGGAAATACAGTGACTAATATAGATATTCCAATATTTTCGATTAATGACCGGAACAAGGTCTTTTGTTCCGATGCTTACAAACAATATCCGTGGGATTTTTCCAAATAAAATATTCAATTCTCGAGTGTGGGGGACGACCTCGCGGTGTCGACCTATAAAACTGTATAGACACAAAGAAAAAACACAGTAACGGATCAAATTGCAAAATGGCAAACTTACGTGTAGCGTTATTTTTTGCCGCCATGGTGGGCCCTGTTCTTGCGGAAGGTAATTATGGACGCGCTCTATAATCTTCTGTCGTCACGTTTGCCCGATAAAATTCGCGATCCACACCGTTAGACAATTGACCTTGTTCTTACCCTTTGGTTATCGTTTTTGATTGCAGACGTTATTGGGAGAGGCGCAGACGCATTGGTCAGGGTTCCCCGAACTCTTCACCAAAGGAAGTGTCAGAAATATGGTTTATGCGGGGGTGGTGGCTTTCAAGGAGGCTATGGTGGTTCAGGATACAACCAGGGCTACCAAGGTTACGGTCAGCCCCCCATAAACATAGCCATTAGCCAGTCTCAGTCCTCAGCGAACGAAGGAGGCGGCGGTTACGGTAGTGGATATTACCCCAACAACTATCAATACAATGGAGGGTATCCTAACCATGGAGGTTATAATGGTTATAACGGCTATAACGGTTATAACGGCTATAACCAAGGCTTCAACAGACCCGGGTACTTTGGTAACGGACAAGGTGCATACAATAGCCAATTTAATGGTAATTATTATGGCGGAGGTTCCAGCAATGGAGGAGGTTATGGCTTTCAAAGACCTCACGGACAATTTTACGATGAAAACGGAGAAAACGAAAATGAACATGGCAACGAAGATATTAATCACGATTAAAAGTGAAATGATTACACTGAATACTGTGATAATGGTGTCGATTCTCTTGTACAAAAACACTGTACTAAACTAATTTGAAAGTCTTGCTATCCCTGTCTCATGTTCGGGGTTAAATAAGAACGACAATACTTTAAGTCCTGTTAAATTAGTTTAGTTGAATGATTTAGTTCAACAGAATTAGCACCTATGTAGATACCTAAGGTGTGTAAGTAAGTCTTAAATATTTATTTAAGGATTCCGTCGCTGTCCAAAACTTTTTGAAACTTAAATTTATTTAATTCGTAGATTTGGAGTATAATACACCATTAAATATGTTAATTTTAAAAGAAATAGACTAGTTTTCTTGTGTAAATAATTTTAAATGTGGTTGTTTATTTCTAAAACATAAACATGTGGTCCATAAACACAATTTCTATTCAATCAGGATCGTTCTAATTGCTCATTATGTTTCAGACATGGTTCCAATAATGTTCAAATAACTGTTAGACCAGAATCTTTTCAAGTCCTTGTCACCTGCTCTTTATTTACATTGATTTACATATATTTTATAGAAATGCGATTTAAGGTAATAAATTAGAACAAAATCTAGTTTGATTCAATTATTGTCTCCATAAATTTATTTTGATGACTTTTTCAAACGATTTAAGAAGTTAATGATTTTTCTGACGTGATTATAAGTAAATGGTTCACTTCCTCAGTATTTCGAATGTATATGGTTTATTTGTTTTATGTGAGGTCGACGACCTATTTATTCTAACGAACAAGGTAATACATTAATAAAAACGTCGATTGGGGAAATACATAATTAAGATATTGGCATTCGGTTCGAGATCAATTTTATTATTAGTAACACATCGTTTACGAAACAATATTCCTGGATATAGCCTATTTAAGAATTTCCACAATTCTTTATTAAAATTTTATACACAAATATTTATAACGTAATTTACGCCTCCCCGAAAGGGATGCGATAGATCGACGAAGGGTTAGGCAGATATCAGTCAACACACACTTGTCAGCTGATGATTTAGTTGTTGAAGATTATCTACGAAATGAGATAATAATATCCAATATTAAAGTGGATGCATTACCTTTTACACTATCCTTTTAAATAACTATCTAATAGATAAGTACTATTCAAACTGATATATAAACTGATCTCTGATCAAAAAAACCAATCCAATTTATGATAAGAAGCATATTATTATGTATTGGTCTCAGTATTAAAAATCAAACCGTAATTACGCTCCTCATTATAAGAAAAAAAACTGATTAAGTCATTTTTCGAAACTGGATACTTGAGTATTGAGTCACGTCTACAAGCTTATTGGACGAATCCTTCATTCAAACACTCCGGATATCAATTAAAGATGATCCTGGGTACGTATTCGCGTAATTTATGGCATAAAATGATCTGGACCCATCAAAGTGGTTTACCGTAACATGGTAGATAAATTTTATTTATGAGTGTCAATGGCTCTTGGTGTATCGTTGTGACCCAGTCAGTTGCGAGTGGGGGCAATCGTATTTTTACTATATAAGCTCAGAGAAATGATTCACAAGTATCCCATCACACACCGGCGAAAGGTCTCATCCTCTCATCCCATCCTTCACAAAGACAATGGCAGCTAAAATCATTATTCTGATTGCGGCGTTCGCCTTGAGCCAGGCCAAACCTTATTGGTTCGGTAAGTGAACAGTCATTTGAAATGACATTAAACTTGAACTGATACAGAGAAGCCATCAGCACTTTACAGTACTTGAGGCCACAACAAAAGTTACAATTGTTTAATTAATTATTATTTTTAGCAGGTGATGCCATCTACCCCGGTGTGATAATGCGGATGGGCCGCGCTCCAAGTGTGGCGTACGGATTCGGCAGCGGGTTCAGTAGCAACATTGGCGGCATCAGCCACTCTACCGGCATTGGAGCCTCCTTCCAGAGTGGTGACGCGCAGGCGTACGGGGCTGGCATCGGTGCTGCTGATGGCAACGCTTTCGCTCGCGGTGTTGGCTACGCTAACGCTGGCCCATCCTACCCTATTTATAACACCGGCTTGAGACGCGACTACGGCTCCTCCGTGGCCTCTGCCAACAACTTTGGCAACTATGGCTCAGCAATTTCTACCGCTGAGTCCAACAACGGCTTCAGCGCAGCGACCACTATCCAGAACAACGGACCTGCTCGTTTCCAGGCAGCGACCTCCTCCGCGCAGTCCCTTGGCTATGAAGCAGCTACGTCTTCCGTTGACAACGGATACGGGACCGTCTTGGCCTCTGCCAACAATGGCGCTGGATACGGCACCGCCTTGTCTTCCGCCAACAATGCCGCTGGATATGGCACTGCTTTGTCCTCCACCCTCAACGGCGCTGGATACGGTACCGCCCTGTCATCCGCCCAGAATGGCCCCGGATATGGCACCACTTATTCCGCGGCTCAAGGACGCAACGGCCTCAACAATTACGCAGCTATCTCGGCCGCTGAGAACATCGGAGCGTACAGAGCCAGCACCGCCCACACCGTCCAGCAGAACGGCGGCCTCTTCCAACAGAGTGGAGCCTCTAGCATCAACGCGCCTGGCATCCAAGCCGCGCAATCACACGCCATCAAAACAGGCTACTATTAATATGCGCAAACGCAAGCGTTCCCAGTGCGCGGTAACCGAATTGAGACGACTGACCACTTGTCTCGATTCGTTGACCTTTAGTTAATAAAATAATCTGTATAATATCAATTAATAAAAGACTGCTATTCGGTTAAAATATTTATTAATTATTTCCTAACTTAGCATTCACATTAATTTTTGTTTTTGGCACTCTTATTGTCAAAGGGAATATTGTTAACTTTACCATAGATATGGCCATTGTCGTTAACGACTGACACAGCCTGAGCTCCGCCTGCTCCAGCAAAGCTTGGATCATAGAAACTTTCAATACTCTTCATCCAATTGTTAAGTCCAAAGTCAGTTCGTCCCAATCCCTCCACGTTGATGGGATTTATAAAGAAGGGTAGAATAAATGGGTTGATAGGTGAAGTTGAGGCAAAGCTTCTACCTGTTCCCGCAATAGCTTTCCCCGGGGTAGCAATACTAAAACTGCTGTGGACTACATCTCCGGTGTTTTGTGTAAAAGTTGTGTCTTCCTTGAGATTTCTTGGAAACCCAAACCGCAGATACTTTTCGATTTCTGGATCCGATGTTGAAATTGCAACTACGGTATGTCCGGACGGTGAAGAGTCTGTGAAAAAAGAAATTCCCTTAGAATAAAACATGATTAAAAATTAACACACAATGAAATAGCAACATACCTTTTAACACAATTGGAATCGCTTTTACTGTACTTAATATCATAGCAAAGAGCAATAGAGAAGCCATTTCGCCCGAACTACTCTGTAATGGTTATCTTCGAAACAATAAATGTAGAAATGAGGCTGCGGTTCCCCATCCGTCCATTTATATAAGATTGAATGGGTTAGATAATTCCAATCATACCTACCTACACAGGAGGTCACCGAACTTACAGATACACATAAGATTAACCTCTAGCTTCGGAGTTCGTTCTCGATCATGTATTAATTTAAGTGTAAGTCATCATTGAATAATATTGATAATTTGTAAATCGCATTTTTTTTCTAATTTAAAATGTAATCCCAATAGATACGAGTAAAATATTGACGAATATATAATTAAGTTTGTTGATCTCAAATATCACGGCATTTGAAGTAATCGAACGAACCCCGAGAAAAAATAATATTTTCACGCCTTCCCACAAGGGTCCCCGAAGGGGTAGGCAGAGGTGCTACAGCACCCACTTTTCACCGAAGATAAATTGGTGCCAACATGACAGATGGTGAGTCCGTCGCCGTCGCTTAAGCACTACTTACTTCTTTGACTTTCTTCTCAGACGTATGCAGGTTTTCTCACGATGCTTTCCTTCACCGTAAAGCTCGTGGTGTGGCAAATCACTTAACTTAAGTTAGAAAAACGTATTTGTACAGACCGGTTGGATTAGAACTTGCGTCGCTAGAATAGCAGTTACTGTTCCTGTCGAGGTAACAAATTAGCTCCGAGCACTGTGCTAGCAATACCGCGACATCGTTGATTTTTATCAGTAACTTAAAGATTCTTCACCCATAACCCGAAAGTTGCAATCTTATTGAGATAAACGCTTACATCGACCGTATATTTTGCTTTATCATATGTACTTTTGTAGCACAAAACTTACCCCTACTTAAATTTCGTTAAATATGTATGGTTAATGTTAAGTTCAGTGTTATGACACCAGCCTAATCTCATTGTAGGTAAAGGATTCATATCTGACGATGCGCTAGCTTTAAAAAATCCTACGTTTAAATGGTTGCTTAATATTTTGAGTAACCAATGAACTGCTCTTTAAGTAAGTATTGTAAAAAATGTGAGCACAATATTTAACACGCCGATAACTCTATCTAGCTATCATAAATCAAATCGACCCGTTAGCAAATTGATGCCTGTTACATATACTACAAGTCTATAAACACTGCGCTTGAAATTGCTTTTATATACGGTCTACGAAGCTACTTAGCAGTTGTAAATACATCAAAATCTATTGCGAGTCTTAAATACGTATTCACAAATATTTACTAATTGAATTACTCTATGTCAGGGTTCACAAACTCGTTTCATTTGGGGTCCGTTTTATAAATAAATACATAAATGAAATAATAATAATATATGTTCACAGCTGTCTAGAATAGTTCTTGAAGAGATAGGCAGAGGTGTCACAAAACCCACTTTTTCCCGAAGATACTTTAGTGCCTGACAGACGGTGAGTCCGTCGTCGCCGTCTCATAGGTACCACCTACATACGTAATTTTTAGACGTATGCAGGTTTTCTCACAATGTTTTCCTTCACCTTAAAATTCGTGGTGTTGTGATACTTTTTTTTTAGATATTCCATCCATCCAGCATCACCCAGGTTCAACTTATCTGGATACTAAATCTTCCTTATCGCACTATATATAATAGCATCAATTAACACTTATAAATTCTGAATAAAACAGAGAATGTGCGAAATTGTCTTACCTGTGTAAAAAGGAACACAGAGAAACCGGTAACCATAGACCAGTATATCCTAATGAACGAACAGATTTTGGTTATTCTGTTGACACGAACGCCGAATTAGAATTTATTGATACCGTAAAGTTGCAATGTTCGATTTCTTTTGAATTTGCATAATTTATTATTAAATGGTATTTACGACGTGCAAATCTCGCCTGAATAACCAAAAATGATAAGCTAGCCACGAATACTTTCAATAGCAGTTTTTGCAGCTTGATATAAAATAAACCGTTAGATTAACGTTCATGTTTCTCACCAAGCAAAAGGCCAAATAATTGCTTATGATATGTCGAATTCACCGGTGTGTTATTATATCGCCTCAGCTACTTTTAATAGTCCAAATTTTGACATCAACACTAAAATAATAGAGCAATTACAGTCATCACAGGGAAGGAATTTGTCGTCGGTGCTACATCAAACCAAGAACCGTTTCAACAGCTATAAAAATTGAAAACTTGTAATTTGACGAGAGAATATAAGGTAGAGATTCGACTGTCGACGTGCACTTCTAGTTGAGACCTGAAACATGACGACACATTTGCGGGGCTTAATATGTGCGCTGCTTGCTACTGCATCTTCAGGTAACAGTACTTTTTTTTATATCCCTAAAGTGGCACCGTAGCCGCTAGCAATACCAGAGGTATCACTAACGAGTTGCCAGCCCAGTTGTTGATGACGACATTGACGACCCACTGTGCTAGCAGCATTACTACCAGCGTATCCCCGTGGAGCACTGGCAACTTTACTTACCGCAGAAACACAACACTGTAAGGTGTACAATCCCAGTCGGGCGGCTCCAATATTAATGGGTAAACCCACGGGAGATCCCAATTCGCCCTACTTCTCTTAAAAATACTAACTCTATGTTAATTTCCATGTTGATAACATCAAGTAGCTGCGAAATCATTAAATGCTATTAATTATCATTCTGAAGTATTCGCTTTTTTGTATCAATTCAATTTGACACTTCATTTATAAAATTGAAGAAGCATAAAGAAGGCTTAAGGAAATTAATAGTATTGTTTTGTTTTCAGCTTATGTTAAAATGCAAACCACATCTAATGTTGAACCCAATTCTGAAATGATTGGAGTGGCAAGCTTTTCAGGAGTCACGTCGAGAAACGGACGAATCTCATCTACAGGTGGAATAAGATTCATGCCAGTTGACAGTAGCCATTTATTTTATCCTTTACCTGACGTCATTGCTAGTGATACAGTAAGTAGGTCTGCGTTGCCTATCACTCTAACCAAATCGGCTGACGGCATGTCAAGTACAATACAAGTATATCCAGGCTCCGTGTCAGTATCAGCTACTGCTAAATCTGGCAATGGGCCAGCTCCTTTGCCTTCAGTGAACGACGCGATCTTCCAACCGCCGATTATCGATATAAGGAACTTCAGCCCTTGGTACCACAACATGATCAGACCGCCTCTTCCGATGCGACCTGATGACTTAAGATCTGAGTCGTTGTACCCTATGAATCCATGGATAAGTTTTTGGCGATAATGTTTTTATAAGTTATAAAGAGAATAAACATTTATTTATACTTAAAGAGTTTTTTGAACCTCCAATTACTGATATTATAACGTCATTTAAAATATTTTGATGATATTCCTCTCTTTTATGGTACCCGTTGGGCCCATAATACTTTTTAGCATCTTCAAAACTAATAGATACAGGTTTTAATTGCTTTTTCTTACAACTGATTTTAAAGAAGGTTTGTGTATTTTTTGTTGGCTTTAGATATCTATTGCACTGTAAATTAGATCAATACTTACCTTACCTTAGCTTGTGGGGGAGGTAAAACTAGTTTTTTTACTAGTTAATTTGCCGTCTTCTCCAAGAGATTCACTAGCATCATAGTAGACATGTTCTTTCTCAATTTCATAGCTTCTCGACTTCGACTCCTGACCGCAACGTATAGGAACCGAAGTAGGTATACTTTGAAACCTGCCAAGTTGAGATAGACTGAAAATAATGTAATCTCATTACGATCAAGTTCTGCATTATACTGGCATGTATATCGTGATCTAGATTAATGATCAATAAATAGTGACGTTGACCTTTGAAAATATGTGGGCCAAGAAATTGAGGTAATATTTGGGCAGAATGAATAGGTTTGGATCGGATAAAACCATAATATCTGAACGCTACATAAATTAAGATGTGGCTGAATACTTTTTTTGTAAATACATGACAAACACTGACTGTCCCAGACGCTAGGCATATTTTTCGCATTACCTGGCAGTATGCTTTAAAAAGCGTGATCTTGACCTCTGATGTACATCGAGCAAACCTATGCGCCAACATATTACCCCATTCCGACAATGCCCTACGCTACCTCACTATATCCAAGTCATCATACATATTTTCTGTGACTATATCACCTAAATATTCAAACTGAGATCGTCTAATTGTAATTTTTATCTCAGAATTTTTTTTAAGTTTTTGGGTTCTCATAATGGAAGCAGATCAAAATTTATATTTATTACAAAGACATTTATAAACAAAATTGATAGATACACTATATTTCAATTATCCTAGAAAGCGGTAGTTGGTTATACATATTCAAATTTTCTCGTTTTTTATCAGTCAAATTTTTTAATACCACTAAGGTGGCACACAAGCATACGGCCCACCTGATGGTAAGCAGTCACCGTAGCCTATAGCCGCTAGCAATACCAGGGGTATCACTAACGGGGTGCCAACCATGTTGTTGATGAGGACTCACTGTGCTAGCAGCAATACTACTAGCCCAGCATATCCTCGTGGAGCACTTACTTACCGCAGACACACAACACTACATCATATCAAGTAATGTTATTTCACTGCGGTCTTCTATAAGGCGGAGGTACAGTCCCCAGTCGGGCGGCTCCAATTTAAATAGGAAAACCCACGGGAAATCCCAAATCGCCCTACCTCTCTTAAAATTTATTTAAACAATATCCATCGTAATTTGCTTTTATTTAAATTCTGTAAAATACATCATTATGGCGAAGTCAAATTATTAACATCTGTAGTTGCATTGTCCGTAATGAAGGAAGTTTTAAAACAAACTGGAACTGGGCATAATGTTTAATCCATCTGAACCACATAAGATTACATGAACTCATTCCAGTTGAATAACATCCCAAATAAGTGTATTTAGTTCAATAATCTACAAAATGTCACTGGTTCGCGAAGTAACGGCATCAACAGTATTCGAGTGGGTAGGTCTAACATTGTGCAACACTCCGCACTAAAGATGGTCACACAGAGATGAGCGATTAGCGGACATAAAAAAACTGTAGCTTGTGAAAAAATGTGAGTCACGAATTTCGATTTAAAAACATGTGAACTATAGAGGAATAATAAACAAAAAATGAGAATTTCAAAAGTATTTGGGTAAAATAAATGAAATATGACGATAAATAAATCTAATTTATCGAGTAACATTTATTAAGATCAAAATACATGTAGTATTTTTTTTTCTTCACTAAATACTTTTATAATTGGTTGGTGAACCAAATACATCGATTCAAGGCAAACACAAATATTTACCACTTTAAACCTTGACCACAAGAGAGCCCGGTACACCAAGCGTTGCATTGCATATAGTAGACCAATCTCATTATACACAGCCTTCAGCAGTTTTTTGGTATACTAATTAGAATCTACACAAAGTCCGTCACTGGGGCAGGTAGACTTTCATTTTGACTGGCTAACGGCCTATTGGCCGGTGTGCCGAGAATCGGGCGCATTGTCTGCGACCTGAGTGACTTACACCAAAGCTTCCTATTCGACTTGAACATTACAAAATAGAAACATATCAGTATAATTTCCGCATAAACAACCTCTTGGGCTACAATAACTAATTTTGGCCAAAAGATCATGGCACAAATGCTCAATGACATTACAGATCCACTCATCACAAATGCCAATGTAGCCATGTGAACACGGCTCATGGTGTGCACATTTCTACTTTTCAAGAGAGAATGTAATACTATTACATAAATTATCACATTTACAACCAGAGGATAAAATACAATGACATATATAGAATAAAGCCAAATATCAAATAAAGTTTTGTTGTCAAGTTTATGATACAGGTAGAAGAGAAGGGTTAAGACCTGAGCTCCCAGTAGGGGCAGAGTCCAACCAATCAGCGCGCACTTCAGGTATCTTCTCGTCACATTAGAACTGAACACTTGCACAAATTGTACGTAAAACATGACACTGGCTATTAACAGCCAGGAATGAAAGGAGCACGCGAACGTGAATTGAAATGACACATACAGAAAATACCACAAGGAATGATGAAACATGTAATGTAGTCGTTCATTCACTTTCCAAAGGAAACCAGCTACGATGGTGTTCATAAAAACGTAGTTCTTGAGTCTCCTGAATTCGGGGATCTTTATCCAGGAGACGAGACCGAGGAGCAAAGTGATAGCTGTTGTTGTTATACTTGTATAGTACAGGCACTCATAAATGTAATCATTATAGCCCGAAATTTCCCCACTAGAATTTATTTTTGAGGTGTTCATTATTTCTTCTACTATATGGAGTGATAGTGCTGTGTGGGGGATTTAAAATGAAAATGACGTGTTCGATCAGAAGTTGAAGGCTGGCTGATAGATGATCCCCATCCACCTCCGGGGACTGAACGACAACTGAATCCAGAAGCGGGTGTGCAAAATACTGCACTCGACTAAAAGGTCTGATGAAAACGATAGCAACTTATAATTTGCTCTGTGAATTAAAATGTTAATTACCAGTGTGTGTTATTTGATAAACATATTTCCCCCGTGTTGATTAGTTCAGTTATCAGTAGGTCAGTGTAGATAAAAAAAAATAGTTATAAGATTTGTATTTTTATTTCCAACTTTTCGATTTTGTTAAAATATTGAGCTTTCGATACAAATTATTTGATGCGACATTTCACCTTTTCTCACTTACCGCGCTAGTCACTTGACATCTAATATATAAAATTCTCGTGTCACAGTTTTCGTTGCCATACTCCTCCGAAACGGCTTGACCGATTTTGATGAAATTTTTTGTGCTTATCCGGTATCTATGAGAATCGGCCAACATCTATTTTTCATCCCTAAATTAAAAAAAAAAATTGTTCACCCGTGCGAAGCCGGGGCGGGCAGCTAGTACCATATAAAAATCCACGAATGGCACGTCGTTGTTGACATCGTGGTCGATGTTTAAATGTTTTTGCCATTTCCTCCATAAGATTATGTATTACTTTACTATCGTAAAGCAATTTTTGAATAGCATAGGGTATATTTCCTATTTTCCTTGTCATTCTTATACTTTCCCCTCGAAAATTATGTTATTTGTGCGTGTTTTTTGTCTCATTCTATGTCCTGTCGTCTTTTACAAGACAAAAATGCGTGATCAAGGCAGTCATAATTGTTTGCGATATTGTTCTTATTAATTAGTGTCAGGCGCATAAATAGCTATAAACCACTAAAAAGTTCGTGGTAGTAAATTTCCGCTACTTCTTATGCAGTGAGTGAGAGTGCTTAGAGCATTGAAAGTCGTGTGCCCTCTCTACTTGCCTACATTATGCAACTGATCGTGGTTATTCTGCACAAGTTTGCAAGCCAGAAATATTTTTAGAATTCTTTATATTTGCTTTTACGTTCCTCAATCGAGGTGATTGCCAATTTTCTTCCAAATATGAAACAATTTTCTTCCAATTTTAATCCGTGGATAAAAGCCTAAATTATGGTGTTTTAATCTTCAACAAAGCAACTAAACGTGAGACTCGAAGTCTAACCGTTGTACGGTTTTGTTTTTAGTATATTATCTACTCTGAGGTTTTGTGTAGTACAGTAATAAATACCTCCTATACTAAGTGGTACGTAGTTCCATACATGTCATTGTATTTACCGCGACTACGCCCGCGTAATAAAAGGATAAATTACAGCTTGTTACTTAGGGATAGAGCGGCATTTTAGTTGTGAAAGACCATTACATTTTTTAAATAGTTACCTTAAACTTCATTCGTACAATCAAATTTATCTTTAAAATTTACTAGAAAATTAATTCAATACAATATGAATCCAACCTTCTAACAAAGGCAAGCCATTTCCTTCTACCGGCATTGCGCAATATAACTCATCAAAACATTACAGAATGTCTCAAGCCGTCACAGTGACAGTCTGTACAGACCAGACACATAGTGCGCAGTGCCTGACGCGATCATGCGCTCTTTATCGCTACTTGCACTTTTAACCATCGTTGCAATGGTGTCCGCTTCACCAGCTAAGTCCAATCTACAGCTTGGAGATACTGGTAAGTGTGCTTTACAATACACAAGTTCAACCCAGTCAATTAATGTTGCATCCTTCACTAATGTGGTGTATCTGAGAAGGATAAATATATGATTTGCCGTTTTTAACGTTATTATCGATAGATATCTCTGTAGCCTATCAGAAACTCTTAAGGTATAGGTTAAACGGTTTCTAATCTTGTCTTTAATAATATTTTTGGCGAAAAAGATATTTCATTTGGCTACGTTCTTCAAAATTTAAATTCACCCTTGTTTTTTAGATTAAGTCAGTCCCGAAGTAAAGTACAATAAAAAAAAACTCACGGTTCACAAAGCTCAAATGGCGCTAAATAATAAATAATTTATGTTATCAACGTTGTACTGAAGTTCGCTAACTACAAATCTATGTACAACAAACTGGTAGGGCTCAATCGATAAATAAAATTTTATTCAAATAAATAGGGAACTCGAAATATGTCTACACGTATATTTTTAAAATGTAATTATTCCGTTCTGGAGTTCACTATGACTCATTGTTACAATGGAATCGTGATTCATCAGAATATTTCTTACATACAAATAGCTAGTATTAATATTATGGGTACATTCAACCACTGATTCCTGTGAATGCCAATTACGATAGTGGTAGCACAATTAAATAAAATAACAGTTAATAAATTAAATCTTATATGTATACATGTGTATATAAAAATCCCGTGTCACGGTGTTTGTCTGCGCTAAACTTTAAATCATCTTAACCGGTCTTGCACACTGTGTGTAATTCTGTCCAACTTGTGAGATATGATCACAGGCCTAAGATTTTTTCTTCTATATCTATGGATATGATAGGTATTTTTTTCCTATTTAACGCACCCGTGCGAAGTCAGTGCGGGTCGCTAGTAGTAAATAAAATATCGTATATAAGAACTGCTAATAGTTTAATCTGTTTTGTGTCAATAAATGATCAGAACTGCTTGCTGACTTCTGTCGCTACTTCGTAACCTTTACTATCTAAATGAGAAAATATCATGTGCGATTACTGGGTGTGATCATTAAGGGCAAGTACAATAATAAATAACGAGAATAATAAAAATAAGTTTAAGTTTATTTTTAATAATATTGTAAGAAAATATAAGTTAAGAAAATAAATAAATAATGAACATAATAATAATAATATTGATATTTGAGTCAGAATTAACACTTTAGAATTGAATTCAGTATTTAATAGTTTATGTTGACCTTAGTTGTGTTTATTGAGAAACAGATAATCTAATAGGTAACTTGAGCAAAGAACTGCGACCCACAATACTATACTTGATACAAATTTGTACATCAAACCAAACACAAAACCTGTTTATGACTTCACTTCACATTTTCCAAACGTTGGCTTTCACAACAGCAAAAGTTGGTGTTATAAAATTATTAAAAAGAACTTTTGCATTCGAACCGTGTGAGGATAGAGGTTGGAGTTTCTTTATAATGAAACTTGCTGCCCGCCCCGGTTTCGCACGGGTAGACATTTATCAAATATTTTGTCTACCCGTGCAAAGCCGGGGCGAGCAGCTACTATAATATATAGCCTATGTTACTCAGTGATAGTGTAGAATTTTTGGTATCGGTCCAGTAGTTTCGGAGCCTGTTCAATACAAACATACACACATACAAAAATACAAATCTTTCCTCCTTATAATATTAGTATAGATGTATAATTATAATAAATTATAATATAATATCAGTATGATTTAAGTGCGGTTACGCCTAGCTCCCCGTGGGTAAAACTGGGTGTCACCGCACATCAGCTTTTAGCCGAAACATTTATCTAAAATCTTGACAGTGTTTGGAGTATTATGAGAAGACTGTATGCAAGTAAGTCTACACGTTAGTGAACTGTGGACGTTCTAAAATGTAAATAAATATTTAAAAACAAAATTAGAACGTTTTACCTGCGATTGCGTAGAAATTTCTTTAAAAAGCTTAAATAGTTAACATCAATAGGTATATTTTGTTAAGAAATAATTTTAAATAATAAAAACCCAATATTACATTCATCAATAAACACAATAATACGTTAGTATACATACAAAGCAGACAGTGAGTAATTCTTTGTTAATAATATTTTCAAGTTTGACAAAAGCCTATATGTGACTAAGAATGACTCAAAAAACTTGTTAGTTCTCCGTTTGAGTTACTGCCTACTGCGTAATATAAACTGTCAACGTTGTGACATGTCAGGGCTACAACAACACAACCATGTTTGTAATTATAGCCATATTTTAGATATAAAAGGTTAACTTGAATTATGGTCACCTCGAATATATTATCTACTCTGAGCCTCGAATCTACAAAAGACGATATCCTATTATAAACTCTATATTCTGTTAAAACAACCTTCCTCATGAATCAATCCGTCCATACTCAATGGTGAACATTTTGTGAATCAGTTAATTAGTTTCAGAGGTTAACGCGGTCAGACAAACAGACGCGAGGTCTTAGTTTTATATGTAGGGACAGCGCGAGTGATACCCTTGGTATTGCAAGCGTCCATAGGCTACGGTGACAGCTTTCCATCAGGTGGGCCGTATGCTTGTGTGCCACCTTAGTGGTATACAAAAAAATAGTAAACCTCATTGGTACAGGCCGGGGTTTGAACCTGGCCCCATCGGACCACAAGGCCTTTTAACCACGGCTTTTTAAAAATAACTTAAATATTATTTCATTTTCCAGAGTCGGATAGCCAACCGTTCGTGGAGGAAGTGGTGGTGGAGTCGGTGCTTCAGGTGCGGAGTCCGGCCGGGCGCCAAGCCCGCACCAACACCAGAACCAACCTTCAAGACGGAGCCAGGATCTCTGACCTCACAAAGATCAACTGACGATGACAAAGAATGCCTTAACTAGAATACATAATTTACTAAGAACTAGTAAAAAAATCCGAAAATGAGGAGTTATAATGAAAATAAAAAATACTAGCTAACCTGGCAAGCGTTGTTATGCCTTAAAAAATTTCTTTATGCCCAAAAATTTATAAAATTTTGTGGTGCACCCCTTTTATCACTTAGGGTTATGGAAAATAGTACGTCCTATTCTCTATTATACAAAAAAAACCTACCGATTATACAAAAAAAAAAAACTCGGTCAAGCCGTTTCGGAAGTGTTTTGATAAAAACACTGTGACACGACATTACGAATACAATATTAGGTCCTTACATATGAAATTGGCGTTTTGTATGGGAGGAACAAAAAGTCGAATATTTTTTAATATAATATATTTAATTAATCAAAGTATGAACCATTATTTTCTATGCACTTTTGCCATCTCATAGGTAGTTCATTGATCCCTTTACTAAAAAAACCAGTCGGACGGGAATCAATAAAATCTTTGAAGGCGATTTGGACTGCCCCATCGGAGTTGAATTTTTTCCCTTGCAAGAAGTTATCCAAATTTCGAAAAAAATGGTAATCTGTTGGAGCAAGGTCCGGGGAGTACGGAGGATGTCTTAGACTTTCCAATTGAAGCTCTTCTAATTTAGTAGCCGTCTGTAGCGCAGTGTGTGGTCTAGCGTTGTCGTGAAGCAGCAGTGGCGTGGAGCGATTGACCAGCCTAGGTTGTTTAGCCGCTAGCTTTTCCATCATGGTTTGCAATTCCTGACAATAGACATCAGCCGTAATAGTCTGGCCAGATTTGAAAAAACTGTAATGAACAATACCGGCACTAGTCCACCAAACGCTTACAAGTAACTTTTTTGGGGTTAATTTTCGCTTGGGGCAGGATTTGGCTGGCTGGCCAGGATCTAACCATTGCGCTGAGCGCTTCCGATTATCGTAAAGAACCCATTTTTCATCACAGGTAATGATTCGGTTTAAAATACCTTCATTATTGTGCCGGTTTAGTAATGTAACGCAGCAGTCGACGCGCGTTTGCCGGTTTGTTTCAGTCAATTCGTGAGGTACCCACCTTTCAAGCTTTTTAATCTTCCCAATTTGCTTCAAGTGAATTAAAACAGTTTTATCACTAACATTGCAGCCTGCAGCTAACTCGGACGTGGTTTGCGATGGATCCGCTTCCACAATAGCCTTCAACTCTTCATTATCAACTTGAGTCTCAGGCCGTCCACGGGGCTTGTTCTGCAGGTCGAAATTTCCAGAACGAAAACGTTGGAACCAAAAACGAACTGTGTTTTCTTTTGCAACACGACCGCCATACACATCATTCACCCTTCGAGTTGTTTCCGCAGCACTAGTGCCACGGCGGAACTCGTACTCGTAAATAATGCGATATTTAAGGTTTTCCATTTTGTAAAATGAGTGACGCAAACAGAAAAAAACAGAAGAAAAAAAACAAATGAATGACGATCATCGAAGCACAAATACATGAGTCTATAGCTGTACAAATTTGAATTTGGAATTCCTTACCAAAGAGGAGAAATTCGTGATTAAAGTGGCCAGTACGAAAAACGCCAATTTCATATGTAAGGACCTAATATATAAAATGTTTATTAGTCTATAAGATATTGTTCGGGCCTTGAAGCCTCGAATGTAACATTAGAAAAGTCTACCAACAATGGTCAAATTACACTCTATTATTTTCATTCTTTCTTCTGCCCTGTTATATTTTTTTTGTGGTCGGCGCAATATTCTTCCATCCCTTCTATTCAACATCTCGTCATTCACTTCCTTTCGTGTCATTGCGACTTTCACGTAAAATCGTGTAAAATCTTTCTCTCGCTTTCCTGCAATCTGTGGTAGTAATTAGGTGATAATGGACGGAAGTGCTCAACACGAAACTGGGGAAGCGTGCGCTATTTGATTGTAGTTGATTCGACTAACGAGCGCGCGCTGTGATAGAGTTGATCGTCATAATGCGACTACTGTAAGGATCGCTCATTTTTTTACTAAACATATATATTAGACCCTGCCTATATTTCGTCTCCCTATCACCTTTTCCTGTACCCTAAGGTTGTCTGGAAGACTCTTCTAGCGATAAGACCACCTGTTGTCCTCACTGCTCTGTATCTGCCTATTTCTGACATGTAATCCTACTTTGTGGTGTGCAGTAAAGTGTATTTGTATTAGAACTACATCTGTCTAAGCTATTCCAAAGCTCAGATATCTACACTAATATTATAAAGAGGAAAGATTTGTATTTTTGTATGTAACGAATAAACTCAAAAAGTACTGGACCGATTTTAATAATTCTTTTTTCATTAGAGAGCTACATCATCACTGAGTAACATAGGCTATATATTATACTAGCTGCCCACCCCGGCTTTGCTCGGGCAGACAAAATATTAGATAAATGTATATAGGCTCTGAAACTACTGAACCGATTTCAAAAAATCTTTCACCGTTAGAAAGCTACACTATCACTGAGTAACATAGGCTAGCTGCCCGCCCCGGCTTTGCACGGGTAGACAAAATATTTGATATCAATGTCTACCCGTGCAAAGCCGGGGCGGGCCGCTATAATATAATAAAATTGCTATAATATGTACAGCATGTATGACCTACAATTTGTAAATTCGATTGAAGTAATGTTATAAACTGATGTAAACTTTATGGAGACTTTAACATGTTAAATGAGTGTAATAAAACCGTACGTACAGAAAAACTCTTTTAAATTACCTTTAAATATTTCTAAGCCCGTCTACTTAGTGATATAAGACCGATTTGTACACGTGTTATCGGCGTAAATGTTTCCTAATGAATAAATAGAAGTCATAAACATATTACCTACCTATGTTTTCCACCTGAACCCTGCTGTTCATTATATATTCTCCAAGAGTACACATACTGGGGGAATTTTATTTTATTGAAGTCTATGGCAGTGTTTCTCAAACTTTACGATCCCCTGGTCCAGTTATTTTAATTTCGTGACCACCACTAGTCATCTAAACCTGGTACGTATAGGAAAAATAAAAAACACATTTAAATGTCCACATTTAGGAAACACTGGTCTATGGAATGAATATCGTAGAGAGAAAAGTATTGCTGCTAATGAAAAGCTAAGCTATCATTGAGTAAGCAATAGGCTAAAGATCCTATTGTCATCGAAGGCTTAGGTATTTAAGATAGTTATCGTGACATATCATTTTCTTTTTGGATAATAATTTGAGTACCTTCTTTTGTACGCTGAAGATAAAACAGGATTATTTTCATTTTTAAACTAATGGACATATGTACATATACGTACTTACTGATATTATTTAAAGCTTTGTATTGATTAGGGACGTTTCAGCCGATAATAATTTGTCGCAGTTTTGATCCCGTAACAACTAAATACAGAAAAAAATCGACTCAGAATCATCAGAGAAGCAGCTGGTAATGCTACCAATATTCTTGGCACGCTCCCGCATGATTCTGGTTTTGGTCAGTACTTTAATCTATAAGTAGGCAGGTTAATTGATATATTATATATTAATATAATCTGTTTTGAATATATGTCTCATGTACAAAAATCAAAATACATATATTATAATATCGACACAACTGTTCTTCGGCGTTATGAAAACGTTTTCTAAACACTAATCTTGCGCATCTGATGTAGCAGAAGCAGTATTAGAAATTTAGAACAAAGGACATCAACGAGCTGCCGGCCTATTTTAATTAGTTTAGTTTTTTGTTGTTTGTTAAAAAGACGTGGATATGATAATATTTTAATGATATATCATAGATTATATGATAATTTCAGGGTTGGCAACGCGCGAGTGATACCCCTGGTGTTACAAGCGACCATAGGCTGCGGTAACCGCTTACCATCAGGCGGGCCGTATGCTTGTTTGCCACCTTAGTGGTATAAAAGAAAAAAAAACTTTTATTATACATAAAGTTACAAAATACAGTAAGCATACAGTATATCTCTCTCATATGTCTCGATTCGTATCAATTATATATCACAGTACAATGCAAACAAACAATAAAATTAAACGCAATGATTCCACGAGCAATGTACAACACAACTAGCTTTTTCCCCGCGACTTTGCCCGCGCAGCAATATAATATATAAGCCATGTTACACAGTGATAATACAGCATTCTATTGGTGATAGAATTTTTAAAATCGGTCTATAAGTTTTTGAGTTCATTCATCACATACAGAAATCCAAATCTATTATCTTTGTAATATCAGTATAGATATAGACTAGCATAGATGTAGGTACTCCGTTACAAATGAGCTTTGAAAAATGTATATAAGCACTACTATATACGAAAATGAATAATACATTGCATGGAAAGCTAATTGCCTAGTCGTTTGACTGATGGACCCATTGAAAAACACTGCTATTCCTAAGTCTCATCAATAACCGAGGACATATTGGCGTACCTTCACAGATCTATTGCCAAGCTCAACTAAATAAGGTCACGATTGTCATCGAACATAAACCCATCGCCTGTCGAACTGTCTCGCACACAATTAATTGATTTAGTCAGCTTTAATACGAGGTATACACTGCACATTCATTTCGTATTCAGCTTCGGTGGATGATGATGATGTTCTTGTAATATATACCATACCAGGATATATCTACCAGGATCTTAAGACAGGTAGGGCGATTTGAAATAACACTACTTGATGTAGTGTTGTGTTTCTGCGGTAAGTAAGGTTGCCAGTGCTCCACGAGGATACGCTGGGCTAGTAGTATTGCTGCTAGCACAGTGAGTCCTCATCAGCAACATGGTTGGCACCCTGTAGTGATTCCCCTGGTATTGCTAGCGGCTGTAGGCTACGGTGACTGCTTACCATCAGGTGGACCGTATGCTTGTGTGCCACCTTAGTGGTATGAAAAAAAAAATACAAAAGTGCAGCTTGATGTTGCAGTCAGCGGTAATTATACCACTAGGGTGGCAAAGCATACGGCCCACCTGATGTTAAGAAGTACCGTGGCCTATAGCTGCTAACAATACCAGGGGTATCACTAACGCGTTGCCAACCATGTGGTTGATGAGGATTCACTGTGCTAGCAGCATTACTACTAGCGCAGCGTAACCCCGTAGAGCACTGGTAACCTTACTTACTGCAGAAACACAACACTACATCAAAGTAGTGTTATTTAGCGGACTTCTGTAAGGTGGAGGTACAGTCCCCAGCCGGGCGGCTCCAATTTTAATGGGAAAACCCACGGGAGATCCCAATTCACCCTACCTCTCTTTTTGAGCTCATGATGTGAATAATTACTGTACTTAAGCTTAGAAAAACTCATTGGTACAGGCTGGGACCTGAGCCCATCAGATTACAGGCCGTTGCTTTATCCACAAGGCCACCAAAAAACTTTACGTACCCCAAACTGGCAATATACATGTGCGCGCTCATCAGTGCCGGTCGAAGGTTACATTGGAAAATAAATATAATCCCATGGAACATTGCGGATGGAAACTTATTGAATTATACAAATATTATTTGGCCCTGAATCCATGCTAGGTAAACCATAGCATTTATTTTTCACTATTATGGTTTTGTTATCGAACATTACTTAAGTGCAAAATCACTGCATAGTATAAATCAAAGTCGCTTCCCGTGTCTGTCTGTCTGTCTGTCCCTATGTATGCTTAAATCTTAGAAACTACGGATCGGATTTTGATGCGGTTTTTTTTAATAGATAGAGTGATTCAAGAGGAAGTTGTTTATGTATAATTTATTTGTGTTATGTAGATATTTATCTTATATGGCTAACGCTGGCCGTGCGAAGCCGGGGTGGGTCGCTAGTATAATACAGTTTGCTTAAATTAATTCGATACGGTTTCTTCAAACAGCCTGCGCCCAGGTGTGAGCTCGTATGATTTCTTCCAATACGTGTTTCAGGACTTCCACGTCCCAGCATCAGGGTATATCACACCTGGGCGCAGGCTGTTTAAAGAAACCGTATCGTATTAAGTTAAACGGAATAAAGCAAATTATATTATATTTTGTTTTATATTAATATTTCCGTAATGTAGCACCTGATTCTATTCAATATTACTTAAATGGTTATGGAGCGAACCAAGGAGAGTTTTAGTTAATAATAATAATAATAATGCTTGGACATTATCACACAGCGCCATCTGGCCTCAAACTAAGCAAAGCTTGTACTATGAGATGGTTCTCATAGCTGATATAATACTTATATACTTTTTTTTTTTGTAAATACATACTTATAATACATACCAAACACCCAAACGCAAGGCAAACATATTTGTCACATAAATGTTTTGCCCTGGCGGGAATCGAACCCGCGACCTCTAGCGTAGCAGTCAGATATACTAACCACTAGACCAGCGGTCTCGTCAGTCGTAGTTCAGTGCCTAGAACCGGCAACAGAGCATCGACAAGTCAGCAGTTTTGTTCTTATCATTTCTATGACAGGCGTATCATTAGTGTTCCAAAATAACCGAAATTTAAGCTCATGTGCTACTTTACACAATATTATACGTAAACTTTTGTTTTTTGTTTGTCCATGTATATAATATAAAATGATTTTAAGAATATAACACTGAAACGATTGATTGAAATTATCGTTTGCGAATCTGCGGTAATTTTACTACATGATTAGCGAGTGTTTCACACTGGTAATATAGCATTCTACAAGGGAAATAAATCAAACCTGTCCAGTAGTTTTGAGTTTACTCATTACAAACAAAAATACAATATTACAACAACACAAATCTTTTCTCCTTATAATATAATATAGATTTCACAAATTAACTACCTTGTACGTGACTACGTCATTTACTTAAAAGCTTAGAGTCCCGATCAATGTCAAAACCTTGCGGGGTGAAAAAGTGCCAAATCCAATCCATAATGGTATTCATAGACAGAGTCGCACGCGCATAGCGATGAGCTGCGCACGCGCTACGAATAAAGTAATGCGTGCGCATCCAATATATACAGGCAGTGTGGGGCCAGCTAAGTCTCAAGCCCTAAAGCTAACAATTCCCAGAAATATATTATGGTGGCCATGTGGTATTGAGCGCCGCCTGTTATTCTAGCGATGCAAAATCGAATCCCACCGGTCTGAACCTCTGAGATTTTCTAAAAACTTAACGGCAGTGATTTGATTAGTCACACCAAATATATCTTTGTGGCATCCCTAAGAGGTAGGCAGAGGTGTTACAACACCACCCTCTTAGCTCCGAAGAAGAAAACTTGGTACCAACATAATAAATGACGAGTCCGTTGTGGACTCTCAAGTACTACATGTGTGTACCGAGATACCGCTGGTATTGCCAGTGGCTATAGGCTACGGTAACTGTTTACCATAAGGACGGTGGGCCGTATGTTTGTGTGCCATCTAGGCAGTGTGAAAAAATAACTTTTGAGTTTAGTATAATAATATAATATAATAAGAAAAGCTAAACGCCATAAAGATATATATATAGTCACAAACATATAAGTATATGAAATACGTAATATACTTCAAACCAAGAATCCCATAAAACCTCCTGTAGAATCCAACGAGCACGATACCATATTTGAATACAATCAGTGGATCCGCGGAGAGGCGCTCACCGCTCCACCGTTAGCGGCGCACGCGCACGCAACGTTTGACAGCCGAGCGGATCACCGGCACTTCCCAGAAAAGAGCATTGCTATGCGGCCTACACTTGTATTACGCACGTACCAGGCTTTAATTAAATTTGACAAGAAATGATGACGTCGAAATGTTGAAGGAGAAATGAAGCTAAAACGCTCCTTGTTTCTTAACAGAGCCGAAAAGTTGAGGAGAAATTAATTAATTGAAAAATTTTATAGGTTCTTGGGTTGATTAGAGAAACTACGATGTTGATATATTGAGTCGATATAAGTGTGACTACCGCTTCTAAATTCAAACGTAAGCAACAGTTACAAAAAGCATACGATTAATAAAAAATATGCACATTAAAAAAATTGCAAGCAGACATTCGTTGGAATGCGGTTCTGAAATGAGATCTAGATAATTAGCGATTTATCTCAGGCTCGCTAATACAATGTTTAAAAAACCTACATAATGTAGTTTTGATCAATGGAACGTTTAGCACAGCTATTTAAGTTTAAAAATACGAATTACTGAATGCAGGTGACAGTCTTCAAAGACTGTAAGTATATATATTTGGATATGGAAATAAAAAGCTATTAGTACAAAGCTACACAAATCACATTGTTTAATGCTTACGGAGATAATCTGCGTACCAACTTCAATCCAAAAGAGTACAAGCAATGCATTTTTTCACAATCAGAACTGTATTTTTTTTTTTTAAATTCAAATTTTGAATATATTCATGATGGTCATGACAGTCCTAAAAGTATAATATCGAATGCTGGCTACCGAACAGTACTTTTCCAAAGGGTTATTTTCTTAGAATCCAAGAATCAGTGTCTTAAATCATGTCTATTTTATTTTAATAAATAAAACAAATCTGGTCGTTTGGAACCACAAACACAAACCATATCGCTCATCCGCTCGTTCGTTTACTACAAATGATTTTAATTACAAGTAGTACGCGCCTCATTTGCATCCAAAAAGTCTGTAAACAACACGATCTCATTGGTAATCCGTGAACACCTTTAAACAAAATATTTTTAAGGTTTGAGCAAAAAATCTATTAAAATTCACACGTGTATTTTTTTCTACGAATTGGTCGTTAAGAAAAAAATAATGAAATATTCATTTAATTGCCCGTTCCGTACACCTATTGTCCGAGCCACAATTTATGACACTGGCCGACAAAGAGCTGTATTTAATCGTATTGTATTCTTAGACCAAAATTCTGATACGATCTCGCCAAGGATTTATTTACCAGTATTATCTGCAGCTGCTCCTACCAAATTTATTTCATGCGAGAACAATAAAAAGTCTTAGAACACACAGTGCATCTTTAATACAGGTAAATCGAAGTGTAATAAATTAAAAATTGCCAAGCTGGCTATATATTCAGAGCAGCTTCCGCGGCGTTTCGATATCTGATTGGAATAATGAGAATAAAACCCACCGCATTTAAATTAAGCCATGATCAATTATCGATGATACAAGCACATCTTCAAACTAGTCCTTCTGTGCGTCACAGAACTATAAAATTTACATGACGTCATATGGGTAAACCGCCCGAACCAAGTACAGTGAGTAATCATTGTCATAAAAGCACTCATGTTTAATCAACAATTATTGATCATAAATAATTGATGATGAAATTTGTCCGACAAAGATAACACATTTCAAATGCGTAACAAAATTGGTACAACGATACATACATCTGTTACATTACATGTTAGTAAATTTCTAATTTATTTACTTGTTTAATTTAATAATTACATATATATATGTAGTTATGTGTGTTTTAGCGATCTCCTTATGAAAATAGAATTTAGAACTGGCCACATGCTAAAAATAAGAAACTTTTAATTAAATTCGAATTGACAGACTGTCTTTTGTTTTTATTGCATCTTCATAAATTTTGCTATGGAGGAGAATATGTACATTGTACGCAGTACTCTTAGCGCGTGTAATAAGCTAACGAACTCGCGGCTAGAAAACTACTATAAGGATAAATATACAAAATTCAAGGCGAGTACTGATCTGGTATCTACAAATCAAAATCGATCGTGTACTTAGACACGTATGGCCAATGCAAATGCCTATACGTGAACAAAGAACAGGAAAATGCGTATGTCTGCACTTGACGTCAAGATGCGATACTCGATACGAATTCAATAGCCCCTTCGGCGCCAGACCCGGCGAAGACAATAGATAAGGGCGAATGTGACGTCATTGCTCAATACAGAATAACCAAACAACATTCACCATACTTTAGGTGGGGAATAAAATAAATTAATTAGGTTCTAGTTTAAGAAATCGGCCAAGCGCGAGTTGAACTCGCGCACCGAGGGTTCCATACGAAAAGACAAAGTAGGTTAAATGACATCCTCAACTTTTCCACGGCTATTGCACCAACGCCAAATAATAAACAGAGGGAAAAGTTTAAACCTCTAATATATGCTTAAAAGGTTTATAAGGTTAAAATTATGTTCCGTTTACAAGTACGCTTATAATCTTCTAAATTTTTTTGAAGGTATTGACAGCCATATCAATTAAGTTACAGCATATCATGGGGGTAAAGTAAAAAGATGAAATTGAAAAATATATTTGTATTAAAATACTGTTATCTCAAAGTATTTTTGGAAAGATTTTCTCAAGAATACCAAACAATTCAGCCTCCGCGGATTTTCTCGAGTTTATAAAGTAAGACAAATTTACTGTCCACCATTTTTGGAAGATTTATGTTCAGTTGAGGCTTGGGTTTTGAATGTGAAGATGCATGTTTGATCATTATATTGCATAACAGCAGGACTATTGTGCAAAAACCAGATGGCGAAGGCTGTTTGTGATGATGAATGATAGATACTTAAATAACTCTTTATTGTGCACCGAAATCAATAAGTATGGAAGATAAAATTGTACATTGTAAGTCGGTACAATTGGTGGCCTTATCACAAGATGTGATCTCTTCCAGACAACCTGGATATATATCAGTACCGGAAATGTATATCAGGTGAAGATTCTACTAGCTCTGTCATCTTCAGCAGATTTTAATGGACAATCCCGTTTTTTGAGCATTACATCTTCTTTTCAACTTGTAATACTTATTCAATATGTCTAGGAGAAATCAACATTTTTATCGATTCGATATTTTAATATTTTTCGTCAGCGTCAGATCTAGGATAGCCGTCAGTTAAGGAGGAATCGGCTTTTATTCTTTTTTCAAGTTTGAAACAGGCACAAACGCAAATGTAGAAACGTGACTAGCATGAACACATAACTTAAAAGATGTATGTGAAAGGACTTCAGAAGCGTCCCGACTTTGTCGTTGGATAATTTGTCAATGGTATATTATCATAGGAAAATATTATTTTAAGATTTATAATCATGGCCAAACTGTCGTGGTCAGTCCGTGGTCATGAACCATATATATTTTGTAAAAAGCTCAAAATTATGGGATGTTGCATGGAAAATATGTATACGACTCGTCTGATTCTAAAGCCGTTGCCATAATAGATAGACGCTTGGATTGCTTGCATAAAACACGACATCTCTTCGACCAAATCTTTTGTTCACATGAGCACCAAATTTTATTATAACACTAAACAAAACAAAAGTTTGATCAGAAAATAGCTGTAAAAAATGTGAAAACAAGAAGAATTATAGACCACTAAATTAGCGAATTAATCACTGATTACAATCTTGTCATTGACATACATAACATATACACGCTAACAACTATGAAACGCAAATTATTGGTACCGCAATGGTAAGTTAAGGTCAAAATCAACGAAATAAGTATGCATCTGAAGGCAATCATTATGAGATCTTTGTCCTTTGGAAAACATGACAGATCATCTACAGATCATGTCTCCTTTAACTCGATCAATAAAGACATAAATACCACACCTACAAGTGATCGGCACTGTATAATTATGTAACCCCATGCACCGACCAACCAATTGAATATTAAATAGGTAATTCTACTGTCCATATTTACTTTCGCAGTAAACAGTAACGTTATAGTAACAGAACCAATAGGCTTGTACCCGATGAAGCAGAATAAAATCATCCAAATAATTAAAAGTGTATTTGCATATGGTTCATTTCATGAAAGTTCACATCCTGTTCAAAGAAATAGATTTTACAACAAGTAGCTTTGATAAACTATTGCAGAAAATTATTTCTATAAAGATCTCTGTTACACGAGAAATTTACCCGTAAGGTACTATTATAGAAATAAATAAATATATTATAGGCTGAAATTATAGAGCGCCATTTCATTCAGGTTTTGCACACCTCTTTTGCTTCTTTTACATTCATCAATCTCTTCATCCTTGCTTGCCCGTTCCGAGTCTCTTTACCTTCCTACCATTAAGTACTTTATGACAGTTATGGCAGGTAGGTACGAAATCAATTATTTATTATGCGGTGAAGTGCTATTTTCATGAATCACTGAATAGATTGTAACTGTATTTTGAATTTGGGATGTCTTTGCACCGTATCCTTTAACAGTGATATCAAACCATCTACAAGTGGCCGTATCGCGCCATCTGACAGCATGATCGCAGTCAGAATGTCTACCGAGGCAGTGGCACGCTATGCACTTTTCAACGAACAATTGTATCGCGAATTTGGAACATGGGCCCTTCTGGATTAATGCAGCTTTATGTTAATGTGCCAAGGTATTTGCTTTAACATCTTTAATCAGAGCTCAGTGCAAAATACTTCGAAGAAAAGAATCACCACTGTGAGAATCAAGTATCAACAAAGAATTTTAAGTGTTTAATGCAATTATTTCTAAAATGATTGAACTAAAAGGCAAAATAATAGTACTTCTTAGAGTCAGCAATCACAGGACTGATTTAAAGCTTTTTTGGTCTATAAATCATTATCACCATTCACGAAAGAGACTTAGAATTCATCTCAGTTAGCCGTTAAATTTGATGTGAGGTGGTGTTAGGAATTTAATAAAGGTACTTATTTAAGATTGACCGAATACTATGATCGCTGAAAACTTTATAAAACGTTATTTATATTCGTATGATTTGGAATTGAAAAGGTGTTCAAGATTCGAGAAGTACTTAATAGTCTTGTAGAGCATGAATCAGAGGGCAGCGCTGGTCATACTAATGGCCAATACACGATGTTTCCGGCATAAATCCAACCAATTTATACCACAATACGTGCAAACAGGCAAATTTGACTGTTATGAGCAGTTTAGTTGATTTGATGCCGTGGGCTCCGATGTTATCAGTGTAAGTGGCGGCTGACCGAGGCAGATGGTATCGCGGCCTGGCTACTGCTGTGCTCAAATCCATCGCGTGTCTCAAATACAAATATCGTTATGTATTCATACATTTCGGCTTATGCGGCGGCACTTATACGCTGCGGCGTACGCCCAAAAATTTTTAGGAATATGGGAACGGCTATCGTAAATTTCACCATGACAAGACTTCATGAATTTTTTGCTAAGCGGTAACATAGCTTCATGGTGCTATTATTCCAGTACTGTCATGGGACCAGGAAACATAGTACTTAAAATATATTAACATACTTTTCTTCAAACAGAAAATTATTTTTCCTTACTTGTTCATTGTGATTCAACACGATGTGGTCAATGTCCGAAACGATCACCCTCGGATCTTCGCAAGTTACCCCACCCATTAAAGTGAGAATATGAGATGTGACTTAGATTAAACTATTTTGAAAAAAGAGATGTTAAAAAAAATTACGAAATCAAAAAAAAAAACAATTGAAATTCATGGTAGAATGACAATGAAAATTCATGAGGGTACCGCAGAATTGTTACAATACATTCTTGCTATCCTGTAAATGGTTTCCAAGACTAAATTGAAAATCTGGTGAACGTTAACACAAGTATTATAAATCGTCATGAATGAACCCTTTTGTCATTCCGCGTCGGCTCCGATTATACAGAGCGAAGCGAGGGCAGCATAATGTGCAGTCTTGCCATTTAATATTCCCTTATTTATAGCACTTTAAAAGTTCACACCATTATGCGCCGTCAAACTATTTATACTTTAAAAGGTACTTAGACAGATGTTAACTCCGAATTGTTCACTGGTGCGGGCTATAAAACTGCACATGTCCAAGGTATAAATGTTAAGCATTCAAACATGTGATCAAGACCTTCGAAGGTAAAGAACCTCCTAAGGTCTCTGTTGGGGTTGTGAAGAGTTGTGATGATTCCAGATCAATTTCCGTATATATGCGATGATTGTTTCAACAGCTATGCGTCGAAAATGTGAAAAAATTGTCGTGTACAACGTATAAATGAATCTTTTAATTTACAATCGTGATAATAACAATGTATTCGATATTAATACAAAAGATTTTTAAGACACTAAATTTAGTGTCTATTCGTCTTGGTGAAAACAATCAATTTTTTTATAGAACAGAAAAATATTTAAATTTGAAGGCAATTTTCTTCTTCTTCTTCTTCTTCCTAAGTATGGCAATCAATCCCTTCAGGGACTATTTTTTCCAGTTTCGAGTGTTAGAGAATTTTCATGTTGCAAAATTTCTCGTGTTTGCCGCATTAAAATGCCTAGTGTCATGCATTCTAACGCCCAATGGAGTTTCTGGAGACAACCCACGGCAGTAGCAGATCGTAACACGCCTTTAGATTAGAGGTAACCTATTGACCAAAATGATAAATCACTTAACCCAAAAGTCGTATTATGGCATTATTTCCAATGCTCCTATAAATCAGTCACTAAATGAAACTTTACTGCACATATCGACACCAAAAATACACATTAAAGATCACTATAACACAATTTACGACACACTGGAAAAAATCTCAACCGCTCCGCCTGATTCCCGCCAAAAACTCCGAAGGCAATTTTATTGTTATCCGTGCAAAATATTTGGCTTGGAGACGACGTCCTTTTAGCCGAGCGCGCTGGCTGGTAGATGGCGCGCGAACAGTCTCGATTTCAATAAGATATGTAAATTTAAATGGAATGATAACCAAAATAAAAAGAATTATCATCATCACCATTAAAATTGGAACCACCCGGCTGGGGACTGTAGTCAAATACTACTTTAATTTATTGTGTTTCTGCCGTAAGTTTGCCAGTGCTCCAGGAGGATACGCCGCGCTAGTAGTAATTCTGCTAGCACAGTGAGCCCTCATCAACAACAGGGTTCGCAACGCGCTATTGCTACCCCTGGCTAGCGGCTGTAGGCTACGTTGACTGATTACCATCAGGTAGGCCGTACCTATGCTTCTTGAAGGTCACTTTAGAGGTATAAGACAGATGACGCTAAGGACCAAAAAAATATCGACGGATTACAAACTCCTGAGACGCTCTTAATATTTAAATAAATCTAGATAAAACGGATTTTCGCAAACTAAAACACATTCAAAGCTCAACTACATTCTGAGTCATCATTCCGAAATGTTGGTACAAATTTTGGACAAAAAAGACCAAAACAAAATAGTTGAACCGTTCACCTACCTAGTGAAGAATTACGTGTTGAGCATTCACCAGCTCCTCACTAGGATGTCCAGTTTCCCATAACGGTTGGAGAGCTCTGTCGAATAGTGTAAAATGACGGTTCGAACGTGCGCGGGCGCAAGCAGGCAGCCGTGCGCTGCATCCTAATCAGTTCAGCCAGACTGGACTATATAACGCGAACTTGGAGTTTCATCAGCATAAACTCAACAGCGGTATACCACACAACACCCTTTGCTCTAAAGGGAATTAATAAAAAAAAACACAAAAATGAAGATCACTCAAACTTTGGTGATCCTCGCGTGCGCGCTCTGGGAAGCGTATGGATTCCCTTACTCACCGTACTACGGAAATATGGATACTCGTGAGTAAATTTAACGCACATCTTTACTTCTATCTGATAATAATGATATGTATTTTCTAATTAATATCATCAGTACCCAAAATTTTTTTATACCACTCAGGTGGCATGACATACGGGCAAACTGATGGTAAGCGGTCACCGTAGGCTATGGACGCTTGCAACACCAGGGATATCATTCGCGCGCTGCCAACCCTTACTCCGACATACTGCTGATAGGATTATTTCAGTTTCTTGATATCCGGATAAAGAGTCTAATCCAAAGAGTAAAGCCATTACTCAGTATCTTTAACCAACGATCTTTGCTCATAGCTCCCTATGCAGCACAGTAGAGCTAAAATCATATACAAAAAGGGAACTGATTTCAGCCTTTTGAAACCTTCATCCACGTGAAATATTTTAAAGAATATTTAATATAATACGTATTAACAACTGTTTCAGTAACCTACGGGTCAAGCGACAACAGCCGTGGTGGCATGGTGCTGAGTCGGTACTACAACCCGTACTACCAGCGTGCTGCCGGCGGTGGCATGGCCGCGTTCATGTACAAGCCCGAGGAGCAGGCCCAGCAGTACTACTCGACCGACCGTCGTCGTCAGACCCAACCAGACGCCTTCATCTCCCCTCAACAGAACGAGGTCTACTATCCTCAGCAACCCGAGAATCCCATCGTCACCGAAGCCACCGAAATCGCTGACCCAACCGAGAAGACTGAGGTTTTCTCCACCACTCTAAAGGTCTCCATTCCTGAGATCACTGAGCCTGAGGTTGAGGAAGTAGAAGAGCCTGTACAGAAGCCCAAGAAGACTGTTGGGGCCGCCAGGAAGAAGCAAGTAAAGAGGCCCGTCTATGAGGAGGAGGATGAAGAGAGCTACCTTCCGAGGATGCCTACTGGCGCGTTTTTCCCCATGTTCTTCGGCTACGGTGGTGGCAGGTCCGGCGGCGCTCCCAGCGGGCCCATTGCTATCTCCAACGCTTTCAGCACAAGCCGAGGCGGAGTCGCTACTAGCCACGCGACCGCCTACGACGCACCCAGACCAGAAGAACAGAAGCTGTAATCCATACCTTAGATAGAATTAAGTGTACATTTCTTATTTTTATGTTGTTATATATACAGAATGTCATGAAATGTTGTATATCTGTATATGTCATGAAGATTTATTAAACTTTTAACACCAATTTATGAACTTTTAACGCTATCTGTTGACATATACTTTACACTAAATGAGTCAAAAGCTCAGTGTCTATTTAAATACAGGCAGACAAAAAAAACATACGACCCAGCTGATTCTAATGCCGTTGCCATAATCGCTGGACGCTTGAATTACTAGGCACAAAACACACCATCTCTTCGACCAAATCCTTTGCTACATTAGTACCAAATTGTATCTTAACATTTAAACAAAGCAATAGATCAATCAGAAACTAGCTATACAAAATGTGAAAACAAGAAGGATTATAGACTTTACTAAATTGATGAATAAATCACTGATCACAATCTTGTCATTCACACACATATACACGAACACTAACAAATACGAAAAGTAAATTATTGGTAACGCAATGGTATGTTTAGGTCAAAATCGACAAAATTAGTATGCATCTGAAGACAATCAGACTGTCATGTGTCGTGTTTCCAAATGACAAAGATTGGAAACGATGACAGGTCATCTACAAATCATGTCTCCTTCAACTCGATCAATGAGGACATATAAATCATAATTGTAAACATGTATAATTATGTAACCCCATAAACCGACCGACCAATTGAATATTAAATAGGTATTTCTACTGCCGATATTTACATTCGCAGAAAACCTTAACGTTATAGTAACAGAACCATAAGGCTTGTACCTGATCGAGCAGTATAAAATCATTGTTTGATTTTTCAAAGTACAGAACTTTTTTATGCTAAGTGAAGCTTCCCACAATACATTAGCGAAAACCCGGTACCAAATCGGTTAATCGGTTTTTGAAACCGAGAAAAAAATATAACAATGATTGTTTTGAATTCTTTTGCATTGATAAAGGTCCCCAATAATAGCTTTTTTTTCATCTACAGACAGTGACCATTTTGGAATAATCCATTACTAATAAGAGTGTTAATATATTTTAGCACTTTACTCCCTGCTCCCATGGCAGTACTGGAATAATAGCGCATAAAGCAATTTTACCGCTTAGCAAACAAATTATGAAGTATTGTCATGGTGAAGTTTACGATAGGCTCACCACTCCCATCTCGCGGAGAAGCTTCAGGGGACATTACAGTTTAACTTTATAAAAATATTATCTTAAATTAGAATATTTTGTTTGGTCACCTTACATAATATCATCAATTTACTTTGTGTGTGTATCAAATGTGATTCAACACGCTGTGGCTGAGGTATAATAGCTATATGGTGCTATTATTCCAGTACTGGCATGGGACCAGGAATCATAGTACTTAAAATATAGTTACATACTTTTGTTTAAACTGAAAATTCTTTTTCCTTACTTTTTCATTCAACACGATGTGGCCGATGACCGAAACGACCACCCTCGAATCTTCACAAGTTTCACAACCCAGTGAGAATATGAGATGTGACTTAAATAAAACAATCGGTCCTTTTTTGAAAAAAGAGTTGAAAAAAATATGAAAAAAATCACAAAGAAAAAACAGTTGAAATGAATGGCAGAATGCCGATGAAATCTCATGTATGTACCGCAGAATTGTCACAATAAATTTTTGCTATCCTGTAAATGGTTTCCAAGACTAAAATGAAAATCTGGTGAACGCAAACACAAGTATTATACATCGTCATGAATGAACCCATTTGTCATTCCGCGTTGGCTCCGATTATACAGAGCGAAGCGAGGGCAGCATAATGTGCAGTCTTGCCATTTAATATTCCCTTATTTATAGCACTTTAAAAGTTCACACCATTATGCGCCGTCAAACTATTTATACTTTAAAAGGTACTTAGACAGATGTTAACTACGAATTGTTCACTGGTGCGGGCTATAAAACTGCACATGTCCAAGGTATAAATGTTAAGCATTCACACGTGTGATCAAGACCTTCGAAGGTAAAGAACCTCCTAAGGACTCGATTTCCATAAGATATGCAAAAAATGGAAACATAGCCAAAATAAAAATCATTATCATTATCACCATTAAAATTGGAACCGCCGGCTAGGCAATACGTCCACCTTACAGAACCGCAGTCAAATAACACTACTTCGATATTTTGTCTCTGTGGTAAGCTTGCCAGTGCTCCACGAGGATATGCCGCGCTAGTAGTAATGCTGCTAGTACAGTGAGTGTTCATCAAGAACAGGGTTGGCAACGCGTTAGTGATACCCCTGGTATTGCTAGCAGCTGTAGGCTACGGTGACTGCTTACCATCAGGTGGGCCGTACCTATGCTTTTTGTGAGCCACTTTAGAGGTATAAGAAAAAAAAAAATTATAGCGTACCAATAAAAAAACCGATTATGATGAAACCATCAATACTGCTGGTTTCATTAAAAAAAAAAAAAAAAAATAAATAAATAAAAATATTTATTCCAATTATCATCATTCTCCTGCCCTTATCCCATATTATTTGTTTTTTTTAAGAATATGGTCTCTCGCAGTTAGTTCGAGGGAACTTTTACTGCTTAACCGGACTAATACCATATTATTTGGGGTCGGCGCAATATGTATTTCTCCTCCATCCTTCTCTGACGGCTGATAGTATGGGATAAGGGCAGCTCTTTATTATAATAGTTCCAGACAAAATGTGCTGGAATGCACATTTTGTCTACTAGCAATTGTCTAAACCGAATTTGAAGTTGTATTACTCCGTAACAACAGACTGGTTTTAAAATATTAATACATACAAACTTAATTATGAGACCATATTATTATTTAATCCGGATGCAATGATACCCATCTGCCTATCTACTACCTGGTCACTATCAAACCGGAGAACCGATTTTGAAATAGTTAGGAGAAGAACGACCCATGTGTACTCTAGGACAACAAATCACACTAACGAGTAATAAAAAGATATACGGACATCTATAAACTCCCGAGACGATCTTAATAGCTAAATAAATCTAAATAAAACGGATATTTGTAACAAAGCTCGACTACATTCTGAATCAACATTCCAAAATGTTGGTGCAAGTTTTGTGCAAAAAAAACCAAAACAAAATAGTTGAACCGTTCACCTACCTAGGGGAGAGACTCGTGTTGACCATTCATCAGCACCTCACTAGGATATCCAGTTTCCCATAACTGTTTGAGAACCCTGTTGAATAGTGTAAAATGACGGTTCAAACGTGCGCGGGCGCAAGCAGGCAGCCGTGCGCGGCATCCCAATCAGTCCAGCCAGACTGGACTATATAACGCGAACTTTGAGTTTCATCAACATAAACTCAACAGCGGTATACCACACAACACCCTTTGCTCTAAAGGGAATTAAAAGTGTACGATATACAACTAAAAAAAACACAGAAATGAAGATCTCTCAAACTTTGGTGATCCTCGCGTGCGCGCTCTGGGAAGCGTATGGATTCCCTTACTCACCGTACTACGGAAATATGGATACTCGTGAGTATATTTAACACTACACATACCTCTATCTATAATTATGATGTTATTTTTTATTTAATATCACCAGTACCCGATATATTGCAGATAGGGTTATTACAGTTTCTTGAACTCCGGATCATAGTAGTCTAATCCAAAAAGTGAGACGCGGCTTGGTATCTCTAACCGTCGATCTTAGTCTTTAGCTCATTATTTTATTTTAGCTCTTGCTATATATAGTATGTACAGAAATATACTGTACACACTAGATAGAGCTAAAATAATACAAAGGTAATTTAATTTTATTGAATTAATTTCAGAGATTTCAACCATTTCAAACTACGTATAATATTTTAAAATACGAAGATTATATGTAACACATGTAACTATTGTTTCAGTATCCTACGGATCAAGCAGTAACAGCCGTGGTGGCATGGCGCTGAGTCGGTACTACAACCCGTACTACCAGCGTGCTGCCGGCGGTGGCATGGCCGCGTTCATGTACAAGCCCGAGGAGCAGGCCCAGCAGTACTACTCGACCGACCGTCGCCGTCAGACCCAACCAGACGCCTTCATCTCTCCACAACAGAACGAGGTCTACTATCCTCAGCAACCCGAGAATCCCATCGTCACCGAAGCCACTGAAATCGCTGACCCAACCGAGAAGACAGTGTTCTTCTCCACCACTCTAAAGGCCGTCTCCATTCCTGAGATCACTGAGCCTGAGGTTGAGGAAGTGGAAGAGCCTGTACAGAAGCCCAAGAAGACTGTTGTGGCCGCCAGGAAGAAGCAAGTAAAGAGGCCCGTCTATGAGGAGGAGGATGAAGAGAGCTACCCTCAGAGGATGCCTACTGGCACGTTTTTCCCCATGTTCTTCGGCTACGGCAGGTCCGGCGACGCTCCCAGCGGCCCCATTGCTGTAGCCAACGCCATCAGCACCAGCCGAGGCGGAGTCGCTCATAGCCACGCGACCGTCTATGGCCGTCCCAAACCAGAAGAACAGAAACTGTAAGCCATACTTTAGCTAGAATTAAGTGTAAATTTATTATTTTTATGTTGTTATATATATAGAATGTCATGATATATTTTACCATGTAGATGAAATAAACGTTTAACACCAATTTATGGATTTACCATTTTAACGCCATCTATCGCCATCTACTAACACTAAATGAGCTTAAAGCTCACAGTATTTATTTAAATACGGGCAGTTGTTGCCAGATGTCAGTGCTTAGATCTATAGATCAATCGGATGAGTTCATGGTCAAAGTGAGGCTATATAATTGTGATTACGTAATGCCTTTATCCCTAACCGGCGAACGATGTTACATTGAAATGCAGACACTTATTAGCATAATAATTTTGTACCTTCATGTCTGGGAACATTTCGATACAGTTGAAAAACAAACTAGTTAATTAGATTAAACAATAGGCTTTGTATGCATATGAAGGAGCTTGATGAATCATGGAATGTCATAGGTCCCTTTATACAGGAAACTAGAAAAACTACAGACGATGTTCATTAAGAATTGATCGTCTTGATTACTGTATCAAAGAGCATCACAGGTCATCTGAATCGTAGTTACTGTAATTAAGCAGTATTCATTCCAACAATTGAGCGAATATTATGTTAATAATATCTTAGAACGCGACAGATATGCATATAGAACTAAGAAAATAAGATTTTTTAAGAAAAACATAAGACGCAAAATGAAGTAAAAATTTCCTCAGCTTTGTCTTAACTATATAATAATCACACAAGCATACTAACAACAAATTGTAGAATGACCTCCCCGTCGAGGTTTTCCCAAAGGAGTACAGCATGGGGCTCTTCAAGAAGGGTATGAAGAGATTTTTTAAGGGTCAGCAACGCGCGAGTGATACCTCTGGTGTTGCAAGCGTCCATAGGCTACGGTGACCGCTTACCATCAGGTGGGCCGTATGCTTGTTTGCCACCTTACATGAAAAAAACACCAATATTATAAATGCAAAAGGTTTCGTGTAAGCTCGTGTAAGTATTCTACCTTTACGCCGCGCCGCCGTGAATAAGCGGATGAAAATGAAATTTGGAATAAAGATTGCTTATACGTAAAAATATTTTCTCTTGAACCACATGTCCGGAACCGCAGGTAAGAGCTAGTCAATAAGCGAACGATAATGGAAATTTACAACTCTAGTTAGTCCTCTCTTAAACAACAAAAGATTACAATCTTACTTGGGAATATTCCTCATACACATTCGTTCTATCTGATGCTGCAAGGAATAAAATTTAAACAATTGAGTCTTGATAGGAGTTTCACGGAGCTAATTTTATAGAGCCTATTGTATACTTTTCTATATATTGTTACATTGACTATGAATATCGTCATCTTGGTCCTATCCCATGCACAGATTACATAATCACTATGATCCCATGGTTGCCAATAATAGTAGGTAGGCAATAGGTCTTCTTCTTCTTCTTCTTCCTAAGTATGGCAATCAATCCCTTCAAGGACTATTTTTGCCAGTGTCGAGTGTTAGAGAATTTTCATGATGCAAAATTTCTCGTGTTTGCCGCATTAAAATGCCTAGTGTCATGCATTCTAACGCCCAAAGGAGTTTCTGGAGACAACCCACGGCAGTAGCAGATCGTAACACGCCTTTGGATTAGAGGTAACCTATTGACCAAAATGATAAATCACTTAACCCAAAAGTCGTATTATGGCATTATTTCCAATGCTCCTATAAATCAGTCACTAAATGAAACTTTACTGCACATATCGACACCGAAAATACACATTAAAGATCACTATAACACAATTTACGACACACTGGAAAAAATCTCAACCGCTCCCATCCCAATGTGGCTTGACTTCAGATTTATAAAAAAAAAACATTTTATTACAAGTAAATATTATGACGAAATGTATTTACTTACGCCTCAGAGTAGATAATATTGCTTGCGCGAAGTAACTCTCAAATTAGCATTTGTCCTGTGCCAATATTTAATAATACCATTACGCTTTACTACTTTTCATATTAAAATAAAACAAACACAACGATAAGATGCACAAAGGCTCAGAATAAGGACTTCAGCTCTCGCTTAGCGAAGTCCAAGCTGTCCTATGTAAGTGTATTTATCTATGGTCCAAGCATATAGGTAATTTTATTAATGTCAAATAACTTTACGCAGTGCCACAGATAAAAATAACGTTTTCACAATTTTTTTTTTAAAGAGGAATTTTCGCATTGCGTAACTCTTTGTTCTGCTCAAATGTAAGTAAGAGCATTGAAAAAAAAGTTGATGTAATTATAGAACCGTATGTATTTATATTGTTCTATCTACTACGTATAACTTGTACGTAGTATATTATTTACTCTGAGGTATAACTAAGAAATCCAATTACCTGTTTGGAAAGACCCGGTGTAGGTATATTGTATGTAGTGACGTAGTTCTATGATTTATAACCAAATACAGCTTGGGGAATCCGTTTTTCTTAGCATTGTTATAATTAGCAGCCAGCAAAAAGGTGAGCATGCTGAAATTATCTCGACCGGATGACGAAACAAAATGCAAAAACCCACTCAATCTTTATTAACAATTAAGCATTGGATCTAACCCAATGTGGCCGGCTACCTGATTTTATCACAAAGCCACAGCTATCTGTAGCCTTAGCAGAAAGCCTTCGAAGTACATTCGACTGCGTATTCGTAGCACTCGATTATTTTTGTATTGCGGTGGCGAAAGGTGGAACTAAAAATCGTATGAAAATGTGAACACTTTGATTATTACGTTTTTCAATACGTAGTCGTAGTAGAAATATGTTCCTGCTACCAGTTCTGACGTACGCAACCCATTCTACGAGGAAAATCGGTTACCTGGATTAAACCACGTACCATAGTTTCGGCTGCTGACTGACTTCTATCCATTTCCAAAGATATTTATTGACAACCAGGACTGAAGAACTGGGCATGATAATATGGTCGGTCACCCATCCAAAACCAAAGGTAAATATCTACATTTCACATATACTACAATATATTATTTCAACTATAAAACCTGATGTGATTAGGTACTATTCTTCACAAAATATGAATTAAATAAGTATTGTGTGATTTAACCAGTTAAATGTTTGTTCAAGCACTTGTCTCATCAGCTCACCTTGACGTTGAACTCATCCTACTAATATTATAAATGCGAATGTTTGTGAGTATGGATGGATAGAATACAAAATATATTATAATTTGCTTTGTCCGCTTAATGAGTGTGATACGGTCGAACGGCCTGCGCCCAGGTGAGCTCAGCCGTGGTTTCTTCCGACACGTGTTACGCTGAGCTCACACCACACCTGGGCGCAGGCCGTTCGACCGTATCACACTCATTAAGCGGACAAAGCAAATTATAATATATTTTGTATTCTATAAATATGAATTTCCGCAAAGTAAAACCTGAATCAATTCAACAATTCAGTATGGATGGATGTTTGTTACTCTTTCACGCAAAAACTACTGAAAGGATTTGCATGAAATTTGGAACACAGATAATTTATAACCCATAGGATTAACACATAGGATACTTTTTATCCCGGGAAAATGTTATTATCGCGGGAAAATTTTAGGTTCCTCTGAGATTCTAAGCTCAACGCGGTCGTAGTCGCGGGCAGAAGCTAGTCATAGTATAAAACAAAGTCGCTCCCCGCTTTCTGTGTGTCCCTATGTATGATTAGATCTTTAAAATTTCACAACGGATTTTGCTGTGGTTTTTTTAATAGATTCAAGAGGAAAGTTTTTATGTATAATTCATTTGTGTTTTGTAACTTATATGCTGGCCGTGCGAAGCCGGGGCTGGTCGCTAGTACATAATATAAGAAGGTACAGAGCAAACTTATTAAACCACCTATCTACACATATATGCATAAGAGGACAAAAACAATATTTGATCTAGCGTCTAGTTTTAAGTAAGCATGAACAATATTGAAGTAGGCGGCTACTACTGTGAACCTTATTGTGGACTTCCATGATATTATATACGACTATTCACTTCACTTTTTCGGAAAAATAAAAGTGGGGTACGGATTAAAAAAAAGAAGTATGTAGTGCCCGCCTAAGAGACGGCGAATAACATATTACAAGAACATACATGTTTTTTATACCACTAAGGTGGCAAATAAGCAGACGGCTCGCTTGATGGAAGTCAATTACCGTAGCGTGCGCATTGCCGACCCTAAGTTGAAAAGAATCAGGCGTTTAGTAAGTTATTAATTGAAATATAAAATAACAGAATATGAAAAAAAACAATGAGTTTCAAAACTACCAGTAGAGAAACTGGTGGTTTTGTAGACTTAGCCTGCTTACCATCAGAGACCTTATTTATTATCGCTGAGGACGTGATTGAAATAAAAAAGAGAATAATCTTCGTAGAATCAAAGTTTTGTGCAAAAGCCACACCCGGATGTTGTTGAAGATTTAAGATGCGTTTATAGAGTCGTGACAAGATGATTTACTCAGAAATATATATACTTATTAAACGTCCCAGCAACACTTAACTATCCCCTTACTTTACAGAGTCCGACCTTAAACTAAAATACCTTTTGTCCTGTTCTAATCCATGACGATCGAAGAAGACAAAACACATTAAAAAATCAATCATTCATATTAAATCAACGTTTATGTATTAAACTATTAAGTAAGGAAGTTTATTATTTATAATGGAAATTAACCGACCTAACCTTATTTATTATACCCTTCATGTGTGAACGATTGTATTTATCTAAAGTTGTTGTAGCTGTAATTATCTATAGAGACATTATGAATTTTATGAGATAACATTGACATAAATGTAGTAGAACTAAGTATTAGTAAGTAAGTACGAACGAATTGTAACCAATTATATTCAAATATACTTCAAAGCGCACTGTCTTTGATACAGTACACAGTTTATATAAAGTGAAGCGTTCAAGTAAGTAGATTTGGAATCGATTGGAATTTCGCCTTCGAAATTGTAAAAATAAATCGAAATTCACACGCTAATGCATTCCCATCTACTAAAGCTATAACGATTATATACAATGTATGCATCATCGCCCTAACTATAAATAACTATGCCTACACCGAAAGACACACGTGAGGCAATGCGTATGTCGTATACAGCACACAGCGAAGCAGAGCACTATAGACTTGCAATACCAGCTTCTCACAAAACAGGTTTACATATGTATGCTTGTTTGCCTCATTAGTGGGATAAAAAAAACGTAACTCCTCCGAATGTCCCTCTCTGCTTCTTCCACTGCTGCAGCCGTCACTGTCGTATCCATCAGTATAATTGTCATATTTCCACTTAATACAATAATTGGTAGGCTTCAAAATAATTGGTGTGTGATGTCTATATCGTAAGCGCCTATCAATCTGGTTTCTAATGATGACGTGTTTAATCGCACATTTATATGGAATTTCAACCCACACAAGGACGTCACTAGCTTAGTTACCTTCTTTGAACCAGTTCACATAATTATGTCCAGCCTCTTTTTTTTATAGTTTTTATAAGAAAAGTTTCCATAGATCGTTATGTAGCTTGAATAATAATTAAAACAAAGATATCAAGACAAACGCAAAAAATAACGCCATTGTGATAAATAATATTTTGGTCGCAGAACAATTAGTTACAAGAAAAAACTTATTTGAATATAAGAATTTTAGATGTGTGTTTTCCCGCACAATACTTATTCAGCCTCCGGATTCACTTAGCTTACCTTCTTTATTTTGTTATAAGAATAAATTCTAAATAAAACATTTTGCCATCGACGATTACCTAATGTAATGTTTACTAACAAATATGACGTAAGAGAATCTAGTCCTGTCAGACCTCACAAGTACAATCATAGAGCACCCCGCTGCGATCAAAAGATTTCCTACCAAGCCTAATTCTGACTAATCGGCCATCTACAAAAACCCACAATTACTCTCGTACAATAAATAAATTATTGTGGGAACTATGATGCTCATAAAAACAAACCGTTTTCCAAGTAGGTATATACATATATATGTTTTCAACTGTATACGTGCTCGGACGATTATAATAACGATATAAAAGGATGATGGAGTCACTCGGTTGAAGTCAGAGAGTTAGGAACCATGGGTCAGACGATGCGCGCCTGCATCGTCCTTTGCATAGCACTCGGCCACGCGCACGCGACAGGTAATCTTATTGTTCTTAACTATGTAGGTTTCTATTGTGTTTCGTAGATACCCACGATGTCTCACTTGACATATTGCTTCTAGTCACATCATGATATATGTATCTAGTTCGATTAGAGCGTAATTTGTGTAACATGTTGCCATTTTTTTTTCTTTACAGTGAGAGTACGCCGTGGATATGGTAGCAGCGGCGGCGGTGGGTTAGGTGGTGGCGGCGGTGGCGGCGGCGGCGGCGGATTTGGATATGGTGGCGGCGGTGGTTTTGGATATGGCGGAGGCGGCGGCGGAGGCGGTGGAGCTGGTGGCGGATTTGGCGGTGGGCTCGATGGCATACGCGATGGGGTTGGTGCGATCATCGGCAAAGTACACGCCGGTCTAAGCAGCTTTGGAAAATCCGCTGGTGGCTTCAGCGCCGGAGGTAGCTTAGGTGCCGGCGGTGGAGGATACGGAGGCGGTGGCGGATTGGGAGGAGGAGGGAGCAGTGGTTTTGGTGGAGATGGGAACGAAAAGTTCATTTCAACACAATCCGATGGTGGAAAGTCTGGTGGTTTCGCTTTCACTGGAACCCTCGGCGGTGGCAAAGGGGGCTACGGAGGAGGCGGTGGATACAGCGGAGGTGGTGGATACAGCGGAGGTGGTAGTGGCGGCGGAAATGGCGGGGGCTACGGCGGTGGCGCCGGATTCGGAGGAGGTGTCGGCGGAGGCGCTGGTGGTTCTAGTGGTGGAAGTGGCGGATATGGTGGATCCGGAGGTAGCCATGGAGGCAGTGGTGGATATGGTGGATCTGGCAGTGGTGGGCATGGAAGTAGTAGCAGTGGTGGATTCGGCGGAGGTTCAGGCGGAGGTTCAGGCAGCGGCGGTGGCTTCGGAGGAAGCTCTGACGGTGGATTAGGGGGTGCCGGTGGAAGTGGAGGATTTGGGGGAAGTGGAAGTCATGGAAGACATGGAAGCAGTGGTGGCCATAGCACTGGCGGAGGCTTTGGTGGCGGTGGCGGTGGTGGATATGGAAGCGGTGGAGGAAGTGGAAGCTCTGGAAGTGGTGGTTATGGAAGCAGTGGTGGACTGAGCGCAAGTGTGAGCCTTGGAGGCGGCGGCGGTGGTGGATATGGAGGAAGTGGAGGAAGTGGAGGAAGTGGCAGTTCGGGAAGCGGTGGTTACGGAGGTAGTGGTGGATATGGTGGTGGCATTGCAGGCTACGGCGGAAGTAGCTCTGGTACAAGTGGATCGAGTGGCCTTGGAAATGGAGGTAGCAGTGGCGGTGGATACGGTGGTGGCGGCGGAGGAGGCGGTGGAGTAGGCCATGGAGGTGGTTTTGGTGGTTCTGGAGGCAAAGGCGGATACGGATCTGCAGGAAGTGGGGGTGGAGGCCTTGGGTTTAGCATTGGCATCAGCGGCGGTGGTTTGGGAGTAGGACATGGTAGCGGGGGCGGATTAGGCGGAGGTCACGGAAGTGGTGGCGGATTAGGAGGAGGCATTGGATACAGCGGTGTTGGTAGTGGCGGCGGTAATGGAGGTGGATACGACGGTGGCGCTGAATTTGGAGGAGGTGCCGGTCATAGCGCTGGTGGTGCTAGTGGTGGAAGCTACGGAAGTTCAAGCAGTCAAAGTGAATCTGCGGGATCAAGCAGCGGATGTAGTGGCGGATGCGGATCTAGCGGCGGCGGCTATGGAAGCTCTGGGTCTTTTGCTTCCTCTAGCGCTAAGGCATCAGCTTCAGCGAGTGCTGGGAGCTACGGTTAACACGTTGAATAGGAATCATTTCGTTTAAGCTATTATAGTCAGAAATCTCTCACGGCCATAATGATTGTACATGTAAGCAACGATTAAGTCAATAGATTACTATTTATGAAAATCTTATCTGATGTTTGATTTTATAATATATTTTTTTTATGCCACACTATACAAACCTACATTTTTATTAGCTGTCTTGTTAAATATTTATATTTATAAAAAGATTGCATCGAGGACACCCATAATATTTCAAAATTGTATAATAACAGTCTTACAGGTATTTTTTTCCCAAAAATCTAACATATTCAAAGGCAAAACGCTTACGTTCACCAAAAAACGTTCTTATACTCGTAATGGAGAACAATATACATCATATAAACACAGCTAACAGCAAAAAATTAATCAACTTAGCCATCTTGTATTAAATTAACTTACCATGCAAGAATGCTTAACAGAAGCAAAAAGACAAAAAAATACAATTGAAAAAAGATAAGGTCACATAAGTGTAGCATGGTACAGGGGAATTATGCGATTAAATTTTGATATATGAGGGTTTAATAGAACTACCTGCTTACTGAACTGTACAACTGATCTAGTGGGAATAGACCCTTTTAACATACATGACTACCTTAAGAAACTGAAAAATAAGCATGAATTATTCAAAATAAATCCTTATCACTGGTGATAAATTAATCTATACATACACATTTCAAGATCATTGATGTCATTGGTATTTTGGTCAACCGAAATCGAATTTAAATGCAATGTGCTGTAAGCATGCAATTACAAAAACTTACATCAACAAAACATATATGATAATATATTGCTACTTGAGCTGCTGTGTTGTTGAACCAAGTAATCCTACTAATATTATAAATGCGAAAGTTTGTGAGTATGGATGGATGTTTGTGACTCTTTCACGCAAAAACTACTGAACAGATTTGGATGAAATTTGAAAAGCAGCTAGTGTATAACCTGGATTAACACATAGCATCCTTTTATCTCCGGAAAAAAATAATCCCTGGAAAATGTTAGGTTCCTCTGGGATTCTAAGCTCAACGAGGACAAAATCGCGGGCAGTATTACAACAACACATTTCATCATTCTAAGCTCTTCAGTAAAGTCACAACGACTTTTATTTCTACTAATTATACGGTAAGGAAGAATTTCTCTAAGATCCACTCTGCTCGCTCACTCTGATAAACGGTGCCTACACAAAATTGTATCGAACAAAACGTAAATTTTCGATCTCTCTGGCGTTCAGTATTCTACATAACAATATAGAGTATTCTTTGGTTTTACTGAGAGTTGAGACTGAGTCTAAAAGTTTATTAATAAGAGTACAACATATATGGTATAGGTACTTAGTTTATGGTGTATTTTAATAAGTATTACTATCCGTCATGTCGGTGTGTGGTCTGAACAAAAACTAACATAAAAACAGACCTATTGAATTTATCTTCAATTCTTATTCCGATCTCATCTTACAAAAACAGAATCTGTAAACGCCGCTTGTCTTCCCGTGCTTCAATAGTAATGCCTCAGGTAATGCGAATGGCTTGAGCCGCGCGAGGCCAGTGGTCCGATTATTAATTTAAAAAAATAATCGTAATATTATTCATCATCATCATCATCATTATCCTGCCCTTATCCCATATTATTTGGGGTCGGTGCAATATTTATTTCTGTTCCATACTTATCTATCAGCCGTCATCACTGTATTTGTATATATTATATTATTATGAGAAGCAAAAACTTTGCAGCCCTTATTACGAAAATTACGCGGTCGGAGGATTATGATATCTATGATATCAATTGCAATTGCAAGTGCAATTTCTAGCAAATCGATTGGTTCATAAAGAAACTAGAAAAGGCCAATCGTAGAAGGGCGGCGAAATTTAACATTTAATATACTTGGGAAATGTGTAAATCAGCCACTGTAAAGTACAACTGTACTTTTTTTTATACCACTATGGTAGCAAATAAGCATACGATCCACCTGATGGTAAGCGGTTACCGTACCCTATGGACGCTTGCAACATCAGGGGTCACTTGCGCGTCACGACTCATGCTGTACTCCTCTGGGAAAACTACGGCGTGTACTGCTGTAGGATGCCTTCTATGGATATCAGAGATCAACAGCGCCTTCTCAAGTAACTTTGGCAATCTTACCTACGGCAGAAACACAGCCTACAGAAGGTTAGTGTATTTTAACGCTATATTATTTTGTAATCTGTAAGAAAGAAGTACCTATTGTAATGTTAGATTGACCAAATTTTTCAACTTAGTAAATACACGGGGTTCACAAGAAGGGTGTGAAGAGATTTCTGAAGGGTCGGCAACGCGCGAGTGATTCCCCTGGTGTTGCAAGCGTCCATAGGCTGCGGAAACCGCTTACCATCAGGCGGGCCGAATGCTTGTTTGCCACCTTAGTGGTACTAAAAAAAACATACCTAGCTATTGACAAGTAGCTCAGAGTAAATAATATCAAGTAGTTAGCCGTTAGGTTTTCTAAGCTCTTGAGGGATGAGTTGTGCTGGCAGTACGGCGAGCCAAGATAATACAACCGCTGAACCTACCGCCAATGGGCCTCAGCAGTAGGCTTATTCCGTATGACGGTTGCAAACATTCTGAGGTAATTTTGACTAAGCAGCAACATAAAAAAAAAATCCGTCTTAGAATAAGGACATCGCTTCGCTTACGCTAAGTCCTTATTCTAAGGCTTAATGATTTCGCTTGTTTTGCTAAAATAACGTCAAATTGACGTCAGAAAAAACTCCTGTAGCGCGAGCATGAATAATTTGCGACAATGTTATCGTTTCGCCTTCGATTATTTTTGTATTGAAAAATGAACAGCGCTGCGGCGGTGAAAAGTAGAATTGAAAATTGGTATGACAATTTTGGCATTTCGCGAGTTACGTTTTCGACTACGTAGTCGAAAAATGTTCCTGCTACCGGCACTGAGCGTAGAGGGCTCCTGACATTGCAAGCGTTCATAGTATGGGCCACAGATACCATCCTACCACAATCAACATCAAGCAGGCAGTACCCTTAAATGTCCTCTTCTCCCATGATTGAATTAAAAAATATAAGATTTATTGATATGTTGTGTCAAAATTCTAAGTAGTATAAAATTATGGTCCAGTTTTTGCCAGTGCAATAAATATTTAGAAATAACTCATTTAGTTAAAAAATATAGGTTTTGGCCGTTACTATTCGAGCGGACTTTGGACGTGAATTCTCGTGGAAGCCCTTTATTCCATCGGGATCAAAATTTCCAGTGGAGGCTAAATGTAAATTAAGGTAAGTTATCTGTGTGGACTGAATGGTATTTTTACCACAAGGTGGTACAAAAGCACCCGGTCCACCTGATCGCAAGCAAACGCTGTAGCGTATTAGCCGCTAGCAATACCAGGGGTATCACTAACGAGTTGCCAACCATGTTGTCGATGAGGGCTCTCTGCGCCAGCAGCATATCTACTGGCGCAGCGTATTCTCATGGAACACTGGCAATCTTACTTACCGCAGAAACACAACACCACAACGCTTCAACCACAAGGCCACCACGGCTAGTCTATGGTAACTGTATGTAAAGCCCAATATAAACCATTACTAATATAACGATATCTTAATATTCAGATATCTCACGACGTCGTAATCCAATATTTTTTCAAATTGCATGCATAACTGAATATTATAGGGCGGTCCAAAGACCGCCCTATAATATTCAGTTTGGAAAAATACTGTAATAATATTTTAATAACTTTGCCAAGTTAGCCTGTACCTGCTAAACTTTTAACGGTGCCAATTCTGTTGTTGTAATTACTACACTTAACTAATTTGACAGGTCCAAAAATATTGCAATCCTTATTTAACCCCGCACATGAGAAAGGGATAGCAAGACTTTTAGACCTGTCAAATTAGTTAAGTTTAGTAATTTTGTACAACAGAATTGGCACCAACTTCACGGTAAGAAACCAAATTCTAACGTGTAAGGAAAACTACAAAATACATTTCCTTACTATGTATGTCTTTGTATATGCATACAAAACAGATAATTAATTCGTAGAAATAAATAAATATATTCAGTAATGTAATCGCATTTCCTACATTATCGATCTGTTCGATAAATAAATAAACAAAAAATCATTTCCAAGTAACTGCCAAGGATAACAGTGCCTATTGAGATACAAACAATAATACAGACACGATGGTACACTAGCCGATGCCCGCAGTTGCACTCGCACAATTTTGTATTAAATATTTTTAGAGAAACATGTTAGCAAAGAACTATATGTAATTAAAAAAACATTTTAATTATTTAATTCGTAATTACTAAATAGCAGACAAAAGACTGGTATTACAATGTACGAATTTCACAATTCCAATATTCTGTTACGATTCTAGTAGTTTTTTAAAACAAGAAATACACGGGTTATCTTTTTTATTCTGTTCACTTAGATTTTTTGGCTTAGGACAGGCGTGCTTTTTATGGTTACTCTCAGATTGACAGGTTTTCTTTAGTTCGGGCAGAAATTTTGCTATATTTATATCGCATGTTTTGTGTGACTTAGCGTTTTTTATGCTCATAGTAAATTAGATCTAACTAAATTGAAATCAAATAAAAAACGATTATTTATGTCTCAAAATTAAAATTTCTTTCACCCACCTTCAATTCCTACTGTTTAAGAATTAATTTATTTTTTTAAATTCTTTACTTATAAATACCAACAAAAATGATGAACCGACGTACGACATGATTGATCAACTATATGTATTTACCTCGCACGATACACGCCTGCCTTAGAAACAATCATACGACCAGTTTGTTTACTTTATGCTGCAAGTACCTACATGTACTAGAATTGAGTACGTAAAACATGTATCGTAGCACGACTCGCCGCTGCAAAAACTATCGATGAGTTCGAAACGATTGCCGATGGGATAAAAAATTCTCGCCAACTGGATTAATGGTTCCTTATCCTTTAAGCTGATATTGTAATTCGTTTAATTTACAAGGATAATCCTGTAAAAACCTGGAAACCTGTCAAATTAGTTAAGTTTAGTCATTTTGAACAACAGAATTGGCACGGATATCGGATTATAAGCTTTGTCGCATAATAATCAGACTTATTTTTATCCTAGTTTCGTTAAAGATAATGTAGCTTACCATTCGTGTTTTTTAATTTTTGAATTCCAGAGATATTATCACACTCATACAAATAAACAAACAATATTTCCTTCCTTATAATATTAGTATAGAACTATAGAATAACCCAATATTCGATCAAAATTCCATACAATTTATAGATTTTCTAGTTGTACTCTGATTTGTGATAGAGCAACTTACATAATAAATACCTAGTATCCATTTTCTTTGGCAATAATTATTAGTGACAAGTTAAAAACAAAAAAAGTTAAGTGTTTTTAACTTGGCTCCACCCTCCCTTGAAAAATTACTTCACAATAGCTACTGTAGCGCTAGCATGAACAATTTGCGACAACGTTTCCGTATCGCCTTCGACTATTTTTGTATAGAAAAATTTACGCGCTGCGGCAGTAAAAAGTGGAACTAAAACTAGTAAGTAAATTTTGACATTTCGCGAGTTACGATATCGAATACGTAGTTGAAAAATGTTCATGCTACCGGCACAGAACATACCACCGAAACACCGATACACTATAGAAGTGTTATGAGCCCACCAATAATGATTCAAGTGCATGGCTAAAACTTAAATTTTCCACTCATGATTAAATGCAATCGTACGTACTTACAACTAGAAGTAAATTAATTAAAATACTTTGTTTCAAACACTTCTCGAGTGTACCCGTAATATATACATTTAGTATAATGAATAAAAGCTACAAGATCAGTACTTATACGTTCTCATATGTAGTAGTATAATAGGACATACAGAATCTTTGCAAAAATCCTAGAACGATTGGAATGACTGTGATAAATAATTTTTACATATTTAAAAAAAGATCGTAATCTTATGAACTAGTCATGATCATATTACAAAGATTGCAAAGATCCTTAAACACTGATTGACTGAACTAAGGCCGGTAATCTAAAACGACGCTCTGTCAAGAACATTCTAGAACTAAACTTGAGTCAAGATTACATGAAGCTTCTAATAGGATTCTATCCTCGAGTCATATCTAGTATACCCGCCCCGGCTTCGCACGGGTAGACATTAGTTTCGGAGCATAGACATTTATCAAATATTTTGTCCACCCGTGCGAAGCCGGGGCGGGCAGCTAGTATAATATGTAGCCTATGCTACTCAGTGATAATGTAGCTTTCAAACGGTGAAAGAATTTTTGAAATCGGTCCAGTAGTTTCGGAGCCTATTCAATACAAACCCACAAAAATACAAACATACAAATCTTTCCTCTTTATAATATTAGTGTAGATGTAAATTATGTAAGTTAGATAAGGAAGAGCGGAGTACTCTGTCACAGGTGTCTCGTGATGCTTAAAAGGGTGCTCCAAGCCTCCAACAACTTTTTTGTAACCTTTGGATGTTTACACAATAAATATATTTATTTATGCACATCAGGCGAACTTGGTCATGATCAACATCAGGTAACATGGTCATGATCAACATCAGGTAACATGGCCATGATCAATTTGACAGTTGATTCCTGTTTTTGAATACCGGCACTAGAGTCGATTTATCACATTAATAATTTCTATTGATGGTTGTATTAATATAGCTCAAATTATTACTGTCTTAGGTTCTGAAAATAATTTTTAATCACTCTAGGATTAGCTCGACGATCCGGTTTTTCCGAGTATTCTACGACATACAAGAAGTAGGTAATGGAAAAGACGAACAAAACATTAAAAGTACCCAAAATACTAATTACTTGAATTATTCAGCAATCATAAACAAACCACGTAAAAACCTAACAACGCAACTTCCCCTCATAAATGCAGCATTACAGATATGTATCGAAAACTTTACATATATCTTGGAAAACATATTAAAGCAGGTACTTCAAAAGCAAACTTACTGCGTCATATATATTCTCATTTATATTTTATTTACCTGAAACGGAACCTTAATTATCATAAAAATTCATAATAAAAAATGTTCATAGGTACATTGTCGGGAGCGCGGCTTTAGTCACGATGACATAAGCCAGTTTGTATTTAAGGTGGCGCAGGGTGCTCTACGGCACAGTTCAGAGATGGCGCGGCTCGTGGTAGTCGTCTTGGCCCTAGGGCTCCTAGCATTCACATACGCAGCACCAGGTAATACTTTACAATCATACGCAGGCTGTCTACAACTCGCTTCATATACCTACAGTTTGAAGGCAGTTTATCTACTAAAAAAGTCTGAGTGTTATCTTAGAAAAGACCTTTTGAAATCCACTAATGTATTTTGATATTACATGCAAGTCGTTCTTAAGCTGATAGCAAGCATCATGCTGTTCCTTGGAGTTACTGTACCGCCCTATGGCTATATTCGGTCTAGTAATCCGTGTTCCAAATTGACTATATGGCCTGCATTGAACATTGCTACCTCTAGATATTGGTACTTTAGCCTCCTAGTAATTACTCTAATTGCAATACGAGTTTCTACATTTATGTGAAATGTTTCAGGCTATAATAATAATAGTAATAATCATTTATTTTCAGGCAGCTATGGTAGCCAAGGCGGTAGCGATGGCGGCGGCAGCGGCGGCGGTGGTGGCGGTGGGTTCGGAGGAGGCGGCGGTTATGGCGGCGGCGGAGGCGGCGGCCTCGGAGGAGGCAGCGGATCTGGCGGAGGCAAAGGAGGCGGTGGAGGCTATGGCGGCGGCAATGGCGGCGGCGGAGGCGGCGGTCTCGGAGGAGGCAGCGGATCTGGCGGAGGCAAAGGAGGCGGCGGAGGCTATGGCGGCGGCAATGGAAACGGCGGAGGCCATGGTGGCAGCGATGGATATGGCAGTAGCAGTGGTGGACATGGCGGCAGCATAGGCGGTGGCAAGGGAGGGCACGGTGGCAGCGGCCTTGGATACGGTGGCTCCGGGGCTTCTGCTCAGTCCGGCTCCAGCTCCAGCTCCTTTTCCGGTGCAAGCGCTGGCGCTTACGGCGGCTCCAAAGGAGGTTACGGGTAAATTAATTAATTACTAAGAAAAGGTACAATGTGTACCAGATAAATGATAGAAGACATACTTCTTTTGTAAATACTTACACCAGTTATCAAATACCCAAATTTTAGGACGAACACAAATTTTGATCACACACATTATACTGGTCTTCTGTAAGGTGGAGGTACAGTTATAATGGGAAAACCCACGGGAGATCCCCATTCGCCCTACCTCTCTTTTAAGCTCATGGTGTGATACATCACTGTACGTACCTAAGCTTAGAAAAACTGATTGGTACAGGCTGGGGTTTGAACCTGAGCCCATCAGATGACAGGCCATTGCTTCAACCACATGGCCACCACGGCTTTAAAACATGATCGAACCTGCGACACCTAGCGTAACAGTCAGGCTTACAAGCCACTGAGGCAACTGTTATATCAAACTATACTTCGAATACTAACTACAAGTACCTAAACATTATTATTGCAATTCTCGAAGTGTCAGTCCACTCGAATAACTTCGTTCAACATTTTACTTATATCTCTCGTAGATATTGATAGTGTTTATACTGAATAGTTTGAATCTGTTTCTAAGTATTTCATGGGACATGTTTGTTACAACGATCTCTCCATTGTTTCAGCGGTTAAGCGACATCCCTTCAGCAGCCAAGAGTCAGCAGGACATTCCAAAAGCATAATGTGATAAAATAGAGTTATTTTTGCCATAATGTTGTACATGTATGTTTTAATATATAGCATATGTTTTCCTTCTCAAATTATCTTTAATTACTCCTCACATTACCCTTTTCAATCCTTTAATTCTACCGTCACACTAAATTAGAGCACTCTTTGTTCAAGACATTCAAGTGTTACTTTTAAAACTTATTTGCGTTACGATCAAAGCTCCATGAACTCATCACAATGAATACACAACATTACGAAGATTCGATATGGCTGAGACGGCTATTGTAAACCTAATAGTTGTACGTAGTATTGGTGTCGATTCTGTTGTTCAAAATTACTAAACTTAACTAATTTGACAGGTCTAAAAGTCTTGCTATCCCTTTCTCAATTGCGGGGTTAAATAAGGATGGCAATATTTTTAGACCTGTCAAATTAATTAGTTAAGTTTAGTAATTTTGCACAACAGAATTGGCACCATTAGCTACTCTGAGCTAATAATAAAGTGAGGGAATCCCAATAAAGGCCAAAAATAAATAAGACTTCTAAATGTAGATATTCGATAATGATCAAGCATTATTTATTTATTTATTTATTTATTCGGCTATTAGTTTTCATGTATTTTTTAATATTTTATTTCGATTTTGATTTTTGATATTACAATCCTCGCTTAATAATATGAGAAGTAGTGAGTCGTTTGCATCTTTGTCAGCCATTTTGTGTTAGTCCATCTAAATCCAATATTAGTTCTACGATAGATCAAATTGTCTCGAGATTAGGTCTAGCAGTCATTCTACAACTTTCAGAGCACACAGAACAATCAAATGCTAAAAAAAAATTGATGCCGTGGTGGCCTTGTGGTTGAAACAACAGCCTGTCATCTGATTGACCCAGGTTCAAGTCCCGACCTGTACCAATGAGTTTTTCTAAGCTTAAGTACAGTGATTAATCACTCCATGAGGTAAAAAGGAGAGGTAGGGCCAATTGGGATCTCCCGTGGGTTTTCCCATTAATATTGGAGCCACCCGCCTGGGGACTGTACCTCCGCCTTACAGAAGACCGCAGTGAAATAACACTACTTTGATGAAGTGTTGTGTGTCTGCGGTAAGTAAGGTTACCAGGAACTCTCCACGAGGAACGCTGGACTAGTGGTAATGCTGCTAGCACAGTGATTCCTTTTCAACAACATGGTTGGCAACTCGTTAGTGATATTCCTAGTATTGCTAGCGGCTATAGGCTACGGTGACTGCTTACCATACCCAAAAAACCACTTATTTGGTACGGCTATGCAAGAACCATCTCCATCGAACATTTAAAATGTTAAAGATCCTTACAAAAACAATCGACCTTCAATCAATTTGTTGAGGAAAGACGTAAACGGCGCAGTTAATATTAGATCATAATTAACTGCTTTTTATGAGCCTTTTACTTGAAATTAGAAGAATTCGGCGTCAAATCAGGTATATAAGGTGTACATTGAAACAGACCGTCCATAGTCGAGGGAAGTTCAAGCTGAAGATAACACAAGATGAAGAATTTAACACTTATCGCCCTAGTACTCGTGGTTCTTGCAGTCTGCGTCTCCGCAAGACCTGGAGGTGAGTACAAGAGTTTCAGAATTCCTCTACATTCCAAAGGGCTGTGGCAGAGCTGTATTTGTGCATATCGATCGATCTGTGAACTTAAGCAACCGTACCTATAGCCAGGTGTTGGATGGGTGAGTGACCATACCTTTGCTTAGCCGGGGTGGGGCTCTCTAGGGAATGTTCAAAATTACTGTTTATTGAGGCTATTGGCCAAGGAATTTTTGAATGAGTATCAAGATGAAGAGCTGCGTCTTCAATAGAAATTATTAAAACCGACAATCTTATTTAGCAACATGAAAGTATCAAGCAGGGAACATATAAATTACCCGTTCACGTTTTCCTTGTGATTCTTGGAAAAATATATTTTTATCTATCGATACATCATTCAATATTATATAGGTCTCTTTACTAGTTTGGAGCATTTTATTAGTCTTTACTTATTGTATAAAAATATATATTTTATACCACTAAGGAGGCAAGCAAACAAACGGCCCGCCTGATAGTAAACGGTTACCGTAGCCTATGGACGCTTGCAACACCAGGGTTATGACTCGCGCGTAGCCTATCCTTATTTTTTTCTTAATTTTTGTAGAGTACCGACGGGAAGTATTTTATCATCAACATCGGGTTGAAATGCTGCATCAGCCCTAAAATGTATTTGAAACTTGGATTTGATCTAAGTTTTTGGCTAACGCCATAACTTTTACTATTTCCAGGAGGAGATGGCAAGGACGGTGGTATAGCTGGTGCGGGCGATGGGAAAGCGAGTGGCGGAAAAGGGGGTGCTGGTGACGGAAAAGGGGGTGCTGGTGGACGAAATGGAGTCGGTGGAGACTCCAGCAGTAGTGAAAGTGATGAGAGTGACGGGGGAGCCGCTGGGGGCAAAGGAGGCAAAGGGGGTGGCGGGGGAAAAGGCGGAAAGAAATTGTGATCGACACAAATATTTTAATACAACTTAAAATTATAGCTTTTAACGTACTGGATTAATTTATTAAAGGAATATTGAATTTATTTCTTCTTATGTTATATATGGGTCAAAATCAGCAAAGGCTCTTTTTAAAATAATAATCAAATTATTTGGCAAAAGAATTCTGAGAAGTACAGGCAAAAAACAAACATAGACGGTCATACATAGTGGTTGAGTTTCATTTGAAAACCCTATAATGTGTCTCGCGAAACTCAACCTTATTAATAATAGTAATAACAGTTCTTTAACAGTTCAGTAACAGTAACAGTTCAGTTCAGTAACAGTTTATTAATAATAGTAATTCAGTCCCACAATAGGTAACCATATAACACATAAAACACACAATTTCATCAGATTCTAACGCTACCGCTTAATGCTTATTTAACGCAAATTACTAAGTAATTAACCGGCTATACGCCGTTACTTTGTTCGCGCGGAAAATAATTTTATAATTATTGTTGAAGAATTCGTCAAATACAAATAATGTGCATTTTTTTTATCAAAATCATCTTTTTACTCGCGAAAAGGTAATAAACAGACAAAGACAGAATATAGTTAATTACTCATAATGTTCAACAAAAAAAACAACCAGTGATGAGTGTACCCGTGTATTACCGTCTTAGAGCATTTGAAAGGAATGGTCAGACTTTTTACGTGTAATCTGATCAATGATTTTAAGTGTATTTGGCTGGGTGCACAAAAACATGAAAAAAGAAGCAAATGACCGATCATAGACAAGGTCAGAGTGAACTGGCCTCAAATAATAAAGCTTTGTTGTGAATACGAGTAAGTAGGGCCAGTTAAAAGTATTTCAACAAATGAGTAATATTGTATTGCTCAAGTACCTACACGAATAAAAAATTAAACTTCCGTACCGTCGGGAAAAACTTAATTACCAGTAAAAAATATGAACAACTGAAATTAACGTTTTTGTATCTTTTGACTTAACCAAATAAATAATCTGTATATATAAAAATGTATCCCTATATCCCTTGGTCACGGCATCGATCACGGCTAGGCCGATTTTGCTGTCTTCTTTTGTTTGTTGTTGTCAGGAGAATGTTTTTGTAAAAAAAAACGGAACATTTTCAATTTCGGGATTAACTAAAGGCATTTTTTACTATGGTGTATTTGACATATGAATTCAAAGTTAAGAACAAACAACGTCTGTGAAGACAGAAAGTTTCAAATAAAATAATAGTGCTCATATAACATGCGCTTCTAAAGTCTTTGGTAAACATTTTTGAAAACCAATTAATGCATAGTGTTTTTAGGTACTGTGTGAACGTATATCCCACAAACCCAGGGCTCTTAGTCAACAAATATTTGAAATGTTTTCTTCTAAAATATTTATTAGAGAGATGCATAATTGGGTTATCCATAAAAACTGTCCGAGCCGCTCGACTGGAAACACCGTACGAAGGATCGCGGTTAATTAAATTATTCTCTGAAGTCTAGTGTTTCTGTGTTAAGGTTTCCGGAGGTCCTCGTGAATTCGCTGTACGGGCAGTATGTGGATCATGTGCTAGCACTCCCTGTGCTAGCACATAGTCCTCTCAACAATAAGAGTGGCAGCATGCTAGTGATATCCCTTGTATGGGAAGGGTCGTTAGCCTTCTGAGACCACTTATACTTACCATCACGGCCGTACGATTACTAGTACAGTTCAAGGAGTAGTAAGAAAACAGTTTTCAAAATTCTTTGTCAAGGAATGGTACGGGTAAAGTCGCACAGCGCAAATTAAAATATTATAAAGCAAAGGTTCATTCAGGAAATCCAAAAAAAAAATTACCATACCGCAATTAATACACCTTTGTACCGTCTTTGTTTCGTCTCCTACAGCCTACAAATCCACAAACTATTCTCATAAAGGACATAAAGCGGTCGGTCGGTCATGTAGATAGCATTTTGCGAATCCCCGGTAATAATTGTGATTTTGCTGGGAGCACGTTTATTCAATGATACGAGAGTCGTGTCTGAAGATGTGTATCTGAAAGTTCTCAGAAGTTGTTGTCGGCTGTTTAGCAAAAAAAAATGGTTTTCGCGAAAAAACATATGTACAAGCATTGGGCTTGTTTATGTCAAGGGCGCTGTGACACCCGAATTACACATGAATAGAATCATTCCTTTGTCCGTCCATCACGGTGTCCGAAACATGACAGAGACGTGACCGTGACGTATCCGATACGTTAATTCGGTGCACATCCATCCTGTCGGACCTGAGTCCATATAAAACCATGTCTGGTAGTTACGAGAGCAGCATTTGGACAATATGGCTAGGATTGCGTTGTTAGTGATTCTGGTGGTGATGGTAATTCATGTTTTTGCTGTACCCGGTGAGTAGACACTAAATCATCTTTATTTAATAAGGCTTTACTAAAAATACTTTAAAATCAAATACAAACGAAGAAGTCATTCAAAACCTGCCGACTGACGGCATTTTGGGAAGCCTACCGTCTCCGCGATAAAAAAAAATAAGTTAAAAAGAAAATATTTTAACTTATTTCGAGGTGGTCGGATTCGGGGGAAAAGGCCAAATATGTTCTAGTTCAATAAATTATGGTAAATAACCTAATCAAATGCATGTGGAAAATACAATGTTATAGGAAAAATGTAAAAGTAGTGTGTAGATAAGTATTGCAGGCGTTCATAGGCTACGGTGACTGCTTACCATCAGATGGGCCGTATGCTTATTAATGACAAGGACGCGGCTTTAAAATTGATTATTTACTTCGACATTGCGACCAAGTTGTATTGACCGTGGTGACAGGTTCATCGTAAAATTATGTCATTATCTCTTAGTCTTACGTCATTTATATGTGATTGGATCGGGAAAGTTAAATACCAGTATGACTGTATGCTTGTTTGCCACCTTAAAGGTATAAAAGTTAAGAGAGGTAGGGCGATTTGGGATTTCCCGTGGGTTATCCCATTTAAATTGGAGCCGCCCGACTGGGGACTGTACCTCCGCCTTACAGAAGACCGCAGTGAAATAACACTACTTGATGTAGTGTTGTATTTCTGCGGTAAGTAAGGTTGCCAGTGCTCCACGAGGATACGCTGGGCTAGTAGTATTACTGCTAGCACAGTGAGTCCTCATCAATAACATGGTTGGCACCCCGTTAGTGATACCCCTGGTATTGCTAGCGGCTATAGGCTACGGTGACTGCTTGCCATCAGGTGGGCCGTATGCTTGTGTGCCACCTTAGTGGTAAAAAAAAAAGAAAAAAATATGGTTCGTGATTATAGGAGTGAGGAAAAGGCGGGGCTTCAATAAGAGCGAGTACACAGTGAGGGGCGACTACGGGCGGGGGAGCGATGAGCGGGACGCGAGCGTCAGCCAGGAGACCGGCGGCTGTAGCGGGGACTTTGGAAGAGGGTATACATATTATGATTTATTAATACGAAAAAGATTCAACAAAAAACCGAACTCAACCTTAGCTTATCGATAAAAAATGTGACTCAAACCAGAATCATGCGGGAGCGTGCCAAGAATGCTGGCGGCATTGCCACGCTGGATCGCAATGCTGATATATCTCTGAGCGTTATGTACTATTATTATATACAAAGTCTAATAACACTACTCTGATGTATTCCCCGCCGCGGTTCTCCCTAAGGAGTATTAGTATAGAATGGGGTTCTTCAAGAAGGGCGTAAGGAGATTTCTGAAGGGTTGGCAACGCGCGAGTGTCACCCCTAGTATTGCAAGCGTCCATACGCTACGGTAACCGTTTACCATCAGGCGGGCCGTATGCCTGTTTGCCATCTTAGTGGTATAAAAAAAGTATTGTTTTTTCGGTGAGTAAGGTTTCCAGAGCTCCTCAAGAACACGCTGTGCTGGTAATGGGAGACCATAGACCACCATAGACCATTATGGTAGCAAAACTACATTTCTGAACAAAAAGTTCGTAACCCGCTAGTGATGGCATGGCAAGCATGCAGAGTAAATTTAAAAAAACCGTTAGAAGAATCAATCGGCGAGTAACATAGGCTATATTTAACTGTGAGAAATCCTGTCAATATTGATTTAAATCCTGAATTAAAATACTTTGAGCGGATAGATTTATATATTTATAATAGATATGTTTTTAAACAGCTTCGGCAGTAGCCCCGAACTGGCCTACAACAGAGATCAAAACCAGAACCAAAGAGACCTCTCGTCGGAAGAGAACCACCGAGGCGGCCGCGCCTTTACCAAGGCCTCTGCCACCGCCTCCGCGTCTGCCTTCAGCCAGAACCAGAAACCAAACATCATTCCTTAGAAAAATCACATCATTTTATTTAATATAAGTCAAGTGTATTATAATAAATCATGTTTAGTCATTAAGGGTGGTTATGGTCACATAATAAATGAGAACATTCAATTCGATTTTTTAATATAATAGTAATAATGCTTGGACAGATGGCGCTGTGTGATAACAGCGCCATCTGGCCCCAAACTAAGCAAAGCATGTACTATGGGAACCAGTGGCTGATAGAATACTTGAATATGCTTTTTCTTGTAAATGCATACTTATAATACATACCAAACACCCAGACGCTAGGCAAACATATATTCACATAAATATTTGCCCCGGCGACTGGGGACTGTACCTCCACCTTACAGACCGCAGTGAAATAACACTACTTTATGTAGTGTTGTGCGGTGAGTAAGGTTGCTAGTGCTCCACGAGGATACGCTGGGCTAGTAGTAATGCTGCTAGCACAGTGAGTCCTCATCAACAACATGGTTGGCAACCTGTTAGTGATACCCCAGCGGCTACAGGCTACGGTGACTGCTTACCATCACGTGGGCCGTATGACAAGTAATGTATGCCGTATAACAAGGAAAGTTACATAAAAAGCGTGTTTTGCATTCTACATGTTGCATCACTTTTGTGTTTTATTTTTATATATCCTTTTATCACGCCAGATACCGATTCAAATGCAGCATCTCGTCGATATAATCTGCATAATTAATTCAGCTGTATATGAGCTACCACACGCATTTATCGAGCTATGGGTTTATTCACTGACTGCCAAGTACAAGGTTGAAGGCCTTGTAGCATAGCTCATGCCACTTGCAATGTTAATTACCTTGATCGTAGTCAGTAATCTGGAGTCTAGCCAAACTAAGACGTGTGCAGACCCTATAAATTTTGAAGGGTTTTTTGGCAGGGAGCAGGCAGAGCGGTTGCGATTTTTTCCAGTGTCTCGTAAATTGTGTTATAGTGATCTGTAGTGTGTATTTTCGGTGTAATTATGTGCAGTAAAGTTCCTTGTAGTGACTGATTTATAGGAACATTGGAAATAATGCTTTAATATGACTTTTGGGTGAAGTGATTTATCATTTTGGTCAATAGGCTACCTCTGCCCTATGATCTGCTACTGCCGTGGATTGCCTCCAGATATATTGTTTTAAACTTTCGTGGCTATGATCTGAATGTTTAAAAAACAATTTTGACTGGTGTTACCACGGTATTTTTATTTAATTAGTTGCCCGAAAATTCGATGCTGTTGCAAGCATGCCATGATCACTTCCGTGATCCCATCAAAATGTCTGGATCCACTCTCCAGATATTTTGATAGGCATTAGAATGCATGACACTATGCATTTTAATATTAAGAAACGTGTTAATTATGATACATTCGACACTGGTAAAAATAGTTCTAGAAGAAGATTGATTGCCATAGCTAGGAAGAAGAAGAAAGAGGAAGGCTAGATATTTGAACGTGGAATCTATTTACTATTTTCAAAAATATAGGGTATAATGTTACAATACACAAAAATGCGATTTTGAACAATATTTTATTAGTCGTAACGTAATAATAATTTAACAAAATTACAATTCCTCTTAGTATTAATCAGTAATATCTCTTAACTCTATGTTAGCCGTATGTTATATCTTACAGTGGACTGCGGACTCATTGTAATGCCATTACTTTTTACTGGCTACGATGCTCGAGCTGCAACAATAAAACATTGTCGTTTCATACTGTGAACAGGTTAGTGCAAATAAGATTTAATTTCTACATTAATATAAAATTATAATTGAGCTCTAAATGAGGGTCTATTATTTAATCGTATTCAGATAGACCAGTGGCTCTAAGTCGGTGGTCCGCGGACGACTGGTGGCTCTTGGAAGCACCTTCGGTTGTCTGTGAAGACACATGAACATTTTTAATTAAAATGCTGTTGGCCTTATTTAGACTTTATTACTTTATAGATAGATTTGAATCGGACATTGTGGATGTCTATGGATGAGGTCTTTGTTCAGCAGTGGACGTCTATGGGCTCATGATGATGATGACAGATAGAGTTGGTGGTCCTGAAACCAGTCTGCTTGAATTATCAATGACTGAAACTTTAAAAGGCCTACAGTGTGTAAAATTCTGTTTGAGCAATGTATATAGTTTAAAAATAAATTACACGCAACATATTGCAGGTGAGAACAAAAGTGAAAATGTAAATTGAGAATGTGAAATATCTGTTCAGTTCAGGCCTAATTTATGATTATGATGAAAGTAGTGAATCTACAGAGAATAGTTCGGGTAAGAGCTTTGAGTGGAAATTGAGTCCTTACCCTCAGCCTAGCGCCCCCCCACCAGAGACAGAGCTGGCACTGGCGGAGGACTTTGAGAAGGACTGCGTGCCCAGGGGCCATTGTCCGTAGCCGTGGCCTCCGTGGCCGGGGCCGCCCCCGTAGCCGCCGCCGCCGTAGCCTCCGCCGCCCCCGGCGCCGCCGTACCCGCCCAACCCGTCGTTATAGTACCTCCGTACACGATCTCCTGCAGGAAAAATACAATTATATTTCAATATCGATATACATATAATATAACACAAGACGCACTAATCAAGACTGATAAACTAATTATAGCGTGCTAATGTGAGTGAAAGAAGAAGAAAGTTTAAGGTTTAACTTGCTAGATCAAATTGACAATGTACTCAATGATGGAAAGGCACAAAGTAGGGACTCGGAAACGGCGGGCATGTATGCAGAGACAGGCGAATGCAGAAGAAGCAAACGAGGTGTGCAATCAAGAGTGAAATGGAGCTCTATACTCTCTGCGTACCCTGTGATAATTAATTATGTTTCAAAACAGATAGAGCGAAATAGGGTTGAACATATCGCGACTAATTAAGGACCTCCACCATTGGTCATCAATGTGATGTTTGATCACAGCCAAATAACACTAATCCGATCAAGTGTTTTCTTGCTGTCAAAGGAGCTCTAAATAACACTACTCTGTTCAAGTGTCGCATTTTTGCGATCAGCAGCTATTCGTATTGAAGGAACTCTGGAAAGCTTGCACGCCGCAGGAACACAACACAGCTCATTTAAAGTAAGTAAGTAATGTTGTAACATACCTGGTGCAGCGACACAGGAAGCCAGGAGCGCAGCTAGGAGGAGCAGGAGCAATCGAACCATGTTTACTGATGCTGGCTGACTGTGACCACCCAGCCGGGCCAACATCGTTATATACGACGCCACTGTCATGGTAAAATGAGCCCAGTCATCCTGCCGCCTTTACGCCGAATCCAACAAATTTTGTTTGTCACCCGTTTTTAGGGTTCTTGCGACAGACAGACAATGAATCATTTAAACACTAACAACAACCCACGGCTTGATCTGTGCATACAAATTATGTCTTTTTACGCTAAAGTTAATGATTAATTTTCAAAATTATTTTCTTTGTTTTGTATCTAATCTCCTTTTGTATGGAATTCCTGAGCGAAATTCAATACTTATTAATTTAACCCATGGATTTAAACTGCGTTACCTGTCAGTCAGTTTTTTGGGATAAGATTGATTGCTTTTAACGTTGTTTTGACCTGGTAGACAGACATAGGGCATACACCTAAGGAATTGATAAAATGCCTTCTGTAAATTTGAATAGGTAACACAACTTTATCAATATTTTTGATAGAAGGCAGTCAATTATAGCTGTTAATTATTCTATATCAGCGTATCTGACCACCCCAACGCTTATTTTATAACCAAATATTCCTTAAACTCCATCTTTTCATAAAGCTTTGCACAATTATACACATGAAAGCAGTGTTTTAGAATATGATACATGTTGTATTCTTCCATCACTTAGGTAACTGGGTCCTCACAAACGCTAAACCGTACACCATTTCTCAAATTGTACGGAATACTGCACCCCTTAACGTCAACTAGTTACTTGTCTGTTTTTGTAGCATATACCTCTTCGCACGAATTTTGGTATATTGTGTACTTTTTACAGTGTCAAAAAGGTGTGCCGTTTCGTAATTAGTTTTTGTGGACACGGCAAACAATCGGTGTAAAAAATACTGTGCCTCACCGACACGAGGAAAATCATTTAGGAAATACAACAATGTCACATCTATCCCCGCTATTCTAGTACATGACGTTGAGTTGACCACCTTTCATTTCCGACTTCAACAATATGTTGGTATTCAAGACAGGCTGAATTAAGTCTACTGCATATAAGAGAGCTGTTGTAATGTCATAGTTCGTAAAAGAGAGTGACTATTAAGAGCTATATAAACTCTGCACAAAAGACCCTCATTGCGTTCTCAGAGGTAGTAGATCAAGCGAAGCGATCCCGCTCCTGCATAGCGTGATAAAGCTGAGCAACGCCATTCTATGTTCTATGGGCATTCCTGAGTCTCTCTTCAGTGCAGGGACTGTCGGCGCCTATAATTCCATCAGGTGCACTAGAAAGGTGGCCTTGGTGCCTCGTTGTGGGAAAAAAGTCGACTTTCTTCTATATGGTTTATGGTGGTTAAAATACACAATCGTTGTCGATTTTTTTCCTGGACCTTTTGACGATATACCCCTCAGTTATAAAACCTACGTAAACTTAACATGAATCTAGGCATCCTAAGAATAATGAACGTATAATTGAAGTTATTTCAATATGAATAAAATAATTTATTTATGCAATCATAAATCTTATAACAAGCAATTAGTGTAATACAATATCGCCAATAACTCACGCAGATACCTGCGTGAAATATACATTTCCTTGTTATTTTATTATCCTGTGATCTAAATGAAGGACTTGAAGTGATCTGGGCAAACTGAAAATACTATCAATACCAAATTCAAGCCGTGGTGGCCTTGTGGTTTAAGCAACGGCCTGTCATGGGCCCAGGTTCAAATCCCGGCCTGTACCAATGAGTTTTTCAAAGCTTAAGTAGTGCTTAATCACATCATGAGCTAAAAATAAGAGACGAAGGGCGAATTGGGATCACCCGTGGGTTTTCCCATTAATATTAGAGCCGCCCTTACAGAAGAGCTCAATGAAGTAACACTACATGCTTTATGTAGTGTTGTGTTTCTGCGGTAAGTAAGGTTGCTAGTGCTCCACGAGGACACGCTGGGCTAGTAGTAATGCCGCTAGCACAGTGAATCCTCATCAACAACAGGGTTGGCAACTCGTTAGTGATATCCCTGATATTGCTAGCGGCTATAGGCTACGGTGACTGCTTACTATAAGGTGGGCCGTATGCTTGTCTGCCACTTTAGGGCTTTAATTAAGAGAAGGGAACTGGAATCATTTTGTTACAGATAAGGTAAAGAACGAGTGCACATTTCTAAAGGGCAGTTTTGCATTGTTTAGAAAGGGTCTGGTTGCTGTGCGATATGGTTGCAGGGCCTTGTATTTTGGCATTACTATTTTACGACTATCATTACAGGTGTATTCCTAATACAAAAATGTAGTACAGTAGTGACATGAATCACTATGTACACTTTGTACTTTTGGACTGGATATCTTATTTACACACCCATAAAACTCAGTTTCAATTAACTTTCTGGCTGCCAACAGTTCATATTATCACGAATGTTACTGGTTGCTAATTATTAGGAGTTAGGCGAAACGAAAAATTAGAAGTAATTAAAATATATATCATGTTTATAAAAATGTCGAAAACGTGAAAATAACATTATTTGAGTACTTGCCTGTAATTTGAATAAAAAATAATATACCTATGTACCCAAATGTACGTATCTGAAAGAAATACATACTTATCAATTACGAGAGCCGTTAGTTAAAGCATTTCACACAAATTAAATCTTTCTTATCAGGTAAAACATCGTTGATGTATGTAGCGACGAAATTTTTGTAGCCTAGCCGTTTCGTATTAACAAAATTCCATTATTCGAGAATAATTCATATATTCGGTGCACTATTATTACCACAACTATAAGTTAATGACATATATTTTTTTCACTTACATTTATTATCAATTGCGAGGTCAAGGGTGCTAGTCGGAAGATTATGGTAGTTGTAGGTACTCGATAACTAATGATGCGCATCGTGCATGTCAAAATAATACCTAGTAGTCTACGCATACTTGTTCGTTACACGCACACAAGCAATTCAAATCGGGCCTGTTCTTTTTGTTGCGATTGCAGCGCCACGTTCTATCTAGACAAGTTTAAAATCAAAGTTAAGATAGTGTCAGTAAGACTTCCTATATGAAAGTCTTTCCTAGTTAACAATTGCGAACAGAACAAACTTGCAGAATAAATCAGCAATCAACAAACATAATCAACTTACCAACCACATTGTGTGCATGTGTTTAATCTATAACAAAAGAACCTTGTAACGTCTAATGTTTCATTAAATAAAGGATTCCGTAATCTTTTTATACCGACTTCAAAGAAAGAGGTGCTATCATAAGAATAAGTAATACTGGAGCATGTTCGTCAGTACGCAAACTTTTTTGATAATTTGTCATGGCAAGTTTAAGCTTTTACTGCTGGGTAATGTTTTTTTTTTTATTTCAATGCCGGTATTTTTATAAGGCACCTTTTTCTCATCTCATTCATGTGTAGGAGCTAAATCGCCTGGTTAATGAAAGTACAATCGTCTTCAATAGTTTTTATTCACAAATAATTTTATTATAAAATACGTGAGCCCACGTTGCAATAACAAGTCTGCACTGTATTTATAACAGTAATTTCATTATGATTATAAACAGCTGTACTGACCACGTACCACGTAAAAAAATTACAAACGGATTTATTACAATCCAATTACAACTATTTTTTTTATCTAGGTATAATATTACATTATGACATAAAAGTGTACAATCACGTACAAAATTGATATAATTATTATTACATTTCCTATATCGACCAAATTGATAAAATAATTCATTGATATATAACTGGCACGAACCGTACATAAAATAATTTTGACTCATACAAAAAATAACACATCTTCATCAACAAGTCATCAGTAAAAAATTGGCAAATTGACAAGATATGTGATCCCTTGCAAAGTTTTCTTGAAATAAATAAATAATTATTAATAATAATAACGACAAGGTAAGTATAAATTGTGATAGTCGCATATAGATTATACATCTAAAATCCAGAGGTATCATTTACTAAAACTAAAACGTAGACTAGTAGAAATTGTGTTCGCTATTACAAAGGAGCAAAACTAGTACCTATATACTTATAATTACTGTGTAAAATCAAACAAACAACAATTAGCTAAAAGCTACCACTGGTACAATTACTTGTGATGTAATGTCAACGCAGCAGAGAAGGCTAATAACGGATATAGCAATCAATCTACTTGTTATTCAAATTTGAATTAAGATTAAAAAAAGACAGAGCACTACTTTTCTTGCCAGTTCTGTTCACAACGTTTTTATATCATATGGCTTTCATTTTCAGCATATGGCCCTTTCATCTCCTTTAAAAGCGCTGTTCTGGCTGAAACAATATAGTTCGAACAAAGTTTGAAGATACGCTTGGCTTATGAATGATTCCGATATGAATTTACTGAAAAAAATCCCTTATGGTGTGACTATCACCCCAATCCGACTGCTTCGTAATTCTTATATGTCTGAGGTTTCTTAAAGATATTGGAAATTGGAAAAGCTGTGTTGTATTGGAATAATGATTCAATGTAATAGCAAACTCATGCGCCCTATCAGATGGGTCATCTGTTTGGGAGTTTGAGAGTCGGCTTTATATTAAAAGTATTAGGTTTCGAGTAAAAAAACACCTCGAGTTAAACGCGTTAACAACTCATAAATACCCACTGAACTTTTAAATTAATTATGAAGCAGTTAAGTGTAAAGCAATTCCTATATGCCCTATCGCCATTTATTTAATACACTTTAAGTAGCAGCTTGTAGCAATCCCGCTGTTTACGAGACACGAATTGTGTTTACACCTAAAATATTACATTTTGAAGATTCTACTTTAACCCAATTTAGTTTATCTTGATTAAATAAGTGTCTACAACATTATAAGCTCAGCACAGTGTGTTATGAAAACAAATTAACAAAATTATTATATAAAAAATATCATGACAAAATGATAAGCATTTTAAGCTCGTATGTACCATTTCAGTTAGGACTACAAGAAAATGTATTTATTTTAGCTAAATCGTATTATTTGGGGCTCATTACATTTTTAAATTATATTCAATGGCTCTAAACCTTAACACACGATAATTATATAACAATTCAACTTAATAAAAAAATATAATAAAATTGCACGCGTTTAATGCACTGTTCATAATAAGGAACCGTTTTATATTTGCACGACTATAATAAACTGTTATCAATCATTGCATTAGGCTTTGAGAAAAATCACATTGAAGATAAATTCATATAATCGAATTTCATCGATTAACTTTATGTTTTATTATTTCCATATTTAAGTCTACAATGAGGTGTTTTAATATGTCACATGGCAAAGTTAATTAAAATGTACTCTAACACTTCAATTTAACGTTCAAAATCCTCACTCACCACAATCGATGGAGTTAAAATGCAAAATATATTTAAATATGCTTAATATCAAACATATATATATTTATATAATATTGTACAATAAAATTATTCTCATTTAATGCACTTTAAAACATAAAATTTGGTTACCTAAAATAAGATTAAAGTCGAAAAATGTATACATAATATCATAGACATCAAATATTGAAAGGAAAGTGGACATTACAACTTTTGTAAAGTAAAACAACATTCAAAGACATTAATCTAATTATTTTTCCCTCATTTATTCTAAATTTACTAAACAATGTTACACTCGTCCCAGCCTTTTGATAAAACAATATTATAAATATCTTACTATTATTAAGGGCTGCGATCACCAAAACTATTGACTGACAAACATTGGCACCAATTCTCTTGTTATTGAGACTAAACGAAAACTCGCCTAATAAAAACTAGCGAGCCTTAAATGAGCCTTAGCAAGAAAAGCTTTCGACTACGTATTCGTAGGGCTTTCGACTATTATGTAATAGTAAAATGAACAGCGCTGCGCCGGCGAAAACTGGAACTAAAAATGCATATGAACATTTTGAGAGTTACGTCATCGATTACAATCGAAAGATCTTTTCTGCCATGCATGAACATTTTCGACTACGAAAGCGAAAACGTAACTCGCGAAATGTCAAAATTGTCATACTAATTTTTAGTTCCACTTTTCACCGCCGCAGCGCTGTTCATTTTTCAATAAAAAAATAAGTCGAAGGCGATACGAAAATGTTGTCACAAATTATTCATGCTTAGGCTATTGGCTACCAGTTCAGTAGTCGCATACGCATAGATGTATAACATCGGACATCTGACGGCTAACTCTACCACCGCGCGCTCATTGGTCATATGAAATAGCGCTCGCTTCCCTGGCTTCCTGTTACACACTTCCGTCCCTATTCAGGGAATTACGCCCACAAATTGTAAGAAAGCGAGAGGGAAGAGTTACACCTCAATATATACCTAATTTTGATTTTCATTAAAACTAAATTCAACTTAAAGCGCTATCCAAATTGGCGCAGCAGCATATATGCAATTACCAAGTACTGGGCCCGGCTGCACTTTACAAGAGATCGTTTTGACAGGACTTAATTTGATTTTAACAGCACTAAGCTCAAATTTAGTAATTTGGCTAGTGTGTGACAAGGGAATTGGCACTCATGAGTAGGTAAGTATAAAAAAGGCAATATTCAGATTAAACCTTCCATTAAAGACTATCACATTACAGGTAATTAAAAAATCGTTATGTCGCTCGGTATATCGTCAGTTAGCGAGCTTTTGTTATTATTCTGAAGGTATGTCATATACTTTCAAGATTAAAAACATACCAATTCGTTTTAATGATCACAGCCCGTACAACGGAACCGTTTCGACACGGAACCTCATGTCGAAATATTATCAACAAAAAGTAAAAATATTTTTATGAAAACTGCCATGATTTCTAAATAATTCAAAAACGATAAAAAATTGACAATTAATAAGCAGGTGGTCACGTGGACTTCCGACCACAATGAAATCTTAAAACTTTGCAAAAACTCGTCGCATTAGCATGTCGCATGTCGGTGATGCGAGCCCATTAGTTTTGCCCTACCAAAAAATTGCGCAACGCGGCTACACAAATTTTAACTGCAAAAAATATTTTAAATACATCGTTTGTGTCTCAGGAGCTAACGAGATGAACTGAAGTTTAATTTATTACAAGTAATTTGTAACATTCATTTTAGGCTATTGAACTTACTACGATGAACGTCCACAATCAATGGCGGACGACAAAAACTGATGATATATTGTCCTATCCATCTCCGCCAGTTAAATTATATACTCCACTACACCAAACATCTAAAACATTATTTATACATAGCATATAAAGCGTTGTATAATTTGTATACAGACTATAGAACTACTTTCGACTGCGTTTTCGTAACGCTTTCGACTATTTTTGTATAGGAAAATGTACAGCGCCGCGGTTGCATGTGGAACTAAAAATTCGTAAAAATATTTTGACATTTTGAAAGTGACACTTTGGAGACGTATCCGAAAGACTACCAGCACAGTTCATTTTAATATCAGGAAAAAAATACGCTAAATTGTTTAAAAATATTACATCTACCGCTTATACTATCTTGTGATTATAATGTTTAATTCATACTATTATAATATTTACAAGGGTTTAGTGAATAATATGTAATAATAATAATAATAATAATAATTAAAAAACTTGAACTTATCTAATATAAATGTCTAATCACTAGCCATGCAATTCGCAATTATCAATATATGCAACGCCGGGTGCACAGCTTGGCGTAACAAAACGCATTTGACATTGACAAACGTAACACAATTTTGCAACAATGTAAATTTATTCTATAGTATAGATTAATAACAAACAGACAGGCTCTTTTCACAAAAACTCATGCAAAACGGCTTAACAAATATTTTGTTGCATCGAGATTTCTTACCGCGCCTTGCGGTAATACTTGACTGTCGAATCGTCACGTAACGAAAAAGCGCCTTTACCGATGCTTAACTCAATCATGGTAATTTTGTTAAAACATAATTGTAAGGGAATTCGTTCCTGATGGGGTCCTGTGACAGAACACGTTTCTTCAGAATAGTTTTTTTATGGAACAACTTCAAACTGGGACCAATTCTGTCATACAAAATTACTTAACTAAACTAATTTGACAGTTCTAAAAATATTGCCATCCTTATTTAACCCCGCTCATGAAAAAAGGAGAGCAACACTTTTAGACCTGTCAAATTAGTTAAATTTAGTAAATTTGAACAACAGAATCGACACCACTATCTTTTTTAACAACTATGCCCAAGATTGTATTTAAATTTGCACAAACCTCGCTTTGTACTCCCAACACGATGCGCACCCAGTCTTAAAATAACTCAGTCCCAGAAAAATGTGATTTCTATGAATTATTATTATTCTTATTATACTTAACTTAAATTAACAGTAACGTGATGCGTTAAATAAAGTTGTTAGTTACGAGACTACGTGGGACTGGATAGAAGGCAAATTGGACTTCAACGTTCATGCAATAGGGTATATTTCGGTTTGTAAGAGTTTAATTTATTTTAAAATTAAGCCCACACTTATAGATAATTTCTTTGTTCTTATATCAGATTGTTTTTATTATGATTCTGTCCACTTATTATGCTTCTTCTTATAAGTTGCTATAAAATTGAGCAGTACATCAACATATCGTGTATAAAATGCTTAGATAATTTATAAAATGTAAACAAAATTATATTTCATTGTTCCGTCACATGCTTGTGTATAAAGATAAAAACCACTGGTTATGTAAAAAAAATACAACAAATAGTAAGCATACCAAAAGTATTCCTGATATTTAAGTAGTATTAATACAATTGTTGCTAATTCTGTTGTCCAATCATTAAACTACACTATATTCACAGAACTAAAAGTATTGCCATCCTTGTTTAACCTCGCATGAGAAAGGGATAGCAAGACTTTTTAGTCGTGTCAAATTAGTTTAGGTTAGTGATTTTGTGCAACAGAATCGACAACAATAGATTGTGTTTGTCGAATATTATAGGCACGTAATATGTACACGCATTGTCCTTTCTGTGTATATGGCTCAAGGCGCGCGTACGCCGTTCGATAAATTATTTTATAATGTAACACTGACGCTCCAACAGCAAGATAATACAACACAGTCAAAACTACGAGATAAAAATGACAATATCGGAAGTAAGTGGTATTGCATCTACCATTATATGTTATATATATAATAATATAATATATATAATACTTATATGTAGTTGATGAAGTCGAGCGTTATTGTTTCGATTTTCACGTGCGAACTCATAAGTGGCGCCCGAATGGACCAATGTGTAGGACCGTGGTGTTGGCGCGAGCAGTGTCGGTACCTTGTCCCCGAGGGGCGATTAGAGTTGTGACTCGTAGGTGACACATCTACCAATGTATGTGATGCATATACCAGTATCTAGTTGATGCATACAACAATATGTGGGACCATATAACGTGGTGTTGGAGCGTCTAATGTCGGTATCTTGTCGCCCCCGAGGGGCGATTAGAGATGCGAATCGTAAGTGATGCATCCACCAACATTATAACAGTAGCAATGCATTCAGTTGAGCGTTATCGTGTCCTAGGCTTAAGATAGTCACGTGCGAGTTCATTACTGGCGCCCGTTAAGTCAATATGTAGGACCGTCGTGTTGGAGCGTCGATTCGTTACCTTGTCGCCTCCGAGGGGCGGTTAGAGGTGCGACTCGTAGGTGATGCATATACCAATATTTAGTTAATGCATAATCAGTCTAACGTTATCGTTTGTCCCAGACTATATGCACGTGTAGACTCATTAGTAGTGCTCGAAGCGACCAATATGTGGGACCAAATATCCGTGGTGTTGGAGCTTTTAGTGTCGGTATCTTGTTCCCGACGGGCGGGCAGAAGGACTCGTCGAAGATGTATCCACCAATAAAAAGATGTAGGATATTCAGACTAGCGATATTCACGTGCGAACTTATTAATGGCCGTCGAACGGACCAATATGTAGGACTGTGGTGTTGGAGCGTCTAGCGTCGGTATCCTGTCGCCCCCGAGGGGCGACTAGAGGTGTGACTCGTATGAGATGCGTCAGAGCTGCGTGTCGGGGGCGGGGGCGGGCGCGAGGGGCGCGCTGTCGGGGGCGCGCGCCTCGCCCGGGTTCATGTCGATGCGCCCCGCCTTGCTCCACACCAGCAGGTCCATTATGAACGCCAGGAACATCAGCCCAGCGGAGAGACCTACCATTTAAAAAAATAATGGTCACTTTGCGGTAGACCTGTCCTTGTAGTATCGTTTGGATTTGATCGAGGGGTGAAATTACGTTGCCTAAGATATTGAGTATATGGGACTGACTGATTGAGGCTCCTAATATTTTTTGTTTTTAAATGTTTGTGTAATATTCGTGTCAAGTGTAATTGAGATGACATTAGCGCGACTATAACTATTTCCAAAAACAGTCGAGCTTCTTGCAAGATTCTTCAAGGGAAAAACGACCCTCCAAATTCAAAAAGTGTTATATTCTGACAAAATGAAAGGACTTTCTAATGAAATAAAAGTTATAATCCACTAACCAAACCAGATACTCTACCAAACCTTAGCAACAAAATAAAATCTAATAATAAAACAATTAACACTGGCTCAAAAGCCATGTATCCGGAGCCGTTAAAGGCCAATAAAAAGGTAGTGTAATGCGAGCGTGTGTGTAGCGTGTAGTATGTAGTGTGTGGTGTGTACCGAGGTAGAGGTGCCGGAAGCTGTCGGCGTCGTAGTCCCTGCAGGCGCCGAGCGCGCCGCACGCCGCGTCGCGCAGCCGGCACGCCGCGTCCACCGCCGCGCCGAACACGATCGGGCACGGCACGTTGCCGAACACGCCGATCGCGAACTGGATCACGCCCATCGCCATCGCCTTGTCTGCACCGCGACACAACACACCCTCTTACATTACACTTCGACCTCAACATTACACACTTAATACAACTTGAACACAACACTCTGACACTTGAACACTACACTCTGACACAACTTTAAACATTTACTCTGTCACTTAGACAACGCTCTGAGAAAGTCTCCACATCACACAACTTACACTACATTCAGCAGCGCAAAACAATACACAGCATTACACAACACTCTCACACAACTTTAAGCAACACTCTGACATAACTTCAAGCATCACTCTGACACAACTTTATATTGCACCCTGTTACAAGGCATAATTTATGAGCACTCAGGTGGCACACAAGCATACGGCCCACCTGATGGTAAGCGGTCCCCGTAACCTATGGCCGCTAGCAATACCAGGGGTATCGCTGACAACGCGCCAACGCCATTTCACCCTACCTCTCTTTTTTAGGCTCATGGTGTGAATAATCTTTGTATTTAAGCTTAGAAAAACTCATTGATACAGGCCAGGGTTCGAACATGAGCCCATGAGATGGCTTTACAGCTAGTGAAATTTATAGTTTGGCTAAAAAGTCTAGAAACGGATCAATTTTTTTGGCTACTGGCAACCTTCACAAAATAGAATCTATGTTATGACCATTACAGCCGGACACAGACCAAGGCGTTTGATGCTCTTAACGAGCTGCGGCGGATTGCACATGAACGGCACAGTGGCACCCCTATAATTTTGTACTCTATTTTACCAGACTGTATGTTTGTGTGTTGATAGATCGAGTCTCACCCAGTTTGTCGGTGCAGCGTATGATGAGCAGCACGGCGCCCACCTCGCCGCTGGCGTGCACGAACATGATGCACGCGAACACGGCCACGAACACGTAGATCTGCGCGCACGCGCCGCCGCACTCGCCGCCCACCGCCACGCCGCCCGCCGCGGACAGGATGCCCGACGTGTTGTACAACTCGTACTTCTCGATACTGACAAAAACAATCACATAACATACAATTAATGCGTGAAGCAAAAACGTAGAACTTTTTACAAAAAATGCGCGGACGGAGGGGCACAGTTAAATTTTATATGGAGAACAGCCCGGAGACCTAATATTTTATATATCAGCTAGCTATCTATGCTCGGGACTCGTGGAATTTATTTCGTTACAAAAATCATAAGATTTTTTTTCTGTGGAACCCTTATTATTTTTGTACAATAATATCCTGAGTTACTCCTTGTAACATCAGCTATCTGGCGGAGAACCCTTTAAAATCGCCGTTTCTGAGATCGGCTGGAGCGTTCAGAAAGACAGACAGACGCGGCGGAGGGACTATGTTTTGTAATGAGATCTTACATATTCATGGCCTTCTCGCCGCGGTCGTTGACGTCGATGCAGGAGCAGTTGTGGTACAGCCACGTGTTGTTGTCGAGCTGCCGGCTGCTCTGGCAGCCCGCCTGGCACGGCGACAGGTACGTGAACGAGTCCTGGGGAACGAACATTACTTTCATCCATACTAATATGGTAATACAATACGTTTTTATTCTAAACAGATTAAATTATTTACAACAAAACAGAACTTAACCTAATTCTTACTTATAGGTAGATATATATAAAAATGAATCCCTATTTCCCTTGGTCACGGCATCACGCGTGAACGGCTGGACCAATTTCGCTAATTCTTTTTTATTTGTGTTTGTTATAGACAGGAGAAGGTTCTTATGAAAAATAATACCTTTTTAAATTCGCGATAATAAAGGTATTTTTTGTTATGGTGTATTTGACATATGAATTCATAGCAAAGACAGGACAACGTCTGTCGGGTCAGCTTTCCAATACTAAAACTAATACTAACATACTAATAAATATTAGGTCCTTACATATGAAATTGGCGTTTTTCGTACTGGCCACTTTAATCACGAATTTCTCCTCTTTGGTAAGGAATTCCAAATTCAAATTTGTACAGCTATAGACTCATGTATTTGTGCTTCGATGATCGTCATTCATTTGTTTTTTTTCTTCTGTTTTTTTCTGTTTGCGTCACTCATTTTACAAAATGGAAAACCTTAAATATCGCATTATTTACGAGTACGAGTTCCGCCGTGGCACTAGTGCTGCGGAAACAACTCGAAGGGTGAATGATGTGTATGGCGGTCGTGTTGCAAAAGAAAACACAGTTCGTTTTTGGTTCCAACGTTTTCGTTCTGGAAATTTCGACCTGCAGAACAAGCCCCGTGGACGGCCTGAGACTCAAGTTGATAATGAAGAGTTGAAGGCTATTGTGGAAGCGGATCCATCGCAAACCACGTCCGAGTTAGCTGCAGGCTGCAATGTTAGTGATAAAACTGTTTTAATTCACTTGAAGCAAATTGGGAAGATTAAAAAGCTTGAAAGGTGGGTACCTCACGAATTGACTGAAACAAACCGGCAAACGCGCGTCGACTGCTGCGTTACATTACTAAACCGGCACAATAATGAAGGTATTTTAAACCGAATCATTACCTGTGATGAAAAATGGGTTCTTTACGATAATCGGAAGCGCTCAGCGCAATGGTTAGATCCTGGCCAGCCAGCCAAATCCTGCCCCAAGCGAAAATTAACCCCAAAAAAGTTACTTGTAAGCGTTTGGTGGACTAGTGCCGGTATTGTTCATTACAGTTTTTTCAAATCTGGCCAGACTATTACGGCTGATGTCTATTGTCAGGAATTGCAAACCATGATGGAAAAGCTAGCGGCTAAACAACCTAGGCTGGTCAATCGCTCCACGCCACTGCTGCTTCACGACAACGCTAGACCACACACTGCGCTACAGACGGCTACTAAATTAGAAGAGCTTCAATTGGAAAGTCTAAGACATCCTCCGTACTCCCCGGACCTTGCTCCAACAGATTACCATTTTTTTCGAAATTTGGATAACTTCTTGCAAGGGAAAAAATTCAACTCCGATGGGGCAGTCCAAATCGCCTTCAAAGATTTTATTGATTCCCGTCCGACTGGTTTTTTTAGTAAAGGGATCAATGAACTACCTATGAGATGGCAAAAGTGCATAGAAAATAATGGTTCATACTTTGATTAATTAAATATATTATATTAAAAAATATTCGACTTTTTGTTCCTCCCATACAAAACGCCAATTTCATATGTAAGGACCTAATATTATAAACGCGAACTTAATTCTGTTTGTTTGTGTTTTTGTTACCTTTTCACGACTAAACGGCTGAACGTATCGTAATGATATTTGGCAATGAGATAGATTATAACCTGGGGAAGAACATTGGCTATCTTTATCTAGAACCACGCGGGCGAGGCCGCGGGTAAAGCTTGTTCATCATATTTTAATACATTTTGACGTGTTCACGTCTTTCGTTGCTTCCATATTGGGTGGCAGGCAGCAGGCTAAGCCATGGTTACTATGTATAATCGTTAACGCTATAGAAAACTAAGGAAATTAATGGGAATTAAAAACTTTTCGTTATGTCACGTGGTCAAGTTTATAATTGCCATACACTTTTCTTTTGTTTTTTATAGTGTTAACGATCATAGATAGTACCTAAACATGACTACAGGTGTTGCAAACGTCTATAAGTTACGGTAACCGCTTACCATCAGGCGGGCCGTATGCTCGTTTGCCACGTTAGTGATTTAAAAGAGTTCGTAGTATGACTCAGTTGTATTTCTGAGTTCTAAATTAAGCCAAACCACAAGCGTGAACATAAAGCGCGACTTCCGTATATCCAACAATTACGTGCATTTTTTGTCGACATTCCATATTGTCACTCGGACAAAAAGCGTGACAGTCACGACATACGACGACATAAGCTTGAGCATTTATGATATATATATATTTTATCTGAAAGATTGCCGAAGTAAACAATCACGAAGTAGGTACCCATTTTACAACGATTTCGATTTGCGACATTTAAATTTGATTTTGTTTTCGGATCGGCAACACGAATGATACCCCTGTTGTTGCTAGCGTCCATAGGCTACTGTATCCGCTTACCATCAGGCGGGTCGTATGCGTTGCTTACCGCGCTTGTATAGATGTACAGATTGGCGGATCATTTTGGTATCTATCATCATTTATAATGATTGACTCATATTAATCTACTTATTTGCCGTAAAGTTATTATATTACGCACGAATCGCGGGCTACAACGAAGCACATATATTATTCTTAGTGCGTAGGAACCGAAGTATAACGCCCTTTAGCCCACAATAAGCGAAGTAATCACCGCATTAAAATCTTATTGTACCACATTCGGCGAAACATATTAATCTCTTCCCCACAATACTCAGAGCCTACTAATGCGTAGCTTAATTACGCAAAAAAATGACAAATATCTTGGTTCATTTAGGTTTTTTGTAATTTTCCTATCCAAGTAGTGTGTGGTGTGTTAGTCATTACCATTGGACGAAGGTGATTGCCTTCTTTGACTAATAACTCAGGTGATTAGAGATCGTACTAGGAATACCATCCTGAGATTATGAAGGAATACAATTTTTTTTATACCACTAAGGTGGCAAACAAGCATACGGCCCGCCTGATGGTAAGCGGTTACCGCAGCCTATGGACGCTTACAACACCAGGGGTATCACTCGCGCGTTGCCGACCCTAAAATATAGATCATAAAACCATCTTGAGATTATGAGCTACTAGCTTTTTCCCGCGACTTTTTCCGCGTAGAGCATTGAATACCGGAGGAACGTAACATTTTCCCGGGATAAAAAGTATCCTATGTGTTAATCCAGGTTATAAACTATACGTGTGCAAAATATCATACGGTATAATTTTTAGAACTGGCACCATATCTACACTAATATTATAAAGAGGAAAGATTTGTATTTTGTATGTAACGAATGAACTTAAAAACTACTGGACCAATATCAAAAATGATTTTGCCGTTAGAAAGCTACATTATCACTGAGTAACATAGGCTGTATATTATATTGTTACGCGGGCGAAGTCGCGGGGAAAAGCTAGTCATCCATATAACCTTACTCATGACCGAATACTGAAACGTCAATCAAATCTGATGCCACGTTAATTTTGAGTCGTCTCCGATTTCACATGCGAAATCTTCTCTGACTCTTCCTCTTGAGTAGGCCTTCAAACTTAAAATATGCAAGGTTTAAATACCTGTCCACAAACAGGGGTGAAGGGAGCATTCTCACAGGAACAACTCGCGCTGCAAGCGAGACTGCTGTTGCTGATCAACCTGAAGTTCTCCTCCGGACAACTCACGAACATGAGCACCACCATACCTGCGACACATTTCCATTGCTCTATCGTTAACTGTTATTAATTTCATTAATTTAATTACGTTAATTTAGTTTATAATATATTTAAAAATACCTAGAACTCTGTAACGCCACTTCCCGGGGTACAGTTTTAAACTACTGCAGATATTATCGCAAAATTGATTTTGTATAATTTTGAATTTTGTTCCTTAATAAATAAATAAATAAATTGAGGTAGGATGCAATGAGATTGCCCATTCAAAATTGGACTCGCCCTAACGTAACACTTTTATGACATAGGTAAGCGTTTTGTGGAAAGGTTTCCACAGCTCTTCGAGGTTGAGCTGTGCTGACAGTAAAGTCTGTACGTAACGTATGCTGCAAGCATCCCCTCAAAATAAAGTTGGCAATGCGCTAGTGCTACCCCTGGTATTGCTAGTGTCTATTTACTACAGTGACTGCTTACCATCTGGCAGGCCATCCGATTTTCTATCACCAAATAATTATATCAGAATAATGAAAGATAAAAATATATAATATTAAAAAAATACTGAAAATTAAGATCCAATGCAACTGAAACCAATAATCTAAAAGTTATTAACTCTTTTATAGAATCTTCATATATATATATATATATATATGACTCTTGCGTCCTGTCTATACCTACCTACCTGCAGACTAAAGTTATTGATTACATAAAAACACAATAAACAAATTCTCCCCTTACCAGCACTATAGATGGCGGCGGTGATCGCCGTCCACGCGGCGACCTGCCTCGCTGTGGGGACGACCTTCAGTATCACAATCCCCGCCGAGATTATACCTAAGCCCATCACGAGAATACCACCCAAACCTGGAAACATATACATGGTAGTAAGCTTCTACGTATCACCATCACTACATAGTATAAAACAAAGTCTGTCTGACCCTATGTATTCTTTGATCTTTAAAACTACGCATCGGATTTCGATGCAGTTTTTAATAGATAGATATTCAAGAGGAAGGTTTTTTTGTATAATTCATTTGTGTTTTGTAGGTATTTAACTTATATGGCTAACGTTGGCCGTGCGAAGCCGGGGCGGGTCGCTAGTTTTCCTATAAAGTGTTTAGGCTTGCCTTACCTATAAGGCAAGCTTAAACTCTAAAGATTAAACTTCGCGACATTCGTTAACCATTGCCTCTTAAGCCGGAATTCTGTGTGAGCCAAAGACAGTGTGTGTGTAAAGCAAACACAGTTTGTGTGTGAGTGTATGTGTGTACATCTGTTTCCCAGCAGAATAGCTAGTGCGGTGGGTGACCTGCTCTCTTATTTTTTATTTAACTTGAGACTACGGCCACGTGATGATCACGCGGTCGTAGCTACACTGCAGAATTAATTGTTTATAAACAAATCACTTTCATAAAAAGTCAAAAGGTGAAGCACTCGTTCGTTACGATCCAATCTCTATATCAGCTGTTTCACCTTCAATTTAAGCACTCCATTATGTCACTCATCTGTGCTAATAGCAACATCTTCCGACTACGTATTCGAAAACGTAACTCTCAAATCGAGAGCGCTGGTCTAGTGGTTACTATACCTGACTGCTACGCGGGTTCGATTCCCGCCAGGGCAAACATTTTGGTATGTTATATGTATGTATTTACAAAAAAAGTATATAAGTATTCTATCAGCTGCTGGTTCCTAGTACAAGCTTTGCTTAGTTTGGGGCCAGATGGCGTTGAGTGATAATTACCAAGTATTATTATTTGAAAAATATACTACGTCTTCATATATAATTAGCTCCACCTCACGCCGCCGCGAGGCTGTTCATTCTCCCACACCAAAAAAATATTGAAAGCGATACGAACACACAGTCGAAAGCAATTCGATAGTGCTGCCTGCTTAGGCTACAAATGGTGTGTGTCACCAATTACTCAAGACATTGTTCTGTGTAGTACCTCACCCGAGACTAGGTTGGCGTCGTGCGTCGCCAGCCGGAACTGCTTCTCCAGGTACTTAGGCAGGAAGCTGTACACGCCGCTAATGGGCATCAGATGGAGCACCGAGCTCGCCGTTCGCCACATCAGGATGTCGTTAGTCAACTGTCTCTTGATCGTCGCGAAGAAATCTGCAAACACGTAACGTTGTTGGGATCTATCGTGCCGTTGTTTATAAACAATAGGAAAGAGGGCAACACCCGAGAAAATTCATCAACCTGACCAGTTGCCATCTAACACAACTGACAGATGCTTTTACTGGCCATTACATTCCAAAGATTTGAAAGCACTTTGTAACGTTTCATAAGATGAATTTAATCATGCTTTGTATCAATAATCTATAGCAGTGCTACGTAACGAGTGTGCCGCAGCAAGCTAGTGTACCATGGTGATTAATTAGGTGGTGTGACTCAAAAATATGAATTTATCTCATAAATGTAAATCGACGGACGAAAGAAAAATAACTAAACAACTGCAAATCACGCGAACGAGGCTTTTTATTTCGTTTCTGACAGTTACCAATAATGGGTTTGAATAATAGTTCCAATGGGTTCGAATAATAGATGAAATAGATTTTTAATTTAAGGTGTACCTCGAAAATTTCCCGATTTTCTAGATGTACCTTGCACACAAAAAGTTTGCGGCACAATTTATCCCACACAAAACTATTGCGAAAGAATTATTAACTGCAATATTTAAGACTTGAAAGGTACTTTGGCAATCACATAAAAAAATACATTGAAAAAGATGCAATAATAAGACTTCTAAAGCATAATTTTAAAGCACATGACAAAACACATGTAAACAAACTAAAGTACCGCAAGAGATTAGAAAGACACGTGTGCTTAATACACTTATTGGAGCCAATCCAAAAATTTGAACAATGCTAATATTGCGGGTAAATTCCAATGTCTGGCATCGTCTATTCATGCTTGAATCACTGAGATTTGTTTAGACAATGTCAGTAATGGAGTTGAAACCAGGCCAGTAATGATTCATCTTAATATTTAGCACATTATAAAATTACTTAGGATTGTTGCGGTCTGCGTGTGATCGTAAAATGTATATCTATATCTAACTAAGAACATGGGATAAGGGCAGGAAAATAAATGTAAGGTATGCCAAATGATCCAATTAGCACGGACGGTAAGCTGAAAGGTTTATTAAATCGAGGTGACAAGGTGGAAAATGCGTTGGCGGTGTTTACGATAAGCTAACTGTCTAATGAAAGTGATGATCTAAAAATATCGCAGAGCTGACTATGAAAAAGCTCTGAGTCAAAACTTACTAGTAGGTTCACGCAAAATAGATACCTAGTGTGGTATTTTGAATTTCGACAAAAAAATTCGTGGTCCCCGCAGCGTTGTATTGACCACGGATTTTGTTTATAAATATTCAAAGAATACAATTCGACTCAGAGCTTTCACATAGTCAGCTCGGCGATTACATTCATCCCTTTCATTAGACAGTTAGCTTAAAACCGCAAAAGCCTTTCCAGTATTATCGTAAACACCGCCAACGCAGTTTCCACCTTATCACCTCGATCTTCGATTTTAAAAGGGCTTTTCACCTTACCGTCAGTTCCAATCGTATCATTTGGCATACCTTACATTTATTTCTCGGCCCTTACCCATGTTCCTCTTCTATTCCTCTTTATCAGCCTATAAAATTAATATTTTGATGAAATATTTACCTTTAAATAATGGTTCCCCTTTGTCCTTAATCTTCTTCGGTGGTGAAGGAAGAGGTTCCTGTTTGATCTGGCGCGGGAAGAAGAACATCAGGGCCGATAGGATCACTATGAAACTCGCGATGAACACCATACCTGGGGAAAGGACAAGGGTAACACTAGAATACTTATATTGAGAACGGATTCAATTAATCAAGAATTATACTGGGGAATGTTGTTGTGTTTGTAATATGGGTTCTTCAAGAGGGGATGAACATGATAGGATAATATTAACATGTCTTCACTAGCTTCACCTGTATGTATGTATGTATCCATCAATGTAACGGAATCTGTCAACGTAATTCTTAACAACTTTAATACGTCTTATTATTTTGAAAAACGCTCGATGACAATGCAATACCTCATAACTTTATCCTCATAATGATATAATAATATCCTGATCAGGATAATCCGGATAAATATATTTGTACCGTATTTTTTTACTACTAATGTATTTTATTAATACTTTTAATTTCACCGATTTTGTGGAAAAAATGGATAGTTGAGTAAGTGTTTCTAACTCCCACCACTTACTAATAATAATTCCTTGTAAATTGAAACTTATAACCATCGTAGGCAGTGCAAACCATTCCGACATTCATGAGTTCATCTGGGTCAACCATTGGTTGGACTTCCTCAAACAATGGCACTTGCAAAAGATGTATTTCAAAGAAAATTTAAACGCTGGACTCAACACAAACTTTCCTTGAAATATATCGGTAATGAGTCAGTAATGTAGTCGAAAGAATTTTTAAGCTTTCTCGGTTCATCTACCGCATCTTGTAGACTTTAAACATTATTGGGATCATGACGATGTTTTTTTTTTAAATTAACACGTACTCCTGTATTACAGCTGAATTAGATCGTCTAATACTTAGAGATCTAACAAACAACTTAAACATTTCTATGGATCTTGCAAACAAAGCATGCATTTGAAATGAGAACCATGCTTATAAATTCGCTAACAAGCAAACAGAATTTGTGGTAGTTATAAGGAGTCATTCGTGTTTGGTGAAGGCATCATCATATGGAATATTCAAATTATATCAATTATCATGTATGTAGTGAGAAGTGATTCTCTCTACACTAATCTTGCGAATAGCACACGAGATGAGACTTTGCAAAGTATTGGATTCTCTGCTTGGCTTGGCGCCACCGAGCGAGACCAAACGCGACCATATAGACATACTAAGCAAGTGGGACTTGTAATCTTCAACTTTAAATCTTTTGAAGTGCGTTAGGTTTGTAAGATACGTAATGTTATAACAGATATAGAAATACACATTCATGGTAGATAAGGAACAACGTATTCGCAAAATGGCAATGTTGAAAGCCGTCTAAGAACACGATACGTAAATATGCATAATATAGGTAACTGATTAGATAAAAAATAAGTTGTGCCACTTCCGTTCGCAGTGTTAAATAAACTCCCCACGAAATGGACATGTTGAGCTTAAGTTATTAAATAGCTTGTACAAAATTTCCAATAATGGGTGCTTACGGAATTCAGTTTAAGTCCGAAAACAATTCCATAGATGCGAACATTATTTACAAGGTCGCCCGGTCGACGATCAGTCAAGGGCGTTCACTAGACACTGTAGGCACAGACTGTGGATACAGAAGATAAAGATGTTTTACGATATTTGCACATAAACGATGAACGCAGAGGAACTTGGCAAAAGGTAATAATTGACAATGGAAACAGTGACTACAAAGTTATGGATACTTTGATGGCAGAGCTGGCGAGGGGAGACGAAGGTCAATCGAAAACCGGTTTAAAAGTAAAAGTCAGCAAGACGGCGGTCGCGTGTCCACCCACTAAGTCCTCATTACGGGCACCGACGGCATAATTGTGGACAACGAGCGCGCAGCCTTGGCCGTGACCGGCTGCGGATAGAGCGCTTATTTTAGTAGTGTGACGCGCTGTGATGTAACACACGTTATATAATCTAGAAGCGTGCGCCGACGCAGCGTGACGCCGCCACAGCCACAGAAAAAAGCGAAAGCGGAGTGGAAATTGCAGCGCGCAACATCAGCACTATGCGGTGCGGACGATGCACCAAGATTAAACATGACAAAACACAATGTAACAGAACCATACCATTAAACATAATAAAAGTGAATGACAAACAATGAGCAGTGATGAAATATGTCCCGCGAAACCCTTCTGAGAAGTAATTACGGTGCAATCGTGCTGTGATTGAAGCCAAATGAGGGAAATCGTAATCAGTAGTAATTACATGCAGCCCTCTACAATTTGTAGGATCATTATTCGTTAAGAAATATTCAGCGGAATGAAAAACAAAATGCCACGTATGAAAGAACTAGTAGATAAAGGTAATTTCCATAGTAATAAGCTTTGAAAGTGTACCAATGTGTAGTAAAAGAAAAGAATATAACATACCAGAAAAACTAATTGATCATACATACATAACATACACTAGAATTGTAAATATGAATAAAATGTCCGTTAAAATATCTCATTTAAATTCCGAACTTCATTCATGAACTTATAATGGTAGAACAATGAGGAAATACGCAGAAACCATTCGGTGTATTCGCGAATTCGCAATAATGCGATTCGAACCACGTCTGAAGCAGTTCTCTACCGGTCACGACGTTACCATTAGCATCCCAATAATGAATACTGATCAATTTGAAACCTTAACTCGTCGGTGTTGAGGGTATGCGCACTCAGTCGGGTGCAAATCGTGCTGGTGGTCAACACACGCATTTCCATTGGTACTTGGGTCACGTGCGTGCTTTCTTCGTGGATTTTGCGCGCAAATCCTTGCGAGCGCTTCGCTAACGGTAGACAAGTTCCGCGATGGAATGCAAAGGTACTAAGATTCCCGTCCCCATCAAGCACCAGCAATGATTCAATTTGAACTCTAAGAATTGTATAGTTTACAATAAGATTTTATGGCAAACCGCAATGGACACTAAGTTGAAAGTTGCCTATTTGTGTGCCATTAAGGATGCAGGTGTAATTAAAGTCAATAAACCTGTAGATTTCTGAGTGAAAAAGTCCGCGCCTTATTTCTTGCTCATTACATTACACAAATTACTCAGTTAATTCTCAGAGCAGATAATTAATGCGCTTGCGTGAAACAAAGTGATGGTAAGGCATTGCTATGGTAGAACAAGCTAATTACAAATGGATACATTATTATGCAGTCTAGTGTAGGTAATCACTTTACCAGTCGTCTAAGTTGAAGATATCGACTTCGTGATGTGATAGACGGTAACAACACTCACGAAGTAATACTCAGAGTTCAAGTACCAATGTAGAGTACTAAATTGTTAAATTCATATCTTCAGGCCTTCTCGAAAGGATCCCTCGAGAGTAGGGTAGGTATAACATCCATATTTCACCGAAGATAAGCATTTAGATGCTTACCGTATCCAATGGAAGCCTACAATACCAGGGGTATTCAAATTTATGTTGAGAGGAATTACTGTACTAACAATATTAAAAGTAAATAGGAGCGAGGAGCTCTGGCGACTTTACTCAAGAATAAAAATAACAAATATAAAAAAGCAACGAAGGGTTGGGTTATTTTAATTGGCTGCGATCTTCTATTAGGTAGTAGTCTAGAAGTGTTCTTGTGTAGGTTAGCACGTTACGTCTGTGACATACTATAAACTAGCCTAGTCGGGCAGAGAGGGCTTAAAAACTAAGGAAAAGATACTACATGGGTCATTAAAAATAGTATAATTCAACTCACCAAGCCACCAAGCGCCCAGCCATCTCGGATCGCTGGAGTCAAACCCGGGATCAGTGAGCGGATTGACGTAGAGCCTAGTGCACAGAGACCCCAGCAAGAACCCGAGAGCTGGGCCGATTACTCTTATGCCTATTGTTATCGCTGTGGACAAGAAAAATAGTCAGTTAACCACACGCAATCATAAAGCTGTAAATGGCCGTGAACACGTTACAAGAAATATATTTATACATACTAACAATGCTCACGAGATATTAGGTCCTTACATATGAAATTGGCGTTTTGTATGGGAGGAACAAAAAGTCGAATATTTTTTAATATAATATATTTAATTAATCAAAGTATGAACCATTATTTTCTATGCACTTTTGCCATCTCATAGGTAGTTCATTGATCCCTTTACTAAAAAAACCAGTCGGACGGGAATCAATAAAATCTTTGAAGGCGATTTGGACTGCCCCATCGGAGTTGAATTTTTTCCCTTGCAAGAAGTTATCCAAATTTCGAAAAAAATGGTAATCTGTTGGAGCAAGGTCCGGGGAGTACGGAGGATGTCTTAGACTTTCCAATTGAAGCTCTTCTAATTTAGTAGCCGTCTGTAGCGCAGTGTGTGGTCTAGCGTTGTCGTGAAGCAGCAGTGGCGTGGAGCGATTGACCAGCCTAGGTTGTTTAACCGCTAGCTTTTCCATCATGGTTTGCAATTCCTGACAATAGACATCAGCCGTAATAGTCTGGCCAGATTTGAAAAAACTGTAATGAACAATACCGGCACTAGTCCACCAAACGCTTACAAGTAACTTTTTTGGGGTTAATTTTCGCTTGGGGCAGGATTTGGCTGGCTGGCCAGGATCTAACCATTGCGCTGAGCGCTTCCGATTATCGTAAAGAACCCATTTTTCATCACAGGTAATGATTCGGTTTAAAATACCTTCATTATTGTGCCGGTTTAGTAATGTAACGCAGCAGTCGACGCGCGTTTGCCGGTTTGTTTCAGTCAATTCGTGAGGTACCCACCTTTCAAGCTTTTTAATCTTCCCAATTTGCTTCAAGTGAATTAAAACAGTTTTATCACTAACATTGCAGCCTGCAGCTAACTCGGACGTGGTTTGCGATGGATCCGCTTCCACAATAGCCTTCAACTCTTCATTATCAACTTGAGTCTCAGGCCGTCCACGGGGCTTGTTCTGCAGGTCGAAATTTCCAGAACGAAAACGTTGGAACCAAAAACGAACTGTGTTTTCTTTTGCAACACGACCGCCATACACATCATTCACCCTTCGAGTTGTTTCCGCAGCACTAGTGCCACGGCGGAACTCGTACTCGTAAATAATGCGATATTTAAGGTTTTCCATTTTGTAAAATGAGTGACGCAAACAGAAAAAAACAGAAGAAAAAAAACAAATGAATGACGATCATCGAAGCACAAATACATGAGTCTATAGCTGTACAAATTTGAATTTGGAATTCCTTACCAAAGAGGAGAAATTCGTGATTAAAGTGGCCAGTACGAAAAACGCCAATTTCATATGTAAGGACCTAATATTAAATCATCTTACGTTAGCAAAAGTAAATGATAAAACACGTATCAGAAAATGTTTTCCAGTCCGTGAACTACCAGGAATGGTACGGTTGCAAGAAACGCCCGCAACGCATTAGTCAAACTAGTCAAAGGCATCCAACAAGGAAAGAAAAAAACAACACATACTTATTTATCAATTAAAAAAAGTATTGCCGGATATTTAATGACGTAGTAAATATTAATGGTCGTAATCACAGAGGCGGAGATGGCCATTACGCAAATTGAGATGGACTCAGTACTCAAACTGGACCGCAGTCGTTTATCTCAATAGGGATAGGGCTCAGGGGCTAATTGAGGGTCGTTGATCTCAAGACAACACATTTATCGTATGAGGAATTGCAGCTGTCAACGATCGCTTCTACATTAGTTGTTCTTTTTGTAGCCGAGCATACACGTACTTACGGATACGGCACCTGCACTATTGTCACACGGCCTGATACAAATACAGGATCAACAGTAACGAATAATTAATGATCTAGTTATTGTAAAACAAACGAGCACCTGTAAGTATTTAAAACTCAAAACGCAAGTTTTATAATATAGAATAACAAATATATTCTTCAAAATATCGTATATCTATTTACGGTACCGACGATGGGATTTCCGTTGCGTCAAGTCACGAAAGCAGTGTCCCAGATTTCGAAATTAAATTAAAACTTGTTTTAATAACAAACAAAGGTCCGCTGCAGGGTGAGCGACCGAAAAACAATCAGGCACTTGGGTCTCCAATGTAATCTTTCCCCGAAACCGACCGCATCGCTTGCCAAAAAACGAACAACGTGCGTTCGGCTCGCGTGCTTCACGATGAGCGCATCATAAAGTATATACCTTCCTATTATCATTATTCGCTTTTGTAATGAATAATGGCATCGTCAAGATCGTTTTTCAAAACGGCCAGAGTTCCCATCTCTGTACAAGTTTTTATAATGTACATGTTCCGCCGGCTGGCTGGTTCTGGTGCATCATTAACATCGTTCAAGCGCTGCTCTCTCGAGTTAACGCCATGATTGTCAAAAAAACTCTGAATCAGTGTGCAAAACTTGTTTTAGGATAACATGCTCACTTCGTCTTGCTTCGAGTGCAGTTAATCTTTCGACTTTGAACATGTTCCAATAGGCGAGACTATTTTATAGATATCTGAAATACACAAATATGGAGAGATATGAAAGGCAAGCAGGGCTCGCAGAGATAACCTTGCCATGTCCGATGCTGTAAATAAGGTCATCTGACAGCTACGAGTACAATCACTATTGATGCACCTAATGTACAAATAAACATTTCTCTCACTTTCATAATATTTACTAGAAATTCATAATTAAACATATTCCTTTTCATATGATGTATAGGACCTTTATACATACAGCTTACTAGGTTCTACAGCCCACATTTTTTTACGCAGTCAATTTTATTTTATGTGTAATCTAACCATCCAAACATTATAGAAATGACGCTCGAGTTCATACCAGGAATTGGTCGCAACTAATTTGAACAATTTAAAATTATCTATATCTCAAACGCGCCGTATCTAACTACCTACATACTCTACCACCGAGTAAGCTTGCAAGTCACGATATTTTTAATGTTCAACCAACGTTAAATCCCATTCGTCCAACTGGTCAACGCTCTTTAACATACTTGAACACACTAAATAGTAGGTGTGTGACTAATTACATTTGGAAAACATCAATAGACGCGACTGACGTCTCTACGAACACCTGTACATTTATCAATGAATTTAGAGCCGCGGTTTCAAACGCACAATAACTTAAAATGTAAATTGGATGAGAAAGAGCTTTGTCGTCAAACAATCGGTAGTTCCAAGAAATGCCTACTAATACATGTGAGTCGGAACTGTTGGGAGAAGTTACATATAAACTACCAACTGCGCTGACGTAAATGATACAAATGATAAAATTAAAAATCAACATAATGATATCTAATCTATGCATGCTAATCTAATCTGGAATGATGAAAGTACTGACCTATGTCAAGCCACAGCAACTAATGATTACTGAGCACCATGCAATGTACTTGCAAAAGTTGCATAAGTGCATATTGCAATGCGGTCACATTACACAGAGTGTATGCAATTTTTTCAATCAACAACGCTTTACATAAACATCCCCCTGATTGCAGAAGACAATTTGATTATTTTCAATAAACTTTCACACATGCAATTTACATTGCACCATCACTACAGAGTAATTTACTCGAGGATATTATCATGGAAAATACAGACTTCAATCAATGTATCAATACAGATAATTACAGTCGATAAACGTGAATAAAATTCCGATAACATACGAAAATTACGGTATTATTCAATGTTAATATAAATAACACATTTTTAACCTAGTTGCCGCGATTACCTAGATATATAAGATATATTTAAACATACATATATATGTTGTTTAGTAAAAGATATTGAGATAATGTAAACACAAAAATTTACTCGAATTGGCAACATAATAAACGGAAACAATAAAAGTTCAGTAAAATTCTAAGACGCTAAAAACTTTAAGATTTATTTGGCGCTTTCTATAATAAATACTTAGAATGTAATACAACAGCAGCCTTAGCAGGAAGACTATCGAATTACTTTCGAAAACGTATTCTTATCGCTTTCGACTATTCTTGTATGGGAAAATTAACAGCGCTGCGGTGGCGACAAGTGCTACTAAAAAATTGTATGAACATTTTGAAATTTTAAGAGTTACGTTTTCAAATGTTATCTTGCTAAAGCTACAGGAAAAAGACGTAACAATAAACATGTGCGGCGAGACGAAATAAACTGACGTTGATATGAAATCGGTAAATTAAGAAAATGTTTTGAGCTAATCATTCATTGGCTAACTAAAAAAAGCCAAAAACATTGGAGAGAACATTTGTCTATAGAACATTTGTCTGTTTTCTTGATCTACTCATCAGCAGATAATGATCCGTTCAAAATATCCTAATATTCAGACGGGGCGTTAAAAAAATTACTCAATCAAATATAAATATTTCCTAATCTTCTTTTGCTTCGTGGCCAAAGTAGTAGCGTTCGTCATGGTAATATAAATACACCGAAGGATGCAAAATTAGGGCAAGCGAGTTTAAGACTCGAGTCCAGTGCACTGTCAATGAGCTGAATTGTCGAGTCGTCCCGGCCCACTGACACACTTGCGGCCGAATACTGAAACGACTTCCAAACATTGAAGGCCCACGTAACTGTTTGAAGCGTCGTCAATATACGTTTTCGCATGTGTAAAATCAGAGGCAAAATTAATGTGGCATCCGATTTGAGTAGGGTTTCAGTATTCGACTTGCATCTACAGGTTACCTACCGCCTAACGTTCGAACCGCACTTAAATCTTGAACACATGCTCATCAGCACTTAAAACTATGACTATATCTAGTCTCTTTTCTTTGCATGAGTTGTGTGTTCGTACAGAAATAGCATATTATTTCAGCGTTCGGCAATGAGTCGCTTATCAGCGCGTGCGCATCTGACCTTTTTGTTTTTTTTTGCATTTATTTCACATTTCCGTTTATTGTTTCTACTGAAGCAAATTATTCTTCTATTGGATGATAAGACTGATGATTAAAAAATCTTATCACCGTATTACTTTACTCTCTACATTCAGCTGCATCTGTATTTAAAGCCTTTAAATTAAATTATATTTATACAATAGCGATCACTTACTACGCAAAGCTGACCCTTTTATTTTGTAATCTGCTACATTAAGCCTAACATTAATTCTCTCTTATTTTCATAACTTTATTAGCCGCTGTCGAGTATTCCCGACTCTGTTAATTCAAATTGTGTCAACCAAGAGGTAGGAAAACACTAACGTTAAATTCATCAAAAATTGATACAGTTACTACATTACAATGTAATCGACCTAACGAATATCATAATTCAAGTGGTGACACCTCATATAACATATCAGTCGCGGATAGCGATGGCGGCTATCGAGTGTTAGACCGCAAAATTTAGGTCAACAATCGTTAACACAAATTGGATTTAATTGGAAAATAAATTAGCAATTAGTAGACGACTTGTAAGGTTACTGTATTCCCTTTTTAGCATAAATATTGATACACAAACGGATGCTGATGGGCCACGGAGATATCGTCTGGCAATGACACATTTTGTCACAACTTGTGCATTCATATACGGTAAACAATGTACTTGATTGTCCTTAAGAGGGTTGCGTATATGAATGTCACCGCGTGAGTGTACTCGGGGGCATAATAACACTTTACGTAACAAATTATTACTGCCTTTTTGTCATGCATGAGAGAGACAATCCTCAAAGCTTGCGTATCTGATTTGTATCTTTTTCTGCGACATAACGTCATATAAATAATAAATACTACTCACTCACTGACTTTACTCATCACGAAACCTCAGGAAGTATATAACATTAGACAGGTAGGCACTTTATAGGGAACTAGCTTTTGCACCGGCGTGGCAATATAATATATAGCTTATGTCACTCAGGAATAATGTAGTTTTCTACTGGACGAAGTATTTTCAAAATAGGTACAATAGTTTAAGAGATTACTTCCTACAAACAAACTCACAAACTTTATCTCTTTATAATATTTCGTGGTAGCCTTGTGGTTGAAGCAACGGCCTGTCATCTGATGGGCCCAGGTTCAAGCCCCGGCCTGTACCAATGACTTTTTGTAAGCTTAAGTACAGTGATTAATCACACCATAAGCTTTTAAAAAGAGATGTAGGGCGATTTGGGATTTCCCGTGGGTTTTCCCATTTTAACCGGAGCCGCCCTACTGGGGACTATACCTCCCCTCCACCTTACAGAAGACCGCAGTGAAATAACACTACTTGATGTAGTGTTCTGATTCTGCGGTAAGTTAGGTTGCCAGTGCTCCACGAGGATACGCTGGGCTAGTAGTAATGCTGCTAGCACAGTGAGTCCTCATCAATAACATGGTTGGCAACCCGTAAGTGATACCCCTGGTATTGCTAGCGGCTATAGGCTACGGTGACTGCTTACTATCAGGTGGGCCGTATGCTTGTGTGCCAACTTAGTGGTATATAAAAAAAAAAATGGTTCTGATAAGGCAGTTTCGTTAGAATCAACCCCTATTGTGTAAAAACTGGGTTAAGTCTGAATGGGCGAATGAAAACACGGTGTAGTTCGTTTTGTATATGATTTATCTATCGTTCTGAGGCACATCAGCCAAGTATTTAAGATAGCACTTCATACCGACTTTGTAAGCAATGGCACTCCATCCATTGTTAACTATTTTTTTTTGTACCACTAAGGTGGCAAACAAGCATACGGCCCGCCTGATGGTAAGCGTTTACCGCAGCCTATGGACGCTTGCAACACCAGGGGTATCACTCGCGCGTTGCCGACCCTGAAGCTATTATACAAAGAGTGAAACATTTTGTCTTAATACAATTAGCATATAAAGGCGTGCGTTATGTTTCCCTTTTTAGGATCAATGTCCAAACATACTCGGATAGATAATAACCTCAGTATGGTTAGCTCAGCTTCTATAACATACAAATTGGCACAAGGTCGGAGCCTCATAAGGCTGCAGTCTCTCTGAAAGCGAGAAGTTAGACATTCCTAATTTTTTTTTTGACGCTTAACAGTGAGGTCACGTGACCAGTTCATCGACAGCACACGTAATCAACACGTGCGTTGTGATGGCTTGACGTTTTCGGAAGCAAAGAAATCTACCGATGGAACTAATTGGTAATTCTTTATAATTAGTTGTGTGTAAGTACTTAAAACACGCGTAACACAAAACCAGGAACATTTGTTGAAAACGGACAAGTTATCATCATAAGGTCATCGAGGTAAAAGAAACATAATATTACATTCGTACTTAGTATATAAGTTCTCATAATTTTTTGTATAATATGTGAATTTGTAGTTTTAAAATGGAAATCAAACGTATGTCTTGAAGATATTTTTTATTGTAAGAAAAGTGACAGAACATATAATGACTTAAGAAAATAGAATAACTTTTTTCTGATGTGCCAGTACGCGCACATAATTCAAATTGTAAAAAAGAGCTAGCTACACGAGCGTATACTTTTTTCGGTGGAAATATTAAGGTTTTGTAATGAGAAAGCTTCTGAATAATTCAGAAAATAAAACTTAAATAATGCATTATCTTTGAAGAAAAGTTAAACAGCCCTAAATAATACAACCGTTATATTTATATTGTGTTTGTATGCGCCGGAAATATAACCTATGGCAGCATAGCGACCGACAGTAGAATGTACGGCAGAACAGACCTACTATATATGTAAATATGTATAAACGTCTTAGTCGCATTAGACACGATGCAGACAAAACAACGCGTGCATAAAACACACTACGTTTTTCTACAGGACTGTACTCGCCGCCCAAACAACTATTGTTCGGTTTTTATCGCTGTATCAAAACGAATACCAAATAAGAGACGTAATTTTATACAGCCATAAAATGTTTTTTTGTCTTTTCGGAGATGATTGATATTTAATTCCTCTCTGTTTACGGATACGATTACTATAAAATTAAGTTTAAGAACGTTCCAATTAAAGTAATCGTGCAAAAATGTAAACAACACAACAAAATGCAGGCTGCATTCGCTTGATTGCTCATTACGTAGCTTCAGAGGGCGGCCGGCACACGGCAGCGCGGCTCGTAGGCGGCGCGGTGGGCGGCGACTGTGTTTTATGCACTTTTGCGCTAGCAAAAAAATTTTGTTCCTACCCGTCTTTAATCGACAAAGCATTATTAACTTCAATATAAAGATTTTGTTTAAAAGCTCACGCTCTAGTAGCTATCGTTCCATTGATTACGATATTACTTAGAGAACTATTGATTGTAATTCGTAATTGTACTCACCCATGTAAAGTGGCGACTGTCTGCTGCCGACGTTGTCGTCGACGTAAGGTATGCCAAGCGTCGCGATACCGGTCTGGCCCACACCCACGACGAGCAGGCAGATGAACAGCCAGGGGATCACGACCTTCGTGATGTAGGAATGCGTGGCCGTATTCTTAATTTGCGCGGCATCGCACTGCGCCGTGGAGTTGGAGTGGCAGACGGGCGCCGCGCCTGCGAGGTGAGTGCTCATGTGCACGTCGAGCAACGGCGAGCCGTAGAGCACATGCGGCAGCACGCACCCGATCACGCCCACCGCCAGCACCATCATCATGCACGCGATCCACCGCGGCCGGTGCCCGCGGCCCGCCAAGTACGTCAGAAATAGCGCCGTACATATCTGCCCTATCTCTGTCGCTGCCAGCAGGATCCCCGTTGTCTTAGACTCTATCCTGAATAGCTTCTCTACTGTGGTCGTCACGCTCACAAAGTATGTGAGGAACATGCCTTGAAGGACCCATCCCGATAGGAATACGAGCATAAACACTCGAGTCGAGTGGAAAGCCGACCGCGGTTCATCAGGTTGCGTTCGGTTTGCTGGCAGCTTGCAATCCAGAGAGCCATTGTTGTTTCCGGTGGCTAGCCGTTCCTGCTCCTCGGGTGTGGCTTCGACGTCTTTCATGGCGGCGTCTTCGGCCGCCGGGCCCGGGGGACCCGCCTCCCCGCCCCCTGGTACTGTTACGACAACGCTCGCCCTGCAACAATACAAAATATAGCATTATAAATCATGTATGTAGTTGCAACCTAGCCAGACATGTTTTGAGAATCACCTCATAATTGATTAAAGTTAACTCACGCCATGATAAATCAGCAACGAAAAAGGCTAGATCAATTCACAACCCCTATGACGCCGGCGCAACCGGCTAAGCGGAAACTAATGAACGCGACGCTCGAACGATGGCTCTTCCGGATAACGGAGCGGACACGTACGACGTGATTAACGATCGCGAAACGAGTATCCGAATAAGTATGCCAGAGGCAACTCGAACGCATACTTTTTAGGGAGTCGTTCACCCGACTGTTTGCCGTAAGCAGGGGGGTTGCAGGAGGCTGCGTGCGCGCACCCAGCGCGGCCGACACCGACTGCAGCGTGCAGTTACAGGCGCAGTGCGCTTCACCCGCCCCTCGGCTGCTCCCCACACTGGGTTTTTATTGGTCGTCTATGGGTTTTTTGTGCGGCACGTATTTACACACGATGAAAGACGTCTGCGTGCCGCCCTTCACCAAAGAATCCCTTTTCGTCTCGAATCCACGGAATGCGTTTGTCTCTCGGGAAAGCTTTATTAAGCCCGCTTCTGTTTAAAATTACACGCAATCCTCAACTTAAGTGAATAAGGTGTACGTGACATTAAACATATCGACATTGTTCTTATAAGATTCTTGTTGGAATCATACGCATCGATTTAAACGGTGACAATTACAAAATTCATAATACTTATGGCAGGGGGCGCACATACGCTTGCTTCGCCATAACAGCAACCGTAGAATATTAATGTGATCGAGTCATATGGGTAACTGGACTTGCGAAACTCACCAATAGGGGCCAATGACCACCGGCGACCGACCGGCCGAACGCTACGCGACAACGCACTATTGCACCACGTCTACTTCTTCTACAAAAACGTATCCAACTAAATAGCACTAATCGCTCCAGATAAATTCTTAGACCAAGCTTTTGAAATGTTTAACGGTGAGTCAAAAGTTAAAAATTCACGACCGTCGTTATATGCAGCGCATTGGAAACTGCATTCCGAGATAAGCCCACTAAATTTGTGCAACGGTCGAGTTATCGACCAACTGCTATCGCACCAGTGATAACGGGACGCGACACATAGACTACTCGTGAAGCAGGTTACTGTCTGAACCTGAGCAACCTTAGTAGAGAGCCCTATTTCTTACTTCTTGAGCGCCACGGCTGCCCGAGCGATACGCTTTTTTGGGAAAAGCATCCTTTGATATCCAGCCAAATTTAAAATGTATTGCCTCAAGCACGCGATGGTCATGAGTCATGATTTAAATATTACTACGACATGTATAAAAAAAAAACATATTCCGAAGCTATTCTAAATCACAATGAGGATTTGTATGTAATGGATCTCGGTATAAATCAGCCTCAAGTGCCCTGAGCAGTGTTTGCCCGACGCCACGATCTATTGGCGGCAATACTGTATGAAAGTGAACCCTGCACGCTCACACAATCACAACACAATACGAGGACGCGAACGAACGATTTATTGAATCTCCTAGCGATTCACATACAAATCATATGACACAAGAGGGCACACTGGCACGTGATAGGGTACCTACTAGAATATAATAGAATTATAACGCCAATATTCAACTTAGATGGAAGGCAAATAAACCGAATTGATAAATAGAACATAGGTACGCATGTACGTTAAAACGACACCGTGTCCTTCTTACGATTCAGTGGCACTTCAAAATGAACGACGTTGGTGAATAATTTCAACCACACGTCCACCCACATCAAAATTCATCCTCCTGTCAAGGTGAACACAAAAAGATAACGCTAAGCTAAGACGAGTCCTGTGTTTTGGGAAACCACGCAATGTCAATAAATATACAAAATCACTTGGTCGTAATTTTTTTACGAACATAGAACAATAATAATAATGGTTTATTGAGTGATAAAGGTTCCAGTGTACATAACTACATACATGTAGTATTTAAAAGTAAATATACGTGTTTTGAATGAAGAACAATGAGAGAGAGAAAGATATAGTCAAAGCGAGAGGTGTCAGTTGAGTTGTGTCGATTAAGATGGTCGTGTAAGGTTTTAGTTATAAAGAGATTGTGGAAAGATGTTTCAAAGATGTTCATGAAGATATAAAATAAAGCTGTTGTTTACTAGTAAAGAACTTCCTTTATTGCTTTTTAACTCTACATTTGGGGGCTCGTCCGGGATCGCTGTGAAAATCTACGATTTAAGATATACGGTTGTCTCCGACGGCCGGAAAAACAAATTCGCTGAAGAAGATATTACGAAACGAGCCAACTACATAAAAGAAAAGATGTCCGAAGAAAATAATACAGCACATTTCGGGTGGGATGTAATTTCTAAGTTTGACGGTTTTGATAAAACGTACTCGTCTACAAAATGGGCGCAGGATGTGGAAGACAACAGCGAGATTTTCAGCTGGACGCCCCAGCAGAAACTTATTATAGAGAGAAGATCGTTAACTGGTACGGCAGAGCTATTGGCTGAAGTCAGAAAAAATATTTAAGAATTTTGAGGAACTTAAGGTAGCCCTATTAAAAGAATTTCGCGATAGTACGAACTCAAAAGAAATGCATGAGATTATGGCGGCGCGGAAGAAAAGGTCGAGCGAGAGCTATTATGAATACATGTTGGTCATGAAAGAATTGGGTAAACGGGCGAAGTTTCCTGATTATGTGGCAATACAATACATAACAGACGGCATATAATAGCATCTTGTATCGCAGGAGACAAGACAGGCATATTGCGATAAATATATGAAACCTATTGAATAATGAAATAAATTTTCTTAGTTTCCGAACGCAACAACTTACCAGCGCGCAGGCAATGTTGGCGAGATGCTACTTTTAGTGGTATGCAGCATTGTGACCTAAGAAATAATCAATTCATCAACAGAGCACATCACTTTTTCTTATTTCTTGAAGGATATGGCATAACGGGTTATTAATTAGGCAGATTCCTTATATAATACCAACGAAAACCGCAGACTAAATGATACTCTAGCTAGAGTCTAACTACACTAAAGAATCTTGTCCTTCTGCGGATCTTTAGTAAAGACTAGCTGCCTGCCCCGGCATAATAGCCTATGTTACTCAGTGATAATGTAGCTTTCTAACGGTGAAAGAATTTTTGAAATCGTTCCAGTAGTTTCGGAGCATATTCAATACAAACCCACAAAAATACAAATATTTCCTGTTTATATAATATTAGTGTAGATGTAGACAGAGGCTTAGCCCATCGGATCAGCCAGTTAAAGTGGCAATAGGCAGAGCACATATATCGTAGAATGGATGGCGGAAAAGATCTATTTATTATCAAGTAAAGAGTGGAGACCGCGCACTGGAAAACGCAGCGTCAAACGGCCCCCCACTAGATGGAATCGATGACCTGATAAAGATCGCTGGCAAGCGTTGGATGCGGGCCGCATTCAATCGGTCATTGTGGAAATCTATAGGGGATGCTTTTGTTGAACGCAATGAAAAACTAACCAAAATTTTAGGAGTTACACTCTAAAAAGACGTCTAGCAACCCTTCCATATAAACAAATATACGCGTACGAACATTTTGATTCGAGTCGTTTTAGCATTTTAGTTCAGTCATTTTTACATAAGTTTATTTTATCAAGAGTGAAGAATAAATATCAGGGGAACATTATTTTAATGAGTATCATATAATTACGATAAGAATAACAGAATTCGTGAAGCACAGAGGTCTATGATGGCCCTACAAGCCTATAAGTGAGAGGACAACTGGCGCGGTCAAGGTAAGTGAGCAGCTCCACCGATGACACTACTCCATTCGACATTAATCTCCGACATAATAACGTAAGGTGCGTTTTACATTGCACGTCAATAAAACAAAAATAGAAAAGTATTATCGGTATTTTTCACGTACGCCGCTCGAGAACTCCGCCTACTGCGGTTAGATTTTATTTTTGCTCTTATAAGCCAAATGAAACGATGAGAATGAAACTTGAAACTTTTGATTCCAAGCTGCATTAGCTTAAGTTAGAGGGACATTCCGTGAGTGATTTAAATAGGCATTCCCAATGAAACGTGATTTAAGGGTGCCTATTCTTCCTCTTTAAGACATTGTAAACAACAACATTGTGACATATACCCGGACCTTTCACCAAAATCATTATCCTTAAAATTATCTAATACTTATTAAGCTGTACTACGACTATCGACTAAAGAGGATTACATACATTATTTACTGCTTCAAAAAAAAAACCTAGTAGATTTTATAAATAAGAAAAGTCGTGGTGGCCTTCTGATATGAAGCGTTGTCTTCTATTCTAGCGACGCAAGTTGGAAGAAGGAAAACATCGTAAGGAAACCTGCATAGCATACGTCTGACAAGAAATTCAAGGATATGAAGTGCTTAAGGGACGGCGGCGACGGACAAACCATCTGTCGCGTTAGTACGAAATTATCTTCGGTGGAGAGCGGGTGCTGTAGTGCTGGAATTATTGGAATCTAAGTTCACAGGTAGGTATCTTTGGTTCGGCAATACTCAATTATGTAACAAAACAAATAAGAAAATGATCTTGCATTATTAATAAGCCTGCTGGTTTATAGCGTCGACACAGAAATATACTTCGGGAAGTTAAATAACATGCAAATAGCCAGCTAGACCAGTCATCGTGTTAGCTAATCCACATAATTTAGACAGGTTCGATGTTTCTAGTACGTTAGAGCTTATGATATGGAAGCGACCACGTTCATAAATTTGAATGGTTCTCAGACGGCCACGCTATAAAATATCTTATGGAAGTGATGGAAGCCAGCGTATGGTCAACAAGCTTTTGCACACAGCTTCGGCCGCGTGGGACAGAAAATCCAGTTGAGTCCGCTTTATTATAGAATAAACAGCCTACATTCAAATTGAAAACTCCTCTATTGGTCAGCGAAAGTCCCGTCAAAATGTGATCAGCCCTTTCGGGGCATTAGCGTTACAAAACAAATAGCCAAGCAACATTTTAATATACACGAAATCACGGACAGACACTTCTACCCGATTTATTTGTATAGATATACTAAAGCATGAGGTGTGACTAAATTCGTGTTATTAAAGCGATAACATTAGGTAGACGTGGACCAAACCGGTCCAGACGAAAAAGTGCTCAAATTATAGCAATGTTATATGCTGTAATGCTGTGTTACCATTTGGTAGACGAATAAAAACATTTTCATATCTTTATCGTATCAGCCATTCATCAAACAGATGTAAAATACGAATAGTGACTTGCACATTTTTAGTATTTTTTTACTTATAATAGAGTAGAACACACGTATACAATAACATAGCTGCAATTACTCATACCTACGTAGATAGGAGTTATATTTTGGCTACCTTTTCCCCGCGACTGCGCTCGCGTATCAACATCCTATTTTACCCCCTTAGGGGAGGAATCTCCAAAAATCCCGAAATAAGTATTTTTAAATTTTAACTGAAAGGCCATATACCAATTTTCATGGGTTTAACTGCAAAAGTTTCGAATTTCCATACATACTATAATCCCATATTTTACCCCCCTTAAGCTTTTGGAAATATCACCCATATTTCCAAAAGCTTCCTTAGTGGATGCCTACGTCATAAAAGGTCCTACTGTCAAAATGTCAAGTCCCTAATCCCAGCCGTTTAGGCTGTGCGTTGATATGCTAGTCGCAGTCAGTCTTTTTTCTTTTTCAGTTTCTTCGTTTATATAAACAAGATTAAATATAAAGTACGCGCAGGATGTCCCGAAGTTAAGGATCAAAAACCAAGATCCATTTATTTTAATTGAGCGTGGTCCTTAAAGCCAATCTAATGATAGTTAATAATGTTTATCGTCGGTAACACGTTCCTATTTGCAAATCAAATCCAAGTTAATGCTTGTATTAATCCAACGGCAGCTGTTTAATGTCTATGAGACGAATGATTTATCCTTGTAGATAAGTGCACGACTAGTTAATTATGTTGAATACATGCGGGCTCTATTGTGGTATAGATATATGTTATAGATAGAGTAAGGCAAGACATCAAACAGTTATACAGAACATTAAGTAGGAAATTAACTGTTTAGTAAGTAATGACGATAATTGTTTTATCGTCTCAACAATCCTTAATGAAATTCGATAACGAAGAATACGCACAACGATTTTATTTAAAAAAAACGAAATTATATTAAAAATGTATGTATTAATTTTGACCTTTATAAGTGCCTTAATAGGGCCTAAACTGAAACAATTATTTTTTAAATTTTGGTTTTGATTTTGAATATTTACGCGATCCTGGTCGAGGTAACAGTTTAGTCCAGGGACCTGACAACGCCTAGACAGCCTAGCCTAGACTGAATAAATCTCCATGTTTATTTATTTACATTCTTAATGAATATATTTTAACTGTTTTACCACATTATTAATATTAGCACTTGAAACGGCAACAAAGTCGTACAAAAATAATAAAAAAATATATGATTTATTGGGTATTGAGGCTCGGTATCAAATAAGAGCAAACAAAACTGGTTGATTAAGGAGAATAATTCACGTAAGGAGACAGTTGTGTGAAGCAAATCTTCCTTGGAGGTGTGTCTGCATAAACCACCTGACAGCCGACGCCCTGGGGCGCAGACTCCTCTATGAGATATAGGTACTGGCAACAGAACTGTCCACAGTAATAGCTTGCGGAGTGCTATTATCCTACTATTATTATAAATGTGAAAGTTTTTGAGAATAGATGGATGGATGTTTGTTAGTCTTTCACGCAAAAACTACACAACGGATGTGGATGAAATTTAGAACACAGATAAATTTATAACCTGGATTAACACATAGGATAATTTTTATCCCGGGCAAATGAATTTATCCAGGGAAAATTGTATGTTCCTTTGAGATTCTAAAGCTTAGAATCTAAGCTCAACGCGGACGTAGTCGCGGGCAGAAGCTAGTGTTCAATTATGGCACTTTTTTTATTTAAAACTACCCGTGCCTAGCAGTTGAGTGCCTCTTTTGTTTCTTAGTACTAATGAATAACCGTCATCAGTTAATTATTTTCTTGCCAAGTAACCTTTGCGGATTGAGTGAGCAGGACCACTCACTAAAGTTGAGAGGACGAATGATATAGGAGCGCATAGAGCACGAACGAACAAATAACTTTTTTTGTATATAGCATATTATAGTAGATAGTACGAATGCGCAGGATTATTCTTCATCGAAAGCTGTAGCAAAAATATTTATTTAAATAAACACTTTCAAACGGACATCAGTAGATAAATAATATTATAACTGTAGAGTTGTTTATGCGGTAAGTAAGGCACAGTGAATCCTCATCTACAACAGGGTTGGCAACTCGTTAGTGATATCGCTGGTATTGCTAGCTGGTGTAGGGTACGGTGACTGCTTACCATCAGATGGGCCGTATGCTTGTGTGCCACCTTAGTGGTATATAAAAAAACAGTGCATAAAAATAGTAAAAGCAAATTAAAATACAGAGATATTTTTGAACAACATTTTACGAAACTCCCTCCTGATTAAGGACTTTGTAAATTGCAGATTATCTGATCGATCGATAAGAGGCAACCGCAATATATGTGAATAAAGTTTAAATGAGTAAGCAGTCCACGTATGTGGCGCGAGGGCGGGGCGCGGAGTGCATGCCATTATGTGTCCTCCGACAGTTGTCTTCATAGCTTATTTTTGACTACGCCGGTAGGGCGTTAAGTATTCCTTGACTACGCTACCTAAGATAAATAAATAATCAATAACTGAAAAAAAAATATTTTATCCTATAGTCCTAATACACTAAAGCAAGGTTTCCGTTCAAATCCGGCTCGAAGGACCATGGAAAAGACTTGGTCGACGGTAAGAAAGGAAACAACTTTTTGACTGTAATAGATTGCTGAATATATTTTTGACCGTTGGAAGTATTTAAAATATACAAATAACACTAGCTCCCCTCGAATACCCTCGAGAAACATAGATCCGTTTCTGGGACAATCTGGTAAAAACTCAAAGTTTGGTACTGTTGGACAACAAAATACTAACTGTTGGTTGGTAGTGTCATAGCGAATAACGAAGAGAACAACGAATTCTCTACAAAAACTCCGACAATCCATCAATATAAAAAAATTAAGTGATCTACAATAAGAGAGAAAACATGTAATTATTAAACACGTGTTTGTGCGCTATCCACGTGTGCTAGAGCTGTCGTGTAGCACGTACAGTACATTATTATTGCGTAACACTGACATAACACATAACCGTGCCTTGACATTGTTGATCTCATACACAGACAAGCCAGAGCCTTCGCAGGTAGCACAACGGTCAAGCTCGCTAAGAGTTAATGGAACAAGAACATCTGAGGATAATCTCGAAATAAACAGCTCACCACAAGAATCACACGTCGAACATATTGAATATAATATTATATCACGTGGTTGTATTATATTTATATCAAGCACTGATACATCGCAATCTGCAACAACTGTAGCAAGAACTCGAACAAAAAGCTAAATAAATAATCGCCGTAGCACACGACTAGATACATAGCGATCATGATGCGCTCTAGCAAAGTGACGTCACTCCGTGCAAGGTCGCTGGTAACAAATCACTAGTACCATCAATTTGACACTGCTCACCCCCACTTATTGGACAAAGTGGAACGTGCAAATGAAGAAGCGAAACGCTACCCTGTAATCGTTTAACAAGCCACGGCAATGATGAAACAGATGTCACATTTGAAGGCAATATCAATTCAAACATTGAATAGATTATATAGGCAAATAAGACAGAAGCAGCGAACGGATTTATTCTCAAACTAGTAAAAGAACACTTACTTATGCAAACATTGACAGAGAAAGTAAACAACACAAAAAAAGATAAGTGTGCTTTCCATTATATCAATAACCCTGAAATATTTGTAAGCCAAGAAAGGCAAGAGAGAAATATTTGAAAATAAAATAACGGATGAACATTATAAAAGTGCAATTGGCGATGAAAACTGAAAGATTACGAACAAAATTATACACTTAATTACTCCCACTATTAAAGTACTGGTGAAAGTGATACAGCAAGTGCCAAATACAGACTTTTGCGAATTGATGATAATATGGACCACGATTGGATCGTAGGTAACAACCATTTGCATACAACGATAAATGACATCGAGGTGAAATCTCAACCAACCACTTTATAAGAAGCTACGTGCATTGTTCTGTTGACAAAACTGCCTAAGTTCCAGTGATGGAGTTTTAAAGTAACATATTTGTGGTTATGTTACTGCCGCACATCTGAGTACTGCTATAATGTATTCATGCAGTAATTATGATAATACCAACTCTGGTACATAACTAGATTGCATTTGATTTGAACCAAAATGTATTTAACTCGGTAATAAATTTGTGCGCGCTCATTACAAATACCAACAGACTCGAATGTTAAAATTTGCCTTAGAAACACGTAATAATTAATTCAAGATATTTATCCACCTGCGAAATAACGTTCACGAATTCAAATCGAATTATTTCATTTGATTGTGAACTAATATTGGAATCACTTATTAATGCGGCCTAAATTTTGTATCTCTAAAGAAAAGACGGAGCCAATACACCCGTATAAACATACATGTATTTGACTTGAAGTAATGAAGACATTACATTGCTCAAACCATAATGAGATATACTTCACTGTAGCAATTAAAAAGTTGCCAAACAACAAACAGAATGACGATGCTTTATAAAAAGTACCGGCATAAAATCCCATAAAAAGCTGTAAACAATATGTATACATTTTTATTGTATTTGTTGGCCAAAAATAATCCTCATAGGTTTCTGGTATCAACATAAAAATCGAAATAACCTTTTGAATTCGGTTTAAAAGTTGGTGTTCTATGATTGAATGAAGTTCAAACCTGTCATAATGGTGGGTGAGCGTGGAAGGCGGTGCAATAAACAAAACAAATAAGACAGGTGGTGGCCCTCCCAGCGACTTGGCTCAACAACTACCCGACCACTTCCGACACGAACAAAAAAAACAACGTTCACGGAGTTCTCGCACTTGCTATTTAGTGAGGTACCACTAATTAGCGAGGGGAATATATACATATTACATTTTATTTCAGTAACTTATATTAAAAAACTAAATATTATCTACAAAATGCCAATTAATCATCTTATAAAACTGAAATCTATTTATTCTTTTGTTTAAAGATTATTAAATTTTAATACTTGAAAGTGAACTGTGTCCAAATCAGGTTATCCATTTTCAGATCAAAACGCACGTAAAAACCAACCCAATGCAGATATTTCACAAGAATAAGTAATCTGAATTCTCTATACTAGATGCCCTACTGATGCACATTACTTCTGAAGTAAAATTCAACAAAAGCTACTTTCATATTGAGGCCAGCGGGTCTTTAAAGAAAAAAAAATCAGCTGTTCAAACTTTTATAAAGCAGTAAACACGGTATACAGGAGAACAAATAAGAAACACTAAAAATACATCACCAACCAGTAACTTTTGTAGAGCTTTTGCTTTCTTGTTGCGATTCCTTTTAAGCATCTCGTAGAAGATCAAAACGTACCTACACAAGATTTTAACAGGATTTCTCTCTCCTCTCTTTGAGACTTGGGGCTTTAGCATGGATGAGAATTGTTATTTTCGAGAGTTTAGATATCTAAGTATCTTTATTGCGTTGGTAACATTAGAGTATATTAGAAGATAATTTATCATGTCCGTTTCATTATTACAAATAAGACAGCAATAAATTCAAGTCCATACTGAAGGTTACAGTTTATCGTACAAAAACATAGTTCCGAGCGCTTTCCAGTCTAGTCACGGCTGAAGGGGTTATCATGAAGTTCAACTTGGTTCCGTCGAACTTGGTTGAAGTTTCCCCAACAAGTTCAATGGCTTTTATCAATTTTTAAATATAGTTACACGTGGAATGAACTGTGGAATCAACAGTCAAAGATTGACGGATTTAAATAAATTTAGAATAAATATTAGCTCATTTTTACGATTCGGGAGCACTAACCAGATTTTCACAATACAAGATTCACAATACAACGGAATTAGCAGTTAAATAATATAATATGTATAAACTTAATTTATATTTTTCATACCATATTGGGCGTTTATTCAGTCAACAGCCGAGAGACAATAGATACAATATTAAGGAATTCATATATATCTAACATAACTACATAATTCATTACCAAATGATCATAGACAAAACGTAACCGTTTGAGGATTCTTGTGTGTTATTTTAATTCAGAAATAATGTGGCGATAATTGTTTTGAAACCTGTTAAACTACTGTTACATACTTGCCTTTTTTGGTGGTATCGCTTTGAAAAAGCAAATAGGAATGTTTTAGTCGTCATATTATTATACAACGGTTGTTGTACAAATCTAAATGAGTATTCCACGCTTTATTACGGATAGGAGTAATGCTCAAATACTTATGATAATATCTTTTCTTTTTGTCTCAATCCTCGTATCACCTCAGCAGCTAAACACCACACGGAAAATATCAAAGGTCATAAAACCTGATACTGTTTCTTTCCCCTCTCGTATAAGGGATCAATAACACTAACGATATTCAGGAAATCAAATATGAGTTACTCTGTGGTTTCCATTCGAATCCATCTGCAGTTGTTAGTAACAATGAGGGAACTGGCAGTAAATATGGTCCATGCACTAATATCAGTAGTCTGTGTCACTATCACAACCACGCATGTGGCAACAACTCTGAATGCGGCACTCCAACAAACACGAGTAGTGATCGCTTCACAGCTTCCAATACTTTAATGACTGTGAACCCCGAATACCAATGCAAATGTAACAAACAAAAACTATCAATTGTAACAAATAGCTGTTACTCGACCCACATCTGTAACCTCGTTACGGCGAAATCGCAATGTAATTTCGCGACGTAAATTTTTTTGGAACACTTTTACTTTGGCACCGGGCGTACGGTCCAGCGATTCAATGTACGGATGCCGTGATGACACCAATTTCTCTTTCAATGAATGAGAGCTTTAAGTGTAGTCACTAAGCGGCCTCGTTTTAAGATGACATCTAGATGAGAATACGCTAATAGTAACATTACAATACCACGGTCTCAGGAATCATTTGAGTAGCGGTGCAAGCCGCGCGCTGTTGTTGAAATCGCACAGTGGAATAAAAACCATGCATCATGGCCCCTATAGGTCGTATCTGGTGTTGCAAATTTTTCGCAACGCGTGCGTCATCATCACGTAAATCCGCAAGCGCACGCGCACTGTATAATATAACTTTCTCCGGGGGACCTACCTACGCAATAGCTTGTGCTTAAATTTTGATTTTTTGCACACCTCTCATTATAATAGAAAACATGGGTAATGCTCAGCAGAATATAAATTAAAAAGATATAAGTACAGTTTTTTTATGCAGAAAACATAAAACATGGTAAGAAAGTTAACAACATGGAGAAAAGAAAAGTGTAATTTGATAACGCTTTGACGCATACACTAATCTAAACCATACAGTTAAGAATGTCCGTCAAAGCGGACGAGAGCGAAACTAATATAGCTAGAGTGCATGAATTACTTTCATCTGTGTAAGATGCCGAGAGCAACTTTTACTTTCGATGCTTAAAGATTAAAATTATACAAATAAATAATAGATTTCATTTTAAACGCCCATAAGGAAAATACCTCAGGAATATTTGATTAACATTTTTTTCATTGCAAATACTTATTGAAACTTTATAATGGTTAGATAAACGTTTATTAAATAATAATCAGTCTGGATTAAACTGGTAAATTAAACGTTAATTATGAAGAAACTCTGGTTTCAGTGAAAAGAGATAGTTTTAAACACAGCATATAGAAGTAAGTAACCAATATTGGCAGTGCTACAGTAACCAATAACTGGTTAGATGAAAGCGAAACCTCCTAATTACTTTCATTGGTTCAGATACAGAAATGAAACCATCGACCTACTTATTGATTTTGCGTCGATTACTAGCTGAACGATAAAGTAAATAACTTTGATTAGCTCACTTGACTTTTCAATTTCATGAGATTATACAACAATGTAGTTACTTGTGGTGTAGTTACTAAGGTCATTTGAGTCTATGCCGCAGTGATAACATAATTATTAGTATTATTCTACACAATTATATGCAATTTCAAATAAATTTTCTAATGTCGGTATCTTGTCTAATATCATGATTTGTTCCTCAATTACAGGGAACATTAGAACTAGAACACTTTGATATTAACCATATTTTGACCAGCTAACCCGATCGTTTAGTAACGTAAAATCTGCATCAGTCGAGAGCAATAATGTGCTAGTGGAATGGAAATAATTAAATCATGTTAATTGCATACGAATGGAAGGAGCAATGGCCGATAAGCCGTGAGTTATCTCAGGGCCGTCTACTGAGTACATTTACTTAATAAACTATAAAACAGTTAAATTAATGTTTTCAAAATATATCACACAAAATTATAAATAAAAAAATATAAAATAAGGATTTGGTCGTTAGCGTTGTTGTACATTCGTCACAAAATGAATTCGTCACGAAAAAAGTATATGTAAATTCGCCACAATTTTCAAAATATTAATTTTTATAGCAACTAGCGATGTGAAAATTTCAACTAAGGAAAACTTGTACCCGGAATTCTTCCAGATAGAGACATTGCAATAAACGGTTCTCGTTGGAGCTATCTTTGAAAATTGAGGTCATATACATGTACATAGGCCTCTCTTGGAATACGGCCAGAAACACTACATGTGCTTGCATATTATATAACCATCAGTAGGTACTTTAAATAATTAATAAACACGGAAGTATTCATTGACGATATAATAATCAATAAATAAATTATTGTTTTAAGTGGGACAGCACAAATTTTAACACTATTTTATTGGTTTAAACCACTGACCTAATAAGCCCTTTGTCATTTAAGAAGTATACGTTTCGATACATGATAAATAAATTAACTATCGATGCCCATAATTACCTCGAACTGTTCTTTTGTTTTTGTTTATTGTAGAAGTTTTTACATAAATATTCGGATACACTAGAAACCTACACAAAAGAGCCAACAATAATTTAATTCAAACAAGCAATAATTTCCCATTCAATGTAAAACAAAAGCTTTAGTCAGAAACATAAAAGGGGCAAAATCAATCAATGCCAAATTATTCCTTTACTTTCCTAAGCAAATCGATACGCAACTTGTATTGTTTATTACAAGAGAATTCAGCAGTGAACTAAGTCCACAGGCAAAGGTGAAAAGTCTGGAGGTCACAAGGAAAAGGGAGGATAGATTGTGTAAAACATCCATACATAATATGACATGTGACATAACAGATATTTCCCAAAAGACGGGCGGGCGAACTGGTATAAGTTAGATACAATTAATGACAAAGCTACAAGAACCTCATATTTAGCATTTGAAGTGAACTTATTTTAAGCAAACGTATCCAAACTACGAATAAAAACCATTCTGAGCGTGCGTGTGTGGTGTACTGGCGAGCCGTCTTCAAGACCACATATATTTTTTATCTGTTTAAATGATAGTGAGCGTTTAGATCAAAATAATGTTGTGTCAACAAACACGTGCTCTCTACGGCGCGTGGTGTGAGGCAACCCGTGCTTTGATAACACAGCATGAGAATTATAGATCCCTACTCTGTACGAGCCTCTTGAGGTATAATTTGGAAAAATACTGATCATAATTTCTACAGTTTCTGTATAGATTATCCCAATTCAATAAAACTTGTTTACTTGTATTTCATATTCTTCTACGGTTATGTAACCTAGAGGCACCCAAAAATATTAGCTTCGATGCACACATTGTGCCTGTATGCCACACAACACATGCACCGCATCTTTACCACAGATATGTTAATTTTATTACACCAGCCTAAAAAAGATCCTAACCGGTTAAGGTTTCGAAAAGGAACGCAAGTGACAAAAATTAAGGCCTTCACTTGCAACGTAATGGTGTCTAAATAAAGAATCTGTCAAATCATAACTTATTAATTTACAACAAAATTTAATTTAGTTAACAACTGAGAGCATCTATATATTTAGATATTAAATATTTACTCAAGTTTCTTAATAATGACGCAAGCTATCCCAAAAAAGAACTGGTTTTGTAAAGAAAAAGTTATAATTTGTGACTTACGATGATACTCGGCGATATGTAGATCCTTAGCTAGCACCCGATGCACGTCTATGTCCGCCGATATGACTAAATGTCTAATTCGCCAAGGTGGTATAATAGCTCCAGTTTTTTCGTCAGCTTTGGAACCGGTAGTGTAGGGGCCTCAACACTTTGGGGGCATCACTTTATCAGTCGTTATTGTGGACGGTTTTGCCGGCAATAATGTTTTATCGCGGTACAGCGTTCCGCGTGCTGGCTGTGTACAGAGTGCCGGCGTTCAGGCGTCTGTCTTGTAAACAAAACGTATTGGTGGGGGCCCCGCCGAAAACCTGGCCGAATACTCACTCACCGTTCACTAACGTCACAACTGTCCCTCCGGTAGGCCGATGCGCGTGTGATAAGCTGTGGTTCCGACAACTCTCCTTACTTTTACATTCAGAGATTATGATAATCACGAACCTTTAATGCTAAAGATAGCCTACCAAAACTCCTTTGGTACACAATAAACAATATTTATTTTATGTCCACTTTTATCCCTTGACTGAGTTTGGCATTCCTAGGATACTTTTCAAGGTATATTTGGCATGCAATTTCCTATACATAATCCTAATCCATTTGTAGAGTATTGATGAGAACAATCTAAGAATACAGATGATAACTAAGGAAATTCTATTGGCCGCACCGCTTATTACTTCGCCACTGGTAGAGTCAGCGGCTGATCTCAATTTTAACGTCTTTTTAGCACGCAATACCAATTTTAAAATTCCTCATATTCTACACGATAACCAACTTAAAATAGAATTAAATGAATTATGGCTCGCTGAAGCAGAATTATGGTTAAACAAATGCCGCTTACAATGTCAGCCGTTCCAAGAGACTTGTTCCACGGGCGGGTTTTTGCCCACCACCGCACTATAGCTGCATAGCCATACACGGTGCATAAGGGGATTGACTTTAATGTAATTTCTTTGTGATCTTTGTCCTGTCTACAAATAAAATGAAACTGTCTGTCTGAGATAACGAAATAACGGCTTTTTCTCAAGCATTATTTTTTCATCGCGGTCCGTTTATAAACTTGCAAAATTATTATAAAACGTAAATCCGCTATGTTATGTTTATCTCTCTGTCTGTTTGTTTGTCCACGTAATATATAATAACCTACATATTTGACAAAGACTTTTCAGAAAGTAATCTTAGCTTTTCAATATCAGAAACAGCGAAGTCTTAGTAATAGGGTTCCGTGGGTTACGCTTCCGGTACGGAACCCTAAAAAGCACCGAATCCCTGGAGATTTATATCCTTATTTCTATGAAATGGTAAGCAAAAGCTATAAATAACTGAAGCAGACAGATCATTATCTACATCACACGATACATATGTAGTAGCGCAACTCTTTACATTATTACACTGATCTTTATTCCAGGGATCGGGATGAATTTAACATCAGAATCAATGAAAATGCGATCAGGTACTTTTGTTAATAAATATATATCGGCGTGATGACGCAGGCGTGTACATGGTTAATATTAATGTGGAATATATAGTAGGTGATATTTTACATGAAAAATTTAATCTCCGCTTCTTTGGCGTCATACGTAGGTATAATATGGGTGCTTAATAAGCCACCCTCATGTGCTGTGTTAGCTGCAATGCGATACGAATACGACTCATTATAAAAATCTTTGAAATTATATACAACAACGCATAATCTCTATTTATAAAAATGAATCCCTATTTCCCTTGGTCACGGCATCACGCGTGAACGGCTGGACCGATTTCGGTAATATTTTTCTATTTGTGTTTGTTATTGTCAGGAGAAGGTTCTTATGAGAAGAAAAGTTTGAAAACAAAACCGGAACCTTTTTAATATCGCGATAAACTAAAGGTCAGTTTTGCTATGGTGTATTTGTCATATGAATGTATAGCAAAGACAGGGCATCGCCTATCGGGTCAGCTAGTTTATTATAATATATCTGCTTGTAAGTTATCTAAACTTAAAACAACGTTACGATTATACTAACAAAAAATATGCAAATCTTCCATACATTGAATTGAACAAAATATTATCAAATTCACACGGCTTGAACATAACATGTTCTTCTATAATATGAAAACAATAGGCTTACTACGGAATGTTTACTCGTTAAAGGTCAGACCTTCAATAGACTTAAGTTAAATCATTTCCATTGCAGAGTAATTAGACAGTTTGAATTTTATAAATCCTGCTAAAAATATTTGCTTCACTAATTTAAACACACTGTATTATATAATCCCATGAGTTTGAGTTAATATTGTTTAAAGAAGAAGACTAAATATTGTTTAAATCATTATACAATATGTATATTTTTGTTGAGCAGTACATAAATATTAGGTCCTTACATATGAAATTGGCGTTTTTCGTACTGGCCACTTTAATCACGAATTTCTCCTCTTTGGTAAGGAATTCCAAATTCAAATTTGTACAGCTATAGACATTTGTGCTTCGATGATCGTCATTCATTTGTTTTTTTTCTTCTGTTTTTTTCTGTTTGCGTCACTCATTTTACAAAATGGAAAACCTTAAATATCGCATTATTTACGAGTACGAGTTCCGCCGTGGCACTAGTGCTGCGGAAACAACTCGAAGGGTGAATGATGTGTATGGCGGTCGTGTTGCAAAAGAAAATACAGTTCGTTTTTGGTTCCAACGTTTTCGTTCTGGAAATTTCGACCTGCAGAACAAGCCCCGTGGACGGCCTGAGACTCAAGTTGATAATGAAGAGTTGAAGGCTATTGTGGAAGCGGATCCATCGCAAACCACGTCCGAGTTAGCTGCAGGCTGCAATGTTAGTGATAAAACTGTTTTAATTCACTTGAAGCAAATTGGGAAGATTAAAAAGCTTGAAAGGTGGGTACCTCACGAATTGACTGAAACAAACCGGCAAACGCGCGTCGACTGCTGCGTTACATTACTAAACCGGCACAATAATGAAGGTATTTTAAACCGAATCATTACCTGTGATGAAAAATGGGTTCTTTACGATAATCGGAAGCGCTCAGCGCAATGGTTAGATCCTGGCCAGCCAGCCAAATCCTGCCCCAAGCGAAAATTAACCCCAAAAAAGTTACTTGTAAGCGTTTGGTGGACTAGTGCCGGTATTGTTCATTACAGTTTTTTCAAATCTGGCCAGACTATTACGGCTGATGTCTATTGTCAGGAATTGCAAACCATGATGGAAAAGCTAGCGGCTAAACAACCTAGGCTGGTCAATCGCTCCACGCCACTGCTGCTTCACGACAACGCTAGACCACACACTGCGCTACAGACGGCTACTAAATTAGAAGAGCTTCAATTGGAAAGTCTAAGATATCCTCCGTACTCCCCGGACCTTGCTCCAACAGATTACCATTTTTTTCGAAATTTGGATAACTTCTTGCAAGGGAAAAAATTCAACTCCGATGGGGCAGTCCAAATCGCCTTCAAAGATTTTATTGATTCCCGTCCGACTGGTTTTTTTAGTAAAGGGATCAATGAACTACCTATGAGATGGCAAAAGTGCATAGAAAATAATGGTTCATACTTTGATTAATTAAATATATTATATTAAAAAATATTCGACTTTTTGTTCCTCCGATACAAAACGCCAATTTCATATGTAAGGACCTAATATATACTTATTTACAAAGTTTTGGGGAACCGGACTATAGTAATAAAAAGTCAGTCATCAGTTAGTCAGTCACCAAATAAATAGACCTCTTTTTAATCTAATAAAATTTCCAGTTCCAACTGTGAAAAACCAAACGTAATCTACAATACATAAAAAAAATCTTCGAAGGTTCTCCACGGATTGCATTGAAATTTTAACATTGATTAAATTTATTTTATTTAATCTATATTATAAATAAAATACTTCTAAAGAACTTCACCAAATTGGATAATTATTTTTGTATTCGTTATTGTCAGGACAAGGTTCGTATGAAAAGTTGTATGAAAGAATATTTTTGGGAAACCAGAGAAAAGAAAAAAAGAGAAAAAAAAAGAAAAAGAAAATTCGGATTAAATTTCACCCGTGTGCAGCCAGTGCGAGTAGCTAGTAAATAAGAACTAGATAATAAAATAAGAACACACAGGCCGAGCTTTGGCAACGTATGGCCGGGGACAGCCAGTTAGATAGTTAAGCTGCGTTTTCCTCCTATCGATTAGAATCATAAAATCAACTATACATTCGAATAACATTAAACCATAATCAATTCAGCAGCTGTGATCAAAAACCTTGAATTAGGTATTCACCGATATATGTTGTAAACTAAAAGAGGTCACTGCAGGTAACACAACGCATATATTAGATCGAGTCCAATTTGCCTTTGAATGACAAAATTCTGCGATTAAATGCACTTATTTATTGTTGGCCTTACAAAAAGGAATCCATGGGCTCGTTTCTGTACCTATATATGACTGTCAGTAACAAATATATAGTTACATTTGTTATCGGCCCGAAATTTAGAACAATGTAGCTTTATCACATCCATCACATGTATATCGAAGTATTATAAAAAAAACACTTCGTAGTATTTACACTACTAGCGCCTAAACTGAATAAAGAATTTTAATTTTCGTTCAACACCTGTTTCCAATTTTCAATTCAATTGTGTGATTGTCAATTTCGCAACTACCAACACCCTCTGTCATCAGTATCTTATTATCTAGAACCTTTTACTTCTTAATCCAATTGGATCTCGTGTCACCAAGCTTTGGTTATGTAGACATTGCCAACCTATAATAATTGCCACCGCGCTACACAGAACTGCATTCCGTTGCATTAAAAAACTTTTGCACACCAATTAAGATCTCTATCTCATTGAAATTTAATATGGCAACTATCCTAGATTCATAATTCCTTCGTGTGATTGCCCGCCTCACAAATTACAATTTACGCATTACAAATCCCTTGAAGACACGATGCGTTTATTTCTTAATAATTACGCTTGAAACAATTTACGAGAGCGAATATAATATAACTCATTCAAGACCGGTTCTTCGATCGCCAATTTTAAATTCATTTTTAAATACGAAGCTATCTACAGACATATTTCCCCATGTAGTAAATATTTCATTAATAAATAAACGTTTTTATTATTTGTAACTTCGCTAAGAATTTATCTTAGCAGACAAATTGTACGTTGTTATGCATCATGATCGTTTACTGCAGAAGGATTTCTTCACCATACATCATTATCACCTTCTTGTCCTATATTACTAGATATACTATATTGACACTGGTTTGTCTGACTATCCATTACACTTTATCAACAGTAACTATTTCCTCTGGAAATGTCATCTTCCACACAATCAATCCAAATCAATGTAATACAAAATTTTATTAGGGAAATGTTGATTATTATATTAGCGTAGACTTGTTGAGATTTGAAAACCCAAAATGCTGATGTTCTAAAAAACGTCCATAATAATAAAGGTAATAAAACGAAACGGAAATCTTAAACGCCAAAGCGATTCATCACAGGCTTTATTTCTAGAATCACCAAACAACAAGTCATACAGACAGTAACGGTGGGATGGTAATAATCGATCACAATGTTTAATTTATAAACTTGAGAATTTTGAGCGACAGAGCAGTTTTATTGATGCCGTACGTATTTGTGATTCAAGAAACCGCAGGACGCAGGTAACGTATGCTATTCCATATTTATTATTGACATCCAAGAGATGAGGCAATCGTGGAAAGTTACCGGAAGATTACATTATTGTTGCAATAAATACTTGGGTCTCCGTCGCGACAACTTTCTTTTTGCCAAACACCCTGATGCCAACGACAAATTACGTGCATAATAATTTTGGCAAGCGTCTTGTGAATGTTAACTCGAAGCAAACAGCCCAGCGGTTAAACATTTTAAAACTCGGGCAAATCTAAATGTAAGCTTGTGCCATTAAAGTCAATATATTAATTATTCTCACTAAATACAAGAGGCATGGAAAATGCCATTAAAATCAATCAATTAATTATTCTCAAAAGGCATGGAAAAGAGATGTATGGAAAGGTTTAGGAGAGACCTACGCCCCAGAGGCGACTACTAACATGCATTAATATATTAGTTTATTTATACATAAAAATACATATACATAATAAGTATATTATATACATAACACAATTCTAATGCAGGTTAAGGTCTCATGTAGGTAGACCTAAGAAAAGATGGATGGACTGTGTGAAAGATGACATGGCCAGAAAGGAAGTGAATACAGAGATGACGGCTGATAGAGAAGTATGGAAGAGAAATACATATTGCGCCGACCCCAAATAATATGGGATAAGGGCAGGAGAATGGTGTTAAGGTCTCATGTAAAGTTTAATTGTTGTAGAAAATAAAGGCATTTTTTATTTATATTCGTTATGTATAATATTTCATTTTGCAGTGGAAACATTCCGTGTAAAAAATATTCTAATTGCACATCCCTGCCGTTAGAACAATTAGAACGTGCAATTACATCTGTAACTAATGGGAAAATAATATATACCTACGTTCTATGATAAAGTAAATAGTAACCGCGTCAAATTACATACGGCCGTATAGTTTCTAAGACGGTTACAGCAAAAGTTAGGTAACACACAGATCCTCGATCTACTACACTTAATCTGTGCCGGTAGCAGAAACATTGTCGACAACGTTTTCGTATCCCCTTCGACTATTTTTGTATTGAAAAATGAACAGCGGTGCGGCGGTGAAAAGTGGAACTAAAAATTAGTATGTCAATTTTGACATTTCGCGAGTTACGATTTCGAATACGAACGCTCAATACCGGTCATAAAATTTTACACCATACAGATAATCTCCAACACTTGCTCTTAGTTCTACCAACGCGAAATTGGCAAAATTGTGGCAACCACGCAGAAGCCATTAATAAAAAAGTTGAAGTTGTCGACAATGCTCCTGCTACCGGCACTGAAGTCATATCCTTCGAAGCTGTACGTAATGTAGGTCTAGCGAAGGAAACGCTAATCACTATGCTGATCAAACGCTTTCTACGTACGTTTCTGCACGGTAAAGAAACATTTGTAGACTCAATTTAGATTTAAATGGCGCTACTTGTTCGAATTCTTCAGCAACATTGAGGAGATACGGATACAGTCCAGACTATAAGTATAGATTGACCTTTTCGAAGATTTGATGCTTGTGCTAATTAAAAAAGTGCGAAAATGTAGGTCGATATATTTTTTTCACATAGATTTCAGAACGATTCTCTTAGACATCTGCCATCGAAACCTATAGAAGCAAGTTCTAGAAGATATTGTATAAAATTAAAATACCAATTGAAGAAACACGTTACGAATATAAACCCGGTGCTTGGGCTAATGTTTGCTTTCCTCAAAGCGCTGCCAAATAATAACATCTATCAATATTAATCAGAGGTTCAATCATAGAGCACCATTCAATTCTCCACTAGATATATCCAGAACTCTACATCCTAGGTACAGTCAGTACAACTACAACTATTGATCGGCTTAAAATATAAGAAGGATCAAAAATTACATTCTTAATCAATATTACAAATCCTCTTTCATGGTTATGCGAGTTATACGTAAGAATGAAAAAAATACTACGTATAAAGTCAATTTATGTTAAATAAAGCGACATATCACGACTGTACTAAACTTGAAGACATCACTTTTTGTCACACAACGCATTTCGACAAATTACCTTTTGCCTTATATTTGGATTTTAATTAGACGACAGAAGTCAGTTCTTTTTAGGAACACAGTTCTTTAACGCAGCTTGCGGCAGGAGTCGACTGATAGAAATCGTCACGAAAGAAAAAAGTGTTATGACCCTCCATGCGAATTTCTGGCTCATGTCCTACCAGTTGCTCCATCATAGATTGTCCATTTTGTTTTTATTGTACGATTGGTTTTTGTTTTAGTTTTTAATGACAATGTCAATAAATTGGGAAAAGATGTAGGCTCTCAAAGGGCGTTTTATTTCTTTTAATTAATATTATCTCTTTCTACTTTTAATACGAATGTGTGTGCGTGTGAATATCAAGATTGGACAAGACTTCGTTCCTGACGGGGGTTCCGCCGACCGTACTATTTTTTTAATACACGAAGTTGGCAAGTATGCGTACATACAAGTAAATTATTGAATTAATTCATTCTAATCCATTCAAACCAATCTTGAAAGATAGTCTAAGCAAATACTACGGGTTCTCCGACACCCAAAAAATCGGATCCACATGTTCGCATGTCAATTTACTAACATCATAAACTAAACACAAACGGTGTGATTGAAACAGATTGACATTATACAAATTGTAAATGACGAATTGATCATCCTGTCCTTTACTAAAAGTGTCTTTGAATATATTCAATGGGGACTATTGGTACTGATTGGTTGAAGTGGCGATTTTTTATGTTCGATAATTTGAGAGTCCAGCCGCTTTAGAAGTTTTGAAATAGGTTTGTGATGGATAATTTTCAAAGCTACGGTTACAGGTTTAGATATATTAAGAGATTTCTGAAGTGATACCCCTGGCGTATATAGGCTACGGTAACCGCGTACAATCAGGCGGGCCGTATGCTTGTTAGCCACCTTAGTGGTATAAATTTACATCGATACCTACCTATAACAATCCATAAATACAACTCTCTAATGGTCATCTTCAAAATTTCTTATTGGGACCACAGAAACGGCTAATTAATTACCAAAACAACGGTTCATAATTTCTAATAAAACTACTTTGGAGCACATAATCTATCACTAATCCAAAATTAATATCCAAACTTGTATGGTAATTTCAACTGGACTATTCTAGAACGTGACACGTATAGCTAGATGCCACACTTTGACTAATTCTTATGAAAATGTGTTAATAGCCAAAACGTATTGCGTGCGAATTTGGTAAAAATAATTTGAAATATTATTCTCCAGGGAATTGTATTTCAATATAATAAACGATTATATGGGCAAAATAAGCACTTACTATCAGTAGCTAGGCCATAGCATAAAATTGTATCCCTAACTTAAGACGCCATTCGAAATTTGTAAATCTCTGAATCCCTATTTCCCTTGGTCACGGCATCACGCGTGAACGGCTGGACCGATTTCGCTAATATTTTTCTATTTGTGTTTGTTATTGTCAGGAGAAGGTTCTTATGAAAAGAAAAGTTTGAAAACAAAACCGGAACCTTTTTAATATCGCTATAATCTATAGGTCTTTTTTGCTATGGTGTATTTGAATTAATAGCAGAAAGATTCTTTTTATCTCCCGAAATAGTCAATAGGAAATTGCACCCGTGCGAGGCCGGGGCGGGTCACTAGTTGGATAAAAAATAATGTCTTATCTGGAGGCGGTACATGGATCAGAGTAGAGTTATCGCTCACGCGCTGTCTAATGTACAAAAAACAACCTTTGTTTGCGTGACGCATTTATATCGGTTTGCGAGGATTTCGTAGCACGATGAATGTTAGAAGGTCCATTTCTGCTGAGCTCATAATACGGTTACCGATCCTGTTTTTCGGTTTGTTAATGACGTTTAGAATTGGGATGAGTAACTTAAATCATTTTGTCACTATGGCCTATGACTTGTATGAGATGCGATGCGACTTAACTAACACCCATCATCGTGATCCTAAGAATTTTATAAAGCGTTTTTGTGGGGCTTGCCATTGCAACACAATCCACGAGGCACGAACCATCAATTAATTGTACATAACTTAAATTTCTTGAGAATGGGCTAAAATATTTAAAAACTTGAAATGGGTTCTTTTTTGTTGGTTCAAAACGAAAGGAATAAAAATGTCGCTGAGCTATTCTTGACAAATGTGACAATTCACTCTGCAACTTTCATTTAAAACAAACTACCTAAAATCCAACCGTACCGCCCTAAAATTCATTCAGTTTATTTCTTAAACATAGCTCCATAGACTTGTCACCTATAAAACTGCATTAAAATAAAATAAGCACTACACTTCACGCTTTCTTTGCGCTGAAGGAAAGTGAAAAAGCGGGCGCGGTGAATGAGGTAACACTGCCGATAAACTAGCTGCTCACCTGGTCGCGCTCACTTTCGATACAACCAGTCTCGATAGTCGATACCCTACTATGCAGCTTCTACTCTATTCACGTATTTCGAACTATAATTTTAAAACGAGTCTCTGTATGTATTATTTATTTAAGTAAATTACTTAGAACAAGCTGTTCCCGCGAAAAAACAAAAGTAGCCTATATCCTTCCCCAGAATATAGTATATCTACTTGTCAAATTTTATTACGATCCGAACGAAAAAGATAGCAAACTTTTGCATTTATAAAATTAGTATGTACGCGTTAGATTGAAGTCCTATTAAGCACTATTGACTATATCATGTACCACAAGTATTTGTTCGAAGCACAGACTCAATCATGTCCCCCAAGTAGGTCATTGCCAACAGTGTGTGTGATGTGAGGCAGGATAGGGCCCAGATTGCGAATATTGCAATAACTTAATTAGGCGTCATGTTTGAAACAATACTGAACATGTGTAGTAGGTATTCCAGATATTTTTAAATCTGATGTGATGAAATGGGTGCCCCCATTTGTTGATGACTTATGGCTAAAATCCCTAGATTTGTAATTATCTTAGAACATTTCATATCTATTAAAATTCTTATTTTACTAGACTTACAAATAAATACATTCAAAAAGTCAGAATCTACAACTGGATTGGGAAGGTAGTTTTTGCTGAGAAGAATCTGGCAAGAAATTCAGTGACACACATAATGCAGTGCATGATATCAAAAATATAAAGACCTCAGATTATACAGATAAATAAATGGATACTTATAAACACAAGAAGAACCCCCACATAAGTATATACATTTTTTTGTTAAAAACTACTTGATATAGGCTGAAATAATATTCTATAAAAAAAAGTCAACTGTTTAAAACTCAATTCAATAATCTTATCAGGACAGATATTCATCAGAGATGATTTTAATACATACATTTTTTTGATAAGATATTTAACATATCTGAAAGCACCACTTGAATGACATTGTTATTTTTAGTGGCCTACATATTACTCTGAGAATATTTTGCAAGTAGCTGTTGCAAGACTTGTAAGGTTTTCTGTTAATTAAACAGTATAACATTTTCAAATGGCAGAACATTCAGGCAATCAATAATATTCTATCAGTTTGGAAACCAGCATCGACAATAGCCAACATTTAAATTTATTGTTAAGAACAAAATGTAAAATAGGTCAAAGGAATTAAATAGTTACTTTATTTTTCCTTCCCTCTTATTATTTTTTATAATATTAATATTATGATATTGGTGACAGTCAAGAATTGATAATGCCACATGGTAATAGAATAATGATAAGAGAATGGATCATATCAAATATTTATAACAAGAAGAATAGGGGGACTTGTCTTAATTCAGTAAACTAATTTTTAGTTTTATATTTCATAAGTAGGTTAGTTGAAGTTATTGTACTGGCCTTGTAGCCTGAAATAAACTATTATTATTATCAATTACATTCATTTCTATATCCCATGGCCACTGTTACCAAGTTGAAATGTTTACTAGACATTGACTATAGAAGAAATACAGTACTGTGATATTAAAAACTTCAACAAAAAGACTGCGAGGAAAATCTGAGATTACTCAGGTTCCAATATCTGAAATAATTCCATAGCAACTGACATCCCAAGCATTTGCAACCATCCACAGTTAGAACTGCATTACATGAGCTACACCATATGATCTGCACTGTAAAACATGGCACTACATATTTAGCAACTGTCTTTCACACATCAGGCAGAACATTTCATTTTGTAAATGTTAATAGTAGAGTAACTTATGCTTTAATAAAATTATTAAAATAAATATGTATTGAAAGGGAAGGTCCAAACTGGAAAACTAAAAAGCTTTATCAAAAAAGTTTGCAGTTGTCATTCTAATACAAATGATGTATGACATACAACATACACTATTCATATTCACTATAGGTGAACATACAAAATGTGTTTGCTATTAGCACATTTAGAATTACAATTTGAATGTTAGAATGGTCAAATTTTGTGTATAACAATGCACAGTAACATGTATTTGTTTCAAATCTGCTGCTTCCAGTGATGCAGTAAAGAATATCTTGATAAATTCAAGGCTTATTACGATCGTACTAAAATGGAATGAAGTATAACTAATACATACCTTTTTACACTAAGGAGTTAGCAGTACGGCGCACAAATTACTTTTACTTTCGATTAAACTAGGTGTTTTTGTCAGCGCGCCGCTAACGAGAACTTGACACCGAGTCTACCGGTTCTCACGACCAATACAACGCCGATTATAACAAGAGCACCAAGGATGAACCAAGAATTGTATTCAGTATTGATTAAATAAATTATTCGCTCTAAATTGCTAGTCACTACTTCGCTTATTGCCGAATTAAAAATTAATTCGTTACTACAACAAGAACTCATCACAAAAATGTTTTCATTGACTTATTATATAATTTATGAATAAAAGTTTATTTATTACAATATTAGGGTTCATAATACGATTTCTATTTAAAAATTGACCTAAATTTAATATTTATCGGCTTGTAATTGATGTAAACTGTACTATTGTAAGCACCTGACAATCCTGACATTATTTTGACAATGACATATAAATTTGACACTTCATCTTCGTATCTATGGCAATCAATCCTCATCAAGGTCTATTTCTCCCAGTGTCGAAATTTAGAAAACTACTTAAGTTTTCAGTTTTGTTGCATTATAATGCCTAGTTTCATTCTTTCTAATGCTTATTGAAGTTTCTGAAGTGCAATCCACGGCAATATCAGATCATAACATGCCTTTCGTTTACCTAAGGATTAGATCGCGCGTTACACGGCACTATTGGCATGGTTTGGGCACGTAATGTGAAGAGAGGAGGAACATATCACCAAGAAAATGTTAAGCCTCAGGGTAGACGGATACAGGGGTAGCAAAAGGCCCAAGAAGAGGTGGATGGACAGTGTAAGGAAGGATATGGAGAAGTGACAGCCCAGATGATGGCTAGGGGCTGTTAAGGCGTCAAAAGACATTTCGAGCCGACCTCAAATCATTGAGACAAAGGCCAGAGAGATGATGATGATTCCAAGTAGAAATCTCTCTTAGTAAGACCTTTCTAGCCTATTATCGGTACACCTCATCTAGGAGCTCCCCAAACCTCATGTTTGCCAATGCAATGTACTTAATTAGCAAATTTTGGTATTTCCGTTAGACTGAGTAGTAACTAATAAGTGAAGGTACCGCATGCCCTAGAAAGTGATGGAAATAGTTATCAATGTGTGCGTCCGCGTACAGTGCTTGTACAAAAGTATTTTACGATACATGAAAAAACCCTGCACGCGGTAGCGGACACAAAATAGTATAGGTGTGTCCTTATCTTGTACATTAGTAACATATATAGCCTTCTCTGTGTGTGAGGAGAGCAATGTTATTGCCTCTATTAGTTACTTCCTCTACGGTACTTCCCCTACAGTTCGATTATCAGAAAATAACGCATTATTCAATCCTGGATATGGATATGTTGTAATACTCAGAACAATAACTATAGCGTTCGCGAGCTTTAGTTAGTTACTACGAGTTATTATTACCTGTAATGATTTCATGATTCGTTTGAGACCTCCGATTCAGACGGAGAAGACATTATTGTGAAACAATTTGCTGTATTCTTATTGTATGAGAAAAAAAAAAGTAAAAATGCAATCTAACCATCATTTTATTTTGTAGGAAAGAATCATACAATCATCGCAAAATGAATATAAAAATAAGTGAAATTATGAAACTGTCAACAGATGAAGATAATATTTTATCATAAATTAAAGTATTAATACAATATACATATTTTGTTATTTTAATTACAAATAACCTATGGAACAATATTACATAAAATTAGATGTAGAGCAACATTAATTGATAGAGCACATTTGTTCCAGCATCAAATGCATTGGTACAAATATTTTAATAGTAGTTTATTGTAAATAAGTTTGCACACATTGCTAGTTTCCCTTGATCTCAGACACACAGTAAGCGGAGGAATCACTACATAGTATAAAACAAAGTCACTTCCCGCTGTTTGTCTGTCCCTATCAATGCTTAGATCTTTAAAACTACGCAACGGATTTTGATAGATAGAGTAATTCAAGAAGAAGGTTTTCATGTGTAATTCATTTGTTTTGTAGGTATTGAACTTATATGGCTAAAGCTGGCCGTGCGAAGCCGGGGCGGTTGGCTAGTAAATATAATACAATTGTCGAAAATCGAATTAAGTTAAGTTAGAAAGTTACACCTGGTTTTATTTGTACCAGATTATACTATGTAAAAATAAACACTATTATCTATTAGTAACTTCCGAATAAGTATTCAATTGAATTGTTAGTGTGTATTACTCAACTTCTAATTATCATCATATCTTTACGCCAAGTCACGGGGTGTGCACTAGGCAGTGTATAGAGTTTCATTTCACTCTTGACTTACACACTGAATTATCTGGTCAATATGATATATGTAAAAATATATAATATTTTCATACATATTATATTAGTCAAAACTTAACACAAATCTGCTCACCTGCAATTAACTATACATAATACAATTATGATGTCTTATGTTAGTCTAGTAATTCGGAAAATATTTGTATGTAGCAAACTAGTGTTAGCTCCTAGTTTCATCAATCATATTGTTAGGGACCTTGTCGTCAACTACGTATATAAAAATAATATGTTCTTCATATTTGTATAGTCAACGCTCTAGCAATTTTTTTTTTACAAAACATCGTATAATTATGTAGTCTTTTAGGTGTCTGTGATGAATGAAGATTCTAACATTATCCATAGTTAAATAGATATGGTTTAACATACAGTTGTTCAGCCACAGGTTACTATTGTATGTAATATACTCATTTTAAAAGTTGACTTGGATTGGAATGAACACATAATACCTTTGAAACATGATCACCAGTCTATCTGCCTTAATGTCGGCACAATATGGGGCCACATCTTTCAATTATCCTCCATTTCTACAGAAAATTGCAACGACAATATCAATTAATTAGCAATTATATATAAATACTTATTACATTCCGAGATTTAATATACATTTCACTGGGATGAAAATATTAGTGGAGATACTTAATTACACATATGTATGTTTACTATGTTAAAAACAATTTCCAGCAGTCTACACTCTAGGTCATACCTGTTAAACTACACAAAAATATTTTAGAGGTGCAATAAATATATCATTTTGTACATTATAATAAAAATTATGTACATTAGATTAGATTAGAAAGTTAAGTTAAATTAATTTAAAATGAACCTTTATGCCTACTTCCTGGGATATTAGCACAGGCTCACAATAATTGAATTGTTTATAGTAACTTAAATTATAAACCTAATAGATAATTGAAATGTTTGTGATCTCTGTACTTTAACCACTTAAAACTCTAGCAAAATATATTATGTTACATCGCGCATCAAACACAGATGATTTATAATCATCTTCACGGCTGATATTTGTAGTAACATGCGAAATTAAAGCATTTTATTTATACTAACAATACTATTTACAGTCTTAGCTGCGGAACTAGCTTAATAGGTGTAGTAGAGATTGGTTTCTTTGGACTCAGTTTGTTAGGGGAATTGATCACTATATCAACTGCCTTCTTTAGTATTTGACGTTCACTCTTCTTGTATTCCTCAGTAATTTGGGAGAGATCCAGATCTGCGTCTAATACTAGTACCTGGAAATATAAAAATGAGGTTTATAATTTACAATTCCACATTAACATTGGCTGTATCATGGGTGCCAATATATTTCACAAGCATTAAGGGCTCAAAAAAGGCTCTTTTCCCTCATATTAAAGTTGCATTGATGTGACTAGTTGGAGAGCCAAATGGTACCATCAGAATTCGAAGATCCTATTGGACCCACCAATAGAGCCATATTAACTTGTGAATCCTATTGGACCCATCAATGGAACTATATAGTGGAACAAACAGTCCAAAGCTGTTTATTCCAAGTAGTTAAATTATTTGGAAACTCATCTTGAATGTAACTAATAGGTCTTTTTTACCAATTCGTAATATTTTAATACACCAATTTAACTATTTCCTATGAATGAAAAATACATTTTTATCTTGAATGACATACAAATTTTGTTTCATGTGGTTATGTCGAATCACTATACCAATGGATCGGCGAAATAATTTGGTCTTGGCAGCTTTTTTAAAATAACTACACAAGGCCAATTATATTATATGTGTTACAAAGAGTGGAGCAATGAGGATCAGTACAGTTATAGAAAACTCTTTTCACAGAGGCATACCATTTTTACGTAGTTTTGGGTCTTTCGGCACGTAAATAACAGTTTTTACAAACACAAGAAAAAAAATTTGTACACTGTATGTTAAGGATTACTTAGTTTGATAAATCTGCATTCTCAACTAAAAACGTTACGGATCCTCATTAAAGCTCCGCTTGTAACATTGTTACCATTATTAAGATGGAGCAAAAAGACCCAACAAATACACGTTTCTAGTAGGGGAGCCCCCTTTAACCTGTTTAGTTATAATGTCATTGCACAAGGCAATTTATTTTCAATAGTGTACAAGTACATACATTATTTCATGTATTTCATGATTCATGCTTACTGTTAACAAAAGATTGTTTCATCCAATATAAACATTCAACAGAAACATAGCAGTATCAACAGTTAAACTGTTTAGGAAAGCCAAATTGTACTTTGAGTGACTTGATTCATTGCAAACATACACTAAATTATTCAGTGAATTTTATCAGTTACAATAAGCCTTGTGTTTTATGGCCCTGGAAAGGATACTTTGTAATACATTCCTTTTATACAATAGAGTTTAATAATGTTTCCAATCATACATTGTATCCTCTTGGTGTGCAACAAAGTATATGGCATTCCAAAATAATTTAAAAAAGTTGAAAGCTCATGAAATCATGTTGATTAGAATATATACTCACTGGTGCAGGACATTCAGCATGCACTCTCTTCACAAGCCAGTCCTCATGGAGTGCGTGTAGCTCTTCTATGTAGGACAGCGGGACACACTGCTCCTCAGATCTAGCTCGCTTCTTTATCCTCTCAAACACAACGGATGGTGTAGTCTTCAGATATACTATAAAATAGTGAAGGTTTGTGTTATTGCTTACATTTTAACCAAGCCAAACCATACTAAAATTATTAATGCAAAAGTTAACTCTCTTTGTCTCCTTAAGGTACATACATAAATATCACCATGCCAAGTCCCTCAAAGCGTAGGCAGAGTAAAGGGCACCATTTCACTCTTGACCTACACCTCTTTTACTTTTTTACATTCATCAATCTCTTTTTTTATGTACCAAAATATTATAGGCAGGTCCAGAAGGCGATGCAATGACCTGGATGTCTTCTGTCTCTGGAATCTGCCATGTCCCCCTACACACTGGTCTCAGTTGAAGGACTACTATATTACAGGGTATAAGGGTACATGGAGAGAATTAGTGCGGGTTTTTTCCAGCTTTGGGACAGTACAGACTAGACAGACAAATCTTACCAATGAGATCAGCCTCAATAGGAATGTTATGGTGGATAAACTGGAACCACTGGTCTAGGACTGCAAACTGTGCTGGATGCAACATTCCTTTCCTCATCATGTGCTCCACGAAGCAGTACCGAGCGCTATATATAGACCGCTCCATCAGCTTCACTGGCGTCGGAATAGGTCTCTGGTGCATGTCCATCATCGTTAGTGCCACATAGGATTGGAATGTCATTGCCCATTTCTCTGGATCTTTGTACATTAAATCCTGAAAGTAGTTATTTCTAAGAACCAACACTAGACAAAAGAGAGTGGATGACTTTCAAGGCAACATAGAAGAATAATAACAATAGCTTACCAACAAATTCCATCCCTTAAGGTTCCTCCACTGTTCGACAGGTTCCGTGAGTAAAGTGATATCTTCGAATTGACGATAATGTTCTACAAATGTTGTTTTGCCGCTGCCAATGTTGCCTTCGACGAATACCGTGAATGGATTTGTATTTTGAGAAGCCATCGTGCGGTAGATAATATAAACTGGAAGCGTATAACAGCAAGCAACTGGCTTGTATTTTGGTGAATGAGACGCCAACCAAACGCTAATGCGTTTTGCCGCGATTTCCCGCCTAAACTGACCCAAAATTATCAAACAACGCGCGAACATAACCTGTCAGAAATAAATATGACTAAAAAATGCCGAACAAATAACCACAGTAGTACAAACATTTATCTTTTTGTTCTAAGGTATTTTGCATGCGTATTTTGTTTATTCTTTTCACAAAAGTCACATTCAATATAAATATCGCTACTTACAGAAACAAATAAGTAAATTCAAATAATTAGAAACAGTAAACCTCAGAATAATATCCAAAGTTTGCAAATGAAAGGATAAGCAAATTACATTACGTACCATCCATAGATTTATAGCAGCGGTTGTATTCTCTTGGGATTAATAATTACTACCGACCACAGACCATAATTAGGTCCAAGCGTGAAAGCAAAGATTGGTACAAGTCTCTGGTATATGTAGTTCAAATCACATATGCAACCTCAGAAAAAAAGCTAAAATCCAATTTGAGAGTAGATAGATATAGATTTATTTAATGGCAACACAAAAAAGTACATTTCGTATTTTGCCAATGTCATGTAGTTAATAGAGAGGATCCTCTTGGCAACGTCGTCAACAACAACTTTATTGACAGAGTACCACAGAGTACATAATTAATATACAATATAGCCTGCATAGTTCCAGATCTTCTTCTTGGCTATGGCAATCAATCATCTTCAAGGACTATTTTATTTTTGCTCTGCCAGTGTCGAGTTCATGATCATTATTATCAAGTTATTACTGTTCCTAATAATATAAGGTAAATCCTCCCTCTTCGCATCGGTGTCCTCAATGCTGAGGGTCGGGTCGTGACCACCACGTGGTATAGTCAGTCTTATGCGGACAAATCTTCCAACTCTATCAAATGCCGCCAAAATAGTTGATTCAAAATATTATGTTCATAATTCATGGAATTGATCACCTTTCTACACATTTAATATCATTGGCATTGATTGATATGCCTGGCTCTTGCTCAGTAGTTCAGTTCACGAAGCTAGCTAAGAAAATTCACCAAAACATTCGTGTGCAATCGTATTGACGCTACAAGAAAATTAATGTCGCTTATGATAACAAAATTACGTGATTTTCGATGAAGTCACTAAATTTGCGATGTTGGACGGCAACTTTAAGTTGTATTGTAGTCTTTGGACGGCAGGAAGCAATAATCCATGGATATATATATGATCTTCTCCATGGATAGAAATTCGGAGGTCGTAACTCGTAGGCGGAGGTGGATGCGAGCGAAAATTTAAATTAACCAATGAGACAAACCCACGAAATCCATTGACAATATTCCGTATCATTCTATTCTTCAATGCCAATGTACCCAAAAGGATTTGACGTGTTGTTTAATTTGTTCGCAGTTTCGGTGTGTTTTTTCGATATCTTTGTACGATAAAGAACATATTTATATTTTCTAGGTTAAATAGCGAATAATAGTTCAATATGCTACACACACATTACTTGGGTATGTTTTGAAAACATTTTGATTCAGCGTGAAGCAGTTATAATTCTGCCGGTAGATTTTTCATGACTGTGTTTTTTTCTAGGGATATTATTGTGTGTGGCCGGGTCTTATGCCCTTTACGACTCGTCTTCGGACGTGGTAGAGCTGACTCCCAGTAATTTCGACCGGCTGGTGACGAGTTCCGAAGACGTGTGGGTGGTAGAGTTCTTCGCGCCGTGGTGTGGGCACTGTAAGAACCTCGTACCCGAGTACAAAAAAGCAGCCAAAGCGCTTAAGGTAACACAATTATTTATATCTACTGTGATTACGTTTTTTAGAAGTGAATAATCATGTGATTTTTAAACTGAAATAGTCAGGTGTATCCACGTCTTTAGCTACGCGCCAAGCTTGTCCGAACTGAGTAGGCTGCCAATAATGCAGGATGATGGTAGGCTAGGCTAGTATCTTCTTGATTGAGGTACCAGAACACACTACTCTACTGGAGCCTAATTTCAGATTGGACTTAGAACTTGGTGTCACTACAAGCTTCAGTTATATACAAAAATGTAATGGGATTTCCATTAGGTCTTCCACATAGATAAATAATAATTGTGCCGTCATTGTCTACCTATATGTATTGATTTCCATCTTGCAATGCTAGGTGAAATGTTTTTATTATGAAATGCAACATCAACTAGTATATCCAATTCCATTGGTAACTAAATTACATGCATGATTTTGATTTTATGCAATGGGTTTTATATAATAATAATGCTTGGACATTATCACACAGCGCCATCTGGCCCCAAACTAAGCAAAGCTTGTACTATGGGAACCAGCTGTTATAGCTGATATAATACTTATATACATATTTTTTTTGTAAATACCTACTTATAATACATACCAAACACCCAGACGCAAGGCAAACAGATTTGTCAGATAAATGTTTTCCCCAGCGGGAATCGAACCCGCGACCTCTAGCCTAGCCGTCAGGTGTACTAACCACTAGACCAGCAGTCTCGTCAAATTTTTATGGCTAGTAAATATAACAGATTGGTTCCATAAAGAAAGGCATCAGTCCCCTTATGAAATAATAATAAGGAAATGTAAAAAAGGCCTCAGGTGAAATAACTGTCTTCAAGAACAGTTTCAAATTAAACTCACTCCTAACTACTTAGCCCTGAACTAGGGATGTATAGAGTACAAAGGATATGACACATACAATCTATAGTTATGTATCAGACACTAATCATGAACAACATTTCAGGGCATTATCAAAGTGGGTTCAGTAGATGCAGACCAGCACAAGGCTCTCGGGCAAAAATATGGAGTTACAGGCTTCCCCACAATCAAGATCTTCACTGGCAGCAAACATAGTCCTTTCAGTGGGCAAAGGAACGCCGAGGGTATTGTGGATGCTGCCCTAAAGGCTGCTAAGGATAAAGCATACAACAACCTCGGCAAGAAGGCCAGCTCCTCAGATAAGGTAAAACTCTTACGCCATGTTGGTGGACTATTGAGACATTTTAAGCCTTACAAAGATATGATTATGAAAAAGCTGAAAGATTTCCAAGGCCATCAAGGTTGAACATTTAGGTAAGTTTTAAAATGCTGTTTCAAAGTACAAAAATATTAAATTATTTTTATTTCGTATCATGTTTATTATGTATGACCTGGGATTTCTTGAAATTGTATTTAGGGGATGGTTATAGGTGAAAAAAATACCATAAAATCTAGGATGGTTCTTGTCTTCTAATGGTAATATGGACATAATACATAAGTAAAATATTTCTATTTTATTAGTTGAAGTTTAAATATTATGGACACAATATCCCTTGGAAAACTGTGGTGAGAACAACAAAGCTGAAGCATAAAGGACCAAAGATAGTACACTTAACTACAGTTCCGTTCAAGAATAATAAATTGATGCTGCTACAGGCGCATTTGTTCAGAAGGTCGTTTGACATAGTCACACCTAAAATCATTAAAACATACCCCATGGATAGATTTTTGAGGAATAAAATTTACTGAATATTTCTATTATAAATCATGTTTTAATGGTCCAATTAATTACAGATAAAGTCCCATGACTTGAGTACAACTTGATACATATATAAAATTCCAATTAGCTTGTGTTCGTAAGTCTTCTCCTAAATTGTTTGACCAATATTGTATTTTTTTTTCCTTATCGATGGTTTTAGATGTACATATATAATTGGAGGGAAGGTGGCCCTGTTGTTTAAATCCAGAATATTTATCTTACGCGTGCAAAGTCGCAGGCAAAGCTAGTATAAATATTATATTTTGATATAAGTTTACTATGATATGCACTTTCAAGTGGTGAATTATTCCTAGTAGAATCATTCATCATCGTTCATGAGGTATAAGCTGCTGTTCCTAGTCGATGTTACCTCACTCACAATCACAATGTAGGTAGGTATTAGATAAAGAAATGTTCAAATTATTTTCTGCTTTTATACTTTTTACCATGATATTATTGTTAGGAATGTTGTTATGAAACATAGTAACGTAAAATCTCTTTTATTAGGTGGCTAAGATACTGCTGATTAATGAAGAGTGATCATGTTCAAATGTTTCACATTGGGGGACGTTGACTCATTATCTTATCTTATGTACAGTTTGATACTTACAGTACAGGAGCTCAGAGTTCACAGACTTTTTTTTTCGTTGATACAGAAAGCTGGTTTTTAACCTGATTACCAGCCTTTTAATGATAATAATCTGTATTTTGTAATAAAAGATTTTTTATATATATTACACCTATGTGCTATTAAGTAATAAGTACATTTTCAACATATTGCCATAAAGATCCTGTCTCTTAGAAGTCAGACAACAATTATTTTACTGTGTGTGAAACTAGTGAAACTGGTTGCACAGTTTCACTGCAAAATAGAACATGAAGCCCTAAGGATAATGTTTGATTCGTGACTGGTTCAGTAGTTCCAGAGATAACTCATTACAATCAAACATATTTTTTTCGTATAGATTGACGTATAGATTTACACATCTAATACGCTGTTTTATTGTTGTACTAGAACTTTCTACAACACTCATTATGAATATGTTTTTACTGTAGTTTATCGCTCGCCTACGTATCGCCTACGCGACCACTCACCTTTTTGAAACCACCGATGGTATACGGCCACATCATGCTGGCCTATTGACCTCCTTTTTAAGAAAGCCTAAGGCTCCTTTTTTTGAATGATGTTAATGTTATCATATAATTTCTGCCTTTATACCTCTTTTCAAATCCTCCATCTTATCTCAAATTCAGAACATGTCGATCAGCCGTATATTTGACCTGCGAAGACGAACGCGTTTCATTCTCTTATTCCAGCCGAAGAGATTTTAATTGGGTAACAGTGGTAGTCATATATAAAGTAAAAAGTTTCTCCCTAATAACAAATTTCAATGAAAAAAAACATAATAAAGATTTTCTTCCAGGTTCTTCAAAGGTCTGTCTTATTGGAAACCAAATAACAGTTTTCGACTGTAAAATTAAGAATGTGTTCCTGCTATGAATATAAAAGTAACACTAATATTGTTGTGTCGCAGTCGGACGTGGTGACGCTGACGGACAGCAACTTCAAGGAGCTGGTGCTGGACAGCGAGGACCTGTGGCTGGTGGAGTTCTACGCGCCCTGGTGCGGCCACTGCAAGAACCTCGAGCCGCAGTGGGCCAAGGCTGCCTCCGAACTGAAGGGCAAGGTACGTCAGCTGTCAAAATAATACGTCAGCTGTCAAAACAATACGTCAGCTGTCAAAATAATACGTCAGCTGTCAATACATTGCACCAAACGCAGAAATATTGTTTTTATGCAACTACTAAATAAGCACACAAGAAGCGTATGGCCTACCTGATGGTAAGCAGTCACCGTAGCCTATAGCCGCTTGCAATAGCTTCTAGCAACAGGGTTGGCAACGAGTAACACCAACCCTGTTTTTGATGAGGACTCATTGTGCTAGCAGCATTGCTATTAGCGCGTGTAGCAGCGTGTCCTCGTGGAACACTGGCATCCTTACTTAGCAGAAACACAACACTACATCAAAGTAGTGTTATTTGACTGCGGTCTTCTGTAATGTGGAAGTAGCGTTCCCAATCGGGCGGCTCCAGTTTTAATGGGTAAACCCACGGGAGATCCCATTTCGCCCTACCTCTCTTTATCAAAATCTTTTCTAGTACAGATAACAAACGAAACAATTTATCATAGTTCTGGTATAAAACAAAATTTGAGTAATCAGTGCCATACTATGCATAATTCAGAATTAACAGCCTTTTGTGTTATATTTTAATTTGAAAATGATTACCTGGAACGAACGTATTATCTTAATATGCGTAACGAATCGAATGCGCTCATTAAACAGCTCGTAATTAATGACTGCAATCGTAAGCTGTTTGTAGTAGTACTACTTTCGATTGTATTTGATGAGATATTAACAGTGGCATTGTCTACCAGATAATGAAGTCTGTGATTTGTCTTATCACATGACCAACTCGATGAGACAAAGCTCTTTAATTTGTTTTTTTTTTATGTTTATTAACTCGGATCAAATAAAAATGGTAGATGGAACTTTGCCAACCACGAAGTGACGCCGTTTAAAACTACGCCTTGCAGTCGACATATTCACAGTTACACGCACATGTTTAAAACACCGCCGTCACTTAATTGTTCGCAAAACACTACATCAAAGTAGTGTTATTGAATTGCGGTCTTCTGTAAGGTGGTACAGTCCCCAGTCGGACGGCTCGAATCTTAATGGGAAAACCCACGTGAGATCCCATTTCCTCATACCTCTCTTAAAATCCATATCATCACCTGAACATCTTGAGCAGGTTAAACTGGGAGCTTTGGACGCGACCGTCCACCAAGAGATGGCAGCGCGGTACCAAGTACAGGGCTACCCTACCATCAAGATGTTCCCGTCGGGCAAGAAGACCAGCGACTCCGCGGAGGACTACAACGGAGGCCGGACCTCCGGCGACATCGTAACGTTCGCCCTCGAAAAACTGGCTGAGAACGTCGCGCCTCCAGAAATTATACAGGTTAGTTAATAAATAGCCGAATACCGAAACGATTTTCAAACCAGGGCATCGTTACTATTTGAGGAGTCTTAAAAATTACCATGCAATATCGGAGACAACTCTAAATTAATGTGGCATCACATTTCAGAAGATTCAATTACTTACATACATACAGGTGAAGCTAATAAAAGCGTCTTATAAAAAAAAACCGACTAAAGCGGGCTACACACGTTCAGTTTAGAACTGCACAGTTGTCAGTTTTGCCTACACACCTTCAGTTTTAGCTGCACAGTTCGACTGTATAGTTATAATAGTAGGGGAGCCCACGATGCTAAATGGGGATTTACTCGAGCGTCATAGAGACCTATTAGGTTGCAAAGCTTAGATGATAAAAAGAAAAAATATATATATAATATATACCTTTTCATCGGTGGGGGAAGCGGCTATAGATTTTTAAATATGTAAAAAACTGTTGCATGGACATACTCGAGCGCGTCAGATATTGATAGCATCAATGTCCTACGTATTTTTAATGATGTACGTATGTTAATCTGATCATTTGCATGATGCGGGTGGTTGTACGTAAGGGTTAAAAATGAAAAAAAAAAAAATTAATCGAGCTCGTCAGATTTTCTAAGGGGGTGTTAAGTGCACCAAAAAAAAACTCTCATTCAATAATCTGACGATTTCGATTTGACGCAAACTCGCGGCCATTATTATAATGTGCAAAAAAAATTCACCATTTTGAAATACTCAAGCGCGTCAGATTAAGATATATGTTGTTCATCTTATTGTTCTAGACGTGCTGTCTCATAATCTGACGATTATCTAAAGGGATTCGCCTAATCTGATAAAAAAACATATTTTTTTTTTATTTTTTTTTATCATTTAACATAATTAATTGAGATGCTCAAGAAATAGCATGCAAATAAATAAGTATATGTTTTTTGAGTAGAATACTTGTATGTAAAAGAAAATAATTTAAAAAAAAATGCCCACAGGAGTAGAAACGCGGAGAGGGAAATATAGGTATCACCCAGCTGCACGCACTAAACTTTATCGACGATTTTTTATTATTTCGGCTTACGGAAATCGTCAGATTATATATTTTTCGTTATCCTTGAATTATTTCCTAAAAAAATAAAAAAAAATAGGCTACGCTCGAGAATGTCGAGATGACGTTTTTTTATTACAACTTTGCTGCCCTCCCCTTTCTTTACGTCACTCTCAAATTGTCAGATTAGTGGAATATACACTTTTTAGCATGTAATTAACTCACCTTACCTTAATCTGACGCGCTCGAGAATTTATAATGATCAATTTTACAATATATCGATACAAGGTATCGCCCTGTATATTAATCTGACGCGCTTTAGTAAATCCCGAAATCCCCGCTTGGGCTCCCCTACTATAACTGAACGTGGGTAGCACGCTTAAGATAGTCACCTATCATCGGCCAGATTATTGTCTAAGCTTCCATGTTGCTCTCCCACTGCTGGGCAAAGGCTTGTGTCCCATTTGACTCAGTCCATTGCCTCCTTTAGTTAATAGCGTCCAGTTCGTTACACCATCTGCGTTTTGAATGCAATGGCGCCGTCTATGCAAAGTAAAAGTTTTATATATTTTTTATACAGAGCCTGGTAGTGTAAAATACAGGCATCGCCAAGTTTGAATACCAGTTTCCCCACCTTGTATGTACATTTGTCTATAGTTTTGTATTATATACAGACAGCTCTTGTGAAAATGTATATCCCCTGTGAGAAGAAATAAAAAGTTATTATTGTATCTCAAAAATTCACGGAGCCTTATAAGTTCCGGTCCTTTATCTAGGCTTGCGTGGGGATATAAGATACAATCCTACACGTAGAGGCCCGTTCGAGAATTTTGATGTTTGTTAAGGGACACACATGGCAAATATCATCCCCGGAATGCATAGTGATGCACCCGGGGATGATCCTCGACAATTGCAGAGACTATTTCATGGGGATTGAAAACTAAAATTGGGTTAATGGGTGAACGGTTAATGGATTGGGATATCTGGGCTATGGGATTGGAGACTACGGACGTCTGCCATGCAATATGTCTCAATATTGGTTATTATTTGGCAGACAATGACTCGCCACCTTTATTATTATTAAGATAATTATTCTATTACTATTCTTGGCACGCTCCCGCATGATTCCGGTTTGGGTCAGATCTTTTATCTATAAGTAAGTAGGTTAAGATATGTTTTGTAGATAATATAAATAACTCTTTATTGTACACCTATATATAGCTTAAGTAACAACAAAAAAAAACATTAATTTTACAAAGCATATCGGTACAATTTGCGGCCTTATCACAAGATATGATCTCTTCCAGACAATTATTATTATTATTATATTTCATCTAAATCAAGCAGGTAGCAATCCTCTTGATCCAATTGCAAATGAATGTCGATAAAAAAGTGACCTTACCTTTTTAGAGAATTATATTGAACAGTATTCATAACACTAAATAATTTTCGTCCCGCAGTAACGTTATCACAGCGAAATTAAGTGTGAAATCGAAACGGCAGTAGGTACATTGGGCGTGTTTTGCTTTCCTACAATAATATGTAGTTAAAGTTTATAGTGAGTACGTGCACTCACATTGTGTGCCGTAACTGCTGCTTTGTTACACGTTTCAGAACATGTGTAATATATTGTAAGCAGTTTCAGTGCAAGTGATTTTTGACGATTTATTGGTACACTAAAATCAATACTATGATGATACTATAAAGAGAAAAGATTTGTATTTTTGTTTGTAATGGATTAACTCAAAAACTACTGGGCCGATTTGAAATATTCTTTCAATATTCTTTCACCAGTAGGATGCTATATTATCATTGAGCTTATTTATTATACTAGCTGTTCTCCGCGACGTCGTCTGCATTTGTTTAAAGACAAGAGTAGCGTATGTCCTTCCCCAGGATATAATCTATATCCGCGTAAAATTTTATTACGATCCGTTCAGCCGTTTAGTGCTCAAAAGGTAGCAAGCAAACTAATAGAGTTCGCAGTTATAATACTACCTAGCGACCCGCCCCGGCTTCGCACCGCCAGCGTTAGCCATATAAGTTTGATTCCTACAAAACACAAATGAATTATACATAAAATCCTTCCTCTTGAATCACTCTATCTATTTAAAAAAACCATCAAAATCCGTTGCGTAGTTTTAAAGATCTAAGCATACATAGGGACAGACACAGAGCAGGAAACGACTATATAGTGATATGGATTGCTACGTGGGCGCAGTCGCGGGAAAAAAGTATGTTATATTTTAGCATGTGATATTGTGTCAGGTGGTAGACGAGTCGACGCTGCAGGCGTGCGGCGAGAAGCCGTTGTGCGTGGTGTCGGTGTTGCCGCACATCCTCGACTGCGACGCCAAGTGCCGCAACGACTACCTCGCCATCCTGGCGCGCCTCGGAGACAAGTACAAGAACAAGATGTGGGGGTTAGTACACACTCCTTTTAAGGGTTCCGTACCTTAAAAGGCAAAAAGGAACCGTTGTCCGTCTGTCTGTCTGTTTATTACTAAGACTTCGCTGTCCGTCCGCTGACAGACTGACGGACTCTGTCTGTCAGCGGGCTGTATCCCGTGATCCGTAATAGAAAGACAGTTGAAACTTTCACGGAATTTGTATATATGTTGCCGATATTACAACAAATAGTAAAACAGGGTCTTTTAAGGGTCGGCAACGCGCGAGTGATACCCCTGGTGTTGCATGTGTCCATAGGCTGCGGTAACCGCTTACCATCAGGCGGGCCGTAACCTTGCTTGCCACCTTAGTGGAATAAAAAAAACAGAAAATAAATAAAGGGGGCTTCCCTACTACTCCCTAGAAACGTGTTTTTTGGGTTCTTTTGCTCTATCTCAATAATAGTAATAGGTAGACAGTTGAAATTTTCACAGAATGTGTGTTGCTATATTTTCTAAAATAGGAGCGAATTTACCATTACAAACTTATCATGTGTTTGTTATTATTTCACACTTGCAATGTCGTGGGCAATAGCAAACATGTAACTATTCTGTTTTTTTTTTGTGTCATTTTCATATGGATGTGATATTACAGTTGGGTGTGGGCTGAAGCCGGCGCGCAGCCAGCGTTAGAAGAAGCCCTAGAGTTGGGCGGCTTCGGATACCCCGCGATGGCCGTCGTCAACGCCAAGAAACTCAAGTTCTCCACGCTCAGGGGCTCTTTCTCTGAAACCGGCATCAATGAGTTTCTCAGGTCAGTTTTGCAACCAATTTATATCTAATATATAAAATTCTCGTGTCACAGTTTTCGTTGCCATACTCCTCCGAAACGGCTTGACCGATTTTGATGAAATTTTTTGTGCTTATCCGGTATCTATGAGAATCGGCCAACATCTATTTTTCATCCCCATAAATGCACACGAGCGAAGCCGGGGCGGGCAGCTATTATTTAATATAAATGTCTACCCGTGCGAAGCCGGGGCGGGCCGCTAGTATTATATAATATTACTAGCTGTCCCAACATATCTAGCGTAGCGGTTGTATTCTCTTGGGTCTTGTGTTTATTACTGTCAGTAGAAGGTTCTTATGAAAATAAAATTCGAAAAAAGAATCGGTATATTTATAATTTCGCGATGAGATAAAGGTCTTTTTTTCTATGGTTTATTTGTCGTATCAATGCATAGCTAATACAGGACAATGTCTGTCGGGGCAGCTAGTGATTTATAACATCTGACATCTCTACCACCGCGCGCTCATTGGTCCAATCAAATACCGCGCGCTTCCCCGGCTTCGTGTAACACACGTCCGTCGCTTTTCACCAAATCAGTCGCACAAATTGCAGGAAAGTGGGAGAAATGGTGTACATATAAAAAATATCGCAATGTAATAAATTTCCAGGGATCTGTCGTTCGGTCGCGGCCAGACCGCCCCGGTGCGAGGCGCGGAGATGCCCCACGTGACCTCCACCGAGCCCTGGGACGGCAAGGACGGGGAACTGCCCCCGGAAGAGGACATTGACCTCTCAGACGTTGACCTCGAGAAGGACGAGTTATAAGTCACCTCACTAGTACATACTCTATTTATGATGCGTGTCTCTCGGACATAACAATAAATCAAAAGTACGAGCTCCTGTACCTATGGCCACGTTTGCATCTATAATCGTTAACGCTGAAAATTAAAAAAATGTATGGGAATTAAAAAGTTGACCACGTGACATAACGTAAAGGTTTTTAATTCATCCATACATTTCCTTCGTTTTCTATAGAGTTACTGATTAAAGACAGTAAACATGGCTAAGTCTGCAGATATTTGATACAACTTTCTACTAACATTGTCACTTGCATGGTATGTATTTGGATTTTCAATGCTAAGTTAACGACAGTGTTGCAATCATCCAAAAACTACGATAATCATATGCTAGTTAGCCACCCTAAGGTGTAATAAAAGAAGCTCATGCTACTATTTATTGTTATGACTCGGGTTAAAGTAACAGTGATGGTCAAATAATTCATTACCTCCAAGTGTATTCCATATTCATAGCTTCACCACCTAACTTCAAACAGGAAGTTTCTATAAATACGATGATTAAACAGATTTCTCATGCGTTATTAAAGTAAACATGAGTGCTTGTGTCTCATAACTATAATAAATTAAATATTTTCCCGCATAAATAATACATTTAAATTTTTTATAGTCTGTCTAGCGTTGTCGTGTCTCAGGCTGGAATTATGCATGTGCGAACTCATTAGTGGCGCTCGAAGACGCCGAATAGACAATATTTATAATAATATTACTTCAATTACTATTTTAGGTTAGGTTAAATTAACCACCTTGTCGCCACCATTAGCCTGTGTTAATGGTGGCTACAATTTATTTAATATAACATGGTGATTTCTTAATGGCAACAGAACAGAGAAATTCCATCACTACAAGTTTATTATATTTTTATTACTCATGAATTATCACAATACTACTATTTTTAGCGAGTTTTTTTATTGTAAATTTATATGATTTTAGACTGAAAATGCAGCAAAACAAATCTCTACTGTGACTTAAGTTTTAAGATTGTAATCAACCCAGTGTGATGTGTAGCGCGTGGTTGTCACTCTTCCATCGTTTTGTCGCATTTATAGCAGTATGAGTGTATTTGGATACTTTTATTGTAAAATAATTGCTAATAAATTTTTACTTGTCGTGTATTTTTACTTATCTTGTTGTTTGAATCCAATCCTTTGAAAATCTATATATAGCACAATGAATGCACACTGGAGGAAAAAGTGCAACAATGTGGCTACATAATATCGTTATAATTGTGCTATGGAATAGTGATTTGGGAATCCCTGAAATTATATAAAATTTAATAAAATCCAGATTTCATTTTTATCCATTCAGTAGAACCACAACAAAACAGAGGTAAACATATAAATAGTTGTGTTTCAATGATTATTATGTTAATTATGTGAGGCATTTAAATTACAATAATTAGTAGCAGAGGTAAAACAAGATAAACAAAATACTAATGTCAACTCAATAGTTTATTTGAGCATTTTTAGAGAGTAAAGAAACTTAATCTAAACATACAACAAAAGTCGTTTTAAAAACAGTCTTACCTCATAATATACAAATATATAGTAAAAAAAACTTATTTGAGATGGTTATAATACTGAGTGACACCTGTAAATTAGACTAGGTGTTCTTTTAATACTATTGGCTTTTTGCTATTGGTTGATAAACTATAATTTTTATCCAGAAACTTATTTTTAAGATGATAAATTCAGAAATATGAACAGTTTTTTCCCACTCATATTATAGCCTATCATTTATAGGTACAAGCTAATACAAATACATCACATATCAGACTTTGCCTGTTCATTGCGTAATGTATGTATACTATAAATTTATGAAACTTAAATAAACAGTAAAGTTCTGTAAAGTTTCTGATTTGCTTGTTTTGAAAGTTAAAAATAAACATAAGTATGATGGAATTAATCAAAGGGTGTTTTCATATGGCACCTATTTAATCAGGTGTTTAGAATATACATATTCATATGTATTTTTCATATACAAAAGTGACATTGACACTGAATATTTGTGAAAAATATGCCGAATATACAATACTTTACTTTATAACTTAATAAATTGGTCCAAAACAGTCTTATACAATTTATAATCTTAATATTTAAATGGAAGTCCTATAAAAATACATCCTTAAATGACATAATTAGCACCTAAGTCTGCTAATAAAATTATTTCACATACACATTTTAGGTCATTTGGTTGATGCATTAAATGATTTAATATTAGGTATATCCATATAAAAATGGTCACAACCATTAATAAAAATGCAATCTCTTAAATGTATGAACTGGATATGCTTATGATATTCTAGTTTATTAATTCTAAGCCATTGTAGGCAAGCCCATCATGTCATATTTGCTATGTTTTGGGCATATGATTGGGTAGCAGATTGAGAAGTAGTAGAATCCCATTCCAGCAAGAGCAAGTGCCACAACCAGTACTATTATACCCCACGCTGATATTCCCAGGCCTCTCCGTGTCGCATTCTGTGCGGGGAGACCGGGCGATGTGCCAGCAAAGGATTTCGATTTCACGGGATCGTTGTACCCTCTGGCGTATTTGCCAGAACTCCTGCCTCCATAGCTACCAAATCCATTGGCCGGAGCGAGGAACTGATTCAAAACTGAAAAAAAAACACCGCACCTTCATTCACATAATCCGAGAAGCAATAAATTCATTAGCATGTCACTCGTGGTGTTTGTCAATAACACAGGAGTCAGTTGCCAACTTACCGAGCAAGACGAGGCCGATACGAATCAATAGACGCATCATTGTGGATAACTACAACTTCCTGCAGCCGTGGTCACTCAATAAAGTGCAAAGGCAAACTAGTTCAAGGAAAGGAGGGTTCATAAACTATATTGTTGATCAGAAGTGCTTCATGGAATGTTACTACTAATATTGGGATATCACAACTCTTCTCCGTTATAGAGAAAGCCTAATTTGGATGTCTTTCTAGTATTCACTTTCACAAACACAACCATATATATTTCATTATAAAACGAAATGTTTTGTAGAAATAAGTTAGCCTTTCCTATTCTGACCACAAAATCTAATGAATTAAAATTATTTATTTATTTAATGGCAACACAAATACGCATTGTCATTATTTGTCAAAAATAAGTTACACAGAAAAATCGATAGTCGATATTGGCAGTAATAAGCCTTTCTTAAGTGGCCAATAAAGTTTGGTTGGTTACGCGGCTGATTGTGATTGCACACTTTTGTTTGAACTTAAACTCGAAAGTCTCAAAACTAAGCTCGAACCAGGGTTGCCAAGTGTAAAACAAATTCCCTCGTACATATGCAGCTAAAAATCTCGTATTTTGACTTTCAAACCTCGTACATTTATTATGCAAAATTGAGGCATATTGAAGTAATGGATAAAGGACTTTGGATAAATCAGGAGACACGGTAATGTCATTTTAGTCATGAGAACTAATTTAAATAATTAAGTTTGGAAGCATATACTATAGCACTCCCATTTTTAATACCTAGCTGTACAAATATATTCATGCATTAGGGGCACTGCCAGAGATTCCAGAGAATAAAAAGTTGTAAGAAGAAGTTTTTGGTTTACTAAGTTCCTACAAGTTCTGATAGATGGCATTCGTTTTTAAATTGTTGTAAAAACCCATTGGTGATGCAAAATGTTCGTGTCCATATTATCAAAATCTCGTACATAATTGTACGAGGTTGATAATGCCCTCGTACCTCGTACGGAAGACCACAAATCTCGTATTTGTACGAGGAACCTCGTACGGTTGGCAGCCCTGGCTCGAACGTACAAACCCATAGAGAATTCGGGTGCTCACGAATTACCTACATGATAAATTATCATGGATGTAGTATTATAGTGAGATGTAAAATAATAATAAATGAGATCGAGCGAATGCACCATTTCTTGAAAAATTGTGAAGGTTGAACCTTTTGCCCCAAGATATCCGAACTCTATCAAATAGCCATTTCCGTAGAGGTGATGGCGTGTATTTCCGTTTATTACGTTGTCAAATGTCAAAAGACAATGATACCGGCGATGGCAAAATCTAAGTTTTCTTTCGTTTTACTTTTATTTATTGCATTAAATTGCGAAAGTGTTAATGTCGATTCTATATCTAGTGATATAAAATTTAAAAATGTCGACCGGTCAATCGATGCGTCTTCACAACTTGTTAGAATCACATCGAAGATAACCTTGGAAAACACTGGAAAATCGCCGGTAAAGAACTTCTTGGTGGCAATTGAGGCGACTGCGAAGGATAACATAGCCTTTATTGGCGCCAAAGATAGTAATAACAAAGATCTTCGCCTAGTCGAGACCACAGTCAAAGGTTATGACTACGTGAAGTTTTGGCGTGTCGAACTCAAAGAAGCGATAAATGCCGGCTCTACAGGAGTAATTACCGTCGAGCAAGTCTTCACTAAGGCTCTGCTACCTTTCCCGACCTCGATATCGCAGCAAGAGGATCAGCTCGTCAAATACATTGGCAACCTGTACATATACTCTCCTTACTATGTCACGACACAGAAAACTAAAGTGGCCCTCAATACCAAGAGTGTAGAGTCGTTCACCAAGGTCAAGCCATTCTCTCAGCAGGATGGGGCGATCCAGTATGGTCCGTATTCTAACATTGGTCCTTTCACTGAAAAGGAACTGAGTGTGCATTTCAAGAATAACTCACCATTCTTGACTGTGACAAGGGTTGAAAGGCTTATTGAAGTGTCTCATTGGGGTAATATAGCCATAGAGGAGTTGATAGAGATTGAGCACACTGGAGCAAAGCTGAAGGGACCGTTTTCTCGCTATGAATATCAACAAGACCACCACAGTGGACCTGCCAGTGTCCGCTCTTACAAAACATTCCTCCCTGCTTCAGCTTCAGATGTCTATTACAGAGATACTAATGGCAACATCTCAACATCTAACATGAAAGTGAAGAAAGATTCTGTTGAGTTGGACTTAAGACCAAGATACCCGCTGTTCGGTGGATGGAGGACTCACTACACCCTAGGGTACAATGTACCAAGCTACGAGTACTTGTACCATAGTGGCAATGATTACTTGCTGAAAATGAGGGTTATTGACCACATCTTTGATGACATGCAAGTTGATGAACTGGTTACAAAAATAATCTTGCCAGAGGGGTCAACTAGTATTAAATTGAACATCCCATTCGCAGTTACCCGACAGCCTGACACCCTGCACTACACATATTTAGACACAAAGGGTCGTCCAGTTATTACATTCACAAAGACTAATTTGGTAGAGAATCACATCCAAGATTTCCAGCTGCGCTACACATTCCCCAGCCTCCTTATGTTCCAGGAGCCCCTCTTAGTTGTGGGTTTCCTCTACGCACTTTTCCTATGTGTTATCATTTATGTAAGATTAGATTTCTCTATTCATAAGGCTGAACATCAACATAAGGATTAAATAATTCAAGTTAATATATTTGTAATTATAATTAATTAATCTTTTAAGCACTGTCTCGTTCCCAGCACTTTAATAGTGTCTCAAATGTGTGTGGAATAAAATAATTTCTAATTTTAATCCTGTTTAATTTTATCTTTGTTGGTTGTAGTCAAAGAGAATACAATATGTTACCTTGGGGTTGGTTTATGTAAATTTTTGATGATACATACAACTTGCTCACTTAGTTCCAACTAAGCGAGCATCCGTTTTTTTCCTCCATGAAAAAAGAAAAATAATAGTATTTAACAAAATTTTATTGAGAATATTGAAGTAATAAGTCTTTACATATGGAAAAATTGAGCACTAACTAAATATGTATCAGTTTTATATTTGAGAAAGTAAAATATTTACACAAAGCTGATAATTATCATATGCATTATAATTCATACAAAACATCTTTACTCTATACACCTAGTAGTGGTATAGAAACACTTTCATGATAAGTTGATTCTCTGTTGCAAGCAAAACAAAAACCTGCAAGGAATAAAACAAAACATAATATTTATTATCGTATTTCTACTTTCTCGCGGCCTAATGTTGGGTCATGGATAAAATAAAAATTAATACATATATGTTAAATTTACAAATTTAGTTACAAGAGAACATATAGTTCATTAAATAAGCCAGCTAACATCTGGGCTCACATTGTCATACATCAAAATATATTATTTACACAGAATATTATGAATATACTTACATAAATCAGATTCACTTGTTTCAGTCAAATGAAACTGACAATTTACATCGCAATCATAAGAGAGTACCATAATGTAATGAAAAAGCAATAAATACCAAATATATAACCATAATATTTACAGCACTTCACAGCATGCCAAATGGTCTTGAACTAGCAGGAGCTATATGGTAAATTTGGGTACCGGAGACATGTACATAAAACACATTTGACTATAAACAAAAAATAGCATCATTAAAATACAACTGAGCGGTAATCGAACCCAAGACTATACAGAAGGCAGTGCCACTGCTAACTAAGCTAAAAGGCCACTCATCGGTAAATAAGAAAATGGGTAACACTTCTATTTTGTTCCAATTAAAATTATATTATCAATTTCAATCATTATAACGCTTTAGGAAGACGTTAGGTACATAATTAATAATATAATAATAATAATAATAAATTGTTTATTCAGTAACATTATAGTAGGTTAACATTTTAATTTTGGAAGCCTCCTTTTAAGCAAGGGTGTGCTTGTAATAGAAGATTCCGCTCTAATAATTATACATAGTATATAGAATAGTAACAGAATCCATAACTGATCCTTTGGGAAGTATGATCAATGACCTACAATTAAATGATTATTTATTCGTGGCCAATTGTTATAAATAGGTTACCGCGCCGGGTTAAACAATACTTAAAATATACGCGATGAATCCGTTTAGTTCAATTTGTAACAATCCGGCAAAGCTAAAAAAGTATTAATTACATTTTTAGGGTTCCGTACCCGAAGGGTAACCAACGGAACCCTATTACTAAGACTTCGCTGTCCGTCCGTCCGTCCGTTTGTCTGCCAGCGGGCTGTATCTCATGGTCCGTAATAGGTAGACAGTTGACAAATTTTCACAGAATGTGTATTTCTGTGGCTGCTATTACAACAAATAATAAACTAAAAAAAAATGTTTCTGCTCGCGACATGCGTCACCACGACTAACACGTGTTGGTGGCCCCTATGAAAATATGGTAGAGTACCTCTGCCCCAGTCGGAGAGTACAATTTACATGGAAAATCTCATCATACCCTTCCTATAAAGAGATTGACTTAGATATTAGATTCCATATTCGGCAAGTTTGAATCTTAAGACGACGGGAGCGCTGGTGCAGGGCAGGATGGCAAGCTCGGTGACGACGGCCGTCACGAGGCTGGGCGGCGTGACGTCATACATCAGGTTCAGCGGCGTCAGGTTGGGGTTCGACCGCCAGTCCTTCAGCGGAGAGTTCTCGTCGGATTTGTCTATTAGCTCGTCTGGGTCACCTGAGTTGCAGACAAATTAAATTATTATTTTATACCTTTAAGCTGGTAAACAAGCAAACGGCCCGCCTTATGGTAAGAAAGAAAGAAATAAAGCGAAAGTTTGTGAGTATGGATGTTTGTTACTCTTTCGCGCAAAAACCACTGAACGGATTTGGATGAAATTTGGAACACAGATAATTTATAACCTGGATTATCACATAGGATATTTTTATCCCGGGAAAATGTTAGGTTCCTCTGGGATTCTAAGCTCAAAGCGGACGAAGTCGCGGGCGGATGTTTATAGGAAGTGTGGGGGTGAGTGACCTATCTCGTTGTAGACGATGGCGTCTGTGAGCACTCGGTCGGAGAACTTGTGCGTCTCGCAGGCGACCAGCACGGGCACGTTGTGGTTGCGCGCGGACAGACAGACCGACGCCGTGCCCGCCGCCGCCAGCACCGCGCCGTGCGCCAACAGCGCGCTCGCACCCACCACCACCTTGCTCACCTGCAACAACACAATTACGGTGTCTCCACGTCACACACACGCATGAAGCCAAACTAGCACTGAACTCACCGCCACCGCACTAAGATCGGGGTGGTCGATGTGACTTACAAGTATGGCGGCCATAGAGCTTACAAAAACCTGGAACAGGGCCACCGTAGATTTCGTAGAACAACTCGTGAGGCAGGCCTTTCATATCGCACTGCGTTCTGGTGTGGCCATCGCTTAATACAATATACTCTGCGTAGGAGCAGGGCAGGCGCCACATGGCAGCAGGTGGTGTAGTATAGTGTACCGTGGGCATGGCGTGGCTGAGCGCGGCCAGCAGGCAGTAGGAGCAGGGCAGGCCGGCTCGCTGCAGCCGCCGCAGCAGTATGGGCGCGCCGCCCAGCCGGCCGCCCACCACCACGGTGCGGAACCTCACGCCCGCCGCCCACGCCTCCGTCAGAATTCGCTCGATCAGCGACGAACTACAACCATTTAGATACACAATCGTACTAATATTATAAAAGCGGAAGTTTGTGTGTGTGTGCACCCTATTCACGGCTCTACGTCTGAATGAATTTGTATGATATTTGGAATGGAGCTAGCTTTTATGCTGGATTAGCATATAGGAATCTTTTTATCTCGGAAAATTTTATGGTTTCCGAGGAAAAGTAAAAGCTAGTACATAATCATGAGCTTTTCCACGACATCGTTCGAATGGAAATTAGGACAAACAAAACCCATATTTTAAAATTTAGTTTTTCCAAAATCCAGGGTCATTTGTTTTATACGAAATAAAAATAAAGATTAAAATCCTCTACCTGGCAGTCGAAGCCCTCTCAAAATCGTTCAGCCATTTATGATAGACTATGTACTGATAATCATTTATGAGGAGGTAAGGCAAATTGATATCTCACATGTGGTTTCCCCATTAAAATTCGAGCGCCCGACTGGGGACTGTACCTCCACAGAAGACCGCAGTCAAATAACAATACTTTGATGTAGAGTTATGTTTCTGCGGTAAGTTAGATTGCCAGTGCTCCACGAGTCCTCATCAACAACATAGTTGACATCCCGTTAGTGACACCCCTGGTATTGCTACCGGCTAAAGGCTACGGTGACTGCTTACCATCAGGTGGACCGTATGCTAGTGAGCCACCTTAGTGGTATAAAAAAATAAATTACATACCATCCATAGGTGAGTATATTGTCTCCGTCGGATATCTTGTTGCGGACGGCGATGCTGATCGCCTCGCCCGCCTTGTCGATCTGCTCCCTGATGTACGTGTCTATCTCTTCTTGGAGGAGCTTCTTAGCCTGCAATTCAAACGTTAACTGTCACTTTTGACGAGACCGCTGGTCTAGTGGTTAGTACGCCTGACTGTTACGCTAGAGGTCGCGGGTTCGATTCCCGCCGGGGCAAACATTTATGTGACAAACATGTTTGCCTTGCGTCTGGCTGTTTGGTATGTATTATAAGTATGTATTTACAAAAAAATATATATAAGTATTATATCAGCTGCTGGTTCCCATAGTACACGCTTTGCTTAGTTTGGGACCAGATGGCGCTGTGTGATAATGTCCAAGCATTATTATTATATTATAATTACTTCTATCTTGTGAATTTCAGTGGCGCTCGATTATAAAGTACAATTGAAAGAGGTATATGGTACGGCTAACGAAATTACCGTCAGTAGTGGTAGCGTGTACATATTATTTTGACTACTATTTCGAAAACGTAACTCTCAAAACATACAAATGTTCATAAGAGTTTTTAGTTCCACTTTTCACCGGCGCAGCGCTGTTCATTTTCCCATACAAAAATAGTCGAAGGCGATACGAAAACGTAGTCGAAAGTATACATTCCCGGGCTACTTAACACATTTACAATTTGAATGTAGGTATTTGTTACACATGACGTGTGAATTAGATTTTTTTGTGAAAAGATTTTTAAGAGGAAGAGCTGCTAGTTCAGCATCGCTCGAGTCATACCCCGGTATTGTATACGCCCATATGCGTGTGCGACTCTAAATCCCAGTTGGGCAATGTTTTATCCGATGTGGTAGTATGGATGGAGGGCTCACATATTTTTTTTGTATACACCACTAATGTGGCTCACAAGCATACGGCCCACCTGATGGTAAGCAGTCACCGTAGCCTATAGACGCGAGCAATACCAAGGGTATCGCTAACGGGTTGCCAACCATGTTGTTGATGAGGACTCACTGTGCTAGTAGCAATACTACTAGCCCAGCGTATCCTCGTGGAGCACTGGCAACCTTACTTACCGCAGAAACACAACACTACATCAAGTAGTGTTGTGTTTCTGCGGCAGTGTTATTTGACTGCGATCTTCTGTAAGGTGGAGGTACGGTCCCCAGCCGGGCTCCGATTGGGCCTACCTGTTTTGATCTGTGCCGGTAGCAGGAACATTGTCGACAACGTATTCGAAAACGTAACTAGCGTAATGTCAAAATTGTCATACCAATTTTTAGTTCCACTTTTCACCGCCGCAGCGCTGTTAATTTTCCAATACAAAAATAGTCGAAGGCGATATGAAAACGTTGTCGACAATGTTCCTGCTACCGGCAATAATAGTATGGAACACTCACATCGAACTCGTCGACGTTGTTGGGCAGCTGGGTGAGGAGCCTGCGGAAGTACTTGAGGGCGTTGACCTGCGAGGCGCACGGCGGCCGCGCGGCCCACAGCCAGCCGGTGCTGGCGCCCAGCGCCGCCTCCAGCCCGCGACCGAACTCCGTCTTGGCTGGCAGGCTGAAGTCGCGCACCATCTAACAACCCCTCACTATTGAAGCATGTTACCCACATGCCTTCACTTTTAAATGTACAGTCGAACTGTGCAGTTAAAACTGAAGGTGTGTAGGCAAAACTGACAACTGTGCAGTTCTAAACTGAACGTGTGTAGACACTAGGGGCGTCAGTTAAATCGTATGTGTGTAGACAACTGTGCAGTTGATCGTGATCGAACGTGTGTACACACCAGGGGCGTCAGTTGTAACTGCACAGTTCGACTGTACAGTTAAAACTGAAGGTGTGTAGCCTGCCTTACTTTATCACCAACCTATCGGTCGGTATAGGTCTGTCCCATGGCGCGAATTAATTACCTGACAACTTAACTGTACAGTCGAACTGTGCAATTAAATCGTATGAATGTAGGCAAAGCTGACAACTGTGCAGTTGAACTGACGATCGTGATCAAACCAGGGGCGTCAGTTATACCTGCACAGTTCGACTGTACAGTTAAAACTGAAGGTGTATAGCCCGGTTTACTTCAAAACCAACCCCAGTCCACTGCTAGCCATAGGTCTGTCCCATGGCGCGAATTAATTACCCGACAACTTCTTCATTAAAAAATATATTGTATTAATTCAGCAGCGTTACACGACTATTAGAATTTTATATATGGAATGGAATGAAGACATTTCTTATGGAAGCTAAGGAAGGTCTTACATACAAGTGTACAACTAACTATGCATTTCCAACCAATGACGTTATATTAACCTAGATATTGTTCGTGATCAAGTTGGTTGGACTTGCTTACAAAGCTGATTGCTGCGTATTGGGGTTCCTGGAGCTGAGGATCGAGCTCAGCACAGCATCCACATCCTGCCAGCTATAGTGCGCAGGTCATCGCTCCATCTAGCCGGAGGGCGTCCTACACTACGCTTGCCTATACGCGGTCTCCAATCAAGAACTCGTTTACCCTATATATTATAAATGTTTTCTTTAATACACGCAAAGGAGCAGACAACTTTGAGCGTTTGATGGGGGAAAAAAGAGGGTAAAAGACCTAGAGGCCGTAGTTCTATCCTAAACGGTGGTCGAAAAAAATTCCGAAAACCAAAAATCCCCAAACGTGCCGCACTCCACCAGGCGACGGAGCGAAACCGATGGAGATAGCTCGTTGACCGTTTCAATATGAGCCCCGATCCTCAATAGTGAGGGAACGACTAAGAAGAGAAGATACAATAAGATACATACTTTTTTGAGTGCCTCCAGTAGAGCGATACATCTCGCGTTTGAGCCGGTAACGACGCGCGATTCCAACTGCACGCCGAGCTTTACGATAGCCGGATGCAAGCTGAAATACATAATCCACATTCATATATATTTTAATTTACTAATGCGATGCTGTTGCGTTTGTGTATAATCTCCTGTGTCTTACGAATTGATGATTACGATTTTTTTTATATACAACTTTTCCCTTAAGCCAATAGTTTTCGAGTAGCAGATGTCTAAATATTTCGTAAAAAATAAACTAACGCAACCCTATCATCAGCTGCGTTAACGCGAATTTATTGTTAGATAGTGCTGACAAAAAAAAGAAAAAGGGAAAATAGCCCGTCTAGTGGTAAGCGGTTACCGTTAGCCTATGCACGCTTGCAACACTCGGGTATCACTAGCGTTGCTGACCCTGCCACAATCTCTTGACACCCTTCTTCAATAGCCCCACTTATATCAACTTCAACTAAAGATAAGTGAATTGAGTAGGCTTTAATTAAAAAACTAGATCAAATAAACACTTAATGACATCACAGTAAAGGTTCTTGTAACTAGTTAACAAACTTAACTCCGAAAAATTGGCCCATTTACAATGTGATTTTATAGCATTTTACTGCTGAAACAATTTTTAAAATCAGTCCAGTATTTTATGAGTTTATTCATTACAAACAAAAATGCAATATTTTCTCTTTTATCTTAATCACATATTCAAGTAAAATTTTACTCACTTCCAGTGCCCCGTTGGGATGAAACTTTACATACACATTTAGTGCCCGTGATATACACGTTTACCAAATTTCGCCATTTTAAATCCATTATGGCGGACGTCACGTAATGGAGATTTAAGCTTGTTTTAAAAATATTTATGTATTTGACACTGTGCATCATTTCAGTATGATGGTGGACTTAATGCTAGAGCCATATTCTACCAGTCGACTACAGTAGACAAAGAATTCCTAATATTAAGTTTTTTTTTATAACAGCATTCTCACTTGGAATTAATGGCAATGTTCTTCAATGTGTCGCTATCATGTTCCCTGTACAAATGCTGGAACCAATTCACCCTATTTACACCTGGGGGCTTCTTAACTTTTTCTAAAGTCTTCTGTTTGGGTGACTTCTCCTGTGAATAAAAGCATATTTCTCCAAAATACACCCTGACATAATTTTAGTGCACTTACAATGGGATATCATAAGCAACACATCTATATAAATAAACAAAGACAAAATAGTTAAGTATCATTTTCTCTACTTTATGTGAATACATTTATTTGGCATTATTTATTGAAAACATGGTATCATAGCCCGAGCAAAAATTACTTGCGACTACGTATTAGTATCGCCTTCGAATATGGGAAAATGAACAGCGCTGCGGCAGTGAAAAGTGCAACTAAAAATTCGTATAAACTTTGTGACAGTTTGAGAGTAACGTTTTCAAATACACAGTCGAAAGAAGTTCTTGCTACCGGTAGCGGTGCTACTGTTAGTTTCTTTGCAACAACAAAGCATGGTTGGGTATCTAGCTAGCGACCCGCCCTAGCTTCGCACGGCCAGCGTTAACCATATAAGTTAAATACCTACAAAACACAAATGAATTATACATGAAAACCTTTGTAGGGGCTGTAGCTCAAGTATGCGAAGAAATAGGCGAGTGGACTATATAAATTATAGAATAATTTTGGTGCTACAATTTGGAGTACAAGTGAGTGTGAGGGAGTGGTGGTGATTCGCAACGGTAAGAAGAAAGGGCGTGCGCGCGCGCCGGTGGTACAGTATAAATCTTATAATAATTTTTGAACTCCAAATTGTAGCACCAAATTATTATAAAATTTATACAGTTCACTCGCCTATTTCTTCTCACACCTGAGCTACAGCCCCTACACCTTTCCTCACTCTATCTATAAAAAAATGCATCAAAATCAAATCCATTGTGTAGATTTAAAGATCTAAGCATCCATTATAGGGACAGACAGACAGCGGGAAGCGACTTTGTTTTATACTATGTAGTCATTATAAACAACAGACAACATGAAAATAAAAACACAAGTATTGTTAGCTTACCTCTTTAGTCTTCCCAGCATCGCCATCAGGCTTGGCAGTTGGCTCTGCTTTGGGCTTCACAGCTGGTTTCTGCTGAGACTTGGCTGCCCTTTGAGCTTCCTGCTTTGCTCGCCTCTCTGCTTTCAGTTCTGATTTGCTTTTCGCTGGTTCTTCTGGCTTTTGGTGGATAGAGGAAAAATAATAATAGTTTAATTTCAAAAATTAAAATAATGTATCGTTTGTAATTTAGATAATATATAATTTATAGATATAGATAATGTAATTTAAAGACCTTTGTGAGAGCATAGTTAAACATTAATGTAAAGAAGTCAGAAAAAAAAGAAGTTTTTTTTATACCACTAAGGTGGCACACAAGCACACGGCCCACCCGATGGTATGCAGTCACCATAGCCTATAGCCACTAGCAATACCAGGGGTATCACTAACGGGGTGCCAACCATGTTGTTGATAAGGAGTCACTGAGCTAGCAGCATTACTACTAGCCCAGCGTTTCCTCGTGGAGCACTGGCAACCATACTTACCGCAGAAACACAACACTACATCAAGTAGTGTCATTTCACTGCGGTCTTCTGTAAGGCGGAGGTACAGCCCCCAGTCGGGTGGCTCCAATTAAAATGGGATAACCCACGGGAAATCCCAAATCGCCCTACCTCTCTTTAAAGTAGATTTTCTTTGTCACACATGCTGTGAAGTCCTTGAGCCATACAGTCCACACGTTTATAGATTTTTCAAGCAATACTCCTAGACTGAACTTTTTAATGACCAGACCAACCAACCTATAATTATTATTTATGACTATTTCTACAATACATATTTGAATATACACCTAGCCAAACCTATCCAATGAAATAGAATAAAAAAAACTTTTTAATTTACATTTATACCTTCTTAGCATCCAAATCAATTGCTTTGACTTTGGCAGAGACTTCCTGCACCTCTTTAGCTACATCAACAATCTTGTTCAATGTTTCTACAACATCTTTGACTGTTAAGTCTTTGTCTGCATTCTCTGATGGATCATCTCCTTCAGCTGCTCCCTTCTTCTTTGCCTGTTTGGCTGCTTTTTTGTTTGCTCTTTCAGCCTTTATCCGTTCTTTACTCTCATCTTCAGTTACTGTCTTTACTTCAACAACTTTCTCACTCACTGTGTCTATTTTGACTGTAGCCCTATCAACTTCGTCTTTGCTTTTGACCGGCTCAGATGATGACTTAGTGATTTGTTCAGATTTTGTAAGTGAATCTGAGACAGTTTTAACAAGTTTGGTGTTTGGGATATTAGATGGTCTAGATTCAACCTTTTTGGCAGATTCATCTTTTTTTGTTTCACAAATTTTTACTTGTGGTTTTTCAGTTTTCTTAGGTGAGTCTGTTTTCTTAACTAGTTCAGCTTGAGGTTTAGCCTTTACAGGAGCCTCTTTTGTTTCTTGTACAACTTTTAATGGTTCTTTAACTTCATGTCCTTTATTCTTGCCAGTCTGTTTAGCTTGTTTCTTAGCTTCACGAGCAGCTTTCACCTCATCCCTAGATTTTGAAGTGTCAGTAGACATAATTTCTTTTAAATCTATTTCTTCAGTCAAACAATGTTCTTTCAAAACATCACCTATTTCTGTGCTATTAGCAAGGGTTTTAATGTCCTTCTTTTTTAAGAAGTCAATGTATATAATTTCTATGTTCTTATCAGACTTGTGGTCTCTGGCAGCTTCAAGTTTCTTCCTTCTAATTCTCCTCTTCTGAGATGAAGTTAAACCTGGTTCTGTTTGTGTGTGGTTGTTGTTGATGTTATCCTACAAAATTAAATATTTAAGTTGGTTGTAAGTTTTGCATTAGTGGTATTACTCCCTGGTTCCTGCATACTACTTACCTAGACAATTTAAGGTGCTTTTCTTTTAGCTAGGCGCAGGCAAAATATCACCAAATAAGTCCAATCTGACTTGATGGCCAAGTAGGATTACAACCAAATAGTTTTACAATATTTGGCAAATAAATTTTTGCCTGCTTGCTAATGGAAAAGTACCCAGTTTATTTGTAAACATGAAAACAGCACACCATCAATTTAGTACAAAAAAAAAAAGACACCTTAAGATAGTTATTGTACAAACTACTTGTATATCAATTGCATGGATTTCCATGCAACATTCAATGTTAAAAATGTATGGTGCTTCTTATCCAGGATTTGCAAGAGACACAAATATATTGTCAATAACAAGGTACAATTGTAAATATTATAGCATGATGCAAAATAGGTATGATCAATGGGAACATAATTGGTGAAGTACTTGGCTGGGTGCTAAATCTAGCTTCAAATTAAACTTCTTTATGAGTGTTTTTTGCGGGATTGCCACAATTTCGCCAATGTCAAGTTGGTAGGAATAAGAACAAGCGATAAGCGATGTAAAATAAACTAAAACAAATTGCTGGCTATCATAACCTCAAATATGCCAAGGTGACATATCTTACGAAATATTGTATATTATTGTATACCTTCGACACAATCATAGCTGCTAATCCTTGGTTAGCTATAAAATAATTGTAAATCACATAAATGTAGGTTTATTTGTATTCAAAATCACGCAGGTATGGCGAAATTAAATAGAAAAACACAACTGATACTTACAGACCGTCAACAGTGGATTTGAGACTTCAAGGCTGACCTAAGCAATAATATTATAGGCACAAATATAATTATTTGCATAGAAACGTAGACAAAAAGTTTATGAAGAATTACAAATTTTACAAAATATTAAACTAAGCACCTACAAATGTCATGTCATGAACGGTGGCAGTTTACGAATACCGTTTTATATTATATATTCATTACTTGATTGCATCATCTTTCCACTTAGAAAGGTTAAAATAGATCATATACAATAGTTCACAGCAAATTTTTATTTATGTAGTTTTTTCGTACTCTCACTAAGAATTGACATAGTTTTTTTCCTTTAGTGGTAATTTCAAAATACTGATTATATTACGATTATAAAAGGGTAGCTAACAATCTTCAAAAACCTTCCTATGTTGTATTGTAATCTGTCAACTCAGAACTCGGAGTTTGTTTGGCGGGAATCAGGCAAGCAGTTGAGATTTTTTCCATTGTCTCGTAAATTGTAAAACGTAGTGGTTATGTACTCTCTGGTAAATGCATTATTCACGTATATATTCTCAGTATCATTAAGTGCATAAAATTTCATTTAGTGCCTGATTCATAGGAATAATATAATGCCGAAATATGGCCTTTGTGTGAAGTTATCTTTCATTTTGGTCAATAGGTTACTTCTGAACTAAAGGCACGTTGCCTATGGCCGTGGATAGTCTCCAGAAACTCCAATGAGCATCAGATTGCATAGCACTAAGCATTTTAATGCAACAAACACTAAATATTAAGAGACTTGTTAATAAAATTCTCTTTCACTCGAAAGTCGACACGTCAAGAATAGTTTTGAAGAGAATTGACTGCCATCGTTAGAAAGAGGACGAACTCAGTACTCAAGTCAAAGTTTTTGGCGGGAATCAGGTAGAGTGGCATTTCTTTTCCAGAAAAAAATATCTTTAGTATTTTCAGTGTAATTATGTGCAGTAAAGTTTCATTTAGTGACTGATTTATAGGAGCATTGGAAATTATGCTGTAAATGGCCTAGGGTGATGCAATGCCCCTGTACCATCCCCACCCCGCGGAACCCCATGGTTTAATGGTTTTAGGTTACAATAGCACTATTTAGTCAAACTAGGGGGTGGGGGAGCCCTTCCGCCCTTGCGTGGCTAAGCCCGGTCGATCGGCTCGTGCTCGGCTCCGCAGCTTCGGCACAGCGGGCGAGGGCTGCTCTCCCTCCGCACCTCCAGCATTTTATACACTCTAGGGTTAGAGTAGAGAATAAAACGAGGAATTTTATTATAGTTATATTTAATCTTTGATTATATAAATTATTTAATCTACTTTATAAAAATGTTTAATTGCATTTAATACTTCTTCATAGGCATCCAAATGGTTCGCAATTATTTTTACGTAGTATATTATCTACTATGAGCCAATCCACGGATACTCACACAACAACCAACGTATTTGGGATAAGACAAAAACGATACTGATGAATGTTAAGAATCGCCATTTTTCATAATAATAAAGAACATAGGAACGTTTAAGTTCCTTTTATGAGCCTACTCGGTCTTGAGAAGTGTTAATTAGGTATATGGAAATTAAAAAATAAAGGTATATCGGTATATTCTTATTGCACAAGTGTCATAAAAATTATGTACCATTACCTAAATGGAATGTAGTTTACATGCAAATGAATAGGTACATAACAGTTGTAGTACAAATATGTGTTTAAATTAAATGCACATGTAGAATATAAATAAATAATATTCACGTTAATCGACATCTGAATTGGGAGTTAAGTTAACACAAGTTACTCATTAAACATATCCAGGGTTTATAAACATATTATGGTATCGCCTATGGCTTTTTTAATGCATGCTTGCATTCTGCATGGATCTATCACACTTTCTCACGGAACATGTTATTTTCCCAAGGGTATCTCGATTGGTAGCGGTAAGTATGAACTCATTTTCGTCAATGTCGACAGGAGGAGAGATGTGATGATATATTATAGGTACCTACCTATACTACTACTGGCTCAGAGCTCGCTCAGAGTAGATAATATACGCTACTGGTAAGACTAAAACATATTGCGTTGACTAAAATATAATTTTGATCAAATGAACCAATTTACGAGCAACGCTTTGCGGCTGTGACATCTTATTCTATAGGAGGCACTGAACGATTTATCAATTAAATGTATACATATTAGGAAATACAAAAAGGTTAGAGTTGGCACAAAATCATATAAATAACTATGTAAGACTAGTTTCAAAATGTGTAATAAATACAATATTTATAGTAATGTTCAAATTATGTAAATTTCCGCACCATGATTGGGTGTCGTTGCGAAGACGAATTTACGACCTTCGGCTTCACTAATGCCACAATGTCCTTTATAAAATCGATCTATTAATTTATCGATGTATTCGTTCACTTTATCTTTGCGGCACAGGGCCACTATACATCCTCCCCATCCTGCGCCAGTCAGGCGTGAATGTACGTTCATCTCTCTAGAAATATCTACTAAACGATCCAGATTTTCATGTGAACATTCGTAAAGCACCTTCAGACTCTCATGGCTCTCAGACATTAGTTTTCCAAGATAATCAATAATATCAAGTCCGTTTTCATTATTAATGCATCCATTCACACCGTTTGTTAAATGTTGACCATTATTCGCGGATAGTGTTGAACACATTCTGCGAAATTCTTCAACTCGCATGGCTTCCTCGTAGACGTGAAGTGCTCGTTGTTTCAGTTTGAATTCATCGAGATGCCGCGTATTTGGAGTTAGATAGCATTCGTCCATTTCTTCTGTACTAATGCTCATAAGTTTTGCTATCTCACTTTTTCTGTATATTTCCTTAGGCAAATACTCATCAACCAACTTAACCATGTCTCCGAGGCTATATTCCAGTTTATTCTGTACTTGGCTAAGAGTAATGATCTTCTTATCGGACGATACACCTTTAGCTATAGCTAGTATTTTAGCAGCTAATCTACATTCTATTACACGTCTATTAAAGTCATTAGTGGCGGCTTTATTAGCCTCAGCCAAACTGTGCGCTACAACAAAACTAACATTTTCTGGGAGAGCAACAGGCGTAGCATGTAATGGATCCCATGTTATATACTGGGCGCAGTACTTCTCGGCAAGGAAGGCTATAGCTTGGTCCATGCCACCACCTTGAGTGCCTATATATCTTTCGCTCCTGGCACAGAGAGATGCAATTTCACTCTTGCTTAATTGAGCACCTTGAGCATACAAAAACGCTAGGCAAGCTGCGCTGACGAGGGCCGAGGAGCTAGATAGCCCTGACGCGGGGGGAATGTTCCCATCAACGTACAGCTGTAGACCATTTGTAATTTTATTATTGAGAAATTCCAATCCTCCTTTAACACCGCAAAGCACATAGTTGTACCAAAACGGCTTATCATTTACGTCCGGCTGTATTTTAATATCCACGACTGATTTTATGGTCATGTTGAAATCGCAATGTTTATTGTTTACGTTACGAAGGTGTAGCTCCGGCTCCTTGATAACTCCCACGGCAATCAGTATATCTTGTTCCAACGCCATAGGTAAAACTGGGTAGCCGCAGTAATCGATATGTTCTCCAATAATGTTCACGCGTCCCGGTACTCGCGCAAAAAAGGAAGGCTTACAATCAAATGTCTCGAAGAAAAGCCTATTAAGACGGTCCACTCTTGCGTTGGAGGACATTTTAACGATCGGAACATCGTCGCTCTTTTGTTTGTCACTCATTTTCACTGGCTAAAATACACAACCAAATCAGCAAGTGAATAGGTCCACGGTAAAATACTAACTGAGAACATCTCTTATCGCAGCGACGACACAGTATTTTCTACAATTGAATACGTATGTATAGGTCGCGGCACGAAACTCTAGCGCTGAGCGAAACGTGGAGGGGATAGCTGCGCATGGGTACCATCGCGCACGCAATACAAATTAGTAATTTAATTGCTTAGTTAAAAACAGCAAAATAATGTTTTAATGTAAAGTCAAATAGTAAGTCTAGCGGTGAACAAAATGTGGAACTTAACTGCGTATGGGTACTGTCACGCACGCAAATATTACTTCATGTTACCTACAATATAATTTTTAACAAGTTTATGGGGAGTAGAAAAATAAATACACTATCGGATTTGTAAATTTTTATATTAAATACCAAATAATAAAAAAAATTATATTAAGTCCGAATTACATAAGAACCTACTGAAGTTTCTTCTCAGGATAGAAGAAACCTGCGAGTTCGGCAGGGTGTGGACATCAGACACCGCATTCTCCTTTCCGATATCTAGTCCGAATCAGACAATGGTCTTACACCTTCAATAGTATCCCAACAGGGCCTTTTGCTTACTGAGGGCCCCGGCTCAGGGCTGCTTCGGTCGTCGGCACTAACAGCGTCATCGTCATCAGACTCACCAAGGCTATCCTCTGAACTGTCACCATCAACGCGAATGATGAATTCTTCTGTAACCAAATCCACGACATGGTCACTCTTGACATATTGCTCTTCTATGTCCTTTACCTTTTGGCATAACTTTCCCCAATCCCAAGCACCCATCAGCAAAACTTTTTCTTGAATTAGTTCTATACATTTAGCAACACTCCACTTCACATTTTTACTGCCTACATATTGCTTTATGTCAGACCATGCCATTTCGATTGGATTTAGATCTGGGTGGTATGGTGGCAGTCTTAGCACTTGATGTCCTTGCTCTGCTAGTATCCTGTCAATTGAAAATGTTTTAAATCTATCTTTGTTAGCCCGTATTAAATTGTATAGTTGAGGTTTTAGTAGAGTTTCCTCATATTGTATGCCCTTTTCAGTAAGCCAACCCTGCATGTCAGCTTTTTTGGAATTAGAAGTGGGTGCAAGGTCCCATTGTTTATTATGGTATGATGCGTTGTCGACTACCACGACAGAATTAGGCGGTAAGTTCGGCAATAACTGTGTCCTCAGCCATTTTTCGTAGTTGTCGTAGTTCATATTGTCGTGGTAGTCGCCTGATTTCGCACCAGCTTTAAAAGTTAACAGTGCGTTCGGTATGAACCCAGCCTCTGATCCTGCGTGGACAATGACCACCCGCTGTCCTTTGGAGATAGGTTTTTTGAGACCTTTTGTAGTACCATCGGTCCAGGCTTTTGGAGCAGAGTGCGATGAATCTACGTAAGATTCATCTGTATATACGATGGGCCTTCCCTCTTGGCGATATTGTTTTATTTTGCGTAAGTATTCGATACGTAGTAAACGTATATTTGAACTTTCAATCAGTACTTTTCGATTGTTTTCAGTATTTTTCCACCGAAACCCTAAACTCTTAATTATTCGTCGAAGACTTCGTTCTGAGCCTTTGAAATTTATATCTTCCTCTAGCTTCTTTCTCAACTTTCCGACGGTGGGAAGTTCATTATTTGTCCTATGAAAGTTATGTATGCACCTCTTTATTAATCCTTGATCAAAGTTATCAATATCTGTGACCGGTTTTGATCTGGAGCGTTTTTTGCCTGGTGTTCTAAATACTGATAATAAGTCGGAATTATTGGCTTCAGTGGAGATTTTCCTTACCGTTGCTATGGACGTCTTTGTAGATTCAGCTGTCCTTTTCTGAATTTTCTGTAAGTCACTAATTATACTATTTAATTTTATATTTCCCGCCTGAATAACTTCTGCAGTTTGTTTTATTTCACTTATATCTACAGTGCTGCGGTCAGAATCGAGTAAAATACTCGCAGCTTCGCCAATTTCACTTTGAATTTGTTTCAGGGAATTAATGAAATCATTCGATTCCCTTTTCAGAAAACAATGCACGTCAAACACCATTTTCCGTGCCTGTCTTTTCAAAACAGTATTCCTTCTCGGCCTCGGCATTTTCACTGTTTAAAAACTGTTCAAACTTAATCAAACAGTGAATAAACTAACAAACACAACAAACAAATCAACAAAACAAACTTAACAAAAAACAACAACAAAAATTAACGATGACAACAAAACAATTCAGAACGCGACTGTACACTGGAAGTGCGCGGAGCGTCGTATCGGCACGGGGGACGGAGTACGACTGGAGAGCCAATCGGCGCAACGCACGCTCGCCCTTCACCCCTGTACCCCGCCAAGACACCTTATTTTTTACTTCTGCGCAATAACGGTCAGCGCTAGAGTTTCGTGCCGCGACCTATAGGCATAACTCATTCACTCACGGTATAGTAGATTAGATACACTGCACCATACACAATTTATAACTTTGTATTGTACATTTATGTTATTGTTAAACTCAAAGGTTGTATTAACATCGTTTAACTGTTGACTTTGAAAGGTCAGGAATTCATGTGGCAGTTTATGTCATATTGGTGCATCGGTATGTTTGTTTGGGTAAAAACTGCACTTTTCTTAGTTTATATTTAAACCTAACCTAAAAATCGCGTCTACTTTACAACATGAGTTTTAAAATGATGCGCTGTACGCTTTTGTCTGGCTCATAAATGTGCGGCACGCGCTGTCGAGATACAGTTAAACACACGTCAAATATTAGACTTGTTTTTCAAACGGTAACCTAAACGGTAAAACGAAATCAATAATTCTTTACGTACCTATAAGACGTAGTATATTATCTACTCTGAGCTATAAGGTACCTATGAAGTATGCCACGCTTACTTTTATATGGTAACTTAATGGATTAAATTAATTCTGTCATACATTTATAATATCAACTAAGTTTAAGAGTAGATAAACATGTTTTATACAGAGCGTTAGAAATCAACAACGCCATGGTTCTACGGTTGCTCAATAGTATTATTATGTTTGACAATGGATGTTTCAACATTCCGATATTTTTCGTATATTCTTTCCATACAATTGTTAACCATGCATGTTTATTTATCTTTGTACGCGCACTATCTCAAGTGGTGATTAAACTAAGTTTACTGACTAAATTACAACATTTGCTATACAAGTTTAATTCGTACCTACAAACATATTGCACTGATACCTCATTACTTAACCACTTTAAAGTTATCTAACATTATCGTGCTTCTGCATTGTTTTCTAAAAAAAATTCAGCTGCAGCCGCAGTATTCATGTTTGTGTCACATAAACATAATGGTTTTTAAGAAACATGTCCCAAAATTCCTAAATGTCCCAATACTTTTTTTCCTTTAGAATACATATATGTATTGCGACGATACATATAGTTTAATGACTTTAATGTCACTGTTTGGATAGCCATAATAAATGGGATATTGTTTACGAGGTATTTACAAGCGTTCTTAGAATCAATTTCTTACCTCTTCTCAAGAATAGGTAGGGAAGTACGTAAATAAATTTGGTTTTCTATAAATTTCTCATGAACTGATAAACAGTTGCGCAGTAAAATTACTTATGCACGTTGATGTGATGTTGATATTAAGATAGTCTAAAATAATAAAGAAGTTTAGACAAAAAATTCCTTAAATGCCTAAATATTTTGGCGCGATATCTCGAGAGGCAGGCATAGAGTATAGAGCGCCACTCACACACATTTCGGCGCGCAGATGAATTTGAATATCTTTGTTTGGCAGAACCCTATAATGCGTCGTCCGATATGGACTTGATCCGTTTTTTCAAATTGTTGACACACTACTCACATGACATCGTAATAATTCACAATCTTTGACACGGTAATGTAGCATTTTACTGTAACTTTGAACCTGAGCTTATTCTCAGGTTCAAAGTTCAAAGACTCAGCTTGCTAATAGCGTAAGCCAGCAGCTGAATACTTAATCTGAGCTTTGAACAACATTAAATATGACGTCTCTTCGTTTCGTGGAAAAGTTACTATCATCGGTACTTGACTTGTGGAGTTTTCATAAACAAAGGAAGGAGTCACTTAACAACATACATGATTGATTCTATAGCCTTTAAGCATGTATGTACCTATACAATTAAAGAACATGAAGATAGAGTTGAGTTGGTTGCTCTGTGTTTAAGCAGAAAGTTAATATACGGGTATCCAGCATTAGGTAGGGGACTGTTCCGGAGTTGTCCGGGTCGCCACGGACATTTTGGCCACCCAGAACCCAGACTCATCATGACCTGATTCTGTCTTATTTTTTATTGATTACGCTGGTTTCCGAACCGATCTTATGATATTTTTTAATTTTCGGCGATGGATGGGGACAATGGAACTCCTCATCGAATAATATAGCAAATCGCTCATGCAGTTGCAAATGGAGTGGATAGCCATCAAATAAATGTGTGCCACCAAAACATTAGTAAAACATATTTGAAAACAAATAAAAATACATTACTGAATTAGAACACATAGAATGTATAGAATGGCACCATAAAGACGCAATTTTTTTTATCGCTCTGTCATGTGACACTATAGTGCTGTCACAGTTGTCTTCTTCTTCTTCTTCTTCCTAAGTATGGCAATCAATCCCTTCAGGGACTATTTTTGCCAGTGTCGAGTGTTAGAGAATTTTCATGTTGCAAAATTTCTCGTGTTTGCCGCATTAAAATGCCTAGTGTCATGCATTCTAACGCCCAATGGAGTTTCTGGAGACAACCCACGGCAGTAGCAGATCGTAACACGCCTTTAGATTAGAGGTAACCTATTGACCAAAATGATAAATCACTTAATCCAAAATTCGTATTATGGCATTATTTCCAATGCTCCTATAAATCAGTCACTAAATGAAACTTTACTGCACATATCGACACCAAAAATACACATTAAAGATCACTATAACACAATTTACGACACACTGGAAAAAATCTCAACCGCTCCGCCTGATTCCCGCCAAAAACCTCCGTCACAGTTGTCGTCCATACATGTAATTTTATTGAACGTCAAAAATGTCAAAATCTTAGGAGATTATAATAAAAAAGTTGGAGTTGAAGTTGAATAAGAAAACAAAGGCCCAAAATCAATCAAACAAATTAATTTGGGACTAGGATGGGAATGAATTATTTGCTTATCCCTTAAAGCACAACGTTTATGCATTTATAAATTGCATACAGAATGAGCCAAAAACTGGATTTTAGGAAAATATGCAGAGCCTGCTTGACGGAGTGTGGGCCGTTTAAAGATTTGTTTACTGTTTGTACGTCAGAAGTGTTTAAATTTTGTACGTCTGTTGAGGTATAATACATAATAAAACCTATTGCTTGAATTTTCGTTCAAATAACCATCTATATTATACATAGATGGCTATTTGGAGTAAATATCCAATTATCACACTAATGATATTGTCACATCCCCCTGAATTGGTTCTCGGAGGGGTGGCAGAGGTTCCTAGTTAGCCATATATTGATATGATGTACAATTCTAAAATACCTATTTAAGTCTTTTAATTTAAACTCATCTGTGCATCATATGCAAGACTTTAATGTCTTAAGGGAAACAAAACTTATTTATGTGTTATTTTTAAGGTTTCAGAGAAGGATCACTTACCACAGCAGTTATGTCATGCATGTGTGGAGCTTTTGGGCAAATTGTACTGCTTCAAACAAGTGGTCACTCAGTCAAATGTGGTATTGAAAGAACAGTATATGTCTCAGGTGAATATAATTTTAAATTTAGACCTTACTAACATGTATATAAAACTAAAACTCTTAATATTAACAACATGTCTAATGACATTCTAGTAAAGCAGCATAAGCATAATATTTATGCATCAACATTATTTCAAGCTGTATCAGCATCAGTATACCATTCTTGCTATTTGTATAGTTCTCAACAATCTTAAATGCTTTAATAGAGTCTAAATTAAGTGCAACTTTAATTTGTGTTTTACTTTACAGAGTAAAATGTGCCCTTTAAGTCAAACCTTTCTTCTTAAACTTATATTTGTACTTAGTATATTATCTACTGACTTAATATATTTATGTGTCACATATGTTTATTCTTTTTCTATATTGTTCTTCAGGTAAAAATAAAACAAGAGGTTGGACCTAAAGAAAATGAGCCTTTATCAACTAAGCAGCTGGAAGTTAATGAAGAAATTATCCAAGAACTATCAAGTAATGATGAAAATATACTACAGGAGAAACCAGAAATGTAAGTGAATAATAGAACAATTTTCCAATTGATAAATTCATACATAATCAGTTTTCTTTGAGCCAACATAATGAATTGTGTAAAAATAAATAAAAAACGTATTATATATATATAATAGTATCTTATGTTCTTCCCCTAACTAACTTCACACTTCATAATTAGAACAATACTTATTTATTTATAATTGTGTGAACAATACATATTTGTGTATATATTTATGTATTTTAGGGTCGGCAGCACGCTAGTGATACACCTGGTGTTGCATGCATCCATAGGCTAAAGTAACTGCTTACCATCACCCGGGACTTAAGCTTCTTTGCCACCTTCGTGGTTAAAAAAAAAACTTATTGATGTCAAAATTTCAGTATAAGAAGACGGAGGCCAAGAGGCCTGCCTAGGCCTCTAAAGAGAAGAACCAGAATGAAATGTCCAAAATGCGAGAAATCCTTTCAAAAGTATGAAAATTTTGAGGCACACATGCGATGCCATTTTGGTAAAAAGGTAAATTGTTTTTTTTTCAGCTGCTTTGTGCTGATCTGTGTTTATCACTGCAAATATATGCAGTAAGAATACAAACTAAAACTAATATAAAAACATAACATCAGTATCTCAGTATGTATAAGATGAGTTGTAAATGGAAAGATCTGGTGTTCCCCCCACCTCACTTACATATTAGAATCCACTTCTGAATGCTTCTGAAGTTGTACATTTGTTCAGTCTACATTATTACAGAACACAAAATATGTTCTAATCTAAGCTTAAGGCTAAGCGGGCACTGCGTTGCGATTTTCTAACGCAAATTCTGAGAAGTACGGAGTGTGATAGAAGTGCGCTTGCGGTGAAATTAAATCATGTGTTTTCGTTTGTTCGATACCAGCCAGATATAAAATGCGACTACTGCGACAAAACATTCCCAACGGTCCGCAACCTGACCAGCCACAGCCGCACCCACACCGGCGTCCGCAAGTACCAGTGCGGCACCTGTGGGAAGAACTTCGCGTATCTCAATGTACTGAAGAACCATGAGTTGATACATGCTGGGATCAAGAACCATGCTTGCCATATATGTGACGCCAAATTCGTACAGTTATTTAACTTAAAGGTAATATTGAACTCGGAATATATGCAGAGCTATACTTTTTTCATTTCATATTCATGTTTTAAAGGAATGTGCTGTTTTACCCTTGATTGTCATACATGTTCAAAGGCGTTTGTACACATCCAACTTAAATAGAACTATATTTTCTGTTTTGTTGCACCCTGAATACTTTCAGTGATGAAACATATTAGTTGCCTTAGAAAGAGAAACTTTCGACTACGTATTCGTATCGCTTTCGACTATTTTTGTATGGGAAAATGAACAGAGTTGCGGCGGCAAAAAATTTAACTAAACTACTTATGAAAACTTACTTACGTTTTCGAAAACGTAGTCGAAAAGTGTTCCTGCTACCAGTACAGGCATCACTAATGTATGTACTTATCTATTGACATAGCCCTCAATACAGGGTCGCTATGTGCGCTCTCTTAAATCATCTGGAACATTCCAGAGACATCTCGAAACGCACAGCAAGCAGAAGAATTATGGATGTGCGCAATGTGGCAAGAAATTTGCACAGCAGGGCAATCTGAAGACACATCTCATACGACACACTGGCATCAAGAACATTGCCTGCCAGATATGCAATATGAGGTTCTATGTAAAGGTATTAAAAATGAAATTCATTTGTTGCTACGAATAATAAAAATACAGTAAAAGTACTTTTATTGTTCTTAGTTTATTGCATTAATTGTTTTAAACTTACCTAATCTAATGAACAATAAGAATATAAGTATTGTTGTCTCTCGATGGGGGACTATCGAGTCTATTGATTCGATTCTTCTTCTCAGGTGGCTTTTTTTTCCGAACCGGTGGTAATTTAGACCTTCATAAGTGCCTTATTAATCATTTGTTATAGATTTTTGATTTCTATTTTTCAATACCCTACCAATACCCTAGCAATCGATAGTTTCGAATTGCAAGTCATCAATAGTATTCCCAAATTGCTATCGATACTATCTATATTATCAATAGTTATATCTAGTTATAGGATACGCCCGTTATTGCAAGCGTCCAAAGCTACTTACCATCAGTTGGGCGTTATGTTTGTCACTTTAAGTGGTACATTTAAAAATAAAACAAATATGTTAATGTATCTTTCAGGGTGATCTATTCAAACACATGCGGTCACACTCCTCAGACAGGCCATTCTCCTGTGAATACTGTGACAAGACTTTCAAAAGTAAAAGCTTCCAAATTGTACACCTAAGGAAACACACAGGTGAGATTTTTTACATTCTTTTAACTCCAAATCTTGATTATCAACCCTATTCTATTGTGACCCAGCAGATCTATTAATCAATATTTTCCAATACAATTCCACTAACTATGTTCTATGAACAAATAATTGCTGTCTTCCTATTTTGCACTTTGGTCCTTCAATTGATCCTTTTCAATTTGGCATTTGAAAAGTTTTTTTTACGTTTACGTATTAATAATAACGGTGCTAATTCTGTTTTACGAAATAATTAAACTTGACTTTGACAGGACTTAAAATATTGCCATCCTCATATTTTAACCCCGCACATGAGAAAGGCATAGCAAGACTTTTTAGTCCTGTCAAATAAGTTTAGTTTAGTGATTTTGTACAACAGAATCAACACCATTGTTTTTTTCCGAATAGGCGAACGTCCATACGCATGCGACCTGTGTCCAAAGAGGTTTATGTCTCACAAGGACATGCGCAACCATCGCATGACTCACACTGGTGAGAAACCACACAAGTGCCAGCTATGCAACCAGGCGTTCATACAGAAATGTGCACTCAACCGACATATGAAGAGTCACAACCAAGATAAGACCACCGAAGATGTACAGAATATATACTTAAGGACACAGTTGCAGACAATCGACGACACACCCATATCCCTTACTTATACTCACTGGCAAAGTGATGTGTGATAATACAAGATAATTAAGATATTGGGTTTGTTTTATACCACCAAGGTGGCAATCAAGCATACTGCCCACCTGATGTTAAGTGGTCACCATAGCCTATGGACGCTTGCAATACCAGGGGTATCACTCGCGCGTTGCCGATCCTAAAAAAGTACGTCAAAAACGTAGGTAAAAAAAGTATAAAACTGAATACTAGTCATTTAGTTTAATTTGTATGAACTAAAAATAAATAAATAAATATTAAAGGTAGCTAGCCAATATTTAGTCAGTCTCGGTTAAAAAATATCTAAAGGCCTGTTGACATGGCCCATATCAGAAGCACTAGGTTTTTAGACCTTTATATTCAAGTAATTGCAGGCAGAATCCTGTCATGTACCTTCATATGCCTCTTTAAAGTCCCTCTTTGCGTGAATCCTTGCCCGCAAGCTCCGCATACGTGCGGCTTGTCTCCCGTGTGTATCCTGTGGTGGTCATTCAACCTCCTTTTGGACAAGAAACTCTTCGGGCAGTAACTGCACAGGTACGGTCGCTCCCCCGAGTGTATCCTTTTATGTTCCACCAACGTAGACTGTGTGGTGTAAGATTTGTCACAAATATCGCACTTGTAAAGTTTCTTCCCGTCGTGTATGAGCAAATGTTTGGTCAAATTGTATTTATCTGTGAACGGGAAGCTGCATATTTGGCAAATGAATCGACGACCCGAGTGACGTCGGTAGACGTGCGACAGCAATGTTGTTTTTGTGAAGAACTTTTTGCCGCAGTGTTCGCACGCGTACCTTCGCTCTCTGTTCAGCTTGTGAGTTTCTAGATGTGTCTGGAAAGGTAAAAAATAAATTCACAATTTAAAATAAAAATTATATTACAAAATAACGAGAAAAGATTTGTATTATTGTATGTAACGAATAAACTCAAAAACTACTATATCAATGTAAAAAAGTATTTCACCAACTGAATGTCATATTATCACTATGTAATATAGGCTATATATTATATTGCTACGCGGGCAAAGTCGCGGGATAAAGTTAGTATTTTATAAAATATCATTCATCATTAAAACCTTATTGCAGATTAATTGTTTAGGGAATAGAATGGAACTGAGCTATTATTTTAACAAGTAAGTTTTCTTGGCCCAAGTGAGAAAGAATCATAAAAATATATTTTACTTTGAAGGTGTAAGACTTACCCTTAAAACATAAACTGTAGTAAATCCCTTGCCACACACGTGACACATGCATAGCTTCCTCTCCCTATGGTTTTTCTCATGCATTTTGCGAGTTTGAGTGTTCTTGAATATTTTCCCACATGTGGTGCACTTGAGGCTCTCCAAGTTGACTGTAGTGTGTTCACTCACATTATGCCGTCGGAGGCCGCTCCATGTCATGAAGGTTTTGTTGCAGGGTATGCAGTGAATAGCAGCCTAAATCAAGAAAACATACTTGTATATTCACGCCTATCCACAAAGGTCCCCAAACAGTTGGAAGGTCCTAACACTCACTTTTTATCGAAGATAATTTGGTGCCACTATGATAGATAGCGAGTCCGTCGCCATCTCTAAGGCACTTCCTACATCTTAAGATGACGTAGACTACCTACATCCTTGAATTTCTTAGACATATACAGGTATGCTCACAATGCACACCGTAAAGCTTGTGTTGTAACTAATCACTGCTCTTAAGGTTTTAGAAATATATTGACAGACCAGTGGTTGAGACTTACTAGAATAACAGGCAATGTTAATTTGTTATTAATAGTTGGCAATTGTTAGGGCATATTCTGTGCCTGGGATATACCAGTATATTGAATGAATTAACAAGAAATTAACGATTTTAAACAAAGAACTCTTAGGATTTTTCTAGTCAGACCTGGAAATTTATCACAGAGTCTTCAAATGTTTGTTAATCACAAGCATACTTAATTATTTATTTTTTATTAGGGTGGTGAAATTTAGTCCAAAAATCCTTTGAAATATTGAAGAAAATTGACAAAAAAAACAAACAAAGGCATTTAATAAAATTACCATTTTCCCTTCATGTTCCAACTTATGAGCCTCAAAACGCTCATTATAGTGGAACTTCTTGCAGCACAGGTCACAGCTGTAAGTGAAATGCTTCCTCTCCTCCTTTATCTTCTTCTGCTGTTTTAACATAGGTTTCTTCAATTTCCTGAATTGAAAACAATCTTACGATAATATTAATAATACATGAAGCAAAAACTTTATTTGTAAATTATGTTGACATAGCTGAATAAAATTTGGCACTGATAAGTTTTATATGGAGGAGTGCAGAAAGCTAATATTTTACATACTACTAGCATTTACCTGCAGCTATGCCTTTTCCATTTATAATATTAGTGGATTAATATAATATCATGGATTATGAAATAATCTGATTTTATTTTGTTTTATATCTATATTATAGAGCTTAATAACGATACCAGCCATTTATATTATTATCACCTTTTTTGTACCTGGATCTCTTGAGATAGACCAGAGTAGTCTGCAGAATCTGTAAAACACAGTTTGTGGTGATGATTACAATTAAGACTGCCAAAAAAGGTATAATATGCAAATGTGAGTGGAAGAGGAGGTGGAAGGCCAACATCCAACTTTCTAGACCAAATTACCAAAGCACTCAATGACTCATAATGGAAAGTACTTGGAATTGGTAGGCATGTATGAAATTGGTGAATGTAAAGTGTGAGGGGTCCACCATATTACATACATATCATAAAACAAGTCTGGTGTGATATGTATGTAATCTGAAAATTTTATTATGGAATTTTCTTAATTTTGTACTAATATGTTTTTAAATCAAAATATATATAAATTAATACCATGGTCACTATCATTACACTGGTCTGTGTCATTCTCAGCCTTCACTATAACATCATCTATCTCAGGTTTCAAATTCACAGGCTCTTCATTTCCTCCAAGATTAATTTCTGTACAACTAGGTTCATATTTAAGTCTATTTTTAAGATTGAGTAGAGTTTTCTGTGATTGAATACAAGTATCTTTAAACGCTGAGTATTTTGTGAGAAGTTCATAGCACTTGCTGCAGAGAGCCTTTGGTAAGTCTTCATTTTCGACTATCTGGAAATTAGAAATACAATACAAATGCCATAATTATGACTATAGGTAATACAATTTACTTCCAATTCACGAAGGTGGCAATCAAATCATCATGTAATCAACACACCTCTATTGAAGTACAAAACGTATAGATGTCGGCGGCTACATTTTCAAACAAAATATACACAAAAGATTCTTTTGTAGAAAGGCAAGCTCGGCATAGCTTATTAACGTCCATGTCAGGGGTAGTTTGCTTTCTAATCATTTTAGATAAACATGGGTATGGCCAGTGACATGCTGGGTCTCAAGAGAATAGGTCCGCAGAGATATTTTAATTAATAATTATTAAACTAAAGAAATATCCCACAAAAAAGATCTCACAGGAATGGCTATCACTAATCAAACAGAACTGTCACTTCTGTCTGCCACAGATATATATATATCTACTTTACTAGTTTGTCTACAGGCAGAATACAGATCTGTGCGTTTGTTCTTCTTCTTCCTAAGTATGGCAATCAATCCCTTCAGGGACTATTTTTGCCAGTGTCGAGTGTTAGAGAATTTTCATGTTGCAAAATTTCTCGTGTTTGCCGCATTAAAATGCCTAGTGTCATGCATTCTAACGCCCAATGGAGTTTCTGGAGACAACCCACGGCAGTAGCAGATCGTAACACGCCGTTAGATTAGAGGTAACCTATTGACCAAAATGATAAATCACTTAACCCAAAAGTCGTATTATGGCATTATTTCCAATGCTCCTATAAATCAGTCACTAAATGAAACTTTACTGCACATATCGACACCAAAAATACACATTAAAGATCACTATAACACAATTTACGACACACTGGAAAAAATCTCAACCGCTCCGCCTGATTCCCGCCAAAAACTCCCGTGCGTTTGTTTATCTTCTCTTCTACTTTATTTATATGCTGGCAATACAAAAATATATTATTATAATTTCAGCGTACTATTTACTTTACTGTCTTTAGAACTTAACATCTTTCCCATTTAATATTTATTTCACACAATGCATAAAATCGTATTGGTACTTATGTACTCTCTCTGCAATACATGGAAGCTATCGCCGAATGTAGTTCGCTACTTTATCGTCTTTTTATTTTTACGTATTTCATTATTGTCTTTGTAAAATGTTCCCTTGGATGAAGTCGTGTACCAGCTCAATAAAAACTAAAGAGTGAAGCTCGCTTAGTCTTCTTATTACTAGCTGTGGCAATCAATCCTCTTCAAGAACAATTTTGGTCTCACTATAATGCTTCTGGCAGTGTGTCAGTTACATGACTGTCACTGTTATATATAATTCCATGTCATGTCATGTCCTTGGGTCATGCCATTGTCGTGACACTGACAGTGCAGATGCTGTTTTACCAGCTTTCTATTTTTAAAATTGTAAACATTGAAATGTCAAAATACTGCTAAAATCCATAAAATGTTATTACAACGACCAAATTATTATCTAAGAACACATATTCATATTAAAATAAACTATTTTTTAAGTTTTAAAGATATTTTTGAAGTAATCTTATACATTTGAAGTCCTCCTTATTCATACATGTATGAAAAGTGGAAAAAGCTCAAATCTTCAATAAGTTATTACTTCTCGAAGTTCGCCCTAAAAACTTGTTTCATTTCAAGTAAGCCAGCGAAGTGATTGCGTATGCGGTGTCGTCACTCGACTCGTAACTGGTAAGACGAAGTACAGGTCGCGGCACGAAACTCTAGCGCTGAGCGAAACGTGGAGGGGATAGCTGCGCATGGGTACCATCGCGCACGCAATACAAATTAGTAATTTAATTGCTTAGTTAAAAACAGCAAAATAATGTTTTAATGTAAAGTCAAATAGTAAGTCTAGCGGTGAACAAAATGTGGAACTTAACTGCGTATGGGTACTGTCACGCACGCAAATATTACTTCATGTTACCTACAATATAATTTTTAACAAGTTTATGGGGAGTAGAAAAATAAATACACTATCGGATTTGTAAATTTTTATATTAAATACCAAATAATAAAAAAAATTATATTAAGTCCGAATTACATAAGAACCTACTGAAGTTTCTTCTCAGGATAGAAGAAACCTGCGAGTTCGGCAGGGTGTGGACATCAGACACCGCATTCTCCTTTCCGATATCTAGTCCGAATCAGACAATGGTCTTACACCTTCAATAGTATCCCAACAGGGCCTTTTGCTTACTGAGGGCCCCGGCTCAGGGCTGCTTCGGTCGTCGGCACTAACAGCGTCATCGTCATCAGACTCACCAAGGCTATCCTCTGAACTGTCACCATCAACGCGAATGATGAATTCTTCTGTAACCAAATCCACGACATGGTCACTCTTGACATATTGCTCTTCTATGTCCTTTACCTTTTGGCATAACTTTCCCCAATCCCAAGCACCCATCAGCAAAACTTTTTCTTGAATTAGTTCTATACATTTAGCAACACTCCACTTCACATTTTTACTGCCTACATATTGCTTTATGTCAGACCATGCCATTTCGATTGGATTTAGATCTGGGTGGTATGGTGGCAGTCTTAGCACTTGATGTCCTTGCTCTGCTAGTATCCTGTCAATTGAAAATGTTTTAAATCTATCTTTGTTAGCCCGTATTAAATTGTATAGTTGAGATTTTAGTAGAGTTTCCTCATATTGTATGCCCTTTTCAGTAAGCCAACCCTGCATGTCAGCTTTTTTGGAATTAGAAGTGAGTGCAAGGTCCCATTGTTTATTATGGTATGATGCGTTGTCGACTACCACGACAGAATTAGGCGGTAAGTTCGGCAATAACTGTGTCCTCAGCCATTTTTCGTAGTTGTCGTAGTTCATATTGTCGTGGTAGTCGCCTGATTTCGCACCAGCTTTAAAAGTTAACAGTGCGTTCGGTATGAACCCAGCCTCTGATCCTGCGTGGACAATGACCACCCGCTGTCCTTTGGAGATAGGTTTTTTGAGACCTTTTGTAGTACCATCGGTCCAGGCTTTTGGAGCAGAGTGCGATGAATCTACGTAAGATTCATCTGTATATACGATGGGCCTTCCCTCTTGGCGATATTGTTTTATTTTGCGTAAGTATTCGATACGTAGTAAACGTATATTTGAACTTTCAATCAGTACTTTTCGATTGTTTTCAGTATTTTTCCACCGAAACCCTAAACTCTTAATTATTCGTCGAAGACTTCGTTCTGAGCCTTTGAAATTTATATCTTCCTCTAGCTTCTTTCTCAACTTTCCGACGGTGGGAAGTTCATTATTTGTCCTATGAAAGTTATGTATGCACCTCTTTATTAATCCTTGATCAAAGTTATCAATATCTGTGACCGGTTTTGATCTGGAGCGTTTTTTGCCTGGTGTTCTAAATACTGATAATAAGTCGGAATTATTGGCTTCAGTGGAGATTTTCCTTACCGTTGCTATGGACGTCTTTGTAGATTCAGCTGTCCTTTTCTGAATTTTCTGTAAGTCACTAATTATACTATTTAATTTTATATTTCCCGCCTGAATAACTTCTGCAGTTTGTTTTATTTCACTTATATCTACAGTGCTGCGGTCAGAATCGAGTAAAATACTCGCAGCTTCGCCAATTTCACTTTGAATTTGTTTCAGGGAATTAATGAAATCATTCGATTCCCTTTTCAGAAAACAATGCACGTCAAACACCATTTTCCGTGCCTGTCTTTTCAAAACAGTATTCCTTCTCGGCCTCGGCATTTTCACTGTTTAAAAACTGTTCAAACTTAATCAAACAGTGAATAAACTAACAAACACAACAAACAAATCAACAAAACAAACTTAACAAAAAACAACAACAAAAATTAACGATGACAACAAAACAATTCAGAACGCGACTGTACACTGGAAGTGCGCGGAGCGTCGTATCGGCACGGGGGACGGAGTACGACTGGAGAGCCAATCGGCGCAACGCACGCTCGCCCTTCACCCCTGTACCCCGCCAAGACACCTTATTTTTTACTTCTGCGCAATAACGGTCAGCGCTAGAGTTTCGTGCCGCGACCTATAGGACTCACAGTCTCACACTCAGTTCACTCAGTTACCGTGATACGTCGGCCGTAGATTCTCGTGTTGCCGTCAATTATATTCTCGTAATTACAATGAACGTCACTTCGAAAGTTAATGCAGATTTACAAAGAGAAAGGGATAAGTGTACATTTAATATAACAGAATTAACCAATTTATTTGATGGAGGTGCTCATGTTACCGAAGAAAGGCGAAAAAGAGGTAATTACACTATTATTTTTTTGCTAACGAATATTAGGTGTCATCTTTGTACTTCAATCAATTTAATTTCAACATTGGCTTTAGTTCGATTTAGAATAATTAGCATGAATTTAGTTTGATTAGAAACAACGGGTTCTGTTATTGTTTGAGTGTTGTGATAGTAAAATATTTTTTCTGCACTAATACTTTTTTTTTTTCATAATAAAATTATTATTTACCAATACTTTTATAATGAGTTTAATTTAAAGTAAACACTATTTGATGTCAACTAACATACATTTTTTATTGCAATGAAATGTTTATTTGATGTAATTGTGTTTTTTAAGTAATCAGTACTATCTTGCAATCACAACATAAAAAAAACTACAAGCTTGGTTTAAAAAATATTTATGAATATTGGTCATACTGCACATGTGAAGACAGTGTTACAGCCTAATAAAACAAGAGATAATGTAAAGGTCAAAGTTCAGCTACAATAACTTTGATTATTTTATATAGCAATGTAAAGTAGGACACAACAATATAATAATTTCTCTTGCTTGTGTCGTAACAAATCAAGTTATATCTCATTGTATTGTTTTTGAAGCCCATAAGCATAGGGAATGAAACTATATGATCTAGTTTGGTTCTCACAAAGTCCCTACATAAGAAATCTTGCGCATAATTGAATACTCTCTGGACCCGTGACTTTGTACAAAAGAAATAGGATTTAGCAGAATTACAATTCAAGGATTTCATTGTTTTTGCATGGAACCCTATTTTTTTTTTTAGTTTAACTCACATCTAAGAGCATCAGCCATCTGCTAGTGAAAGTCCAGTTCAAATAGGTCTAGCCATTTCGGAGATTAGCCAGAACAAACATACAAACAGACACACACAAAAATATTTTAAATTTGTCATTAGTATTGTTTACTTTAAATTTTCATATGCATTTGGTTAAGAGCTGTTATTTTTACATATAAAATTTTTTTTTTGTATAGATATCTACTTATCCCAGACCTTATTTAATTAGCATCTTTATAAATTATGATCTTGCTATTTGTGGTACCTATCTATTAGTAAAATTTAAATAGAAATTAATATCACATCAATGACAACTTTATCAAATCCTTAATCAGTAGGATAAGGATGAATCATGAGGCATTCTTATCTCGTAAATTAGTTTTGTATGCAGCAGTCGACTCTGATAGAAATTTGATTAATTGTTAGTATGTATCTACTCCTTATCTAAGAAATTCGATACTACCTAACCTACTACTAACTGCTATAATTTGCTGGTGGTTGTTTTGATTAGAAGGGGCCTTTTAAAAATATGGTTATCAATATTTTCCGTTTTGATAACGACAGTACTAAGCTGAATAATTTACTGTCACACTTAACCTACGCGTGAGTAGGTCGAAGGGCAAACCCATTATAGGTACTTGAATTGAAAGGCGCGTGCACTGCACCTTAGATGTAATGATATGTCATTGCGTGCGACTGCGCATTGGCATCTAACCAAATTCTCATCAAATCTGTCTGTCTATTTGTTCTCGGAAACGGCTGAACCGATTTTGACGAAACTTCGTCAGGCAACGCTGGCGCCCACCAGTTTCGTGCTAGCATACCCCTCAATGGAAGCTCTCTGAAGCTCTCGTCTGAGGTAGTAAAAGAACTTACCTTCACCTTAAATCAAAACTTTGGTCGAAGCCATATCACACTTTCCATTTCTTTATCGTGAGACCACAGCAATCTTCTGACGATAAAAATACTTATGTACTTTAAATAAGCAAGTCCTTTTTTTAGAGGAACTTGTCCTCAAAGAGGGCATCCACAAAGAGGAGGTTCCATCAGAATACCTGAGTCATAAAGAGAAGTATGAACTGGCTGTGAAGAAGGCATGTCTACTGTTCAAGATGCTCAGGAAGTGGCAGGAGGAGGACACCACGGGAATGGAGAACTTCAGGTAAACGAACTAAGACTCATTTTTGCGTATGCGAAATGATATAACAATTGTATCTTATACTTACTTGCATTAAATTATGGATATTTTTTTTTTCTTATATTAGTTTCATACCTAGTAGCTTCATACGTACATATGTTACTGTGATATATTAAAAGAACGTTGTGACAAAATATAACGCGCACCGCGCGCATAAAGGCTACTACGGCACTAACAGCACTATATCCTGTTTGGAGTGAGTTTATTCAGACCATTCCATAATATTTACCTCAAAGTCCTCACACTGTTATCATTATTTCAGTGTAATACGAAATAATATTCTTCATACATCCTCTACCTATGTAGTTAAGTAAATACATACATAACTCAATAGTAATACCACTTTTTTTCAAATACACATCGTTCTTGAACTTACAGGTAATGTTATAATAGATACCTAAAACCGGTGTTAGTTGTAATTGCTTGCTGCAGACGTTGAACCAACTAATGCTGTTACTATCCTATCCTACTTCCTGCTACACCCTATCCTACTAATATAATTAATGCGAAAGTTTGTGAGTGTGGATGGATGGATGGATGTTTGTTACTCTTTCACGCAAAAACTACTCAATAAAATTTGGAAAACAGATAGTTTATAACCTGGATTAGCACATAGTGTACTTTTTGTCCCGGTTTTGTTTTTATCCCGGGAAAATGTTAGGTTCCTCTGGGATACTAAACTCAACGCGGATGAAGTCGCGGGCAGAAGTAAGTCTATAATGTTATGGGTACTTAGTAGGTTATTAATTTTTGTGATAAACATAATGGAGAAACTTATGACTCTGGATTTTGTATTTATTACAAAATGTATCAAAAGAAAGAATTCGCGTGTATACCGCTGTAGAAAAGATTTACAATTTATAAGGTATAAGACATCAAGATTTACGATCTGCGAGTCATATCATCAGTCATCTGCTGGTGTTGCAAGCGTCCGCTACAGTAAACGCTTACCATCAGGCGGGCCGAACGTATGATTGCCACATTGGTAGCATGAAAGTTTTTTTTTACACAGGGCAGTCCTTGGCGGTGCGCTAGGCTCGGCGATCCTACAAGATGGCAACCCGCTTACATTGCACTACGTGATGTTTATACCGACGCTCATGGGCCAGGCGGCTGTGGAGCAGCAGGCCTACTGGATCGGACGCGCCTTCAACCTCGATATCATTGGGACCTATGCGCAGGTAACGAATTTTAAAACTTCGTTTAGCGTAACCTGTATGCTGTATGTTTTAAAATTCTACTAAGTTGTCTCAAAGAGAGGTAGGGTGATTTGGGATTTCCCATGGGTTATCCCATTTAAATTGGAGCCGCCCGACCTGGGACTGTACCTCCGCCTTACAGAAGACCGCAGTGAAATAACACTACTTGATGTAGTGTTGTGTTTCTGCGGTAAGTAAGGTTGCCAGTGCTCCACGAGGATACGCTGGGCTAGTAGTATTGCTGCTAGCACAGTGAGTCCTCATCAGCAACATGGTTGGCACTCCGTAGTGATACCCCTGGTATTGCTAGCGGCTATAGGCTACGGTGACAGCTTACCATCAGGTGGGCCGTATGCTTGTGTGCCACCTTAGTGGTATAAAAAAAAAAAAAAAAGTTAGCACGCAACTTTGGTAAGCACCCTTAGCCTTTAGCCCTATAGAATTGTGTGTTGACAAGCTTAAACCCGCGGCGTCCCCGCATGGATTATCCTTCGGGAAAGACGTAATTTTCCGTAGTAAAAGGTATCCTGTAAGTTATTCAGCTTATAAGCTATCTCCATATCCAAATAGCATACAAATTAGAGAGTATAAACACTCGCAGACTTGGTAGGCAGTCATCGCAGCCTATAGACGTATATGTTTATTAGTGTAACAGAATCTTTCAACGTCATTTTCACCGACTTCAAAACGCCATCAATTAATTTTCACACGTATAAAAATATAATCAGGATACATACATTTAGAATCGTGTTTTTTTTAGTTTTTTTTTACAATTTTTTTTTCGTTTCGTGACGGAACTTTTGGGCGAGATGAATAGATAGACATAGATCACGAAGTTCATGACATCATCATCATCATCATTCTCCTGCCCATATCCCATATTGTTTGGGGTCGGCGCAATATGTATTACTCTTCCATCCTTCTCTATCAGCATTCAGCCGTCATCTCTGTATTAACTTCCTTTCTGGGCATTTTTTAGATTTCCAATGTATTTGTACAGGTATAACAAATCAAAAAGGCTATTACGTCAACAGACGTTGAAATGTTCACACATTTGGAGCTGCACTTCAATATTAGGTACTAGGACATAATAAACAAGAAAAATATTTTTACATTTTGAGATATAGATCGTGTGATGACCTTCATACGTGTTAATCAATAAGCGAATCATGCGTTTTTACAAGCAAAGGACGAACGCGAAAAACTGGTTAAGTTTTTTTTCATTGCAGACTGAACTTGGGCACGGTACATTCGTCCGAGGTCTTGAAACCACGGCCACGTACGACCCGAAGTCCAAGGAGTTCGTGCTCCACAGCCCTACGCTCACTTCCTACAAATGGTGGCCTGGAGGACGTAAGTAACAGAAACTACTAATAAAAAAAACAAAAACAAAAAAAAAAAAAAAGGAAAGTCGCTTCCCGCTGTCTGACTGTCCCTCTGTATGCTTAGTTCTTTAAAATTACAATTATGCATAATTAATTTGTGTTTTGTAGGTATTTAACTTATATGGCTAACGCTGGCCGTGCGAAGCCGGGGCGGGTCGCTAGTGTACCATAAATAACCAGAAACTAGTTTCGGAATCGATTACCGACATATGTTTTTTCTTAACCTTTTGCAATACTGTTTTTTATTGCAATGAAAATTAAGTCTTATGTCAAAGCAATAACACTGAACTTTAAGTGTAATTAGCAATGAAACATCAGTACTGATTTAAATAATAAATATAAAGTACGGTTGAAGTAATTTAGGATTGTTATTGTGTTTCTGGCTATTTTGTTACCACCACTTGACGTTAAATGGCTAGAATACCAAACAGTCATGTTGCCTTGGCTTTATGTACACTGGCAAAAGAGATTGAATATTTACCTACTTATTATATTAATGATCATGAATTTTAAAAATCATGCGTGTTATGACAGCTTTTCTATTAGGCAAATCATATTACGCTTAAGAAAAACAAGTTTATAATGCAGTTGACAATTTTATTATGTGATTGATCTGTCTAACCATTATTTTAGCAGGCTGTATTATGTTCCTATGATGGATGGGGTCCTCTCTTAAACGATTTAAATGGTTTTAAAATTACTCCCTACGTGATATCATATTTTGGTATAAAAATATATGTAGTTTATACACGTCTCTGAAATCGGATAATGGATTTAAGATTATTTGTTGGTGTAAAAAATAATTAAAATATTTAAGTAACAAACGATTTATTTTTTTGCATACCATAGATTAATTAGACGTCGATAAAATTGGTTGGAGTTTAGATAATGTGTTGTTTTTACCTTCAGATAACGCGATGTTATATTTTATATAAATAAACCTTTGTGTTTTTTGTAGCTTTACAATGCGTATGCTACGTGACAACACATAATTTGTGAAATCTGGTTTGTTGTAGAATCACTTAATATTCATGAGAATGAATTGTTTTTATTGTATTACTTTGAACATTGTGCCTTCTTTTCTTTTTCGTAGAACGTCGCATTGAAACTGTTAGTAAAATAAATATCACAGCAATACCTACACATGAAACGATAAATAAAAAAGAAAACGAGCAAGCAGTACAGTAGTCGCATATGATGTATAACATCTGACAACTCGACTAGACCTCATATTGTTATCTACACTAATAATAAAAAGAGGAAAGATTTGTATTTTTGTATGTAACGAATAAACTCAAAAAGTACTGGACCGATTTCAAAAATTCTTTCACCGTTAGAAAGTTAAATTATCACTGAGTAACATAGGCTATATATTATACTAGTGGCCCGCCCCGGCTTCGCACGGGTAGACACAATATTTGGTAAATGTCTATATGCCCCGAAACTACTGGACCGATTTCCAAAATTCTTTCACCCTTAGAAAGCTACATTATCTATGAGTAACATAGGCTATATATTATACTAGCTGCCCACCCCGGATCCGCACGGGTGGACACAATATTTGATAAATGTCTATGCTCCGAAACTAATGTCTACCCGTGCGAAGCCGGGGCGGGCCGCTAGTATTCTATAGAATTTAAAAAATCAGTTATGTATTTTATGAGATTACTTCCCACAAACAAACTCGCAAACTTTTCCTCTTTGCAATATTAGATTATACATTTGTTCAACAGTGGCCCATACAGCCAACTATTGCATCGTGATGGCCCAACTATACACCAATGGCCAATGTCACGGCATACATGCTTTCATCGTCCAACTGAGGGATGAGGAGACCCACATGCCTCTCCCTGGGGTGAAGGTTGGAGAGATTGGCGCCAAGCTTGGCATGAACGGCACCAACAACGGCTTCCTCGGCTTCGAACACGTCAGGATACCCCGGGAGAATATGCTCATGAAGAATTCAAAGGTTTTGGAAGTGAGTATGTGTTCAAGCAGTCTTAAAAGCCCATAACCCCAAGTAGTAATTTTAGTATTCGTGTAAAAATACCCGCCATTTTGTTTTGAATTTTTTCCCACTCATTCTTCGATTTTCAAATTGTACGCCTTTTTTTATTACATATTTTTTACTGAATAAACCTATTGTCTAATTATTATCAAACCGCAGTCTAGACTTCAGCGGTTTTACTAAAAAGTGTGTTCATAGCTATCATACACAAATACAAATAAAAGTGATGTAAGCCAAAAATAAGCTTGCTTGCCAAGCAAGCTTATTATATAAGGGACTTGGTGGTACGAAATGACAGAGTATGATAAAAATAATATTGCATAAGGAGGTTGTGGTTAGGCCCCTGAACCTACGACTAATTACTTTACCAACTTTATAGAATACAAAATATATTATAATTTGCTTTGTCCGCTTAATGAGTGTGATACGGACGAACGGCCTGCGCCCAGGTGAGCTCAGCCGTGGTTTCTTCCGACACGTGTTTCAGGACTTCCACGTCCCATCATCAGGGTGCCGCCGCGTTGGTCGAGCAGCGTGATGTCACATCGAGGTCTGGATGCTGGAGCAGCGCCGCAGCACGATGGTCGGACGCTGGAGCATCCAGACCTCGATGTGACATCACGCTGCTCGACCAACGCGGCGGCACCCTGATGATGAGACGTGGAAGTCCTGAAACACGTGTCGGAAGAAACCACGGCTGAGCTCACCTGGGCGCAGGCCGTTCGTCCGTATCACACTCATTAAGCGGACAAAGCAAATTATAATATATTTTGTATTCTATAAATATGAATTTCCGCAAAGTAAAACCTGAATCAATTCAATATTACCAACTTTATTTGCGGCTTAGTATGTAATCCAATACCTATTCATTAGTTAGTATATTATGTGTAAATTAAGTGAAAATAATTAATTCCACTTTATTTACATTGTAGGTAATCTATTACTAATGAGAATTTCATTGTAAAGGTTTTATTTATACTTCACAATAATAAAATTAACTACATTACCTATCAAAATTTAAAAATCATTTATTCAGACCTGGTAAGGCACCTATGAAGTTCTAAATTACCACCGTATGTATTGTGTCTCTCTTTTACAACTTTTTGTCTGGAGATAGATTCACTTCGCACAATTGGCGCTCTACTCCTCTACTGGTAGCAAGAACATCTTACGACCACGTATTCTAAAACCTATCCCTCAAAATGTAAAAAAAGACATATTTTTTATTTATTTTGATTATTTACCTCTCGTATGAATATGTTGTGTTTAGAACGCGAATGTTTAGAGAAGTAAAAACGAAATTGATTCGATAAGTGCCTTATTAGGGCTTAAACTGAATAAAAAATATATATTTACACAAATACTTTTTTTATGTATAGTAGTGGCACACAAGCATGCGGCCCACCTGCTGGTAAGCATCGAAGCCTATAGCCGCTAGCAACACCAGGGATATCACAAACGAGTTTCCATCCATATTGTCGATTGGGACTTACTGTGCTAGCGGCATTACTGCTAGCGCTAGCATTACTAAAAACACAACAACACTACATCAAAGTAGTGTTAATTGACTGAGGTTTTCTGTAAGGTAGGTACAGTCCCCAGTCGGACGGCCTCAATTTAAATGGGAAAATCCACGGGAGATCCCAATTCGCCCCACCTAGCTTAACTAGCTAACTAAACTATGGTTCTGTTTGTGTTATAGGATGGTACGTACGTGAATGCCCCTAGTTCGAAGCTGACGTATGGCACGATGATGTTCGTTCGCGTGGTTTTAGTCAACGACATGTGCAACTACATGGCCAAGGCTGTCACGATAGCCACGAGGTATTCCGCGGTGAGGAGGCAGTCTCAACCGAAGCCCAAGTGAGTATCAACAAGAACAAGAAGGTACCTTAACTTTTCTTCCAAAAAAATTAACCTATGTTACGCCTTATAGCAATTGAAAGCTCTTGGCAATTGAAAGTCTCGTTCAAATTAGTCAAGCCGTTCAGGTTTTATGATCAGATACAATGTCATAGGCTTTTTATTTGTGGCGCAGAATCCTATTTATTAGGATTTCCAAAATAAAAGTGGTCTATGTTACGCCCAGTAAATTCAGCTATCTGTCTGTGAAAATCTCGTGAAAATCGGTACAGCCGTGGGGTGATTACCCCCAGACAGACAGAGAGACGAAACAGAAATCGGATTTTGTTATTAGTGCATATGCATTTAGAGTAAAAAGCAGTTATTTTGACATTACAAACAGACACTTAAATTTTATTTATTTGTGTAGAATAAGAGAAAAGATTCGTATTTTTGTAATGAATGAACTCAAATACTAATAGACCGATTTTAAAAAGTCCTTCACCAATAGAATGCTATATTATCACAGAGTTACATAGGCTATAAATTGTATGACGCAAGTAACGCAGGCAAAGTCGTGGTGAAAAGCTAGTAAATGTGTATTTTTAATCTAGAATCGTTTGCAAATAAAAAAACGTTCTAGCCTTACAAGAGTAGTCGCATATGATGTGTGACATCTGACGGCATACTCTACCACCGCGCGCTCATTGGTCCAATCAAATAAAAATGTTTGTCCCAGTGAACCCGAGCCGCAGATCTTGGACTATGTGACGCAGCAGCACAAGCTGTTCCCGGGGATCGCGACGGTGCACGCCTTCAAGCTCAGCGCCGAGTGGCTCTGGAACATGTACAACAACGTCACCGCTGAGCTGGAGGCCGGCGACCTGGATCGACTGCCCGAGGTATACTCACAAAAAAGAAAAAAAGAGTTTTTTTATTTTTAATAAAATAAATTTACTTACTTCATAAATAACAAAAAGTCACAATGTGGGTTCCGTAGTAAAAATTAATTAGGTTAAATGACAAAATTAACTTTGGGGTTTGATCCCTATTAATATGTCTAACTACGATTTTGTTAGCTGCACGCGCTGTCGTGTTGCCTGAAGGCGGTGTCGATGTGTGTGTGTGTGTGTCGGCAGCTGCACGCGCTGTCGTGTTGCCTGAAGGCGGTGTCGATGTGTGTGTGTGTGTGTCGGCAGCTGCACGCGCTGTCGTGTTGCCTGAAGGCGGTGTCGATGTGTGTGTGTGTGTGTCGGCAGCTGCACGCGCTGTCGTGTTGCCTGAAGGCGGTGTCGATGTGTGTGTGTGTGTGTCGGCAGCTGCACGCGCTGTCGTGTTGCCTGAAGGCGGTGTCGATGTGTGTGTGTGTGTGTGTCGGCAGCTGCGCGCGCTGTCGTGTTGCCTGAAGGCGGTGTCGATGTGTGTGTGTGTGTGTCGGCAGCTGCACGCGCTGTCGTGTTGCCTGAAGGCGGTGTCGATGTGTGTGTGTGTGTGTCGGCAGCTGCACGCGCTGTCGTGTTGCCTGAAGGCGGTGTCGATGTGTGTGTGTGTGTGTCGGCAGCTGCACGCGCTGTCGTGTTGCCTGAAGGCGGTGTCGATGTGTGTGTGTGTGTGTCGGCAGCTGCACGCGCTGTCGTGTTGCCTGAAGGCGGTGTCGATGTGTGTGTGTGTGTGTCGGCAGCTGCACGCGCTGTCGTGTTGCCTGAAGGCGGTGTCGATGTGTGTGTGTGTGTGTGTGTGTCGGCAGCTGCACGCGCTGTCGTGTTGCCTGAAGGCGGTGTCGATGTGTGTGTGTGTGTGTCGGCAGCTGCACGCGCTGTCGTGTTGCCTGAAGGCGGTGTCGATGTGTGTGTGTGTGTGTCGGCAGCTGCACGCGCTGTCGTGTTGCCTGAAGGCGGTGTCGATGTGTGTGTGTGTGTGTCGGCAGCTGCACGCGCTGTCGTGTTGCCTGAAGGCGGTGTCGATGTGTGTGTGTGTGTGTCGGCAGCTGCACGCGCTGTCGTGTTGCCTGAAGGCGGTGTCGATGTGTGTGTGTGTGTCGGCAGCTGCACGCGCTGTCGTGTTGCCTGAAGGCGGTGTCGATGTGTGTGTGTGTGTGTCGGCAGCTGCGCGCGCTGTCGTGTTGCCTGAAGGCGGTGTCGATGTGTGTGTGTGTGTGTCGGCAGCTGCACGCGCTGTCGTGTTGCCTGAAGGCGGTGTCGATGTGTGTGTGTGTGTGTCGGCAGCTGCACGCGCTGTCGTGTTGCCTGAAGGCGGTGTCGATGTGTGTGTGTGTGTGTGTGTGTCGGCAGCTGCACGCGCTGTCGTGTTGCCTGAAGGCGGTGTCGATGTGTGTGTGTGTGTGTCGGCAGCTGCACGCGCTGTCGTGTTGCCTGAAGGCGGTGTCGATGTGTGTGTGTGTGTGTCGGCAGCTGCACGCGCTGTCGTGTTGCCTGAAGGCGGTGTCGATGTGTGTGTGTGTGTGTGTGTGTCGGCAGCTGCACGCGCTGTCGTGTTGCCTGAAGGCGGTGTCGATGTGTGTGTGTGTGTCGGCAGCTGCACGCGCTGTCGTGTTGCCTGAAGGCGGTGTCGATGTGTGTGTGTGTGTGTCGGCAGCTGCACGCGCTGTCGTGTTGCCTGAAGGCGGTGTCGATGTGTGTGTGTGTGTGTGTGTTTCGGCAGCTGCACGCGCTGTCGTGTTGCCTGAAGGCGGTGTCGATGTGTGTGTGTGTGTGTGTCGGCAGCTGCACGCGCTGTCGTGTTGCCTGAAGGCGGTGTCGATGTGTGTGTGTGTGTGTCGGCAGCTGCACGCGCTGTCGTGTTGCCTGAAGGCGGTGTCGATGTGTGTGTGTGTGTGTCGGCAGCTGCACGCGCTGTCGTGTTGCCTGAAGGCGGTGTCGATGTGTGTGTGTGTGTGTCGGCAGCTGCACGCGCTGTCGTGTTGCCTGAAGGCGGTGTCAATGTGTGTGTGTGTGTGTCGGCAGCTGCACGCGCTGTCGTGTTGCCTGAAGGCGGTGTCGATGTGTGTGTGTGTGTGTGTCGGCAGCTGCACGCGCTGTCGTGTTGCCTGAAGGCGGTGTCGATGTGTGTGTGTGTGTGTCGGCAGCTGCACGCGCTGTCGTGTTGCCTGAAGGCGGTGTCGATGTGTGTGTGTGTGTGTGTGTGTCGGCAGCTGCACGCGCTGTCGTGTTGCCTGAAGGCGGTGTCGATGTGTGTGTGTGTGTCGGCAGCTGCACGCGCTGTCGTGTTGCCTGAAGGCGGTGTCGATGTGTGTGTGTGTGTGTCGGCAGCTGCACGCGCTGTCGTGTTGCCTGAAGGCGGTGTCGATGTGTGTGTGTGTGTGTGTGTTTCGGCAGCTGCACGCGCTGTCGTGTTGCCTGAAGGCGGTGTCGATGTGTGTGTGTGTGTGTGTCGGCAGCTGCACGCGCTGTCGTGTTGCCTGAAGGCGGTGTCGATGTGTGTGTGTGTGTGTCGGCAGCTGCACGCGCTGTCGTGTTGCCTGAAGGCGGTGTCGATGTGTGTGTGTGTGTGTCGGCAGCTGCACGCGCTGTCGTGTTGCCTGAAGGCGGTGTCGATGTGTGTGTGTGTGTGTCGGCAGCTGCACGCGCTGTCGTGTTGCCTGAAGGCGGTGTCAATGTGTGTGTGTGTGTGTCGGCAGCTGCACGCGCTGTCGTGTTGCCTGAAGGCGGTGTCGATGTGTGTGTGTGTGTGTGTCGGCAGCTGCACGCGCTGTCGTGTTGCCTGAAGGCGGTGTCGATGTGTGTGTGTGTGTGTCGGCAGCTGCACGCGCTGTCGTGTTGCCTGAAGGCGGTGTCGACGGCGGAGGCGGCGGCGTGCGTGGAGCGCTGCCGGCTGTCGTGCGGCGGGCACGGGTACATGCTGGCCTCCAACCTGCCGCAGTCCTACGGGCTCGTCACCGCCGCCTGCACCTACGAGGGGGAGAACACCGTGCTGCTGCTGCAGACCGCCAGGTACACACACTACAGTCAGGAGACCTGTAGCCTTAGGAACTACTACTTTTGATTATGTATTCGCACCGCATATTTCGACGCCGGATTGCGCCGACGAATAGCGGTGGCAAAAAGTGGTACAAAAAATTCTTATGTGCATTCGTATATTGTGAGAGTTACGTTTAATACGTATATGGAAGATGTTCTTGCTACCGGTACTAATCGCCCCTTATTGCAGTTTCACAGTGATTTCTAATGATATAAAGTTGCCAACGCGACAGATACACGATACCTCTTTATAACACACGACCATAACGAGCCTTAATTAATGCCACAATGGGGGGCGGAGGGGATCGACGGAGTGTGTCAAAAAGTGGGAGGGGTCCTATGTTTCGTGACATCACATTTGAAAATCTAAGGATTTAAACACGAAACACTTAAGAATAAAGAAAAAAAAACAACATGTCCAATATTATGTGACGTCACACTAGGGAGTGGAGAGTCTCACAGCTGTGACCAGCTGAGACAAAGATAAAGGGGATCAAACAGACGGACAACAAAGTGATCCTATAAGGGTTCCTTTTTACCTTTTGAGGTATGGAACCCTAATATTGGTGTGACGTAATTTATGGACGTCCTCTAAGTGAAGCATCGTTCGCGCGTACCCCAACAATGCTGTTCCTGTTGTGTTGTGAGGTGTACACGTGTGTGTGTGTGTGTATGTGTGTGTGCAGGTACCTGGTGAAGGCGTGGCAGCAGAGCGTGGGCGGCAACTCGCTGACGCCGACGGTGTCGTACCTGGCGGCCGTGGGCGCGGGCCGCCGCTCGCCGCCCTGGGACAGCTCCATCGACGGCATCATCGCCGGCTTCCAGCGGGTCGCCGCCGGCAAGATCGGCCTCTGCGTGGACAACATAGAGAAGCGACAGAAAGCCGGCATGTCGTACGAAGACGCGTGGAACATGACGTCAGTGCAACTCACCCAGGCCTCGGAGGCGCATTGCCGCGTGTTCCTCCTGTGGACCTACCACGAGGAGACTGGCAAGCTGTGCGCGGGAGTCGCCCCGGCGCTGCGCGAGGTGTTGCAGCAGATGGTGCAGCTGTACGTCGTGTTCTGGGCGCTGCAGCGGGTCGGAGATCTACTCAGGGTATGTCCACTTGCTTTTTTTTATACAACTATGGTGGCGTGGCACACAAACATACGGCCCATCTGATGGTAAGAAGTCAACGTAGCCTGTAGGCGCTAATAATACCAGGGGTATCACTAATAAGTCTCCAGCTCTGTTGTTGATCGGAACTCACTGTGCTAGCAGCATTAGTACAAGCACAGCGTATCCTCGTGGACCACTGGCAACCTTACTTACCAAATAAACACAACAATACATTAAAGTAGTGTTATTTGGCTGCGGTCTTCTGTAAAGTGGAGGTACAGTCCTCATTCGGGCGGCTCTACATCTACAGACTACGTGTTGTAGTGTCGATGCTAAAAGTTACTTTAAATTGCTTTGCTAAAAAGACAGTTAAATAAAATATATTTACAATATGGTCTTGAAATTATAATTACATTGCCGGTTTTCTATGGCAGTTTCTTGTTATTCTATGAACGACATGTACAACTAATTTGTTAATGTACGCAACAGTTCACATCGATATCGGAGCGCGACATCGAGTACCTGCAGCATTGGTACGAGGAGCTCCTCACTAAGCTGAGACCCAACGCCGTGGGCCTGGTCGACGCGTTCGACATAAAAGACGAGGTCAGTATCAAAAGCCTTAGTAGGAACACTGTGCGAAAAGTGGAATTAATTGTCTTTTTCTCCCAGATCTTACACTCAGCGCTGGGCGCGTACGACGGGCGCGTGTACGAGCGTCTGATGGAGGAGGCGCTCAAGAGCCCGCTCAACAAGGAACCCGTCAACCAGAGCTTCCACAAGTATCTCAAGCCGCTCATGCAGGGGAAACTGTGATACCTACTTCTAGCTAAGTATTAAGGAGATATTATTGTGTATAGAAACTTTTTTATTTTTGTATCGGGCAAATAGATTATGACATTTATGGCCGAATACCGAAACGTCAAACAAAACTGTGATTTATTTAATCTCCATCTTTTCCTTTAAATCTCTATCGCTAGTACTTCGATCTACCAACGCGATATTGGAGGAATTGTGGCAACCCCGCAGAAGTCATAAAGAAGTTGAAGTTGATTTTCTGACGCCACGTTGTATTTTGACGTAGCTTCAAATAGTAACGGGGATCTTCAAACTTTGAATATCGTTTCAATATTCGGCCGTTAGATTTTTAAGATTCATAAAATAGATATGTAACATGTAATGAGATATTAGGTACTTTAGACAAGATATTTGTTAGTAAGTAATTAATGGTTTTGTAATTACTTTTGGTGCTGGATGTAAACATTCTTAAAGTAGAAATTCTGTATCATTTTTAAGCACACACTTGTTTACTAGAGATTGAACTGAACTGCTCCATGTGTATTATTGAATTGGATAAATTCAAAAATAAGTTATATTTTGTAAAAACGTACATTCCGCACTTTTTGCACAAGAGATTTTATATTGTTGAGATTTAATTTTATGTCCATTAGCAAGTAAAAATATATGATTCTAGTTTTTTGTTAAAAAAATGTTTTATTTGTTATCATTTTGCCTATCCTATGGCCCCGAGGTAAAACTCCTCTGCTATCAATCAGGCCAGTTATCCAGATCAAGCCGATTTTTTTTTAATCTCTAATTTGCGTCTTGACATGCAAATCATATGAATGTGGTGAAGGACATGACTGATTTCGAAATAAAAGTGGTGATGGAAAATATTCCAGTGCTTATATTCCATTTACCACGAGTATGACAGGGATATTCGAGCAATAAGCATTACATTTGGATGGGGATATCTAAGTAATTCGGTGAAAACTAGAATTTTTTATTTCGGTCAATGGTTACCTCTGACCTAAAGGCATGTTATGGTCTGCTACTGCTGTGGATTGTTTCCAGAAGTTCCAATAAGGTATTTTAATGCAGCATAATATTTATAAAATCGATAATTCTCATATATTTTGTATTCTATAAATATGAATTTATTCTATTCTTATATTCGAAACTAGCAAAATAGTCCTTGAAGAGGATTGATTGCCATAGTTACGAAGAAGAAGAAGAAATTGCCATGGAGATTCTCTCTATTTACCACGATTTACCAATATGACATTGGCAAATACGAAATTCATTTCCGTGTGCTGCCAGTAAATAAAGAATCTGATTGATTTATTGATTTGTAAAGAAAAGAGTGAAATCCTTGAAATTTAAGTAAGTTACGTACGTTACTACGTTTTGTTTTGGCTTTGATTAGAATCAAAGGTTAATACTTAGTAGTTTTGGATCCTAATATCATCCTCATGGTCCAACAAAATATGTTTTTATTCCTATGTAATTCTTTCCTTACAAAAATAAAATAATACAAGTATAAAATTACAGACTTGAGAGCTCACTGGCACAGAGTAAATAACCATTACGTTTACTAGTAATATATGACCTATGGTATAGGTGAGTTTTTGGCGGGAATCAGGCGGAGCGGTTGAGATTTTTTCCAGTGTGTCGTAAATTGTGTTATAGTGATCTTTAATGTGTATTTTTGGTGTCGATATGTGCAGTAAAGTTTCATTTAGTGACTGATTTATAGGAGCATTGGAAATAATGCCATAATACGACTTTTGGGTTAAGTGATTTATCATTTTGGTCAATAGGTTACCTCTAATCTAAAGGCGTGTTACGATCTGCTACTGTAGTGGGTTGTCTCCAGAAACTCCATTGGGCGTTAGAATGCATGACACTAGGCATTTTAATGCGGCAAACACGAGAAATTTTGCAACATGAAAATTCTCTAACACTCGACACTGGCAAAAATAGTCCCTGAAGGGATTGATTGCCATACTTAGGAAGAAGAAGAAGAAGAAGACCTATGGTATAAATGATGTTACGACCATAGATCATACACTCATAGTGGTTATGTCTCTGTGCATACACCAATGTTTTGCAAATACGACCATCACAGAATTCACTGAGTACATAATCACTACGTACGACCGTCGCGATTCGCGATTGCGGTTGAATTCTCTCCACAGATACTATACTAGATTCCCAAGCTAGGTTCTCTCTCTTGGATCGCGATGTTGATGTGATTGCCCCTTGATTTATTCTCTCTGATTGTATTGTATCTACGTAGCGGTTGTATTGTATTCTCTTGGGTATCTACTTTATGTATAATATGCCAAAAGGTAAACAATGTTATTTATTTAAAACAGATTAAACTATTTACCTAAAACAGAACGTAAAAAAGGTAAACTAGAAAACATAAGACGGTCGTAACAATTTACTAGGTATTTATTTTGCAACGATTATAACAAAGGTAAACATATTTAGTAATAGAATTGTGATTTAACTTGGTATTTGTAATGTTTTAGAACGAGTAAGCACATCACAAACGGACGTTCTCTGTTCATTTTTTGAAGAGAACCCAGAGGTGTTACGTGGATATAGGAAAACTCCTCAGTGCAAAGATGCAGTGCAGAGAAAATGGATGCAAATCACACCACAACTCAACTCTCTTGGCCCGCCGAGAGACAGCAGAAGTTGGGCCAAGGTACCAGTACCAGTAAATAGAAGGATCTCATTATTTTAAAATGTCTCCAAACAAGTCACCATAGCCTATGGATACTTACCATACCAGGGAACCCGCTCAGGTGTTCTTGACAGTGTAATATTTCAAATACCTTTAGTGGTTTTATTGCATTAGTCTAATCTAGTTAACTTTGAGATGGGTTTAAATTTTTTAATTAGTATTAAAATGAAGTGTTGTCATTGTTACAGTATTTGTGTGACGTCAAAGCAAAGCTGAAAAGAAAACAAATAAAGTGGAAGCAGAGAAGCGATGGTACCGGGCCTATTATATGCAATGCAGATGACTTTAGTGAAATTGCACTGAGAATGTTCCAAATTCTCCGGCAAGATACTAAAGTTCATGAGTCACATGTAATTTGATAATTACTTTAATACTTTAATTAAGAAAACTAAATGTTCTCTGTTACTTTGGTTGGTCTGCCTAGAACCTTTTACAAACCCAATAGAATATTTTTTAACAATGAAAGTTAAGTATGAGTATTTTTTGTTTGAAAGAATATAAAAAAAAATACAATATACTTAATTTATTTCTCAGTGTTCAAAATTTATTTACATTATGGTAGTTATTTTAATTAATTTAATTTGATCACTTGGAGAAAACAATATGTCATACAGTTTCAAATTGAATTTAACACCAAATAATTTTCAGGAACCTCCAACATCAGACTTAGAAATAGAGGAAGAACTGAATCATGAGGAACACTCAAAACCTGAAGAAGATGAAAACAAACTCAGTTTGATGGAATTCCCTATGGAGGATACACATACTCAAACAAATCATAGTCCACCTTATACTAAGCTGACCTGCATTGCTAGTAAACCATCAGAGATTAAAATCCCCATAGTGCCCCTACATAATGAAAGCAATGATGAATTTGACACCTTTGGGAAGAACATAGCACAGCAGCTGAGGACTTTGCCACTTGCAGTGGCTCTAGAATCCCAGGAAATGTTATTGGCTGTGATGCGAAAACAGAGGCTGAAGGTTTATACGAGAATGACTCTATAGATCCTTTAGAAAAGCCAAGGCGATTGCATGTGGGAGTCTAAAAAATAAAATTAATACCAATTCCAAATTATTATTTATTATGTGAATATCAAGTGTATTAGAAATTATTACTTTAATAAGTCAAACAATGACCGAATTAAAATGCTGCATGTCGCGATTTTAAATACTTCAATTTCTTGATATTCAAAGCAGTAGCAGATCATGATTATTAGGCCAGAGATAATCTGAGTTTAAGTGACAAGTCCACCAGAAGTCGTATCATATTACATTACATGATAATTTACATCGAATATATCCGCATGATCACATAAACAAAATATATGGAAACTTGAACTTGACTTGAACTTCTTTTATTAGTGACTTCGGCGGGGTACCCGTAAACCTAGGTTTTTTTTCGGGGTACATATCAAACAATCAAAATAATGTTGACTCCCGCTACAAAGTTTTCCACTCCAATTTAAGATTGTTGCCAGTGTATTAAAATATGTTCAGTAAAACTGGCTTAAAAAGTAAAAGGTTCTATACAGCAAACAATGAATGACTCAGAGGCGACGATTTTTTCTTTTATTTTGAAATTTACATTGGCACAATATTCTCGGAGATTTAAAAAAAAATGTCGTAGAATAGTATTTAATCGAGTTGACCTTGACCATCGTTAATAATCGACTAAGATCCCAGTTTTTTTTACCAACACTATTAAAGTCAGCCATATTTCTTTCTTGTGTGCGTTGGAGCTCTCCGTGTCAAGATGAGGTTAGTTTTTTTAAATAATTTCGGATTATTAGTGAAAATCATGAAGAAACTTTTATAATTGTTATCTAGATAAGGTTAAAATCGTGTGGAATAAATGTTTTTGCGTTGAAATGCCTTTGATGTGAAGTTTCGACCACCGGTAGTTTCCGCCTGTCTTGATACCATGTGGTCTACCATGATAATGTTTTATTTTCAGTTCCCTCAAACTACAGAAGAGGCTAGCAGCCTCTGTAATGCGATGTGGTAAAAAGAAAGTGTGGCTTGATCCAAACGAGATCAATGAAATCGCTAACACCAATTCCAGTAAGTATCAGGATGCATTTTTCATAACCAAGACACGAAGCCGCAATGCTTATTAGTAAACAGCACTTTATAGCTGAACTATTCTAGCGGCTTTTTTTACATTCGATTAGCAATCTAAGTTTGAGTACACAGTTCCCTCTCAAGATATCCAAACAAAAAAAAAAACCTTATTACTATGAGGGTAATCCTATTTTAGCTTTGAGAATGGAGGAGGTTATGACTTTATTTTTGGGATTTTGAGGAGGTGGGGTATAAACAGATTTATAAGTTATTAAACTGCCAGTCTGGCACTGTAGCTCATAGTTAAATAAGATTGCAGCCTAGTAACACTATCTGATATAATGTTGTTTTCTCAGCAAGTAAGATATCCAGAGCTTTTCAGAAGTGTGCTGGCTGTAGGGAACACTATGGTGTTGCTAGCATAAAGTTTACATCCCATTAGTGATACCTCTGGTATTGCATCTACTGGTTCTGGTGTCTATTTAATGTCAGGTGGCCCATACACCTTTGTGGTATGAAAACATTGTCTATAAATAATAAACATAATTTTCTTCTCCAGGACAGAACATCCGTAAGATGATCAAGGATGGTCTGGTTATCAAGAAACCTGTAGCGGTACACTCTCGTGCGCGCGTTCGCAAGAACACCGAAGCTCGTAGGAAGGGACGTCACTGCGGCTTTGGTAAAAGAAGAGGTACAGCTAATGCCCGTATGCCACAAAAGGTTTGTACTGTTTACGTTGCACCTATATCTATAACAACTACGAGATGGCTTTTACTCAGTCTAATACTGTTGATTACTGTGACTGGAAATATCCATGTACAAAATCAAATAGCAGCACCCGAATGGTAGTGCTTGACAAGAATCAAGCGGAGTAGTAAATGAAGCATGATTAATTTAAAATTAACCAAAATATTTCATCTTAGTGCAATGTCTTCAGACATACAATGAAGACTCATTGAATGTCACTGTTTGATAAAAAAGTTACAATATGAAACTTGTGTTGTATGATTTTGTACCAAAAAAAGTTTTTTGTGAATAAGGAATGAGCCTGCATACTCAGAAATACTAAATTATCTTTGCAGTTTGATAGTCCAAATTAATTTTAAATTGAATTCCTAGAAAACCGTTTCATTGACACTAGGCTAGGACAATGTGAAGTAAAAGCAAACCTGCTACTAGTACTACTACTAGTCTAGATTGAGCTTAAGTTCCATGAGCCTACCTTTCTCAACATTATGATGTATAACTTTGCAGGAACTATGGGTACAAAGACAAAGGGTTCTTCGTAAACTGCTCCTCAAGTACAGAACAGCCAAGAAGATTGACCGGCATCTGTACCATGCCCTGTACATGAAGGCGAAGGGTAATGTGTTCAAGAACAAGCGTGTCCTCATGGAGTACATCCACAGGAAGAAGGCTGAGAAGGCCAGGACTAAGATGCTCAGGTAAACTGTTATGAAAATCAAAAACAAAATAAAAAAATACAATTTACGCCATAATAAGACAGTTATGAGGGTCTAAATCACTACCATTGTGAAAAAAACATGAAACTCAGTGCTGTCTTTATTTCATGTAACAATCATGCTTAACAAAATTCTTCTATACTAACACTAGCCCCATTACTTTGCCTGCATTACAATATAATTTATAACCTATGTTACTCAGTGATAATATAGCATCTGGTGACGGAATTTTTCAAATTGGTCCAGTAGTTTTTGAGTTTATTCCTTATAAACAAAAATACAAATCTTTTCTCTCTATATTATTAGTATAGTTGTATAGATGGAAGTGGTTTCCTGGCATGGGATTGTTCAATAAGAGTGGAGAGTTTTTATTTTTAGTTATCATCAGCAATGTGCAAGTGATACCCATTACATGCTTTGTGAATAATTGACTTTGCCTTTATAACATTTAAGTTTGAGAAGTTTACAGATAATTGTGATAAATTGTCCAATTTTGATTTGATCTTGTTTTAATTCATTTTAAGAGAGGTGAATCTAACAATCTCCAGACAAAGCTGCTTAAAATGAATTTCTCATACATATCATCACACCTAGTCTCTCACGGGATAGGCAGAGAGTATTACTCTTAATCTCTATTAGTCTTGACTTACAAACCTCTTCCATGCATCACATAATATGGATTATGAATATCTTTTAGTAACTCAGTTATTGGTGCCAATTTTGTTGTACCAAATCACTAAACTAAACTAATTTGTCAGTTCTAAAGGTATTGCTATCCTTATTTAACCCCGCACATAAGAAAGGGATAACAAGACTTTAAAAACTGTCAAATTAGTTTAGTTTAGTACTTTTGTACAACAGAATTGGCACCACTGAATCTGATTTCTATCTCTATCATCAATTAGATTCAAGATATTATGCTTGTTTCCTCGTCAATTGTAGGCACAGGTTACAACATATCATTTGTTGATCACAAGAGATTACTCCAATTATTTGGTGAAAGTAATATAAAAATAAATTATCAGAATGAGATTCTTGTCTATAAAGTTATTCTCGACAAAAATGTCCGTCCGAATCTGAGGGTCTACAATGAAAAACACAACGCTTTCGCTTAGACGACCGGCGTTTTTCTTACCACGTACATGTTTCGAATCCGATGACTTGACATTAAGTCAGGAGGGCTACAGCTATCAACTAATATCGATTATGCACCTTATTGTCTCGTCCTCTATGATGAAGAATTACTACTTGTTAGTACCGAGTCCAGTCACTCGCTGCGCCACATAAGAAACGAATTCTTCATCATCATAATCACAATCGAACATCACTTGGTTAGTTCGTTTGATTGTACAATTGTTCGGATCGAAACGAAGGATCACCGAACTTCGGACTATACTGGCATGTTCGTGGTAAGAAAAACACCGATCCGGCAAAACGAAAACTTAGTTTTTTTTTCATTGTTGACCCTGGCGGTAAATTCTGTCAATTTGCAAGTACTTTGTAAAGTGTAAACAACGTCTTTTTATACCACTAAAGTAGCACACAAGCATAGGATACGACCCACCTGATGGTAAGCAGTCACCTTAGCCTATAGCCACTAGCAATACTTGGGGTATCACTAACGCGTTGCCAACCATGTTTGTTGATGAGGACTCACTGTGCTAGCAGCATTACTATTAGCGCAGCATATCCTCGTAGAGCACTTTCAACCTTACTTACCGCAGGAACACAACTACATTAAAGTGGTGTTATTTGATTGCGGTCTTCTGTTAGGTGGAGGTACAGTCCCCAGGGCTGCAATTTTTATGGGACGGGAGATCCTTACACGCCCTACCTATCTTTTATATAAGTTTGATTGTAATATGTGCAGCGACCAAGCCGAGGCCCGCCGTAACAAGGTGAAGGAGGCCCGCAAGCGGCGCGAGGAGCGCATCGCCGCCAAGAAGGAGGAGCTGCTGCAGACCTTCGCCCGCGAGGACGAGGCCGCCGTCACCGCCAAGAAGTGAACACCTCTAGCATATTCATAAAAAAAAACCAATAAACGTGTTGGGTAAAGATACTCGTTTTATTTCATTCCAAAATAACAAAAGGTAATTCTATTGTCTATATGTAGATTTCAGTTTCAAAAATAAAAAGTATTATCTCTAATTGCAATTAAAATATAAATAAAAACTTGTTTTGACTAGTTGAGACAGACTTTTTGTCTCACGTAGACTGAGTAACAAAGACGAAAGTGCTCTAGAAAGTGATGGAGAAAGTTATCAATGGGTGCGTCCGTGTGTCTAAAGGCTGACAAACAAGTGACTTTCCCGTTTAGCTAAACCAAAATTAGGTTGTTATGTACAAAAAATATTTTACGAAGTAAATTCGTGTATTAGGATAGCAGAAGATGTTTTGCATCTATTAGTTACTCCCTCACGGCTACTCAACACTTACCACAGAGTACATAACTACAAAGTGTTACACGTACTAAGCAGGTTACTAACTAGTTTTAGTTACCTCCTTACCAGACAAGCCTGCCCATTTTAGTTGGGCGGCCTGTTATGTCAGAGTAGATAATATACTATGATAAAGGGAGCTGCTCCTGCGCATGTATAACTTACATGTACGGTATAACTAGGTGATTAATCAAGACCGGTCAGTAGACGTATGGAGAAATCTGAAAGATAGCAACATGCCTTCAATTTTAGTGTTATGAAAAATGTACAGTTACATGATACGAGAAGTTTCAATTTTGTATTATAACATTTTTACCCGTTTATAGAAATCCCCGTGGAACTTCGACTTCTTACGCGATATAAAGCGCCCTTTGTGTAAATTTGAGAATGGACCTTCTGGTTCAAAGTTTTGTATATATTTGTATGACATGTTTTTATTGAAATCTGATCAGCCACGTGTGACAAAGAAACAAGATCCACTATTTCGTTTGGTGGTTTGACCTTTGGCAGTTTCTCGTTAGACTTGCCGGGCCAGTCAGAGTGTATTATTTATCTCTGTGACTCGTCAGTCAGTCAGTTTTCAGTCGCGTACGAATCGGAGCGTACTGCCTTAGTTGGTCGTGCGAGCGTAAGCACGCTAACAAAATGAAAACAAATAAAGTCAATGTTGATTTACAAAGAGAGCGAGATGATTGTGCGTTTGATATACAAGAACTATCTGTTATTATAGACGGCGGACCCGAAAAACATGCCAAAAGGAAAAGAATTGGTATGTACTTATATGTATGTATGTAAATATTTGTTGAGAAATACTGTTATTAAATAATTGTTAGACATAAACTAGTATAGTAGATATCTGTGGTTCTAACAAATCGACCTGTGTTTTTAAGTGCTCGTTATTTCCGTAATGTATCACTGAATGATGATAATTTATTGTTGAAATTTATGTATATTACAAGAATTGTATTGTGCTAACGTTAATAATTTTCGATAACATCACTGAGTAAGTAACTCGTGGTTAATATGTCAATGGCGCGTCGCGAGATGATTATAATTATGTTAACAGTTTTGTTAAAGGTTTATTATTATTAACGCTTGGATGAATTTGTACTTAGAGCTTTTATTCGTATGCAATTTAAATTCTAGGTTAGGTATTTTAATTAATTGATACACAATCAATTTCTCACTTAGCTAGATTCAAGATAACTATAATACATTTCTGCACCTCTCAATCGGAACCTTAATTAATGGTATTGGCTAAGCGTTGAACCTTAGCGTTTTTGATCGGCTTATGTAGAAACATCAACCTCTAGCAATTGCATAATAACTATGTCTTACACAACTTGATATGTAAAGCCGATTAGAATAAATTACAGGAAATTTTCTTATAATATAGCATGCTGAGCTTAACCACGCGACGCGTACGCTACACTAGTTACTAGGTACTACTTACAACTGGACGAATTCGCGGGCAAACACTTATGCACCTTGTTTAGGAAACCAGATCGTTTGTTTATCTACACATCTACGCTAATATTATAAATAAGAAGAGGAAAGATATATTTTTTTGTATGTAACGAGTGAACTTAAAACTGGACTGATTTAAAAAAAAACTTATGCCGTTAGAAAGCTACATTATCTCTTAGTAACATAGGCTATATATTATATTGCGACACGAGCGAAGTCGCGGGGAAGAAGCTAGTACTTTCTATAATGGTGGCCAGAGCCTCCTCATTGTAAGCAGTTACCGTAGTCTATAGACGCAGACCTCGCAGGAGAGAACTCACTTGCTTGCAGCTTATGATCTTAACCAGCACGGCGATCCTCGAGTTATAGAAAATGTACTGTAGGTAAGTATGTATGTAGGTATACAGAAACCACACTAATTAGGGTATTGTAATTTGTTGCCATTTTTTGTAAGGTAAAACTTTGGTTACCGCCTGCAATCTTTTAAGTTTGTAATGATTTTTGTGTTTGTCTTGCATCTAGGTGTTTGGTGTGTATATCTACATCTACATCTTCTACACTTCTACACTAGTCTACACTAATATTATAAAGAGGAAAGATTTGTATATTTGTATTTTTGTGGGTTTGTATTGAATAGGCACCGAAACTACTGGACCGATTTCAAAAATTCTTTTACTGTTAGAAAGCTACATTATCATAGGCTATATATTATACTAGCGGCCCGCCCCGGCTTCGCACGGGTAGACATTTATCAAATACTTTTTGTCTACCCGTGAGAAGCCACGGGTAGACATTTTTCAAATATATTTTGTCTACTCGTGCGAAGCCGGGGCGGGCAGCTAGTTTATTATAATAACGTATTTAAAAATGCATGCTATCAGTGGTCTTGTAGCCGTAGTTGGCTTTGTTTCGGATTATATTATTATCAATCAATATTACATTCGGTTCGGCGGCTCCAATGTCTTAAAAGGACCTACTTCCCCCTACCTATACATATTTTTACACCCGAGGTGTGGTGTAGTGTTGTGATAATCAAAAAAGTGATTTGACATCATATCTATACTTATAATAAAACTGTAACAGGTCCAATTCTTAAATTGAAGATATTTTGAATTTGTAGGTTTTCTTATATTCGGTACTGAATCCAAATCTGTATATTTTGCATTTTTGTGTCTGTCTGTTTCTTGAACGCGCATCACGCCGAAACTACTATACTGAACGGAAAAACTACTGAACGGAATCAAATCAAACTTGGCATGATATGATATGAGTTGATACTAGAAGGAATTCATCCCGGAATTCAAAACGGTTCCCCTGGGATGGGGTATAAAAGTCTAAAATGTGTACTTGGTTGTAACTCCGAAACAGCTGGACCGGACTGGCAGATAGCTGATTTTACTGGGCGTAACTTGAGCAACTTTTATTGTGGGCAAATACTTAGGGTTACAAATTGTGAACAAAATCTGAATAGCAAGTCCGATGTGAACAGGACTTTCACTGGCGGGTAGCTGATGCTATTAGACGTTTCTTGGGGTACATTTACTTCTGAGAAATTATTAGGGTTCCCCACGACATATAAAACCCATGAAATTGTGAATAAAACTACCAGTGACAGTTCAACAGATAAAGAACTGTTGAACTTTCACTGGTAGATTGCTAGCTGATGCTAAAATCGATACCCCTGGTGTTGCAAGCGTCCATAGGCCACGGTGACCGCTTACCATCAGGCGGACCGTATGCTTGTTTGCCAACGTATACAAAAATAGATTAAATTCATACTTTTTTGTTTCCAGAAAAGATATTGCTTGGCAAAAGAGATGAGGTGTTCCGCGGTACACCAGCCGAGTATCTAAGCCATAAGGAGAAATATGAGGAGTCTGTTAGAAAGGCCATAATTGTGTTCTCCATGGGCCGAACAGTTCAGCAAACACAGAACAATCTCGATGAATTCAGGTTAGAATTTTTGCAAGATTAAAGTAATTCTTGCTTGTTTTTTTGCATCCTCTTGATAGTGAGCGGTCACCGTAGCCTATATGTTTGCTTTAACAATCAAAATCAAAATACCAAATAAACATTTATAACGTTTAGGCCCTAATAGGCAGTTAGGAAGGTCTAAATTACCACCGGATCGGAGAAGAAAACCACCTGAGAAGAAACGGCAAGTAACTCAGTGCTCTGTCCTGTCTTTTCTCATTTAACAATCATGATATAACAATGTTTAACAAAATTATTCTTGTAGGTATTTAAAAAAATCAGAATGAAAGCCACCAAGCTAGTTGGTTTTGTCACTGCTTTCATGAAATATATATTTTTAAACTATTAGATACAATTACCAGGAGCGGAGAGCCACTTGTGCAAAGTGAATCTATATATTCCATGCATTATTATCATTTACATAGTCATTAATTATCAAAAAACTTTTGACGTGAGTCATAAAATTATCATAATTAAACTCACGGTTGCCCATTACTTTTGATAATCTTAACACTTTGATTTGGTACGTACACTATTTTGATGTAGTGTTGTGTTACTGTGGTAAGTAAGGTTGCCAGTGCTCCACGAGGATACGCTGCGCTAGTAGTAATGCTGCTAGCACAGTGCGTCCTTATCAAGAAAAAGATGGGCAGTGCGTGATACCCCTGATATTATTGTTAGCAGCTATAGGCAACGGTGAATGCTTACCATTTGGTGGGCTGTATGAATGTGTGACAATTAAAATGACAGTTTTTATCTTCATTTCTTGATAGATTGTGTTCTATCTTAAAACAGAGACTTCTTGCACGGCATCTTGGGCCTAGCTTCGTCGCTGGACGGGTCTCCATTCGGCGTGCACTACATTATGTTCATGCCAGTGCTCTTGAGTCAGGCCAGCGCGGAGCAACAGGCCCTCTGGTTTCCCAGGGCTTGGACCTGCAGCATCATCGGCAGTTATGCGCAGGTAGCACTTACAATGAATAGTGTGTAAAAACAAACATAAACTTCATATGTTCGCGCTATACCACACTCAGTGCGTCCCGACCTACAAACACCGACCGCAGCGCCGTACACCAATCTGCGGCCCGCTCACCACAATATTGTCAATATTCTATTTTACTATAATCTATTTAATCTACAATACAATAATTATTTAAGTGAACCGGTGGTTTATGTTTTTTCTATCTCCTAAGCCACAAGTTTCAACACATAAAATACTAGCGCCCGCACCGGCTTCGCAAAGCCAGCGTTAGCTATATAAGTCAAAAACCTATCTACAAAACCCAAATCAATCTTGAAATCTAGAAATCTTCCTCTTGAAAGAGTAACTATACCTAAAGTAAAAACTACTACTAAACGGATTCAAACAACGTGTATATAGATATAATTTTGTTTATTAAAATAAATCCACGGAGTCTCGCGCTGTCGTCAGATGAGTAATTATATTTTTTTAAAATTTTCATTACTTTTCATAATGAACTCGAAAAGGCCTATGTTTCTATTTTTGTGACTCGACTCAATCATAATACAAAACTATTCCAGCTTAGTTCAAGGACGGCAACTAACAGAAATTTGCAGTATACATAAATTACGTATTTATTTTGCCTTCGTGCGTGACCAAGGCGATAAGGTGCATTATCGTTTGACCAGGAATACAAGAAAATTAATAGACATGTGTCGTGTGTACCGCTCTAAATTCTAATGTTTATTTCGCAATGAAATAAATGAAGAATGAATATATATATATATTTTATGCCACTAAGTTGGCAAACAAGCATACGGCCCACCTGATGGTAAGCGGTCACCGTAGCCTATGAACGCTTGCAAAACTATCACTCGCGCGTTGCCGACCAAAAAATATCATCATTTAAATTTAAAATTATTGAACCATTATACTTGGTGGTGCCCTTGCGGCCTTGGCTTTTTTGCAAATATAATACGAGATCAAGATATGAGGTCTACGATTGTTTTTAGGGTTTCATACGCGAAGGGTGACCAACGGAACCCTATTTCTAAACCTCTGTTCGTCCGTCCGTTCGTCTGTCAGGGGGCTGTATCTCACGATCCGTAATATTTTCACAGAATGTGTATTTCTGCTTTCGCTATAAATGACAAAAATATTAAAGTAGGCTCTCAATGCTCTCATACTAGAAAGGTGTTTTTTTGGCTATTTTGGTCGATCTTAATAATGGCAAGAAGTGCTCACAGTTTGTATAGCTATATTCGTTAAAACGTAATAAAATTATATTATGTTATAAAATACTTTAGAAGACGATTTTTGTTCAATTATTATTTAATGTTATACGACATATTGCTCTCCACATAATACTTTGATTGTATTGTCAATTGCCATGTATCAAAACTTTAACTTCCATATTCCATATTTTGTTTTTATCTATAATTGTTATTTTCTTTTAATATACTACTTTACAATTTTTTCCCTCTAGTGGCACTTTTTATGTAAATCTGTTATCAAACTGTGGATAACGTCGTTGGCTATATAATTAACAACATGTTTCTAGTCTATACGAGCTTGTTCTCTATATTATGTAGCTGTGTGTTTTCCCTTAATAAATAAAATAAAAATAAAAATATTAAAAATAAAAAGGGGGTGTACTTAAGGAGACGTGTTTTTGGAGTACTTTGTTACATTTTAACGGCATAATAGTGGATTAAAATAATGCCAATACATAATAAAAGCCATACATACAAATGTCCTAGGTACAAAAGTACCTAAATATTATTAAATCTTGTAGGTACGATGGTGCGGAAGAGCGGAATCCTTCATGCGCGAGTCCGACTCGCACTTGGCAGGTTTTTATTGTTTGTTTCAGACCGAGCTAGGCCACGGCACGTTCATCAGAGGCTTGGAAACTACCGCGACCTATGATCCCGGAACCCAGGAGTTTGTGCTCCACAGCCCAACACTAACGTCCTACAAGTGGTGGCCAGGGGGACGTAAGTAACAGAAACTAGAGAAAGAAAGAGGGAAAGAAATAAAATAATAAATTCATAACAACACAACACAAAAACATATGAGAAAGGAAGACAAGTGTAGAAGCATATAGTGTAGTTATGAAACGTACTAATAAATAAAACAATATCACTACATCACTATATAGTATAAAACAAAGTCGTTTCCCGCTGTCTGTCTGTCCCTACGTATGCTTAGTTCTTTAGTATCACCCTAACACTATTGTTTTAAACAAATTATATAAGAACGGGTCTTATACGCGATATCACATTGACCAGCCGGCTCGATTCGTTATTATGGTCCGGGTAACATAGGATACATTTTAACCGACTTCAACAAATAGGAGAAGTCGATTTTACCTGGTGAAACCCCGGTTTTTATCTCTTTCATAACTTTTTTTAGCGCGGGTTTGAATACTTTTTCTTTGGGTAACAGTTTTTCAAACATTTTTTTATAAATGTATCTTTTGCGTTCGCACAGCATAAAGACGTAGCGTAGTAAATTAAATTTGTAATTTCTCATCAAAATACAGGAGCGATTTCATTCGCTAGTCATTCTTGAATAGTACTTTGCTAACCTTTGATTATATAAGTATATAATCAAAGTCGCTAACATTCCTACAATTTATGCCCATTCGCCGTAGTTGTGTGAAAGTGAATTGATGTAAACGACCGGAATGAATTATGAATTTCCAGTGGGACAAACTACCAACTACTGCATAGTCATCGCTCAACTACACACCAAAGGTCAATGCCACGGGATCCATTCGTTCATAGTTCAAGTGCGCGACGAGGACACCCACTTGCCCCTACCAGGCATCAAAGTGGGCGAAATAGGTGCTAAGCTATGCTTAAACGCTGTCAACAATGGTTTCCTAGGCTTTGATCATGTCCGAATACCCAGGAGTCACATGCTCATGAAACACGCTCAAGTGTTGGAGGTAAGCTATTGTTTACTTTAGGGTGCATCCATTAATTATGCGAGTAATTATTTCAAAAGAGAGATAGGGTGAATTGGGGTTTCCCGTGGGTTTTCCCATTTCTTTCGAGCCTCCCGTTTGGGGACTGTACCTCCAGCTTACAGAAGACCGCAGTGAAATCTTTTTTTTGTTGACGAGTGGGAATCTTTCAAAAGGTACCCGCCTGCTTAAATGGAGCAGATGGGGTATGTGAGATTTCGACTCACTAAAACCCCCCCGGTGGTCATCCTCCGTCATCTAGGAGAGCTCCAGCGGAACCTAACATTATCCAGGATAAAAAGTATCCTCTATGGTAATACAGGTTATAAACTATACGTTTACCATTTTCATGCAATTTTCCTACCATTTGCATACCAATTCCATACCATTTTCATACAAATCCGTTGAGCCGTTTGACGTGATTGAGCAACAAACATACATCCATACATAACAGCCTTACAAACTTTCACATTAATAAAAGGATATCCTACTCACTCGGTAATAGTGAAGCTTTTCATTAGTAAAAGTTTTTATAAAATCTGTCAATAATTCCAAAGATAACCCCATAGGTATACACTGACAAACAAAAACCGATGTTCAGGCAGACACTATTTTCTGCAGTCAGTTTCCGTTTTGCATATGAATAAAGGTCAACTTCAAATTACCATACCATTTTAGCTTTGCAATTACAATTATTTATACACAATGAAATTAAATGAAGGTGTTAATTGTAAATTTACATAGCATAACTACTGAAGTCATAAAGATTATATGAAATGCAGTCAGACGTAATGACAATTTTTTGCTGGAGGTCAAATTAATTTCGTGCAATAAGCACTGCACATCTTACTCATAAACTTGCATATTCAAGCAAATATTCTCTTTATAATATGAATACTAGTGTAGATGTGACAGTTAGTAAGGATGGGTGTATGGGTTTTTGTTTAATTAACGCGGCTCAACGCATTTGTATGTTTGGCACACGTACCTATAGTTTATAACCTGGATTAACACATAGCATATTTTTATCCCTGGAAAATTTGAGGTTCTATGGGCTCTAAGCTCAATGCTAGTTCATAATTAAATTAAACAAGGAACCCTTAATTAAAAAAAATACTATAGCGAAAAACTGCCTATACCTAAAAAAATAATCTGGTGAATTTAATAAAGCTTACCAATTTTATTTGCGGCCCAAAAATACGTTACCCATTCACAATGTAGGTACGATGTGGTATTGAACCGCAAAGGAATTTGTTATTGCCATTAAATTCATCTATATGGTTATATAAGTACTCCTATCCTTTTAGATCGAAGTAAAATTGATCTTAAAATTGTGTGGTATTTAGGACGGTACGTACGTCAAGTCGAAGAACAGCAAGTTGAACTACGGAGTCATGGTGTTCGTGAGAGTGGTGATTGTGTTCGACATGGTGAACTACCTGACCAAGGCTGTCACCACGGCTGTTCGCTACTCCGCCGTCAGGAGGCAGTCGCAACTGAAGCAGGGGTGAGATACAACTTGGCTTTTTAATTTTGTTTGACAGCTTTGTTACTATGACTTTTAAGCCAGTTTTCATCACGATGGTTTGATTGAAAATTTAAGTCTAGGTTTAGGTACCTATTGATTGATTGACTTATTGATGTTTAGAATCACTTGATGTACTTAGTATGGGGTGGTAATGTGCCTGTCACATTGGGACTTAAAATAAGCGTAAGCTTGTTTATAACCTCAGTGTTTTTATGTTTGCATTGTGATATTATGTTAGTAATGAGGTGATGACCTTTATCAAAATATTTGAATACTTAAACTGTAAAATATTCATGAAGTTCACGATGCATTAGTTAAACAATTAGTATTGTTTATTTGGTTATTTACTTTACTCTTGTCTATTTTACATTTTATGAAATTGATTAAATGCTTATAACTGGCCATTTGGCCAGTATCTTACGAACAGAAAAGTAACAATACGAAATGAGAATAAAACCGAAGTTTTTGGCGGGAATCAGGCGGAGCGGTTGAGATTTTTTCCAGTGTGTCGTAAATTGTGTTATAGTGATCTTTAATGTGTATTTTTGGTGTCGATATGTGCAGTAAAGTTTCATTTAGTGACTGATTTATAGGAGCATTGGAAATAATGCCATAATACGACTTTTGGGTTAAGTGATTTATCATTTTGGTCAATAGATTACCTCTAATCTAAAGGCGTGTTACGATCTGCTACTGCCGTGGGTTGTCTCCAGAAACTCCATTGGGCGTTAGAATGCTTGACACTAGACATTTTAGTGTGGCAAACACGAGAAATTTTGCAACATGAAAATTCTCTAACACTCGACACTGGCAAAAATAGTCCCTGAAGGGATTGATTGCCATACTTAGGAAGAAGAAGAAGAAGAAGAGAATAAAACAAACTAATTAAAAACAAAAAAATATTTCTTTTTATTTTGAATAGCGAACCAGAGTGCCAGATCCTAGACTTCACGACGCAGCAGCACAAATTGTTCATAGCTATTGCTACGTGTCACGCCCTCAGGGTGGCCGGCAATAAGCTCTGGGAGACCTACAACGAGGTCAACAACCAGCTACATGGCGGGAACTTGGAAATGCTTTCAGAGGTGAGGTAAACTACATATTTTACTAGCTTTCAGGGTCGCAAGTGATACCCCTGGTGATGCAAGCGTCCATAGGCTACGGTAACCGCTTTCCATCAGGCGGGTCGAAGCTTGTTTGCCACCTTTGTGGTATAAAAAAAAGCTTTTTCTCCGCGACTCAGTCCGCGTAGCAACATAATATACTTAATTATTACAAAAGCCATGGTGGCCTTGTGGTTGCAGCACCGGCCTGTAATCTGATAGGCCCAGGTTCAAATCCCGGCCTGTACCAATGAGTTCTTCTAAGTTTAAGTACAGTGATTAATCACACCATGAGCTTTAATAAGAGAGGTAGGGCGTATCGGGTTCTCCCGTGGGTTTTCTCATTTTAAGACCGCAGTGAAATAACACCACTTTGATGTAGTGTTGTGTTTCTGCGATAAGTAAAATTGCTATTACTAGTGCTCCACGGGGATACGCTGGGCTAGTAGTAATGCTGCTAGCAGAGTGACTCCTCATCAACAACAGGGTTGGCAACTCGTTAGTGATATCCCTGGTATTGCTGGCGGCTATAGGCTACGGTGACTGCTTACCATCAGGTGGGCTGTACGCTTGTGTGCCACCTTAGTGGTATAAAAAATATATAGCCATGGACATCGTAATGATTGTTGCCGATTTTTCTCAAATGTTTATTTGAACCGATGGTAGTTTGGACCTTTATAAATGCCGTATTAGGCCTAAACTGAACAAATGATTTTTCATTTTGTTACATACGCTCAAAGTTAGCCCACTATTTGGGACATAAATAGTTTTTTTTTTCACAAACTCGCAGCTCCACGCTCTAGCATGCTGCTTGAAAGCAGTAAGCACATCAGACTCGGCAAGTTTAGTGGAAGGGTGCCGGCTGGCGTGCGGTGGTCACGGATACATGATGTCCTCTAACCTGCCGCAGATATATGGGATGGTGACCGCTGCCTGCACCTACGAGGGAGAGAACACTGTACTGCTCTTGCAGACTGCGAGGTGAAGAATGTAGACTTTTTAGCGACGGCAACGCGCGAGTGATGCTCCTAGCGTTGCAAGCGTCCAAAGGCTTCGGTAATCGCTTGCCACCAAGCGGGCCGTATGCTTGTTTGAAACCTGAGGGGTATAAAAATAAAGATGGCCGTATCGCCATATTTGTATTTGCCACGCTTCAAGTTACTTGTGCCTTCAAAGGTTGAATGCCGTTTCAGTATCCGACGGTTAGAAGCATAGTGGCTTGTAAAGACTGCACACGCACCTAAGATTCGTTCCTCTGCGTTTGTAAAGGTGTGTCGGGGGACTAACGGGAGCTTTGCCCTCCATATAACAATGTTCTTCGCTTATAAAGGACAAAGCTTCAGAGCTTATAAATTATAATGTGAAATTTATTGAAAAATTACGTTTTTACGATTAGTACTTACCGATGTCTATTTTTTTAATTTTTTTATTATAATTATCAGAACTTTTATATTCAGTGGAGTTATGCGTTGAGGTTTTTAAAATAAGTATTTTGATTTTCGTTATTCGATTGTGGCGTACAATAAATATCGTTGTATACTTTATTGCAATCATCGGTTCTATTTTAGGTACTTGGTAAAAACATGGCGGCAGAAAGATTCGGTGTCATTAACTCCAACAGTGGCCTACCTGAAGGCCGCCAGTGGCGAGGGCTTCCACAAATGGGACAACACCGTCGACGGAATCATTAGAGGGTTTCAAGTTGTTGCCATGCGGTGCGTGACTTTGCAATTTCTACTAATACTAAGTATATGATGGTGCCAATTCTGTTATACAAAATTACTAAACTAAACTAATTTGACAGTTCTTAAAGTCTTGCTATCCCTTTCTCATGGGCGGGGTTAAATAAGGATAGCAATACCTTTGGAGCTGTCAAATTAGTTCAGTTATTTCGTACAACAGAATTGGCACCAATATAATAGTTGTACATAGATTATTATCTACTCTGAGATTATAGTATATAATTTCTACTAATACTATATATTAGGGCCGGCAACGCGCGAGGGATACCCTTGGTGTTACAAGTGTCCATAGGCTAAGGTGACCGCTTACCATCAGGCGAGCCGTATGCTTGTTTGCCACGTTAGTGGTATAAAAAAGCGAAAGTTAAATACTTTTTCTATATTGATTCTTAGGGTTCCTTACTCGAAAGGTAAGCAATGGAACCCTATTAACTTCGACTTCGCTGTCCGTCCGTCCGTCTATCTGTCTGTCCCCTACTAGAGACGTGTTTCTTTGCTCTATGTTTATAATGATAAGTAGTAGTACATCTTGAAGTAGACGTTTGAAATGCTCATAGGTCTGTATTGCAATAATTTCAAAAAAAAGAGCGAATTTACCATTATAATCTTATTATTTGCGGTTGGTGCAGTAGCCGGTTCTAGGGATCGAACGGCAAAGTAAAGTTTGTCTCGCAGTAAGGAACTCTCGATGTGTGAGCCCAACAAAACGACACCTATCGGCTCCAACTAACTTTATTATAAGAACCATTCAGAAGAGCCTATAAGTATAAAAATATTCATCAAAATCAGCCAAACCGTTTAGAAGAAGAATATAAGAAGAAGAATACAAGACTAGAAATTGGAATTTTATTTTCTTCTTGACTATAAGATGTCTCTTGTAGGAAAATATCATCGAGTGTGTACAACATGGAGAAGAGAGTGGAGTCAGGCATGTCCCTTGAAGACGCGTGGAACACGACCTCAGTGCAGCTGGTCGCTGCGGCAGAGGTGAGTCTTACATTCTTACTCCCAAAGAAAGCAAAGACCCGTAAGACCGTATGGTATGAAGCGTTGCCTGCTATTCTAGCGCCTTAAGTTCTCTAGGTCTGTACCATTGAGTTTTTATAAACTAAGCGCAGTGATAAGTCACACCACGAGCTTTACGGTCGTAAAAATCAAGGACGTATGTGCCTAAAAGACGGCTACGGACTCACCATCTTCTTATATTGCAGTTACACTGTCGTGCGATAGTAATATCAACGTTCCACGACGAAATTAAGAAGCTAGGTGCGGCTGCGTCTGCGCCGATCAAGCGAGTGTTGCGACAGCTGGTCGAGTTGTATGCTGTGTACTGGGCCTTGGAGAAGACTAGTGAACTGATAAGGGTGCGTTGCTAAACCATGCTAACTTAGTAGGCGTCGCATGCATAGAAATAGGATAACACATGCTTGATATAAGAGATAGCAAGGGATCCAGCTTTCAAGTCAGCGGGTTTTGTTACAAATTGTTATATCATGATTGTTACATGAAAAAATAAAGACAGAGCACTGAGTTTCTTGCCGGCTCTTCTCAGGTGGCTTTTTTTCCGAACCGGTGGTAATTTTGACCTTCATAAGTGCCTTACTAGGGCCTCAATTGAATAAATGATTTTTGATTTGGTCATATAGTCGAGGTTCTAATCAGGAAAATTATATAATAAAATCTGAAAATGATTCATAATGCGCCTACGCCTAAAGTTTATGACGCTTAGGCTTAGGCGTTGATAGCTATGTGGAAGTTCTGTTGTCATAAATATGTCCTTCTTTAACACGTTTTTATTAACTTCACCTGTATGTATGTATGTAGGTATCTATCTATCGACGTAGCGCAATCTCTGAACGTCATGTTTAACGGCTTCAAGACGTATGATTTTGATTTTTTTTTTAATTTTCTCACGTATTGACGACCAATGAAAATACAATAATTTCACAACTTTATCCCAATATTTTGACTAGGACCACCGAGTTAAATAAATTTTGAAGCGTGTTTTTTAGTATTTTTTTATCTCATTGATAATCAGTTTTATTGTAATGAGAATAACATCAAAGTTATAGTTACTTGCCATTCAGTTTCACCATAGGTCTGAAGTGAGACTATAAGGTCGACATTGCTTTGTTCCAGTTCACTCGTGTCTCGGAGAACGACGTGAGATTCCTCCAATCGTGGTACGAGCAGCTGCTGGCCGATATTCGACCTAATGCTGTAGGCCTCGTGGATGCATTCGATATCGATGATGATGTGAGTCATCTTTTTATCGTTTCAGTAATTGGTCTTTAATAATTTAATTTGTATGCATTTTATTTTAATTCTGTTTATTTTTGACAGTTGTTAAGCTCGACGCTGGGCGCGTACGACGGGCGCGTGTACGAGCGTCTGATGGAGGAGGCGCTCAAGAGCCCGCTCAACAAGGAACCCGTCAACCAGAGCTTCCACACATATTTAAAGCCTTTTATGCAAGGCAAGCTGTGATAAACGTGAACAATAGGGACCGGACCAAAATTTGGCTTTTTGAGAGGAGTGATACCTAATTGTGCAAAGTTTCTTAGAAATAAGGTATTTTCAGGTCGGTCAAAGATCTCTAATGGAAATCAATGCTACATAAGGTTAAATGATTGTATAAAGTGCTAACTGCTAGAAAGGGTATTTATTTATGTATGTATTATTTTTTGCATAGGTGATATATTTTAGTTTTACAGATTTGGTTATAAGCGATGGTGATTTAATTTTAGTTTTCCAAAACAATAATAGTACTAATTATTTATGTTAATTTTGGTGTTTATTTTTACTATAAGATTGTTGGAAAAATATTCGTCATATGCATAAATTTTGTTAAATTTATGTTTGTATATATATATTATTTTTTATCAACCTGTAGTATCATCCCTATGCTATAAATAAATCTATTCAAACGATACGCGATACGCTGATTAAAAAAAACTATTTTATTAAATGACTTTTTGTATCAATATATACAAAAGAAATAGCATAGTCTGTTTATAACCACTGAAGTGACCATTGATGATTATAGTCAGTGAGTGAAAGTTCGTAGACTAGTATAGGAGATATCTGTGGTGGGCAGTAGAAGCTGGACTCTAATTGGAGGCATCACTTCAACCGACCAAAAGTAGGTAACGTCACGGCCAGCGCATTTTCAAGAGCTCTGGAAACCTTTCCCACTGCAAAATAGAAACACAAGTACACAAATTACATCGTGTGGCTTCTCCGATTTTGGCTCTACCTCTCTTTTATGAGTATGAAGGCCGAATACTGAAACGAAACGCAAAGTTTGAGCACCCACTGTTTGAAGAATCGCGTCGTCAAGATACATACGAAATTTTATATACGGTATGTAAACTCAGGTCGCCACTGAAAATGTATTCTTCAATTTATGAGATTTGAGTGCAGTTTCAGTAATAGAACATTTGTTTACTACTGACTCATCGAAGGCTGTTCGAAAACTGTTCGAAGACTGTTCATCGAAGGCAAAGTAATAAGAAGTATAAGTAATAATCTTACCCATTTTAAGGGCAATTCAACTTTTACAGTGTTAGTGAGTTCATCCACATAAAGATAGGACAAAATTATCTATCGCCGTTTAAATTATTCGAATCCATTTTTTCAGTTCTTATATAACAAGCCTAGTAGAGCTATTGTTGTGTGTGAGAGTCCCGTCAAAATTACGTAAGTATTCGGAGATTACTTGTTCAAACAGACAGAGATAGAAACATAAAACGGGCAACACGATTCCGGTTGAAATGAAACTTTTCTGGTTTTGACTCAGAATAATTACTAGGGCTCGCTAATGGACTTTGCACGAATATTTTGTATTAGGAACGTCAATAATAAACTTCTGTCTGAAAATAACTAATATAAAATGTACGCTAAAAAAATATAACATAAATTTAAAAGGTTTGTGCACGGCCGTCTTATTTCGTTCTAAGTTGTGTTATCTGTGGTAGGTAATACACATTTTGCTCTTTGTACACAACTGTCAGTCATTCTTTATGACTACGTTAGGACTTGACTTGGTTTGTTGTTTTAGTTCATCGGTCCGTGAAGGACGTGTGAAGTGCGATACTTCCAGAATTGATAATATTATTGTGCTAAGTTAGTGTATATACTTGATCAAAACATTACGTACACGGAAAACCAGGTTAGATAACTTATAAAATAAATTAATAGATGAACTCAATCTAATATTACATTTCAGTATTTACAAAAATAATAAGTAAAGAGCTACTCTTAGCCTAAAGTAATTTGCTAACATCCGTGTGTCAAGGCAGTTTAACAGATACTTAGTTAGTTTACACATCTCTTGATAGATGGCGGTATTCTAAAGTTTGTTTGGTAAGTCTGTTAAAAAGTTTTTTGTTGGTCTGTTTGTATCTAATCTAATGGAACTACATAAGTATTTATTACTTATGTGAAGTAGGCATAAGATAAGAGTATTTAATAGCAGCTCCAGAGTAAATAACAGCAGTAAGTAAGCCGTACACGGATACGTATATTTTAGTATGAGTTATGACTTAATAATGACATAGTATATTATCTACTCTGAGATAATAGTAACTTTACCGTTTAATACCGTCTCTTATTTGACTTGTAGTTTTGTATTTTTGTGTGTGTGTGTGTGTATGTTTGTATTGAATAGGCTCAGAAAGACTGGACCAATTAAAAAAAATCTTTTACCGTTCTACATTATCCCTGAGTAACTTAAGCTATATATTATTATATTGATATGCGGGCGTAGTCGCGCGGAAACAGCTAGTTTACATATCATATATTTTTTGTAACTAACTGTACATCGCTAACTAGACGCTTCTGAAGGAAGGGAAAGCAGACAGTCCACCTGTGGCAGAGGTGAGACCTATATCATTCTCTATCGAACACATTTTTTTGTGTGATTTATAGTGTGTCTATTAATATATACTTTCCTTGGTCAGTTTAAACTTTTTAGCGTTTATCATAATACCACTAAGGTGGCACACAAGCATACCTGAAGGTAAACAGTCACTGTAGTATATAGCCGCTAGCAATACCAGAGGTATCACTAACGCGTTGCCAACCATGTGAACAATGTTGCTGATGATGACGCACTGTGATAGCAGCATTACTACCAGCGCAGCGAATACTCGTGGAGCACTGGCAACCGTACTTACAGCAGAAACACAACACTACATTAAAGTAGTGTTATTTCACTGCGGTCTTCTGTAAGGTGGAGATACAGTCCCCAGTCGGGCGGCTCCAATATTAATGGAAAGCCCAATTTGCCCTCCCTGTCTTTAAAATTTAGCACACATTTTTGCCCTTATAGAAGAGTTTTAATTAAATAATTCAAGATTACCGTGTGGTCTCCTTATCATGTCGTTAACATAGTAATAAAAATATTATTTAAGTTGATATAAAGATAAATACTTATATCTACGTAAAAACAACATAAATTATTGTTTATTCGTGTCTGCAAATTCGTGCTTGGACTTTGGCCATCATTACAATTATTGTATGTGCTATCAGCATTACTACTAGCCCAGCGTATCCTCGTGGGGCACTGGCAACCTTACTTACCGCAGAAACACAACACTACATCAAGTAGTGTTATTTCACTGCGGTCTTCTGTAAGGCAGAGGTACAGTCCCCAGTCGGGCGGCTCCAATTTAAATGGGGTAACCCACGGGAAATCCCAAATCGCCCTACCTCTCTTTTTAAAAGCTCATGGTGTGATTAATCACTGTACTTAAGCTTAGAAAAACTCATTGGTACAGGCCGGGATTCGAACCTGGGCCCATCCGATGACAGGCCGTTGCTTCAACCACGAGGCCACCACGGCTTGTCGTATATAAAATTAGTGGTATACGGATGTAGAAATACTAATTAATAAGTCTTGGCCGAATATTGAAACCGCGCCAGTCAAATCTGATGACACATTCGTTTTGAGTGCCCTCCGATTTTACCTGCGAAATTGTATTTTGACGACGCTGCAACCAGTTACGTAGGTCTTCAAACTTTGAATGTCGTTTCGTATATGTATAGGTAGATAGTGCAATAATTAATCTATACTTCTATACTTATATATACTTACTTATAATATTAATAATAATATTATACAGAGGAAAGATTTGTATTTTTGTGGGTTTGTATTGAATAGGCTATATATTATACTAGCTGCCCGCCCCGGCTTCGCACGGGTAGACAAAATATTATTTTGATAAATGTCTACCCGTGCGAACTCGGGGCGGGCCGCTATAAAATATAAAATCGATAAGTACTATATAAAACCGATTTTGCCGCGAAGTTGCGCGCGATAGTTCGCTAAATAAAAATTATTTAATATTTAAATCGCTTCAAACATTTTTGAATGAACAATAATATTATCATAATTTATCGGTACCAGCGAACAATCGTTCTAAATTCAAAATGTCAGTGTGAGATAACCAAAGATAGATAACCCTTCATTTTAGACAGGGCGCGGTGGACTTCGTACGTGAAATGGGTGTAGTGAATGAAGACTTGGTCCGAGAGAGGAAGAAATGCTCTTTCGACGTGAAAGAGCTGACCCATCTCATCGACAAAGGCGAGAGCAACACCTTGGAGCGGAAAAAAATTGGTAAGTGTACCTGTACAAAAAAATCACGTGTAGCCCGTGGTCGTGGTACAGTTGCCTAGTCCAATTAACTGAACCATGGCGGACCTTGGTTATTTTTTTAAGGCGTGGTACTGGTAACAGCACTACTGCTACGGCGTGAGAAAAATAAAAAATAATTCATAGCGTGTAAGTTTCGTGTACCTACTGGGGTTCAAAGTATAGCGGTGTACAAGCAAGCCCGTAAACAGAAATGGCATATTACTACATAGTCTTTCATAGTATAAAAAGTCGCTTCCCGTTAATCCCATCGCCTGTCCCTATGTACTCGAATGCTTAGGTCTTTAAAACTACGCAACGGATTTTGATGCAGTTTTTTTAATAGATAGAGTGATTCAAGAGGAAGGTTTATGTGATGCAACTGTACCAAGCCGGGGCGGGTCGCTAGTTTTTTCATAAATTCCAAATTTGAAATCTTTACTAATAAAACTGTAAAAGGTCCAATTCGGTACATTGAAGATATTTTGAAAATTTCTTTTGGAGCGAACTCTATAATCGATACTGAACCCAAAACAGTATTTTTTTTAATTTTTGTCTGTTTGTCTGTCTGTTTCTAGGCCGCGCATCACGTCGAAACTACTGAATGGATTCAAATGAAACTTGGCACGATATGAGTTGATACTACAAGGTATAACATAGGATACTTTTTATCCCGAAATTCAGCTCGGTTCTCCTGGGATAGTAGATTAAACCAAAATTTGTACCTGGCTGTTACTCCGAAACAGCTGGACCGCCGGACAGAACTTTCACTGGCAGGTAGCTGATGCTATAAGGCGTAACCTAAGCTACATTTACTTTGGAAAAATAATTAGGGTTCCGCGTAGCAAATAAAAACCCATGAAATTGTAAACAATATCCGAACGGCAGGACCGATATGAACAGGTCTTTCACTGGCAGGTAGCTGATGCTATAAGACGTAAATTAGGCCATATTTATTATGGAAAAATAATTAGGGTTCCTCGCAACAAATAAAAAACATCAATTGTGAACATAATCCAAAAGAGAGGACCAATTTGAATGCAATTTTAACTAGTAGATAACTGATGTTATAAGGCGACACTTTGGTTAGTTTTAGTTTGTAAAACAATTAGGGTGCCTTGTAATGCGACAATATATTGAAACAATGCTGAATATTTATTCAAATGTTGAGCCAAGGTCGATCCGCATGTAGAATGCGTATGATATCAGTATTTACAATTAACCATCATTTTAACTTTGAAGTGTAACTTCTGAAGTCTGACGGCCAACACTACTGCGCACGTTCATTGGTCAAATCACATAGCGCACGCTTGCCCGGCGTCTCTTTTCAAGAAATCTCTCCGAAATACTGCGGGAAAGCGAGAGAAAAGATGTTACACATAATAAACATCAACAAGTCAGGCTGGGCCTTGCTAGCCCCCAAGCGTCTCTTGGTTACATTTGCCATGCGCTAACTTGTTACTACAACAAGATTATAGAAAAAGAGGGAGCTATTATTAGTTGTTAATAAAAAACTGTGTTTCGCTCATCAAGCCTTTTCATTTGATACCCATATCATAGGGGTTACCGTGACAATGAAAATGTCAATTTTGTGACGTCGGCCATATTGGATTTAAAATGGCAGTTGCCAGTGCTCCACGAGGATACGCTGCGCTAGTAGTAATTCTGCTAGCACAGTGAGTCCTCTTCAACAACAAGGCTGGCCAATCGTTAGTGATATGTCTGGTATTAGCTAGCGGCTATAGGCTACGGTGACTGCTTACCATCAGGTGGGCCGTAAGCTTGTATGCCACCATAGTAGTATTAAAAATAAATAAAAAAAAACTTATTTTCAGAGGAGTTGGTGTTGAGTGTCGAAGAGCTGCGAGATGAAATCCCAGAGGAGTACCTCAGCCACAAGGAGCGGTACGAGAACGCTATAAGGAAATCTACAATACTCCTCGAGATATTGAAGGAGAATGCCGCTAGGAACACCACGTCTTTTGAGGAAATGTTTAGGTAATTCTGTCATACTTCTCTAAATGAAGAAGATAATAAAATTGTCTTTGAGATTGAAGGATCCTAGGAACAGGCATAAGAATAAATAATACTGGGTAGAAAGGAAACTTCCGTTCCGGACGGGCTCACAGTCACGATATTAACCTACACCGAACAACTTAGTTAAACGGCTTATTTCAGTCGGGCTGTCACGGCCGGCGTCGCCGCTCGCGCGTTATATGTTTGTGCGTACGTATTATAAACAAACTGCAATGCCACATTATTGTGATGTTTTTGGATGTAAAAATAATACAAAGACGTCGCCACACTTAAGCTTTTTAGTTTGCCCAAAGATGAAGAGAGGTAAGTAATATTTTATAATTATTATTTCGTTTTCATGTCTAATAATTATTATTTATTATTATTTAATTAATCAAAAGGATATTCTTTTGTGTAGCCAATTGTTTCACCCAATGGTAAAATTTAGTTAAATTACCTAAGTACTTACCTAAAGAATTCTTTTACTATCGTCAATAGTCCCGCCAGGGGTCGTTGACATCTCTTTGTAAAACTAAAATAAAATAATTACATCAAAGTATAGAAAAACGTATATTTCAGCGATATTGGTGTCGATTCTGTTGTTGAAAATCACTAAACTAAACTAATTTGACAGGTCTAAAAGTCTTGCTATCCCTTTCTCATGTGCGGGGCATGTATGTGGTGTTAAATAAGGATGGCAATATTTTTAGACCTGTCAAATTAGTTCAGTTTAGTCATTTGTAACAACAGAATCGGTACCAATGTCTATAGACGTATGCAATATTTAAGAGTAAGCAACCCTAACAGCACGTCCGGACGACAGAGGGGCGTAACGACGTGAAGGGGGAAGTAGGCATATAAATGGCGGTGTTTTTGGCTCTGACAAAGCAGATTCCTTTCTATTATTTATTCTTATGGAACAGGAGATGATGAAAAGACCAATAAATCCATACTAACACACTGGACCGCAAAGAAAACGGGTCGGTTACTAAATCGTCAATATCTTCAAAAGTACCTGACCTAGGTTTATGAAATGAAGACTAATTAAAAGAATATTTAATGTCACATAAAATAAATATACATCCTTTCTCATTGATGTTTGAGAAATGTATAAAAAACTGAAAATGAAAAATAATGTCGTTTTTGATTTTGGTAACAAAAATTTCAAATCTATTTTTCGCGTTTATTTGAGTTTTGCATTAAAAAAGTTATAAATATGGTGTCTCTGCCTTATGAATTGTATTATTCTGAAGTCGTCTTGTCGTTAACCCCTGAAGAATGCACAAGAATCCTGACAATGCTTGAGGTTGGGCACAGTCAGCAAAATACAGCGAGAACTGTTGGTGTGACTCTTTCTACAGTTCACCGAGTACTCCAGCGTGTCCATGAAACTGGATCCAACCTTCGAAGACCAGTAACAGGCCGAACAAGTTGCACGACGGCGCATGAGGATCGCTATATGGTGTCAACAATTTTGAGAAGTCACTTTCTTACGGCCTAGTTGAAGTAAAGAATCATCATTTACGAGCTGGAGGAAACAATTTGAATACGGATATAGTAAGACGGCTTCTGGCTGAAGCAAATTTAAAGACCTGCAAATACCCCAAAACTAGAAAGATACACAGAAATTCCAGTAAATTTATGGTAGAGGACACGATAATTAGACTCTGAATGACTGGTCAAGAGTTATGTTTTCAGACGAGTCTAAATTCTGTTTATACAAGCACGACGGGAGGAAATGAGTGTACGGAAGACCGGCAGAGCGCTATAACTAGGCCTGTGTAGAATAAAAAGTACTATACGGCGGAGGCTCTGTTCACGTGTGGGCTGGAATTTCGTCCAAAAGCCGCACTGAGCTAGTGGTGATAGAAAATTTAACTTTAACTGCAGAAAAATATGTCACTGAAATTCTGAGTGACTAAACGTTGGTCCATTTTTAGTGGAAATGGGCGAGAATTCCTTTTTATGCAAGACAACGCCCGCCCGCCCGCATACAGCTCAGATAGTGTTTGCCAATTTTCAAGAGGTCGGTAGTACATCCATGGATTGTCCAGCACGCACTCATGACTTAAACCCCATTGAGCATGCCTGGAACGCGCTGGAACGACGTGTACGTCAGCGGTATCTGCCGCCAATCACGCTACGTGAAATGGAAGAAGCTCAATGGAGGAATAGCAGAATATTCCACTACATCACCTCAAAAACCTAGTAGAAAGTATGTCAAATCGCATAACAGCAATATTTCAGCTCTCTATGGCAACACAAAGTATAAAAATTTGTAAAACGGCACATCTGTAACCAATTTACATTTACGACAGTACTGGAAAAACTACGCATTTTTATTTAATTTACATTTATTTAAAAATACAATGCTTGAATCATTAGTTTGTTATTTTCATGTAAGTATATTAAAATATTCTTTAAATTAGTCTTTATTTCATAAACCTCAGGTCAAAGGTCAGGTACATTTGAAGATATTAAAGATTTAGTACCCGACCCGTTTTCTTTGCGGTCCAGTGTATTATAAAGAGAAAAGATTTGTAATCTCTATTTTTTTCATACTTTTATGTGGCTTCTGGATTCGCTCACCAGTACGGTAACTTATAGGTGTCAGTAGTTTCTTAAGTATCTATCAAGGAGATCGTGAGATAATAGATTCTGAGCAATTCCTTTAATTAAAAGAACCCCTATATTAGGAAGTAGTCTCACAACTCATTTCAGAATATTAGATTTGAGCACCTACTAATAAGGCACTCCCTGTTATTTATGTGTTTTATTTGGAAATAAATAACTCTAACTATATTAATATAAGTTATATTTATTTAGTTAGTTAAGTTAGAGTTAATGATATAATCCTACTTTACATTTACAGTTAATTAATGAAGAAGATATTCGGCACTATAAGGTGTGAATATCTATCCAAAAATAGATACGTAGTTATATTGGTAAGTAAAAGTCTAGCTAGGAATAATAGAGTAATGCTCCTGCCGCTTACGACACGAAGTGGTAGACTAGTAATATTACGGGAATGAAACCATAGCGCGTCCTTAAATACGGGCTGCGCCATCTACCAAATGTTTTATTATTTTAGTACAGCACTATAAGTAATGACTCAAAGTAGATAATATATTACGTACAAGTAAGGATTTTGATTAGAATACAGTAAAGAATAATGCCAGCAAATTAGGTACTAATCCCTTTATATATTACTGTATATAAAAATGAATCCCTATTTCCCTTGGTCACGGCATCACGCGTGAACGGCTGGACCGATTTCGCTAATTCTTTATTTGTGTTTGTTATAGTCAGGAGAAAAAAAAACCGGAACCTTTTTAATTTCTCTATAAACTAAAGGTCCTTTTTGCTTTGGTGTATTTGTCATATGAATTCATAGCTTAGACAGGACATCGCCTGTCGGGTCAGTTAGTCATATATAATTTTATAAGCCATTCGAAGTTTTATTGGGGTGCTTTATAAGTTACTCGTCAAGGACAATTTGAGGAATTACTTAGAACGCATTCATAATTCGAAAGAATTTTGAAACTGGAACACTAGTTTCACAGATTACCTCAAACTTAAATACTTTTTTTCCCTTTTTATTTTATTACTATATACCTTTGGTATTGCTTGCAGGTAGAAGGGTCGCAGATTTGTTTGCCACTTTTGTAATATTTTTCTAAAAATACATGTTTTTGCAGTCCATCGAACAAGTACCGGGTACAAATGGGTGTGATCAAGGATGTGTCGCCCTTCATGCTGCATATGGGCATGTTCGTTCCGACCATCTTGAACCAGTCGGACTCCGACCAGCTGCAGGAGTGGCTGCCAAAGGCTATGTCCATGGAGATCATCGGTACATATGCACAGGTACTTGCTTCTTTAGATAAAAAAAGTGTATTCAACAATTTAAAAAATAATTTCAAACATTGAAATTATTTTTTTCAAATTTGATCTTTATCAAATTCAGTTTTTTATTTTGTTAACTATCTTGGTCTATTGGTCTGTTATGTATTGCCAGTATCAGTAGATAAAAAAATCTTTATGTCATTGAAATTAAAAAGACATCATCCATGTTTCATAGAGATTTGGTCCAAATTTGAAAGTGCAGGCCAGTTTTTTTTTTATATATACATTATTGTACAGCTTGTTCGTCTGACCATTATTGACTTTGCCACCAAAACCGGATAATACAGGACATTTTATTTGTTTTGGTTATTTTGAATTCCTATTTTCAACAAAAATTTATTAATATTCAGATTTTCGAACTCAATAAATCAACGACTATAATCCTACTAAAATGGATGATTTTCTTTAGGATTATTCAAATGTAATTTCATAGAGCGAAGCAAAATTGTCCTTTTCAGACGGAACTAGGTCATGGTACATTTTTAAGAGGACTGGAGACCACGGCCACGTATGACCACGAAACGGAGGAGTTTGTACTCAACAGCCCAACGCTTACATCATACAAATGGTGGCCCGGAGGACGTAAGTTTACAGCAGCTTTTTTTTATACAGTAGTATAAATATTCGTAGTAACGATGCCACACAAGCACACGGCCGACCTGATGGTAAGCAGTCACCGTAGGCTATACCCGCCAGCAATACCAGGGGTATCACTAATGAGTTGCCAACCCTGTTGTTGGCAGGACTCACTGTGCTAGCAGCGTTACTGCTGGCGCAGCGTATCCTCGTGGAGCACTGGCAACTTTAGTTACCGCAGAAACACAACTACATGAAAGTAGTGTTATTTCACTGCGGTCTTCTTTTAGGTAGCCAATAATGTCACTCTCTAATTAAAATGAATCAGTGTGTAAATCAAATGTAAAAAAATATCGTTGATACAAATCGTATTATCATTGAGCAGGAACCAGCAGCTTATATATTACTTTTTTTTTGTAAATACATTATTATAATACATACCAAACACGCAGACGCTAGGCAAACATGTTTGTCACATAAATGTTTACCGTGGCGGGAATCAAACCCACGACCCCTAGCGTAGCAGTCAGGTATACTAACCACTAGACCAGCGGCCTCGTTAGTAATATTAGTGTAGATTTAAATTAACGTGTTTCAGTGGCGCAGACAGCCAACCACTGCATAGTAGTGGCCCAAATGTACACCAAAGGAGAGTGTCACGGCGTTCATCCGTTCTTCGTGCAGATCCGCGACACGGAGACACACATGCCCCTGCCAGGCATCAAAGTTGGAGAGATTGGCCCCAAGCTTGGCTTCCAGACGGCCAACAATGGCTTCCTCAAATTTGAACACTTCAGAATACCCAGGACCAATATGTTTATGAAGAATGCTCAAGTTTTAAAGGTAATGCTTTTTTATTTGCATACTTTATGTACCTATTTACTTTACGGCTGAATACTGTTTACTGATATCAAAATCAAAATCAAAAATCATTTATTCAGTTTAGGCCCTAATAGGCACTTATGAAGGTCTAATTTACCACCAGTTCGGATAAAAAGCATTCTGCGAAGAACCGGCAAGAAACTCAGTGCTGTCTTTTTTTCATGTAACAATCATGATATAACAATGTTTAACAAAATTCTTCTAGACGTAACTAGGTACAGAAAGCTACCAAATTGCTTTTGTCAATGCTTTCATGAAATATATATTTTTAAACTATTACAATTACCAGGAGCGGAGAGCCACTTGTGCAATGTGAATATAGATTCACAAAAACACCTATATATATATATATATAGTTATACCAATCCGTCTATTGTTGATCATGCGTGCTATCTCGCGAGCATTTTGTTGATCCGAAAACCTATGTTGATCCGGGTGGTTTTTGTTGATCCAATGTAATATTTTCCATATAAATGTGGTTCCGGCCGGATCAACGATTTACTCCGTTGAAGTTTAGGAAACGCAACCGAAATGTTGTTCCAATATACAAATCCACTCCGATAGTTGTTGATCCGATTCAAATGGGCCAATCAGAAGGCAGCAAGTCCTCCTACTGGACATACTTAAGGTATATGGATGGTTTAATTCCTATAATTTATTGCAAGACCACCTAATCATTAACTTTTCTTTATTTATTAAGTTTTTATGTTTATAGGTATGATATATGTATGTGGAAATTTGTTGACGACACGAGCTTGTCGCTTACCCGATGTTACGCTTCGTGCCCAGCTGCATGCATGCCAGCAGCTCAATGTCTGACATTGTATCGCACTCAGAACCCTGAGATATAAGATCTAGAGTCTCGAAGCCCCGTTATTACTCCGCAAACAATGCTCTTCAACCCGGAACACCGTAGCGTTGATTAGCTACTGCTTGGCTATGGCCAGACCTTTGTCAGTTAATCAACGGATTAACTGACAAAGGTCTGGCCATTCCTCAGACTGGCCCTCGCAAGAGTCCTACCAATACTGGATATAGTCGTACTAGTTTTTGCCCGGGGCTTTGCACGCGTGGTAAATAAGTCAACATGTACCTATATCTGAAGTTCTAAATGATAGCCTTTGCCCACTGCTAAATTTTTTTATGGATTTACCTTCAAAAATTACGGATTTTCATATAAAACTTTCATCCCCTATTTTATATCTTGGGATGGAATTTCCCATAATCCTCAAATACGTAATTTTTTAATATTTTTTTTAACTTATAGGCCCAAATACCAATTTCATGCACTCAACTTAAAAACCGACGGGTTTTCATACAATCTTTCAACCCCTATTTTATACCCCATTAGGAATGGAATTTTAAAAAATCCTGAAATACGTATTTATTTATTTTTAACGGAAAGGCCAAATATCAATTTCCATGCGTTTATCTTTTTAAATGACGGATTTTCATACAAAACTTTCATCCCCTATTTAAACCCCTTAGGGGTGGAATTCCGTAAAATCTTGAAATACGTATTTATTTATTTTAACTGAAAGGCCAAATACCAATTTTCATGCGTTCAACTTAAAAAATGACGTATTTTCATACAAACTTTCAACCCCTGTTTTACCCCGTTAGGGGTGCAATTTCCAAAAATCCTGAAATACGTATTTATTTATTTTTAACTGAAAGGCCAAATGCCAATTTTCATACGTTTAACTTCAAAAATAACGGATCTTTATACAAACTTTCAACCCTTAATTTACCCTCATAGGGGTAGAATTTCCAAAAATCCTGAAATACGTATTTTTTTATTTTTAACTGAAAGGCCAAATACCAATTTCCATGCGTTTATCTTTAAAAATGACGCATTTTCATACAAACTTTCAACCCCTACTTTACCCCCTTAAGGGTGGAATTTCCAAAAATGCTTTCTTAGTGGATGCCTACGTCATAAAAGGTACGTACTGTAAAAAATTCAAGTCTGTAACCCTAGCCGTTTAGGCTGCGCGTTGATATGTCAGTCAGTCAGTCAGTCAGCTTCTTCTTTTATATATACAGATACTAGCTTTTGCCCGCGGCTTCGCACACGTGGTTAAGAAGTCAATATCTGAAATTGTAAATGATAGCGATTTAACTTAAAAAACGACGGATTTTTAAACAAACTTTCAACCCCTATTTTACCCCCTTAGGGGAGGAATTCCCAAAAATCCTGAAATACGTATTTATTAATTTTTAACTGAAAGGCCAAATACCAATTTTCATGCTCTTAACTTAAAAAACGACGGATTTTCAAACAAACTTTCAACCCCTATTTTACCCCCTTAGGTGTGGAATTTCCATAAAATCCTGAAATACGTATTTATTTATTTTTAATTGAAAGGCCAAATACCAATTGTCAAGCTCTTAACTTAAAAAACGACGGATTTTCAAACAAACTTTCAACCCTTATTTTACCCACTTACGGGTGGTATTTCCAAAAATCCTAAAATACGTATTCATTTATTTTTAACTTAAAGGCCAAATACCAATTTTCATGCGTTTAACTTCAACAACGACGGATTTTCATACAAACTTTCAACCCCTATTTTACCCCCTTAGGGGTAGAATTTACAAAAATGCTTTCTTAGTGGATGTCTACGTCATGAAAGGTACGTACTGTCAAAATTTCAAGTCTGTACCCCCAGCCGTTTAGGCTGTGCGTTGATATGTCAGTCAGTCAGTCAGCCTCATCTTTTACCTCATATATATATCATGGATCAACCTTTACATAGAACGGATAATTATATATATATATATCTAATATATAAAATTCTCGTGTCACAGTTTTCGTTGCCATGTATTTATTTATTTAATTAATTAATTCGAACGGCTTCAAGCCAATTATACTAATTAATAGTTAAACCAGTCATACACTCAACTCGCAGTACTCCAAGCATGCCGACATTATCATCTGCCATCCATCAGCGAACACGTCACAATCAGGGTTGGACTCCAAGAGGGCGTTGAGCGCAGAGAGAGTGCGAGGGACAGGAGAGCCATACTCCTCCGAAACGGCTTGACCGATTTTGATGAAATTTTTTGTGCTTATCCGGTATCTATGAGAATCGGCCAACATCTATTTTTCATCCCCCTAAATGTTAGGGGTAGTCCACCCCTAAATTTTTTTTATTATTTTTTAGACCGATTTCAAAAATTCTTTCACCGTTAGAAAGCTACCTCATCACTGAGTAAAATAGACTATATATTATACTAGCTTCCCGCCCCGGCTTTGCACGGGTAGACAAAATATTTGATATAAAAGTCTACCCGTGCGAAGCTGGGGCGGGCCGCTAGTATATATATATATATATATATATATATATATATATATATTCCAAGCATTATTATCATTTACATAATCATGAATTTTATTAGGCTTTATTTATCAAAACTGTTTTGACATATCACATAAGTCTTACACTTATCATAATTTAACTCGGTAATAGAATGTGGGATTTTATTGTAAAAACGGACGCAGTTTCCCATAAATGATTTATTTACTTTTGTTAGTCTAAATAAAAAGAAAATTGTGGTCCTACCACAATTTTGTTTTTATTTCTTGTATTAATATTATGGTAATCTGAGTGGAAACTTCTAATGTTATTTTTTATTTTATTATTTTTTTATAAACAAGCTCTCAAAGATGTAAAGAGCTGGAAATGTGAGAAAATTAATTTCCCAAGCAAATCAAGTCAGATGCCTGATTAATTTTGAGTGGCCACCGATTTTACATGATAAATTATATTTTGACGGCGCTTCAAACGGTAAAGTGGATTTCAAACTTTGAATGTCTTTTCATTACGCGGCCGTTAGAGTTACGGGGGGGGGTCATTCTACTCCCATGTCGTTGGATCCGGGTAACAAGTATAAAATTCTTTTCTTAAACATATTGGTTCAGCAAGAAATGTATACTCAATAATGATTTCCTTGCGACAACGTTTTCGTATCGCCTTCGACTATTTTTGTATTGAAAAATGAACAGTGCTGCGGCGGTGAAAAGTGGAATTTAATTTTTTTATGTCAATTTTGACATTTCGCGGGTTACGTTTTAGAATACGTAGTCGAAAAATGTTCATGCTACCGGCACAGTATGCGTAAGCATGAATAATTTGCGACAACGTTTTCGTATCGCCTTCGACTATTTTTGTACGAAAACGTTGGCGCAAATTATTCATGCTCGCACTACTGGTCTGAGTGAACCAGAATACAAACAACTTGACACGAGTTCCAAAGAGTATCTAGTTAGACTTTATACTTAGATAATGAAGATTATTTATAATAAACATCTTTCGGACTTATGATAGGCGATAGCTGGTAATTGATATGATATCACACGTAACTTCGTCATTCTACAAACAAGTACAAGTTTGAACTGCAATCAAACAAACGACCAAGCTGAGAGTAAGCGGTTACCCTTACCTTTACCGTACCGTAAATAAGGATGATTTTGATTTCGATAAATAAGTGTTATCCCTGGTAATGGAGGCACTCATAGGCTACGGAAACCACGTTATTAGGGCCCTTATTGAACTGTAAACAATTTTGTCACTAGACCGTTTAAAAGTTGGTAAATACCTATCTCATAATAATAAACAGTGTTTAAATTAAATTTTTCAAATAATCAGACCTGAAGTCGGTGAAAATGACGTTCAAAGATTCCGTTACATTGATACATACTAGCTAATACAATCGTGTTACAAACAGTAGTTCAAACTCAAACTCAAAATCGTCTTTATTTGATTAGACTTTACAAGTACTTTCAAGTCGTCAGAATCTACCACCGGATTCGGAAGGTCTGATTTTTTTTTTTTTTTTTTTAATACCACTAAGGCGGCACACAAGCGTACGGCCCACCTGATGGTAAGCAGTCACCGTAGCCTATAGCCGCTAGCAATACCAGGGGTATCACTTTCGGGCACCCCGATGTTGTTGATGAGGACTCACTGTGCTAGCAGCATTATAACTAGACCAGCGTATCCTCGTGGAGCACTGGCAACCTTACTTACCGGAGAAACACAACACTACGTCAAGTAGTGATATTTGACTGCGGTGTTCTGTAAGGCGGAGGTACAGTCCCCAGTCGGGCGGCTCCAATTTAAATGGGATAACCCACGGGAATCGCCCCAACCAAATCGCCCTACCTCTCTTAAAAAAGTTAAAAGGTCGTTTTTTGCTGATAAGAATCCGGTAAGAAACTCAACAATTTACTCTTTTCAAATGAAATACATAATTTACATTTAAATTACTTACATGACAAGCATATATCACAAAAAGTTATCACATAAACAAGGATGTTATGCTTGAATTCATCAGCACTGGTGGCAAAGACCACCTTGCGATGTGTTCAAAAATTTAACTCACAGAATGTCCAAATTCTCATTAAAATTTTTAGTTCGACTTTTCGTCATACAAATATAGGCGAAAGCGATACGAATACGCAGTTGAAAGTTGTTCTTGCTAAACAGTGTTGTATAAGATGCCTTAATAAAGTATCTGGGATACGAAATGTTAAATACTTTAAAATTAAGTACCTATTTAAATATGAATCCACAAAAGTTTATAGTTACAAGTTAAAAATACGTATTTTGATTCTTGTATCTGTATTTCCGATACTTGTATCTTAGATAAGTTATATGTCTGTTGCTAAAGATACAGTTTTTTGTGTCGTTCCGTCAGGACGGCAGCTACGTGAAGTCGAAGAACGAGAAGGCGGCATACGGCACGATGGTGTTCGTGCGTGTGATGATCCTCACTGACCTAGCCTACGAGCTGTCGCGCGCAGCCACCATCTCCGTGCGCTACTCCGCCGTGAGGCACCAGTCGCAACCCAAGCCTAAGTACGACATACACTATATCTTACTATCATATGTTCTTGTTTTATAGACAGAAGCTTATTGCCCAGCTGATGCTATATCCGCTAGCAATACCAGGGGTTGCCAATCCTGTTGTTGATGAGGACTCACTGTGCTAGCAGCATTACTACTACCGCAGCGTATCCTCGAGAAGCACTGGCAACCTTACGTACCGCAGAAAACACAACACTACATCAAGTAGTGTTATTTCACTGCGGCCTTCTGTAAGGTGTAGGTACAGTCCCCCCATAACGCCCTTAAAATGCAGATTATGTTCTCAGTGAGCCGGAGCCGCAGATCCTGGACTACGTGACGCAGCAGCACAAGCTGTTCATCACCGTGTCCACGGCGCACGCGCTGCGCATGACCGGCCACTGGCTGTGGGAGACCTACTCCAAGGTCGCCGGGGACATCCGCAAGGGCAACATGGATCAGCTGCCTGAGGTCTGTTCTTAAGATATCATCTTCATTCTTTCTTTCTGAAGGAGGTGTGCAGGGTGGATGTATTGTGTTGCAACAGCTGTAGTGTACTCGTGTTGCCGCAGCTGCACGCGCTGGCGTGTTGCCTGAAGGCGGTGTGCAGTAAGGACGGCAGCGCGCGGGTGGAGGAGTGCCGGCAGGCGTGTGGCGGCCACGGCTACATGGCGTCGTCCAACCTGCCCATCGTGAGCGGCATCGTCGCCGCCACCGTCACCTACGAGGGCGAGTTCACCGTGCTCATGCTGCAGACTGCCAGGTCACAAAATCTTCATTCAAATTCAAAATCAAAATCAAAAATCATTTATTCAGTTTAGGCCCTAATAAGGCACTTATGAAGGTCTAAATTACCACCGGTTCGGAAAAAAAGCCACCTGAAAAGAACCGGCAAGCATTGTTATCTCATCTCTATCTATCTAGTTATACTTTTATGCTATTCGCTTTTATCAGAGATTTAGCCCGCAAGCATCGCTTAAAATAAATAGGATATGCTGTAGCATTAAGTCCACCATTGTACTGAAATTTTGCATCAAGTTTTAAATTAATAACAAAGATAAATATTAATGATGGCGAATGTAATGCCTTTTTTTTACCTAAATCGGTGAATGATAGGAAAGGTGGACAGCCGTGTTCAATAATTTATACAATTTCAGGTATCTGGTGAAGGCGTGGAAACAAGCATTAGTGGGCAAAGTGATGACTCCTACACTATCCTATCTGGTTGCAGACCACAGCACTATTAAATGGGAAAACACTCCTGAAGGAATCGTGAAGGGATTCCAAGCTGTCACCACAGGGTAATGTTATTTTATGATACATTGATTTCTTCACAAGACTTTCTTATTCTTGAAGGTCTTGACTATTCAATAGTTGATGACCTACTCCACTGGAAATCTTCGGCATATCGAGTAAGATGTCGTATCTGGTCTGACCATCTAGTTGAACTAGATCAGTGGCTCTTAACCGGTGATCTCAGGAAGCACCCAATGTGGTTCGCGAAGCTACATGAAATATTTTAAATTTATATATTGTTGGCGTTTTATATTTATATGATATGAGAAAATTTTTGGTTTGTTTAGGCTTTTTTTACTTTTTGTCACTTTATTTGTTAACATTTACTACTGTACCTTACCTCCAAACAGTCGGTGGTCCACGATATAACAGGAATATTGTCAAATGGTCCCTCATCATAAAAGGCTAAGAACCACTGGAGTAGATCATCGGACCAGAGGGCTCAGGTCATGTTCATCCTGATAAGATAATTTAATGTCAAGTAGATCCACGGAAGAATAATTTAAACGAGACCTTATGTCCTGGGACTCCTTTCAACTTCTAGCGCATTTAAAGGAATTCTCCAAACCAATTCTTGCCTCAAATCAATCTTAAATTGATTTGTATTGGGATGGTAAAGAATTTTTAAGACTTGAATTCTTTTTCGATGCAGGAAGATCAAGGCAGCGTGCGAGGCACTGAAGGCCCACGAAGCGACAGGAATGGATTATGAAGACGCGTGGAATATGGCTTCCGTTCAGCTAGTCAATGCTAGTGAAGTAAGATTTAAGCTTGAGATTTTAAGACTTTGTAATTGTAATACACAAATGCCTTCCAATTTAGAAACTTAACCTAATATGGCGTACTGTATCGTAAAACCGCAATTATTTCAAATTATATGTATAAATAGTGATTCGACTTGAGTTGAAAGCTCAAATTTTCAGTCAAGTCGAATCTACAACACAAAATTTGAAAGTAGTGATTGGTTTTAGAACGCAATGATAGAGATCACGGGTGGGTCATGTCTTGCCGTGGATTCCAAGAAATTAAGTTATTTGCGTCGACCACGGCATACTAAATTCCGTGTTCTCTGGAGAAGATTATCATAATGGCTATCCAACATGGCTTTAGATTAAGCGTATTTTCGTCTTTCTTTTTTCCAGTATTCACATTCTTACTTCTCTATTCTACTCCTTGCAATGCCTTCCTAGTGAGGGTTAATCAACTTCTCTCCTATAATGTATGTAGATGATTTTATCGTATTTCATCAGGCTTACTGCCGTGCTATCCTGTGCGAAGTGTCGTGGATGGAAGTAAAGCGTATTACGGCCACTGCATCCAAGAACTTGGCCGAAGTGATGCACCAACTAATGGAGCTGTATCTAGTATACTGGGCTCTGGAGAAACGGGGAGATCTGTTGATGGTAAGTCTTAATATCAATCGTACGGGATTTCAATCCAGAAATCCACTCATTTAAAATATATTATGATTTCCCAAAAATGCCACTTGTCCTTGCTTAATCATTAATGAGTTTTCAGTCTTAACTAAAAAACTGTGTAAATTAAAATACGACATTCATAATCATCCTTACAGAAGACCGCAGTTTAATAGCACTACATACTTTCATATAGTGTTGCTGTTTTTGCGGTAAGAAAGGTTGCCAGTGCTCCACGAGGATACGCTGCGCTAGTAGTAATGCTGCTAGTACGGTGAGTCCTCATCAACAACATGGTTGGCAACTCGTGAGTGATATCCCCGGTATCTCTAGCGGCTATAGGCTACAGTGACTGCTTACCATCAGGTGGGCCGTGTGCTTGTGTGCCACCTTAGTGGTATAAAAAAACAAGTGCTTTGTGAGGTCCTAAAATATTCTATCAATAGTATGGGCGGTGAAGCTTTTTGAAAAAATACATCGTTATGAGACCACGCCTCTATTGGGGCGTATAGAAGACGAACGAATTATAGTTTGAAGCGTTGAAAAAAATTACCGGCTGTTTTGTGTCCCTGCCAATAAATCTTGGAAAACCCAATTAAGTTTACTTATGAATTTGAGTAATGGGTGATGATAGTCCTTACTGAATAATCACAATAAGACATCACCCATTGTTTTATTTGTCTTGTTTCAGTATTCAACAATATCCAACAATGATATAATGCAGCTGCAACAAAGATACGAACAACTGTTAGCTTTAATACGACCAAATGCTGTAGGACTCGTCGACGCGTTTGATATCAGGGACGAGGTAACTATTTCATATTATGTCATATAGATATAAAAAAATACATACAAGCATACATTAATTAATTCATATTTGAGACGTAGAGGTCGTGGGTTTTCCCATTAAAATTAGAGCCGCCCGACTGGGGACTGTACCTCCCTCCACCTTACAGAAAGAAGACAGCAGTCAAATAACACTACTTTGATGTAGTGTTGTGTTTCTGCGGTAAGCAAGGTTGCCAGTGATCCACGAGGATACGCTGCGCTAGTCGTAATGCTGCTAGCACAGTGAGCCCTCATCAACCACAGGGTTGGCATCCCGTTATTATTACCCCTGGTATTGCTCGCGGCTATAGGCTAAAATTGTGTCTATAATTTTCATAATTGTTCTTGCTCTTTCTAAATATGTATTTCTCCTAGATCCTGAACTCGACGCTGGGCGCGTACGACGGGCGCGTGTACGAGCGTCTGATGGAGGAGGCGCTCAAGAGCCCGCTCAACAAGGAACCCGTCAACCAGAGCTTCCACAAGTATCTCAAGCCTATGATGATGAGAGCTAAACTGTGATATTACACAATATAGTTTTGTCATAATAATATTTATTAACTAAGATTTATAGGATAATAATGGAATTGTTATGGTGTCTACAATGGTAGACGACCAGTGAACCGCGGGCATATTTTTTTTTATATTCTAAATGATAATTGCTGATTAAGGAGAAGAGTGAAGTCGGATTATATTGACATTTCACAACATTAAGAGAAGAAGGAGAATAGGTTTGGATAACAGTCCTTTTCGCTGTATGAAAAAATATGACAGACAACGTTTAACTAAAACCGATGGGTTTCGCGGCATGAAATAAATATTCATGATAAATATAATGATTCTTAAACATAATAAATCACTCTTGCTGTTTTCTTTTGAACAGCAGCCGGAAATATGCATGTCTTGGTCCAGGGCACATATTTTCTGCATTTGCGGTTTAAACTCTGGGTCTCTGGGGCCCGGATGCTCTTCAGCTTTTCAAGGTCTCACGTCGGCTGGTTGAAGCCTCCGTGACGTGCTAGACATATCTCGCTCAGAGAATCAACATTGCTAAATTGCTATCCAGCGGGCCAATGCTGCCAGCACGGCACGCTCCCGCAAGATTCTGGTTTGGATCAGATCTTTTATAAGTAGGTAACCTACCTACTTATAAAACATCTGATCCAAACCAGAATTTTGTTTTGAGTTGTCAAAAGTTATAATCTGTTTTAATTAATAACATAATGGTGTCGATTCTGTTGTACAAACTCACTAAACGAAAACATATTTGACAGGGTTGAAAGTCTTGCTATCCCTTTCTCATGTGCGGCGTTAAATAAGGATGACAATACTTTTAGCCCTGTCCAATTAGTTTAGCTTAGTGAGTTTCTATAAGAGAAGCGAGAACCTTTAAACCGTAAATAATAAGCAGGGTGTTATGGTACGGTGGTGAGGGTATATTGTATGTGAATAATAATGGTATACCAAAATGGTACATAATTTATGGTACAGGTCTTTTTGTTTTGTATAAGTTTATCTCTATGAAATTGCCCCATGTATCAAAGAACCATAGTATATGGAATTGTATATTATTATATGGACTTCTTTGAGCATGCAATTTTTGTCTGGCTCAATTTACATATTAAATAATATTTTTTAGCTTAGAGTAAAAATAAGGTAGTTATACCAATGTTGCTTCCTTACTCCGGCGTGTGCGAGGCAGCCGCAACAGCATGCTACAGAAGATTGCCTCTCGTGCAGACTGTCCTATCCAATACAAATGGATGCTAATTGTGACGGGCCAAAACTAATTGAAACATAATCTTAATAGCATATGATAGGAATATACTCTAAGATACATATTTAACTTGGGAACAAGGCTTGCAATTATGGATATGAGACAATTATCTTTTGTATTTTTACATGAGTATTGATATTTTATTAATAAATTATTACATTTTGACATTATTCTTGTCTTAATTTTCAACCTGAAAGATTCCTTGTGAAAAAAAGCGTGTTACTTCCTTGACAAAGCATAAACAAACATGCATATAGGTGCACATACATTTAATCTATGTATGTAAGTCATAACAGGCTCAAATTTCGATTATAATAAAATAAATCGAATTACAATGAATATTTTTTACGTCGAAATAATATATATTTTTTGTTTTCTATCTAAACGGGTTGTTATGATTTCCTCCACTTCAATGGGTAGCCCTGACGGGGTCGTGACTCCCATGACCTGCCCCTGGATCCGCTCTTGTGCATGTACACATCTCGTGCCTTGCTACCACAACTTGGTAAACTTATCGTACGTTATAATTTCAGAGATTAAGGACTTTCCGGATTCAAGCTTGAGAAGAGTATTCCTGTGACTCTATGTGAGATCCAAGGTGTGTAGACACCTATTGAATGAAACTGATAAATATATTAGAAAATAAACCGTTTTATATTTTTATTAATTTCTTTTATTTTATAATCGTGGGGACTAGTAAGTTTTTGAAAGTCTTTGTCTGTTTCTTTAGGATACATTATTTTGATGATGTGTGGTTCTAGGTAACGTCTAGATTTTACCCCTTCTTAGTCGTTTGCACCCTTGACAGAGCGGTCGTGGTCATCAGTGCGGGTGGTGGCTCGCTTCACGAACCATACAATTCAGATTCTATACACAATCTCTTAAATAATCAGCTTATCAATAAAAGTTAGCGCGTTTTATTTTTATCTTCTATGTTGGTGTTCATTATCTTGGCCGGTCCAGTTATGATGACGCAGGGAGTGCAGAAATTTATTTATAAACTTCGATACTGCACAGAAAGTGCAATACCTGTTTATAGGTAGGTATAAGGAGCTATAAGATACTCTTGTAAGTCTCGAGTGCATTTAGTACGCGGTGTACATTGTGCAGGCGACAGCATGACATTGTTAAATTCGTGACTGAACTACTAGGCTTGTGTTTGTGACTGTACTCTTATAACTGAATACTGAAACGCTAGTGTAATTTGTGCCACATTAATTTAGTGGCCTCCGAATTTACGTAGTAAGTAGGCGGACCTTCAAAATTTGAATGTCGATTCAGAATACGTCGTATGTGACTAACATTTTCGTATGTTTTTTTGTATCTCACAGAAATGAATTATTAAGTGTTTTTCTTGCAGTTAGTACTGGTTCTGCTTTTGTTTCTCTTTTACAAAAGTATTTCGTTTTATTTACGCTATCATGCTCATTTTGCAGTTCAGTTAATTTAATATTTAATGTTATAATTCTACTTTACTTAATGTGCTAAAACTTTTTATTTTTTAAACGCCAAAACGGCTGTCTTTGAATGTCTTTGAATGAAATACAGTATGGAGCTACCTAGTAGCCCGAGATTTTCATACCACCCAGGTGGTAAAAAAACACACAGTCAACCTGACGGTAAGCAGTCACCGGAGCCTATAGACGCTAGCAATATCAGGGCATCACTAACGTATTGCCAACCCTGTTGTTAAGGACTCACTAAGCTACCAGTATATCCTTACTGCCAGCACAGTGTATCCTCATGGAGCACTGACAGCCCTACTCACAGCAGCAACACAATACTAAATAATAGTACTTATTTGATTGCTTCTGTAATGTAGAGGTACAGAGGTCCTAGATGATTAGTGGTTACCTCTCGTTACTCGCGCTTTACCTACCGAGGTTCAATCTATCACATCATTGTCCATACTAGCTGCGATCATAATTTACAATTTAGTACTGATTCTGGATGACCCTTACCAAGACTGCAACTTGAAGCACCGTTTGTAAGGCCATTGTATGCATATTCGTTTTAAATATATATAGTTACTTACTGTACTGTAGGTATGTACGTGGTTCAGTGTAGTTCACGTCATCGAGGGCAACCGTTTCTGTTGAATACCTAATGCTAAGAATTTTGGATTTGAACAATTGAAGATTTTACTTCGAGTATTTTATCGACGACCGGAGTCTGCCATTTAAATTGTCTTATTGACTTCCAATTGTGTCAATATGGCTCATAACGGGTATTCTTTTATGTTTTGGCTGTCTGGTCTGCTAATTTGACGCCTAGATATTGGAAAATGATAATTATTGTGTTGTTACTGAATGTTTTTTTTTAGTAGCGAGATAATAAAACGCATTTCCAAAAGTTTATCATACGGACTTTAGATAGAGAATTGCATTATAAATTATTATATCTAAAGCGTTATTTATAGCTGTATTTAAATGCAATTTACACATAATTCACAATTATTGGTAGTCAGCCATTGTATAGCAAGAGAGCATAGGTTATTTGGAAATTCTAAAATGAAGGCGTGACACAGAAGATTAAAAAAAGTAGACGTAAATCACATGAAGAATGAAAAACACTTTTGTAAGACAATGATGCTTATTTAACTTTAAAATTTGTGTAACTTGATTTACCGAACAATACAAAATTTGTACAAGTGAATTAGTAGCGGAGCGGGTGCTACGGCGCTTAGATGCTTACATGGGTATTTGATTGAAACTCGACGACAATGGAATATAAAACAACTGAAGGTGTAAACGAAGACCTAGCTAAGGAGAGATCGAAGTGTAATTTCGATATAAGAGAAGTTACTTCCTTATTAGACGGCGGTGAAAAGAATACTATACAGAGAAAGAAAATAGGTAAGTTTATATAGCTTATTCTTATGTGCCTACTATAGTTGTGCTCGCGACTTTGTAGGCGTGGAATTTATTTTTGAACTATAAAGCTAATGAAGCGTCATCGTTGATTTTTCAACGTACATAACATTTTTATTTATGTACTGTTTGTAAATATAGCATTTAGTGTTTGTTTTATATTAAATAAAACAAACACTAAATGCTTAGTGAAGCTTGCCACAATAAATTAGTAAAAACCGAATTGGATCAGTTAAGCCGTTTCATAGTAATCTAAGAACAATAATTGATTTGGGTTCTATTGCGTTGATAAAGGTTCCCAATAATAGTTTTTCTCATACATCTTCCATGTACAGGCAGGAAACTTCACTAAGGTGGCACAGAACCGTCCGGCTCACCTGATGATAAGCAGACACCGTAACCTATAGGTAGATGCTAGCAATACTAGTGGTATCACCAGCTCTGAATATATAATAAAATAACCAACAATATTTATACTTAACAGAGGAGGCGATGGGTCGTTATGTACTAAAGTTGTAACGTGCTAATAGAACCTACATTTAACAAAAAAATCGCCTTTGATTTCCAATATTGTAACGATAATTCACGCCTAAATAAATCTTTGAAATTGTAGAGGAAATAGCATTTCGCAATGGAGCTTCAAGAGACGTGGTTCCGGAGGAGTGTCTGGGACCCAAGGAGAGATACGAAAACGCGGTCAGGAAGTCCGTATTGTATAGCAAGCTGGTGAAGGAGGAAATATTGGAGATTACTGGCTTAGAGTCGTTGGGGTAAGTGGAATGGAAATATCATAGACTACAGTAGTCAGTAATAATAAAACTATTCACCCGAATGTTGGATAGTGTCATAGTAATGCTAATGACATAGTGTTGCCAATACTGTTGTTCAAAAATACTAAGCTTAACTAATTTGACAGGTCCAAAAGTCTTGCTATCCCTTTCTCATGTGCGGGGTAAGGATGGCAATATTTTTAGACCTGTCAAATTCGTTAAGTTTAGTAATTTTGAACAACGGAATTGGTACCAGTGTAAATGTTATAATGTGAATATGACCTTGGAAAAACTTTTTGTTTATTTTCATTCTTTTTTTTAGGCAAGTTAACGTCACTAGAACCTTCTTTAATCTAATTTTCATATAATACATTTAAGAAAAAAACTCAAGTGTAAAAGTGTTATCATAACTTTGACATTGTTCTCAAGTATGCTGTAATAATTTCCATGTTTTAATTTCAAATGGTGTACATTCAGTTTTTTTTTCAGTTAATCACGTATATCTATTGTAATTATGTTTATTTTCAATGACACCAGGCGTTCGGTACGGTCCGGTAGCCGTATTCCAAGGCAATACATTATTGTGATTTAGATTTAGAGTTCAGTTACCTACCTACTTACTTCATTTGTTTTCGATCACAATTCTGAATCAATTTGCATTGTTGACGTATAATTCAATATGTAACTTGACAATGGAATTAAAAATAACGTTTGAAAAGACAATTATATGTATTCATCTATCTATACTAATATAACAAAGAGGAAAGATTTGTATTTTTGTATTGAATAGGCTCCGAAACTACTAGATTTCAAAAAATATTTCTACATTATCACTGATTAACATAGGCTATATATGTGTAGACAAAATATTTGATAAATGTCTACCCGTGCAAAGCCGGGTCGGACCGCTAGTTAAGTATAAATGCGTTCGTACGTCAGAAGAGTTGAATATAAACTTAAATCAGGAGGCCGGATGGCATGTCGTCGGTGCCGGAGATTGGGTCGGCCTTTGTTGTGGGATGCAATTTGCGTCGATATTCTGGCTCCGTCTCATCTCCCTGGCACCTCAGTCCCGGCCGGCGCTGCTGCTATTCAGCAGGAGTGCCTCAAGCGCCGGAAATATCCCTGTCTGGGTCAAGGGCACATATTTTCCAAGTTTGCGGTTGAAACTCTTAGTCCTTGGGTTCGGATGTTCATCAGCTTTTTAAGGAGGTCTCACGTCGACTAATTGTGGCCTCTCGTGACACGCGCGCTAGAACATATTATCTCGCTCGGAGAATCAGCATTACTATCTCTCTATCTATTCAGCGTGGCAATGTTGCCTGCATTCTTAGCACGCTCCCGTTTGATTCTGGTTTGGGTCAGATCATTTATTTATGAGTACTTGTTTAAGTTCTGTTTTATGTTAGTATTTTTATCGGTAGTCTGTTATTATAATATAAAAAGTGACCTCGGAACTCATAAGAAGTCTTAAATCAGTGCCTATGTACCTATTAGCATATGACTCAATCACAGTCACAAAATCACTTTTAAATACATTCGTTAAAGCACTCTAGTGCGTCGTATCAGGATAGAATTTCATTTAACACCATCCCATTTTTTAGGGGCAACTCCTCTGCACTTCGTCGGACAGCCGATGCCTTCTTCAAGGATATATCTCCGTTCCTCCTTCACCTGGGCATGTTCGTGCCATCCATCATAGGCCAGTGCACGCCAGAACAGCAGGCCCACTGGCTTCCTCGCTCCTTGGATATGCAAATTATAGGGACTTATGCACAGGTAGATGCGATACTATAACAAATATTTAAGACAAAGACTTTATAGTGAGCAGGGGCGGATCTATTGTAAGGGCTTTTTAGGTTTCAAACCATGTGGGGCCCTATGAGTATAAAGAGCCCCAGCTCTCAATGACGACGAAATTTACAACAATAAAAACCTGTGGTAAGGCTGGCGGCCCTAAAATTAAAACGTTTGCGCACCTATATAGCGGAAAGGTACATTTTTTTTTATACAAATTGAGTGGCAAACAAGCATACCTGCCTGATGGTAAGCGGTCACCGTAGCCTATGGAGGCTTGCAACACCAGGGGAATAACTTGCGCGTTGCCGACCCTTCAAAAATAGCTTCACACCCTTCTTGAAGAACCCCATGCTGTACTCCTTTGGGAAAACCTCGGCAGTACATTTTGATACAATGGCAATTAGTCGACTTATTAGGCAGGGTAGGGCCCATAAACTCGCGGTCCGTTCCGAGCGACATTGATGAATGTAGAAGATGTAAAAAGTGTGTTTTTATATATTTACATTTATTGTTTCAGACCGAGTTAGGTCACGGCACCTTCATCCGAGGGTTAGAGACCACGGCCACATACGACCCTGACACTGAAGAGTTTGTCCTACACAGCCCCACCTTATCTTCCTTCAAGTGGTGGGCTGGTGGATGTATGTACCTTTGCAAATTTATTAACTGTTTGTTTGTTAAGACGCTATCACTACGTTTGAAGACCTTACTTACCACTGGAACCTTACCATAGTCTTTGCTCTTTTCTCATTTGCTCTCCCAGTGTTGCCACTATTTTTTTATGCTAGTTATATTACTAGTGGCACACTAGTAATATAACTAGTTATATTACTTGTAGTTATACACTTTCTACTGTAAATAAAGCTAGGTATTGAACGTAAATCTCCGAGGTTTGAGTATGGCTGAAGCGGCTTTCAATTTAAGACGAAATTCGGTACAGTCGTATTATCATTTCTAATATTATAATATTAGACCCCTTTGTGCCACAGACAATCCTGTCTTCTACTATTTCTACTCTTGCATTGCTTATGATCAATGGCAATCTCGAGAAGCCATTTTCTTTCACCTCACTTTCATAAGAATAATATAATCTTTATTTTCTAGTGGGTAAGACAGTAAACCACTGCATAGTTGTGGCCCAACTCTACACAAAAGGAGTTTGTCATGGAGTCCACCCTTTCATAGTTCAGATTAGAGATCTTGACACACATATGCCTAGGCCTGGGATAAAGGTGGGCGAGATCGGTCCCAAAATGGGCTTCAATACAGCCGACAACGGGTTCCTAGGCTTTGACCACTACAGGATCCCGAGGGAAAATCTGATGATGAAGAATGCTCAGGTTTTGAAGGTACATGCAGCTTACGAACTAAGTTTTTGTAGATTCTCTATTTTCTTTTTCAACGCCAGACACAAAAAGATGGGTGTTATAAATTGAACGGGTGTATCTGTGTGTATTTGTGCGTCTGTGTGTGGCATTGTAGCTCCTAAACGGATAAACCGATATTGATTTCGTTTGTTTTGATGTGATTTTTAGGGGATTTGGAGTGTAGGAGGTGCTTTATAATTTAAATTATTACTTGTTATACTGTGTAACATCTGAAGCTCTCTCACTCCATATGTTGGCTATGTTTATGCATAAACCGAATAAAAAATACCAAAAATGTATATTTTTTATTCGATATCCAGGACGGTACATACGTGAAAGTGGCCCGCCATGGTAAGCTGACATACGGCACGATGGTGTTCGTGCGAGTGACGCTGGTCAACGAGGCGGCCTTTAACTTGGCAAAAGCCGTTACCATAGCGACCAGGTACTCCGCGGTCAGGAGGCAGTCGCAGCCGAGACCCGAGTACGTATTTCACATTGTACTGCACTCGCTTTAATGTGCCTGATATTTTTTTAACTGTGAAAGCAACTGTAATCCTGTTGGTAAGCACTGTAGTAGATTAATGCTTGTTTGATAATGTTCGAAGCAAAGCGATTCCTCGGCGAGTTTTGGAAACCTTACACACCGCAGAAACAGCACTACATCCGAGGGTAGTGTAATTTTATCTTATAATCTGGAGAGACTGTCCCCATGCGTAGGCGGGCGGATAAAATTATGTTTGAGATATCCCTTACGTTTCTCTTAGATTGCGCTGGGAGCATGCAGCGAGTAAATCTTACTTTGATTGAGGGTGTCCCTTATGAAACTCGGGCGCAGCAAGCCGTGTTGCGTGTAGCCAGTCAATATGAGAATATTTTCCGCAGCTCACCAGAACCACAAATCCTGGACTACATGACTCAGCAGCACAAGCTGTTCATCTGTATAGCGTCAGCGCACGCCTTGCAGCTGACCAGCGACTGGCTATGGCGAACCTTCACTGCAGTTCTGGCTGACATGAAAGAAGGAAAAGTGGACAGTCTACCAGAGGTGAAAAATCTATTTTAAATTATTTTACACTTGTATTGTCAATAGATTTTCAAAATTAACTCTGTTTGTTTGTTTGCTATTCTTTCACGAGTAAACGGCTGAACGGATCGTAAGGAAATTTGACAATGAGATAGATTATAATCTGGGGAAGTAAATAGGCTATCTTTAGCAAGAAACACGCGGGCGAAACCGCGGGTAAAAGGCAGTTTACAATACTAATTTATTTAATACACCTTTTGGCAGCATACAAAGCAAAATAAACAAAAAGAAATAGTAATGAAAGTATCTTTGGTAAATAAAGTCGGAATATTCCAACGGAATTCACCGGATTCAGCTGGTTCATATTAACAATGAACATACGCGAATAAAAGGAACAATTGACTGCCACTCGAATCAACATTCCTGCTACTTATACTTGACCTTCAATTATCAGTATGTATTAACTATGTCGATACCACTCCTCATTTTGCCAACGATTATTCGAACCCTCGAAGGTTCTGGATATTACACCACGATTTTAATTTCCTGTTTAAGTATAAATTGCAATCTTTGAGTCTTGATCCGCGGCGTTTTGTTTTGTATTTATTTTATCATCATACATCTTTTAGTATGTTCGTATGCAGAAGGGTCAATTTAAAGACGAGATTATTATAATAATCTCGTTTTTTTACCTTATAAGATTGTATATAGATATATGTATGATGTAATATGTCGTTATCGTAGTAAACAATCGTATCGCCCGGTTTAATAAAGGTCACCTTACGTTTAACATGCCCGGTACTTCAGATACTATTAACAAAACGAACAATTGGGAATCATCAATTTAGTTTTATAGATTTATTACCATGTACGTATGTAAATACTGAATTGAAAAACTTGATTGTTATATTCGAAGCCTTCACGCAAATATGACTTGTATGACATACTTAGTGTTAATTTTGACCACTCTATCCTTACATGGCGACCCTGCCAGTGAGCGATCGAGTTCGCGCGACATTCTGTTCTCCTAATTAGGACATCCAATTATAAACATTTAAATTTTAGAACTGATTATACTTTCAACCTTAGTATAAGTACTACGTTACTAATATACTGTATGCAGTAAATATCTAGACACCAAACATGTAAGACTGTTTCATTCCATAATAACCTCATCCTTCCTCATTCTTCGAGCACTTTCCTTCACTGTTATATCAATATTTATTCTTGTGTATATTTCCTCTTGCAGCTCCATGCTCTCTCAAGTTGCCTCAAAGCGGTCAGTACGTCTGACGCGGCTAACTTCATCGAACAATGTCGGCTGTCGTGCGGAGGCCACGGCTACATGCTGTCCTCCAACCTGCCTCTCATATACTCCTTTGTCACCGCCACCAGGACCTATGAGGGAGATTATACCATTCTACTGCTGCAGACTGCTAGGTATAGCAATGATTTTTACTATCCCTAGCGTTCGGGTAGGACCTTTTGGCCGTCTATTGGAATAAAAGAGAGTTTATTTAATTATTAGTACAACCACATCATACATATTCACACATTCGTGACAAAATTACATAAATTGTTATATATCTGATATGTATGACATTTCAGGTGCACATATAATTCTCAGTAGGTATTAATATTAGGTCCTTACATATGAAATTGGCGTTTTGTATGGGAGGAACAAAAAGTCGAATATTTTTTAATATAATATATTTAATTAATCAAAGTATGAACCATTATTTTCTATGCACTTTTGCCATCTCATAGGTAGTTCATTGATCCCTTTACTAAAAAAACCAGTCGGACGGGAATCAATAAAATCTTTGAAGGCGATTTGGACTGCCCCATCGGAGTTGAATTTTTTCCCTTGCAAGAAGTTATCCAAATTTCGAAAAAAATGGTAATCTGTTGGAGCAAGGTCCGGGGAGTACGGAGGATGTCTTAGACTTTCCAATTGAAGCTCTTCTAATTTAGTAGCCGTCTGTAGCGCAGTGTGTGGTCTAGCGTTGTCGTGAAGCAGCAGTGGCGTGGAGCGATTGACCAGCCTAGGTTGTTTAGCCGCTAGCTTTTCCATCATGGTTTGCAATTCCTGACAATAGACATCAGCCGTAATAGTCTGGCCAGATTTGAAAAAACTGTAATGAACAATACCGGCACTAGTCCACCAAACGCTTACAAGTAACTTTTTTGGGGTTAATTTTCGCTTGGGGCAGGATTTGGCTGGCTGGCCAGGATCTAACCATTGCGCTGAGCGCTTCCGATTATCGTAAAGAACCCATTTTTCATCACAGGTAATGATTCGGTTTAAAATACCTTCATTATTGTGCCGGTTTAGTAATGTAACGCAGCAGTCGACGCGCGTTTGCCGGTTTGTTTCAGTCAATTCGTGAGGTACCCACCTTTCAAGCTTTTTAATCTTCCCAATTTGCTTCAAGTGAATTAAAACAGTTTTATCACTAACATTGCAGCCTGCAGCTAACTCGGACGTGGTTTGCGATGGATCCGCTTCCACAATAGCCTTCAACTCTTCATTATCAACTTGAGTCTCAGGCCGTCCACGGGGCTTGTTCTGCAGGTCGAAATTTCCAGAACGAAAACGTTGGAACCAAAAACGAACTGTGTTTTCTTTTGCAACACGACCGCCATACACATCATTCACCCTTCGAGTTGTTTCCGCAGCACTAGTGCCACGGCGGAACTCGTACTCGTAAATAATGCGATATTTAAGGTTTTCCATTTTGTAAAATGAGTGACGCAAACAGAAAAAAACAGAAGAAAAAAAACAAATGAATGACGATCATCGAAGCACAAATACATGAGTCTATAGCTGTACAAATTTGAATTTGGAATTCCTTACCAAAGAGGAGAAATTCGTGATTAAAGTGGCCAGTACGAAAAACGCCAATTTCATATGTAAGGACCTAATATAAAAAGGTTCATAGAATTCTTTACGACCACTATTTATTGAGACTTACACTGATAGAGTAGAACACTATTACTATTACAGTTACACATAGTGCATAGCAGCCCTGATGTTGTGTTGGGTTACCGATTTGAGTTAGGTTTCCGGAGGGATGTATTCGTTGTATTGGCAGTAAGGGATCTGCTGCTTATGCTGCTCAGTGATTCCACGCTACTTAAGGTAGCAACGATCTAGTTATAACCGTGGTTCTACAAACGCCAATAGGCTACATTGCCGCATCAGGTAGTCCCTAACCTTGCTTGTCACTTTCGTTGTACATATCAATATATTTTACATACATGAGTATATATTTTTCAGATATTTGATCAAAGCCTGGGAGCAAGCGGAGAGTGGCAAGGAGTTGACGCCAACAGTGGCATATTTGACTAAAGCCATTCAAGGCCCAAAGGTCATGTGGGAGCAATCTCCAAAAGGAATTATCGGATCCTTCCAGGCTGTTGCTGCTGGGTATGTTAATGTATAGTTTCGATTTTTTTTCGTGCCTTTGGAAGCATGGCTTAGTATTTTTATAATGTCTATGAGTTTGTTGCTAATAGTTTGATTATCTGTTGTATTCATAGAAATCATTAAAGATTTTCATGGTCGTATTGTGCTTTCTGTTTTTGACTTGTTCGGCGTCTGCAAATATTAGTGTTATGGTATTTTTTCAGTAAAATTTCAGCGTGTGCATTGAGCATAAGAAAACGAGTAAAATCTGGATTGAGCTTCGAAGATGCATGGGAATTGACTACGGTGCAGTTGGTGCAAGCTGCTGAGGTGGGTTTATGATTTGATGGTACAAAACATATAAGTAAATATACTAGATGAACCAATAGGTATAATTTATGCTGAAGCTATATTGAAGTATAATTGTTATTCACATAATTATTATGAAATTTAAAACTTCATGGAAATATCTAAAATTCCATCAGTAGTGTTACTTATACGAAATTATGGTTGGTACTACAAGGTTTTCCTCAGGAACTTCATAACTTAATTTCTTGTCTTCTTGGTCTCTCTTGGTCTCTTGATCCGGACTATGGAAGGTTTGCATAAATATTCAATAACTTTCTGCATAAATTATACCAACCGGTAAATTCTTAATAAGAATTTTAAGAGCAACTGTTGGTAAAATTTCTTGCCTTTTTTAACGGCCTTTCGAATCCATGGTGTCCATCCAAATTTTGATGATTGAATTTGATGATTTTGGAGTATGATCTAAACCTACTGACAACAAAGGGGCTGACCAACTTTACATTTGGTTGAAGAATTAATAAAGTTGTTTTTTCAGGCACATTGTCGAGCAGTAATATGCGAGGTGTACAGGGACGAAACTTTGAGACTCACTGCTGCATCCAGTCCTAATGTCAAAGCAGTTATGGAACAACTGACCAGTTTATACCTACACTACTGGGCATTGGAGAAAACTGGAGACCTTTTAAGGGTACGTACATTTACCAAGGAGCCGTGGTGGGCATCTGGTTTGAAGCGTTGCCTGCTATTTTACCGACGCAAGTTCAAATCCCACCGGTTTGTATCAATGAGATTTTCTTACTTAAATGCACAGATTAGTCATACCACGAAGCTTACAGTGAAGGAAAACATCGTGAGCATACCTGCATACGTCTGAGAAGAAACTCAATGACGTACGGAATCTTGCCACGTCACTTATACCGTCATCGAAATAGCTAAACATTTTGCAAAATTGCACACGTATTGAGACACTACACCACAATTATATAATAATGCTTAAGCGACCCGATTAGGACCACCAGGACAGATAAATTTACACCTGTTCTTTTTTCAACTATTTTGTTTTTATTGCAGTTTTCTTCGATATCAGAAGAGAATATAACAAACTTGCAGCGGACATACGAGGAGCTTCTGGCAGTTATTAGGCCTAATGCAGTTGGACTCGTAGATGCCTTCGACTTTAGAGACGAGGTGAGTATTTTTTGAACCGCTATGGTAGCACACAAAAAATCCTCGACGGTCCCATTCCACCCTATACTTATTGTAGGGTCCCAATACTTCAGAGAGCGATGTGAGGATTCTACGAAAATTGTTATATTTATATTTGTTACTTGATACGATTAAATCACTCATTTTGAATTCATAATATAAAATAAGGTGTGTGTTCTTGTCCTTTAAGACGACAAATAAAAGAACAATTATGTTAAACCACGTCAATCAGGCAGGATCAGTTACTTTAAAGGCCTCTTTTTCCTGTAATACTACCACCGGCATGCGTTGAAATGCGTCTTGTTCTTTTAGCCACAAGGGTTTTTTTGTGCCAGGAACTTATCCTTCCACGAGCACGACTCACAGAAGTCTTTAAAGTATTCGTATGTTGACTGCATCGAAACTTACAATGATGGCTTGTTACATTACAACGTCCTTTGCTTGTAATTGTCTTTCCAATACATTGAATTTCCCTAGATCCTGAACTCGACGTTGGGCGCGTACGACGGTCGCGTATACGAGCGTCTGATGGAGGAGGCGCTCAAGAGCCCGCTCAACAAGGAACCCGTCAACCAGAGCTTCCACAAGTATCTCAAGCCGCTCATGCAGGGGAAACTGTGATGTTGTGAAGATATAGTGTTTTATTTTTATATATATGAATAAATAAATGGCTGTGGATTTTTTTGGTAGACTTTAAATATTTTTGTGGGTCGGCAACGCGCCAGTGTACCCCTGTCGTAAGCGTCCATATAGGCTACGATGACCACTTCAGGTGGGCCTTATGTTTGTTTGCCACCTGGTATAAAAAAATGTTCAGTGCCGGTAGCAGGAACATTGTCGACAACGTATTCGAAAACGTAACTCGCGAAATGTCAAAATTGTCATACTAATTTTTAGTTCCACTTTTCACCGCCGCAGCGCTGTTCATTCTCCAATACAAAAATAGTCGAAGGCGATACGAAAACGTTGTCGACAATGGCCCTGCTACCAGCACTGAATACACTTGGCTAGATCTCCCGGTGGAAAGTGTGCCTATATCCTTGTAGACTCCATCCACCTCTTCTTGCATTTGCAATTTGAATCAAAATTAAAGCATTTTTTTCATCAACAAAATGTTGTAATAACCTAATCTCATAGTAAGGTATTTACAGTACCTACAATCAACAACACATATCTTAATTTCGTAATTCCTAATATACCTACATAAACATCAGGAGTTTACGATTAGATAGGTAAATGTATCTATACTTCTATACTAATAATATTATAAAGAGGAAAGATTTGTATTTTTGTGTGTATGTTTGTATTGAATAGGCTCCGAGCCGTCACCCTTAAAAAGCTACATTATCACTGAGTAACATAGGCTATATAATATACTAGCTGCCCGCCCCGGCTTCGCACGGGTAGACATTTATCTTGTCTAGAGCGGGCCGCTAGTAATAAATAACGCTATATTAAGCTCATTGTACAATTGTGTCATCGTTATTTGGTTATCGTCAATTAAATATGTACTCGTCCACTACAGGCACTGCCGGATCTAGGGTAGAGCGAGAGGAGCGGTCGCTCGCGGTGACAAGGGGCGCCAATTTTTTTTTTTATTATGCCCTGGTAGAGACGGCACTACCATGAGTATTTTTCAAATTTGAAAGCATCTACCTACATGCAACCAGTTTACACCATTGTCTTAGATGTTTGATTTTAAGCCAAAGTTGAGTGGAGTATATGGTATGCGATGCGCAAAGCACAACCTTCTGGTAGATATTATGATTCGTGATGTCGTACGACTTTATGAAGTACGCATCACTCTGAGGCGAGGCATGAGCGCAGTTATGACGTAGGACCTACCTAGTTCTCGTCCATTTAATCAGCTTGAATTCTCATTCTTCAATTCCTTACCAATCACGCAATCTAAGTGAAAGCGTGCGGTAATTATTGCGTGTCAGTAGTACATAACTAACTGGCATATACAGCTGGCAACAACATAATTTAATCTATTTAAAATCTTAAAGCAATCGAAATAATTAATGAAAATAAGCAATATCATTAACTTTGATACACGACATTAATTATTTACCTAAACAACAATAAATATAGATACTAGGTTGCATCATATTTTCCACGATCGTTACTCACTTAGGTATATACTTAAATATACACATACATCAAACAAAGCGAGTTCTCACTTCTTTTTTAAGTGACTGTACCAACATTTGCGTTTCCTCCATATCACACTATCGGCAAGAGCATTGTACTAGATAGCTCCACTGTTTCTTATCAACACTATTTACCTATTATCCACCTTATCACGTAACACTTAGTGTAGCATGTAGGTACAGATATGTTTATCGTTTTTATTCAAAAAGTCGTAATTAAATAGTGATATCGTGTGAGCCCTGTGGTGTCAGTTGTTCGAAATGGCGAAAATTTACAATCAAGATTTGCAAAGTGAAAGGAGAAAGTGTAGTTTTAATATCGAGGAATTGACTTACCACTTGGACGGAGGAGTTAAATATACTGAAAATAGGCGAAAATTGGGTATGTACAGCTGTGAAATATAATATTTCCTTTATTATCTTCTTGTAAATTAAGGTAAGAAATGTTTATTAGCAAATCTCTATGGTTTAGAAGTTAGAATGTGTAGACAATTTAGTGATTAGTTTACTAAGACAATAATCATAATTGTTTTTAATTTAATTCATCTATAATTTATTTATTTTTAGAAATTTAATTCTTAGTCGTAATTGGTATGAATATTGTGTGTGAGTGGGAAATAAAATATTATTTATTTCTTTTAGGTTGTTTTGTAGTTTGTTTACGCAACACATAGGTAAAAGAAAAGAATAAGGGGCGTATACTTACTAAATCGGTGGCTTTAAAAGGAATACATACATAGGTGAACCATTTCACAGACTACCGTAGGTCTGTATTTAGTATCTATATAGTATGATAAAATTAAAAATACTCAAACTAACATAAACATTCGGAAATTCTTTACATAAAGCAATTTTTCAACATTACGAGGCAATGTGTTTTGTTGCTCATATTTTTTATCAGGAGTTTTAAAATTTTACACAATTATTCGTGTTTAGAATTAATTATACGAGTAAGTATTTATAGGTACCTATAACAAAAATGAAACAGTCCAATTCTGTATATTGAACATATGTTGAAAAATTTTTTGGAGGGTTCTTTGTATTTTATGCTGCAATCAAAACTGAAAATATTTTAATTTTTTGTCTGTCTGTTTGACTATCTGTTCCTTGGTCGCGCATCACTCCGAAACGGAATTCATACTGAACCAACTTATTTATTTGAATCAATGAGGTATAAAGAATACTTTTTAAGCCCAAAAATTCAGCACGCTTCATCAAATGTTAATTGAAATCTTTACACATTGTAGAAAATAAAGTACTGAGCATAAAGGGCCTAGTAGATGATGTACCCGAGGAATACCTGAGTCACAAAGAGAAGTACGGGAATGCAATACGTAAGGCCGTTCTGTACTACAAGGCGGTCAGTGATGCACAGGACCCCAGTCTGAGTGACATGGATAAAGCTCGGTCAGTACTAATCAATAATACACAACAATTCCCACACTATCCTATTGGACTTACTTATTCGTCTAAGCTTTTCGCTTGGTCTACCACGCACACCAATACTATGGTCCAAATCACCACGCTATCCAACCGATTGGTCCAAATCACCGCGCTATCCAACCGATTGGTCCAAATCACCACGATAACCAGAAGATTGACCCAAATCAATGCACTATCCAATACCTAGGTCCATGTGGTGATTCTACAGCTAGCAAGCACCTCCTCAAGTATGGAATTCACAGTTACCACAGGAATACAGAACTAGATTAGATATCTGATATTTGGCTACGATATACTGAAAGATGGTAGTACTATCCCAGCCGGGCAGTTGGGATATTTTCTACAAAGACTTTTAGAAACATTAGAATAATACCTAAAATAGTATGACCTATAAATCGTATGAAAGCTTATATTGTTCCAGTGCTAGTCACCGAAGTCTGTTATGGGCAGCTGCGTGCAAGGACAACACTCCCTTGTCCCTTCATTATGCGATGTTCATACCGACTATCACAGGACAGGCCAGTGAGGAGCAGAGGGACTACTGGCTGAAGAGGGCTAATAATATGGAAATAATCGGCACTTATGCTCAGGTAAAAAACGTAGCTCCAATATGTCAGAATACTATGAGATCTATCATCTTACTGCTTGCTAGAATATAAATTCTTACTATTTATAAACAGCTAGTAAAATTTTGACAAACATGCTACGGCCTAATATAAATAATCATCCATACCCAACTACTACGAAAACAATGCTTTGTGTTTGAGGCACATTCTCTTTACATTCATAAATAAATAATTCAAAATTTATTGAATTAATATTTCAGACTGAGTTGGGTCACGGGACCTTCATTCGCGGCCTGGAGACCACAGCCACCTACGAGCCGGAGACAGAACAATTCATCCTAAATAGTCCGACTTTAACAGCTTATAAATGGTGGCCTGGCAGCTGTAAGTGGCATTTGTATATTTTGTAAAGTTCTCTGGATATTAACGTTTGTTTGTTCGTGGTTTCATTATACCTATACGAAGTATACGGTTACTGAATTCAATGGCTGCCCAAAAACCAGTGAATAACTAGCGCACTGCATAGCACGTGTTAAACTATGCGATTTTCTAACATAACTAAGGAACTCTCTGCTGTTGTCAAAAATAGGATTGTGAAGTGCTAGGGAATATACAATCCATACATTGTATCCTTGCTATATGTCCGCTAGTAGTAGTAGTTGATATTTCGCACTGAGTCATTTTAGTGTCTGTTTTTCCAATATTGTACCGTTGGAAGTCTTGCAGCGTCCAATGTTGCGATATCAAGCTACAAGACTACAGCTTATCATTGCAGACTACGCTTACTTGTCAACTTCGTACTACACTAACACCATGCTGCATCTATATACATATAATAATAATAATTGCCTCTGGCTTGCCTTCACTGGCCGGCCAGAGTGGAGCGCGAGAGCTATATGCTCGAAAGGGTGGAAGTGCTCAATATGCGTAATAGCGGGGAAACCCGCTCCGGGGACTGCTATGCCAGTACCCGCGATGGTGAAACCGGTGCACACCTCTCCACACCCTTCAGCCGCCTGCGCCCATGTTGCCCCTCAGCGGCATCTTATACGCCGCACTTAAGGGGGGCCCATCTAGCAGGTGGCGAGTCACCGTCTGCCAATTTTTATCCAATATTGAGACATATTGCATGGCAGACGTCCGTAGTCTCATCCCATAGCCCAGATATCCCAATCCATTAACAGTTCACCATAATAGCCCAATTTTAGTTTTCCATCCCCATGAAATAGTTTCTGCACTCGGCGAGGATCATCCCCGGGTGCATCACTATGCACTCCGGGGATGATACTCGCCACGTGTATCCCTTACCAAATATTAAAATTCTCGAACGGGCCTCTACGTGTTGGATATATATCCCCATGCAAGCCTTGATAAAGGACCGGACCTTATGAGTATTGCTTATGAGGCTCCGTGAATTTAAGAGAAACATAATAATAATAATAATAAGCCTTTTTTATTTCCATAACATCAAAAAACATATTTAAAACAAACTATGTTTAGCAAGTGTAGTGTAGTGTAGGTATTTCAGATCAATATTTATGTCATGGCCCCTTTCGGGTATAGGCCTCCTCCAGTTGTCTCCATTTTTTCCTGTCGCTAGCTGTTTTCATCCAGTCTCTTCCTGTCAGTTGAAGTATGTCATCTATCCAGCGAGCTTTTGGTCTGCCCCTTGCTCTTTTGCCTCCAGGACCTGTCCATTTTGTTACTCGTTTAGGCCATCTTTCTTCAGGGGAACGAGCGATGTGCCCTGCCCATTTCCACCTCAAACGCTGTGCATGTTGTAATGCGTCTATCACTTTAGTTTTGTGCCTAATTTTTGTACTATTGACTTTGTCACTGGTCTTGATTCCAAGGATGCTCCTCTCCATGGCCCGCTGGCAGGTACGTATTTTTGACATGGTGCTTTTGTTAAAGATACAGGTTTGGGCACCGTACGTTAAACAGGGCAATAGAATCTATATACATACTTCTATACTAATAAAGCTTCTATACTAATATTCTAAGTCTAAACGGCTGAACGGATTGTAATTTTTTTTACAAAGCGATAGGTGAAGGGCATAGACTACTTTTGTCATGCAGACGAACTCGCGGGAAACAGCTAGTATTCATATAAATTATACTTACATACACTGATATTGATAAACTGTTTTTTTAGTGGCACATACGGCGAACTATTGTATAGTCATGGCTCAACTTTACATTAAGGGCAAGAATTGCGGAATTCGGCCGTTCATGGTTCAGCTCCGAGACGAAGACACTCACATGCCCCTACCAGGGATCAAGATTGGAGAAATAGGTGCTAAACTAGGCTTCAACACCGTTAACAATGGCTTTTTGGGATTCGAAAATCATAGGATTCCCAGAGATAGGATGCTGATGAAGAATGCTCAGGTTTCTAAGGTATAAAGGTTGTATTTCGACCAGTCAACTCTTATGGAGCTCTATAAAACATATTTAAAGTTCACAAAAGAAAGCTGATATGAAATGTACTCTTATCCGTATACAATATATTTGGTGAAATGATCAAGGTATTTAAACTTCTAAATATATGTATATTTCATATTGATTAAATTAAATATGTGGCTTTCACGCCCGCCCATGCAGTTCCAACCAGAATCTTTAGAGTCTTCTTTATTCTGTAAATTCATAACTGTGGTGCTTTTCAGATCGCATACACACTATCTATATGATGCCAGAATATCTGATCCTACAGTGGTACCTCACTAAAATTGTCTCTTGAAAACCTACCCCTCTTATAAATATATAAACTAGAGCAAATTATTCGCAAAGAGCTGAATATGGTCTTGTTTGCAGGATGGGACATTTACCTCGTCGCCCAACACAAAGCTGACGTACGGAACCATGGTGTACGTGAGGGTGACCATAGTCTACAGCGTCGCAAATCACCTCGCGAGGGCCGCCACCGTTGCCGTTCGCTATTCTGCTATCAGAAGACAATCCCAACCCAAGCCTAAGTAAATAGCATTATCCATTATCCGTTTTTGTTTGCGTCTTTCTCATCAGCTCTTATAGGCCCACGACAAGAATAGGCCAACGAGAGCATACCAATACCGTTGCGTGTGCAGCACTAAATTTGTTTTGTACTTAAATTATGTGGGATTATATTTGACTGGCCATTCAGTTTTGGGCCAAAAATGTATAACACTGTCTCGAATCCTTTGTCAGTGAGCCCGAGCCCCAGATCCTGGACTACGTGACGCAGCAACACAAGCTGTTCATAGCAATTGCCTCGTGTCACGCGATAATGGGGACTGCGAAATGGTTATGGGACATTTACGCTAAGGTCACCACTGACCTGAAGGCTGGCAAGACTGATGACTTGCCTGAGGTAAGTCTGCTTTTTTTTCTACCACTAAGGTGGTCTTTTTTATTTACCACTTAGGTTGCACACAGACTGATGGTAAGCAGTCACCGTAGCCTATAGCCTCTAGTAATAGGTACTAGGCGAACTAACGCGTTGCCAACCCTGTTGAGCTCTGGCTAACTTCTGGCAACCTTACTTATCGCAGAAACACAACACTACATTAAAGTGGTATTTTCTGACTGCGGACTTTTGTGATGTGGAAGTACAGTCCCCAGTCGGGCGAATTCTATTTAAATGGGAAATCCCACGGAAAATCCAATTTCGCCATACCTCTCTTTATCACGTATTCGATAACGTCGAGATTTTAACCAACTCGCAGAGTTGAATCGTATTCCAATTGATTTTGGATATACCTCCTCTAATCAGAAAAACAAACACGATTAATTATGCGTACAAATTTCCTTCCTTCTACAAAAGTCTAAAGGCTATTTAGAAGCTCTTGTCGTAGATACATTATCTATCAAATGCGTTACAGTTACGAAGCATGTGTGACTTTCATGGTTCGGGATCAGACGTTATATGATAAGATGCTCTATTGCTGTATATTTAGCAGCTATTGTCAATTGCTTTAATTCTGACATTCAGTCTCGTTGCCTTCAGTGAAATTTTGCGGATATCGACAATCGTCTTTACGACCTCATGAATTTCAGCTCCACGCCCTAGCATGCTGTCTGAAGGCAGTGTGTTCCTCGGATTGTGCCGCTATGGTCGAGTGTTGCCGTCTGTCTTGTGGTGGTCATGGCTACATGCTGTCGTCCAATCTGCCCCAGATATACGGGCTGGTCACCGCCGCCTGCACCTATGAGGGAGAGAACACAGTGCTCATGCTACAGACGGCTAGGTAATGGCCCATGGGCATTCCATCCATATATGATTTTTTATCACTAACGAGTTGCCATCCCTGTTGTTGATGAGGAGTCACTGTGCTATCATCATTACTACTAGCCCAGCGTATCCTTGTGGAGCACTGGCAATCTTACTAACACCTTGAAAGTATATTTTTTTAAATACGTTTTTGATGCAGATGATAGCGATTAAAGCATTTTGAATGGCATCAACGTACTGCTGATAATAGAGCAGCTACGATAACAGCTTGCTAGCTTTGTAGTATATAAAAAAAGTTAAGTACACCAATAGGCCTGATGAACTGTGCCTAAGACTCTTTATACTATGATGAAAGCGTCAGGCGTTTAAAATTTTATAAAAATCACTAGTTGGATAATACGAGATCGCGTTATGACTTGTTCGTATTTTGCTATTCGTATGTAATATCAACAAGACCACTTTGACCCAGGAACAAGGATCAAAATCAAATACAAAAAATATTTATTCAATTTAGGCCCTAATAAGGCACTTATGAAGGTCTAAATTACCACCATCCTGACTAGATGATACCTTTGTATGCGCACGACCTTACTCGTCCTCACAACCTCCCAAAATTATATGAGCGCCCATGCGCTTTCATCAGGGTTTTGTCCAACCATTTGACTTCACAGGTCGTTAGTAAAGGCATATGAGCAAGCATCAAATGGCCAACATCTGAGTCCCACCATGGCGTATCTGTCGGAGAGAAACTCCTCCAAGAAATGGGACAACTCTGTAGATGGAATCGTTCGGGGCTTCCGAAACGTATCTGCTGGGTATGTATTTTGGAAAAAAATGAAATTGATGTGACAGCACTTGACAGCAGTTGCAGTTAAATACAAGTAACATCTTATTTATGAATTTATTGAAATGTGTGTCAGCAAGTTACATTACTCCCCTGGTGTTGCTAGCGTCCATAGGCTACGGTAACCACTTACCGTCCACTTACTTACGCTTGTTTGCCACCTGTAGGTTTTATACCCATATACACTGCATACCAATTCACGAGATTTGACGAGACCGCTGGTCTAGTGGTTAGTACACCTGACGGCTAGGCTAGAGGTCGCGGGTTCGATTCCCGCCGGGGCAAACATTTATCTGACAAATCTGTTTGCCTTGCGTCTGGGTGTTTGGTATGTATTATAAGTATGTATTTACAAAAAAAAATTGTATATAAGTATTATATCAGCTACTGGTTCCCATAGTACAAGCTTTGCTTAGTTGGGGCCAGATGGCGCTGTGTGATAATGTCCAAGCATTATTATTATTATTATTATTATTAATTCAAATCCAATTTACACACAAAATAAGGTCTCAGGTCGAATGATTTGTTTCGCTTAGACCTTATTTGCATGTCAGGTGATATCCTGATTATCCATTTCACTTTAGTAGGGCGTATTATTTGAATATAATACATACATTACCTACCACGTCGACTTTCTTTCGGGGTTGACAGACTCTACAGAGCGCCATTTACTCACACACCTATTTTTGCAAATTCTACGTTCATCAATGACTTAATACATGGTCACCAGTTTCGAGTATTATTTGCTTTTCGATCATGTTGGAACACTTTAATTTGCAGTAAGTTGGCCGCTGCTGTATCGAGCATGCAAAAGTACAGGAACGCTGGACTCTCCCCTGAAGACGCATGGAATCAATCTTCTGTGCAACTCGTTGCAGCATCTGAGGTGGGCTTAGAGCTTCTTAGTAATAACTAAATATGAATTTTATATGAGTATTACTCGTTTACAACATTGTTAGTGTATTAAACGAGTAATACTTGTTCAAATAGTACTTATATTAGGTCCTTACATATGAAATTGGCGTTTTTCGTACTGGCCACTTTAATCACGAATTTCTCCTCTTTGGTAAGGAATTCCAAATTCAAATTTGTACAGCTATAGACTCATGTATTTGTGCTTCGATGATCGTCATTCATTTGTTTTTTTTCTTCTGTTTTTTTCTGTTTGCGTCACTCATTTTACAAAATGGAAAACCTTAAATATCGCATTATTTACGAGTACGAGTTCCGCCGTGGCACTAGTGCTGCGGAAACAACTCGAAGGGTGAATGATGTGTATGGCGGTCGTGTTGCAAAAGAAAACACAGTTCGTTTTTGGTTCCAACGTTTTCGTTCTGGAAATTTCGACCTGCAGAACAAGCCCCGTGGACGGCCTGAGACTCAAGTTGATAATGAAGAGTTGAAGGCTATTGTGGAAGCGGATCCATCGCAAACCACGTCCGAGTTAGCTGCAGGCTGCAATGTTAGTGATAAAACTGTTTTAATTCACTTGAAGCAAATTGGGAAGATTAAAAAGCTTGAAAGGTGGGTACCTCACGAATTGACTGAAACAAACCGGCAAACGCGCGTCGACTGCTGCGTTACATTACTAAACCGGCACAATAATGAAGGTATTTTAAACCGAATCATTACCTGTGATGAAAAATGGGTTCTTTACGATAATCGGAAGCGCTCAGCGCAATGGTTAGATCCTGGCCAGCCAGCCAAATCCTGCCCCAAGCGAAAATTAACCCCAAAAAAGTTACTTGTAAGCGTTTGGTGGACTAGTGCCGGTATTGTTCATTACAGTTTTTTCAAATCTGGCCAGACTATTACGGCTGATGTCTATTGTCAGGAATTGCAAACCATGATGGAAAAGCTAGCGGCTAAACAACCTAGGCTGGTCAATCGCTCCACGCCACTGCTGCTTCACGACAACGCTAGACCACACACTGCGCTACAGACGGCTACTAAATTAGAAGAGCTTCAATTGGAAAGTCTAAGACATCCTCCGTACTCCCCGGACCTTGCTCCAACAGATTACCATTTTTTTCGAAATTTGGATAACTTCTTGCAAGGGAAAAAATTCAACTCCGATGGGGCAGTCCAAATCGCCTTCAAAGATTTTATTGATTCCCGTCCGACTGGTTTTTTTAGTAAAGGGATCAATGAACTACCTATGAGATGGCAAAAGTGCATAGAAAATAATGGTTCATACTTTGATTAATTAAATATATTATATTAAAAAATATTCGACTTTTTGTTCCTCCCATACAAAACGCCAATTTCATATGTAAGGACCTAATATTTGGTCGTCTGAATGACTGCCCTTGCTAAGTTACGTCTGATACCCAATATAGCTTTGCTTATTTGAAGGCGCTAGGCGAAATGATTTTATATTCTTTACTAGCTTCTGTCCGCAACTACGTCCGCGTTGAGCTTAGAATCTCAAAGGATCCTACAAAATTTTCCCGGTATAAAAAGTATCCTATGTTTTAATCCATTTATAAATTACCTGTGTTCGAAATTTCAAATTCGTTCAGTAGTTTTTGCGCGAAAGAGTAACAAACATCCATCCGTCCATACTCACACTTTCGCATTTAAAATATTAGTAGGATTATTTTTAATTTTCTTTGATTATTATTGTTTTTCTCTAGGCTCACTGCCGTGCAGTGATCCTCTCAACCTACAAGAGCGAAGTGGAGAGAACCGCTGCCTCTCTGTCACCACCCTTGAGGAAGATTCTCCACTCACTAGTTGAGCTGTATGCTATTTACTGGACATTGGAGAAACTTGGAGATCTATTGCTGGTAAGTAAAGATAATAATCCAAAGATAAATATCCATAAACGAAAATATCTCAGACAGTTATAAATATTGGTTAGCTTTTCAAATTCACCCGACCATTTTTGCTCTCAGGGCAGCATTGTCCGTATTTAGGTGCAATTAATTAATTACGTAACGATGATTCTTGGGATTTTTGACCCCCGTGGGACATAAGATTTAAAGTAAGATTCTATCTCGTTTCAAAAAAAAATACATGTTGTTTTTGACCCCTCATGGGGGTCCATGGGACATAAGATTTGTCGAAAGTAAGATTCTACATCGTTTTTAATAAAATGTTGTTAGAAAACACTACAACTCACAGTAAACCAAAGATTTGTATTTTTTAACAGAAAATAGTTTTTAACCTTTTATTGTTATCAGATACTAATATTACGTTAGTATGGGCTCCTCCCAACAGAGATTTCATCCATTGGATTTGAGTTGAATTATCTCCAGAGACCAATACTTATACTTGCACTAATTCATTGCAAGCCAGTACAAATCGTATGAATAGACAAATATATAATAGTGCGGGTTACTCTATGTATGTTTTTTCTAGTACACATCGATATCAGAACACAGTATCGAGCAGCTGCAGCGGAGGTACGAAGACCTGCTGACCTTGATCCGTCCCGAGGCCGTGGGCCTGGTCGATGCTTTCGACTTCAGAGATGAGGTGACTATACTATTACTATTCTACGTATACTGATATTTGATCGTTGTGACGACAAGTTTTTTTTTTTATACCACTAAGGTGGCAAACATGCATACGGCCCACCTGATGGTAAGCGGTCAACGTAGCCTATGGACGCTTGCAACACCAGGGGTATCACTCGCGCGTTGCCAAACCTTCAAAAATCTCTTCACACCCTTCTTGAAGAACCCCATGCTGTACTCCTTTGGGATAACCTCGGCGGGGAGTTCATTCCACATTTGATCGTGCGCGTGAGAATACTCCTTTGGAACCTCGCCGTGCGAGACCATTTCGGTTCCATAGTGTTGGGGTGATTTCCCGTCGATATATAAGTGGAGTTAGGTAGTGGCGAAATGGTGGGCACAACATTGGTCGTTCGGTGGATAGATAGTTAGACGACATAGTTAAAATTGTACGTCAAGTCGAGGTGACTGGCATAGGGAACGGGAGGCCTATGGGTATAGTCCTACTGCATAGCAGAGGTGTTATAAAGGCTATGGATGTTGCTGATGACGTACTGGCATAAGTATAGCTCAGTAATAAGAGACCAATTTCTCTAGATCCTGAACTCAGCGCTGGGCGCGTACGACGGTCGCGTGTACGAGCGTCTGATGGAGGAGGCGCTCAAGAGCCCGCTCAACAAGGAACCCGTCAACCAGAGCTTCCACAAGTATCTCAAGCCGCTCATGCAGGGGAAACTGTGATGTTCTATCAAACATGAAATTAAAAGTAATAAAATGGTTTTGGGACATTGTTAATCTATTTTTTTTTACCTTTTTGAAAATTTACGAAATTGCGGCTGTGTGAGTTAACTGGTAAAAACCGTGACGTAACGAAACAACGTTACGCGTCCTCAATGTGACTCTCTCTCTTTCGGGCGACCTGCTAAATAGCATATAGCCTTAATACTGGACGCGTAGAATTACGTTAAAACTTTTTTTTAGGAACTTTCTTCGTTCTTTACGAAGGTACATAGACCGCACACGGCTTTTTAATACCAAAAATACGGCAAACAGTAACGGACGTACCTACAATCAATCAATATTTCCTAGACGCAATCAGGCAAAATCATAACTATCTTGCATTGGTACTATAATTACTTGCAGCTGAAAGGTAATATTTTATGAATCGTGCAGCTTTTTATGATCGTAAACTTCTAAAGACGTAACCAGGTTTGGATTAAAAGTTTAACGGTACCGGTCGATACCATCCGACCTTACTCCATCCAACTGTTAGAGTAACGAACTGAAGTTAATAGCTAGTACCACGTACAATACATCAGGTAGGTACAGTTATTGCCCGCAAAAAACTGACAAGTGTAGATTTTATCTATCGAGAGCAAATAGGCGCTTGATTAATTGGCACACAGCTTGACTTTGACCCACGATCGGGGGCAAAAAACGATCATGTTTGTTGATACACAAACCGCGTTACAGTTTATACGAATATTAATGTAGCTTAATTGGTTCAGCTGCTAAGTGTAGATGTGATTAAAATTAATAATATGAGAGATAGATGAAGAGATTTGTTACAAGACGCAGTAGAAAAAATATCAACAATCTTCATATGTCAAAGATGCCAAAGATGAAATAGGTGGCATTTTCTTTTCTGTTCCTTTTTTTTTATTACTCCTTTTATGTGCCCGAACAATGAGTGGGCATTTCATGATGATCAGTTAAGGCGTGAGAGCGTAACAAATAAACCTACGAACTTACATTTATAACTTCTACTTTACTTTAAGAAAACACCATCATCATCAGCCTATAGACGGCCACTGTTGAACAAAGTTCTCCCCCATAGATTTCCATAATGACCGATTGAATTTTCCAGTGCGTGGTCTCCACTCTAAAACTTTTTGGCCCCATCGGCAATTTAAGAAAACTAAATTTCTAATTGCATTATTGTCCAAGTTCTCCCTGATCTGCGTAGGAGTTGATAGTGTTCCTAGCTTCTAGATGTCAAAATAAAATGACATAAGGTAGACATAAGGTAGAATATTAGGAATTTTATAACAGTTTTAATTAAAATCTGATTTGCTTTGGTAAGTTTAGAAAAACTACTTAGTTTATGATTAATCACACTCCGAATGTGCATCCCACGCATCCAATCTAATCATTTGGTGATCGTTATACGTATCCATTTTGAAGACAACATCTGTTATTGCTTCCACATCCGGTACCATGTCTGGTGGATTAGTTGACCCCAACAATGATCAAACAATGCTGTTGAAAATCCTAATTTAGCGAAATTGTTTTCAAAATTCATAATACTAAGGTTTAAAATGAATAGCCCGCGTACCTTATAAGCTATAATACAACTAAAATACTACTATGTTAATTGATACCATATCTATACCAATATTATAAGGAGAAGAAATTTGTATTTTTGTTTGTAATTTAATAAAGTCAGAAACTACTGGACCGATTTAAAAAGTCTTAATAACGAACATAATCCTATATTCTTACAGACAATTTTATTCTGTTGCTACGCGGGTGAAATCACGGAGAAAAGCTAGTAGGATATAATCTTATAACACTGGCTGATCTAGTGATGTAATTTCCTGTGTGTTTAACTTAATAGCGGTACATGGAATATATGCTAATAATGAGCAATCTACTGATGGCAGTGATCTAATTTATGTATCCTGATCAAGTACCTAATGTCGCCATGATTCATATTGTTAGAGGATTTTTTTTATTTGCATGTCACTACATAGTATAAAACAAAGCCGATTCCCGCCGTCCTTATGTACGCTTAGATCTTTAAAACTAAGTTAGTATTTGAAATGTAAACTTTATGTAATTCTTTTGGTTTTAAAAGAGTATAATTGCTGAGTACCTTGCCGGATTCTTCTCAGCAAAACCGACCCTCCGAATCCGGTGGTAGATTCTGACGATTTGAGAGTGCTTGCCTGTAGAGTCTAGTCAAATAAAGATCTTTTTGAGTTTGAGTTTGAGTTACGCAACGGATTTTGATGCGGTTTTTTTAATTGATAGAGTGTTCAAGAGCAAAGTTTTTTTATGTATAATTCATTTCGGTTATGGTGGTATTTAACTCATATGGCTAACGCTGTCCGTGCGAAGCCAGGGCAGGTCGCTAGTTTGGGATAATTTCTGGAACGCCCGAAACAAATTCAATAGTTCTGAAAACTTCTAAATTACATCAATAATTACGTAAGTCGTATTATATGTTTTTATACATGGGTATATTCAGTCTAGCGTCATCGTGTCCTAGACTGGGGATATGCAAGTGCGAACTTTAGTAGCACTCCAAGTACGATAGGTATACTTTATTTAGGCTATCCATTTTGTACTATATATGCAGAGGCTATATTGAAGGTAAATGCTTTTTATATTAGGTATTTATGTGGAATGAGCTCCCTGCCGAGGTTTCTCAAAGGAGTACAGCATGGGGTTCTTCAAGAAGGGTGAGAAGAGATTTGCAATGCCAACGCGTGTGTTACCCCACTGGTTACGGTAACCGCTTACTATTAGGCGGGCCGTATGCTTGATTGTTTGCCACCTTAGTGGTATTAAAAAATGTTATGCATTACAAAATAAGATAAAGTAATGCGGCGCTGAAATTATGGCCACCCTTTTTTCAACTAAACTGTGATTTAGGTGAAATTATACAAAGCATTAGATCGTCTCATTTCGCACCAATAAAATACGAAGAACATTCACAAAACTGGATATTTTAATGACTCACCATCGTTATTTACGATGTCAGTGGGATTTAAAATTTATTTTAATTTGATCACCTGTTGAATTTTATTATCCTGGTAGTTAATTTCTATGGGAATTTCATTACTTAAAGAAAATAATTTATACTTATTTGATTTGAAATGTCAACATTCAATTGAAACAATGTCAGAAAGTAATTTATTAACTTTTATAGTTCTGTTCTGTACCAATGACTTTTTCTAACTTAAATGCAGTGATTAATTGGTACCACCACGAGCTACAGTGAAGAAAGACATCGTGAGGAAACCAGCATACGTCTGAGAAGAAATTTAAGGACGATGTCTTAGAAACAGCAACCGCCTCACCATCGGTCACGTTGACACCAAATTTCTTACTTAAACATACCTGTACCTAATATATTTATTATAGAGGGCGCAAACTATGTAGACCAAAAGTTAAATAATTAATTACGTTCAAAGATTTACGTAATAAGCAGTAATTACTATACTTACATATAATTACTTACTATACTTTGTTGTGACGGCATGGAGACCACCACATTGGAAAAAGCAGCGAAGGAAGAACTCCAACTAGATCAACTGAATGTACGGATTACCCGATAAAGGTAGCTGGGAAGCGTTGAGTGCACGCATAGACTAGATCAGTGAATGCAGGCGTATTTTTTTTGTTATACTAATAAGGGGGCCAACAAGCATACGGCCCGCCTGATGGTAAGCGGTTACCGCAGCCTATGGGCCCTTGCAACAACACTATCACTCGCGCGTTGCCAACCCTTCAGAAATCACTTCACACCCTTCTTGAAGAACCCCATGCTGTACTCTTTTGGGAAAACCACGGCGGGGAGTTCATTCCACAGTTTAAATATATTCATCGGTCATTGTGGATATCTATAGATCATTCGTTCATGATGCGTGATGATGATGATAATATAAATATATACATATTTTGCTCAAAATTTGAATTCTGTGCGCTTTGGTATTGAAGCGTCTATTTCAACTCGATTATTACTTAATTAAATATTTTTTATAAAAAATCAGGTTCCTATCTAAGTACAAATGCGATTTTTTGCGTACCTGTGCTAATAGCATTATATACGTTCTTATTTATACCTGCTAATAGTTGTCAAATAATGGTGTATTATCAGTTACATGCCATAAAATCACTGTTATTTCGCCGCTTTTTACTTAGCAAATGGCGTTATTGTATTAACATTATTAACGAGTGGTTTTATAAGCTTGATTATGACTTGCTTCGCCTATATTGCATTTTATTTTATAAAAATAACGATGTAATAAATAATATTTTTTAAATTATATGTTATTTCTAGTTATGGGTCAATAAATATTTGAAGGAAAGTTGAAAGAATTGAAGATATAGCTGTCTATAATCACTGAACTAATTTGACAGGAATAAAAAACTACCATCCCTTTCTGTCGTGTGGGGTTAAATAAGGGTGGCAATACTTTTATTCCTGTCAAATTAGTTAAGTGCAGTGATTTTGTGCAACAGAATTAGTACCATTGCGGCGAAAAGGCTGCCTTCGCTACTTCGTAAGTATCTCAACCTCGACTCGAAAGGTATCATCAATCAAGAATCTATCTTAACATGGTATAAAAAGAGTCGCTTCCCGCCGTCTGTACGCTTAGATCTTTTAAACTAGGCAACGGATTTTAATGCGATTTTCAGTAATACACAAAGTGATTCTTGAGGAAGGTTAATTTTTATGTACGTACTGTGAGGCGTAGCGCGTGAGCGCCGGGTTCTATTTCTACAATCAAACTTTTATTTAAATTATTTTCAGTGTTTATTAGGCCATTGTCTGTCACAGAATACCCTATAGAAGTTTTTCACAAGATATTCTACAGATTTGAATTACATTATTTTTTATAAAACACTAGCGGCCCGCCCCGGCTTCGCACGGGTAGACATTTATCAAAATATATTTTGTCTACCCGTGCGAAGCCGGGGCGGGCAGCTAGTAAGTAATTTTCTTTGCTATAAACCTCACGGAGCCCGAAACCTTTTCAACGAATGCAAAACCGTGGAAATCGGTTCGTGCGTTCTGGAGTTATAGCGTCAGGAAGGAAAACCCGACATATTTTTATATAGTAGATATTTACTGTATAGAAGGAGGTTCAAGCCTGACAGTACCTAGGATTATGCACTTATGAAACCTAAATAGGTTTCATAAGTGCATATTATACAAAAGAAAACGACCGGAGATGCAGCCGTGCGAAGCCGAGGTGGGTCGCTAGGTACTTATAAATGCTTTTTATGCACTGATTGACAAGATAAACACTTCATAGTTCATAGTTCCACATCGTACACGAAACTTAAGTCACGTGGTACGGTTAGCTCGGCTCGGGTCAATATTCGCGATGATCAATCTATCATCACACGCCAATACACAACGTAGATCAACGTTGTAGTAATATATCGTTCCAAATTAATGGTAATCTATGCCAAATAACTAAGTATATGGTAGCTACTAAGTAGGTATGTCTCTATATTTACATGTACTGTGATTTTGGGGTGAAAGTATTCCGTTTTACTTATTTGTATCGACTATCGAATGGTAGGTATGATTCGGTAGTGCCTAAGTTTCTTTTAATATCATGAATGATTTATGTGATATTAATAAAGTTTTTTCAAGCATTATGGCATTTCTTTATTATCTTTTGTTTAGATTTTTTTTCTACTGTTTACTGAGCAGGTGCTTAGGGCTGTTTTTACAAACATATTGCTTTAGCATAAACTATGAAAGAAACCTTCATATAATATATTATAGTATTTGTACTGTAGGAAAAGCTCATAGAAACAAATAAATGAATTTGATGTCACTTGTATATTTCATTGTCACAATTGCTGGTTTTGATATTACAATAATCAGTTGGCGGTATTCATATCCGTCTTATGTGTCGAAAATCTTAAAGTCGAGGCAATAAATTAAATAAATAATAGCGTTCACGCACAGCAAACACACCAAGACAAGTTAATTCTTGAGATAGTCGTCGTGATGTGCCTGCTCCAGAAGGCGTGGTGCTCAGGCGCTGAACGCATTGGCTTGCGCGGAGCCGAGGCCGGCGGCAGAGTTGGCCGCCCTGTAGCCGGTGTTCAAGCCCCTTGTTCCTGCAGACGACGTCGCAGTTCCAAAACCGCTGGTGCGAGCGTTGGTCACAGTGTTCGCACCACCGTACAAAGAACCCTGAGAGGTCGCTGACCCATATCCATTGGTGTTGGCCGAGGACCTCACCTGACCACCATTGTTGACGCCAGCGTTGGCGTTGGCGGAACCGTAGCCGTTGGTGTTGGCGGTGGACTTGACGACACCACCACCGTTGGCGTTGGCGCTAGACTTAGCGGCGCCGTAACCATTCGAGTTGGCTTGAGCTTGGGCGGAGTTAGCGGCAGGGACGGCATAGGCACTGCCGAAGCGCCAGTGGATGCCCTTTTGGTTGCCAGTGTTGGCAGAAGCAGCAGCGTTTCCGTATCCGTTCACATTCGCATTGGATGCAGCAGACCCGACTCCATAACTGGCACCTTGAGACTTGGCGTCGATGACAGCAATTTCAGGGATAACTTCGACGACGACAGGGGGAGCATAGCCGTCAGTCTGGGCGCTGGAGGATGCAGACCCGAACCCTTGGGTCTTGGCGACGCTAGCAGTGGAGCCGAAGCCGCCGTTAGCGTTGGACGCCGCGGAACTCAGGCCAGAGCCGTAGGTTTGAGCGTTGGATGATGTGAGTCCATAGTTGCCGTAGCCTCCGTTGGTCTTCGCAGAGGACTGAGCAACGCCAGCGCCATTGGTGCTGGCAGACGAGATGGAGGAGTCTGTGAGGCCGTTGGACATGGCCGAGGACTGGGCCGAGAGGCCACCAGGAGCGGGGATTTCGTAGCTCACTTCAGCAGGGACGAAGTTTTGTTCGTAAGTGACGACGGTGGCGGGGGCAGGTAGGGGGTAGTATGGGGTGTTTTGTGTTTGGGCGGAGGCCTTGGCGGCGCCGTCGTAGGCCTGTGCCTGTGCGAGGGCCTGACCGGGAGGTGCGTAGAATCCGTCGTTGCGGGTCAGCTGGGGCATGTTGTAGCTGGTACCATAGGCGAGTGCACCCCCATCTTGTACGTTGGCGGAGGCCTGACTCAAACCGTTGCCATAGCTGCTAGCCTGGCCCACGGAGTACCCACGTGCGTTGCGGTATAAGACACCTGGATACAAACGACAGGCTATTAAGTAAATTCATGACTATGTATAAAAGGCTTTATTAATTATTATGAAAATTTAAATAGTTTTAAAATTTTTGTGAATGACAAAAATATTAAAGAAAAAAGTTACCGTCAATAAAAACAGGGTTGGCACTGCAGAGGGTGAGAAGCGCCACCGCAACGACGAACTTAGCTGCCATCTTGAGAGGTCGTGTCGTAAGTGTTGAGGATGCAGATGAATGGATGCGGAGAGAGAATTTCTCCACGCTTATATACCTCACGCGCTCAACATTCTAGCCACCACCACTGACCCATAAGCAATGGACTTCACCTAGAACCTGACCATCATAAATTTAGTTACGGTAGATTAATATATGACGTCCCTCTATCTACTTGATGACACAATCTAACAGATAAGTTTAAGTGCACTGACCCCGAATTTTGTGCAGTGATCATTGGTCTCTTTTTGTTTTTTTTTGCAAACGAATGCTCTACGTTATTTATGGTTATTGATTTCCTTACTTAATTTCTAGTGACAGTTGTTAATTTTCTGTGATATTTTTATGGGTCTAATTTTATAAGTTTGTTAAAACTTTGATATGTGAAAGTCTTAGTAATTGGCCCGGTGTCATTAACATGCTTTTATTAGCTTCACTTGTATGTATCAATGTAACTGAATCATTCAATATATTTTAATACACTTCAAGACGAATGATCATTTCGAAAATTTGCACACGTATTAACAACCATAATCTTACAAAATTATGCTGACCAGGATAGATATATAAGCGAGTTTTTAAATACTGGCTGGCTGGATGAAAGGATGAAATGTTAATATAAAAACATTATATTTTTTTCATTGCCTATCTCTACTGAATGGAGGTAAGCTTCGCAATTCTCTCCTTGTAACATGGCTATAACATAATAATTATTATATCTTAGAGTTTAAAATACATATCAGTCTTTTCGTGATATATTCATGTTATGTAGGTAATTGAAATGTAAATTATATTATTTTAAAAAGTATAATTGCTGAGTTCCTTACTGGATTCTTCTCAGCAAAAGATGACTTTCCGTCTTTCCGAATCCGGTGGTAAATTTTGTCAATTTGAAATACTTATTTGTAGAGCTAGTCAAATAAAGATGATTTTGAGATTTGAGTTTGATATTATCTCTCTACGTGTGCGAGTCGCGTAAAAAATGCTAATTATGATACAATAATACGTAGTTATTATTGAAGTAATATTTACTCTAACTTGTTAATTAAACTTGTGTAGGTAAAGTCAAAATGATTAGAATGTTAATCACATACAATTCCTTATTTATTTCTTGTTTTCAAAGCTGATTCTGATGAGTTTTTTAAAGCATCATTAGTGTTTAGCTAAAACAACTTGTCACTCCTGTCATTAAACTGTCACTTTCTAGATCCAGATTACCTATACCTATATTTGTAAATAGCTTGTTCCCGCGGGCTCTAGATAAAGATAGCCATGTCCTTCCTCAGGGTATATTCTCATTGCCAAATTTCATTTCGATCCGTTCAGCTGTTTAGTCTTCAAAAGGTAGCAAGCAAACCAACAGAGTTACTTTCGCATTAATCATATCGACAGCGTTAGCCTAATAAGTGTTAAATACCGTAAATGAATTGTCGTTTAGGGTCGGCAACGCGCGAGTGATACGTCTGGTGTAACAAGCGTCCATAGGCTACGGTGACCGCTTACCATCAGGTGGGCCGCATTCTTGTTTGCCACCTTAGTGGCATAAAAAATATTAAAAAAAATCGTAAAGCCTGCCTCTTAAATTACTCTATCAATTGAAAACCACTTCAAAATCCGTTGCGTAGTTTAAAGATCTAAGCATTGATAGGGACAGACAAACAGTGGGAAGCGACTTTGTTTTATACTATTTAATGATAGTGATACTCTACCAAGGGCGGATCTAGGGGAGGTGGTCAGGGGGCCATGCTCCCCTGGGCTGGGACTACCCATTCAAGTGGAGGAAGTCAGAACTGGTTAAGATAGAAAACAAATGAGAAATAAAATTGCTATTTGATTTAAATTATTTAGACATATCAAAATAAAACAAAATTTCTTTGTAATTGTATTTACGTTATTGTAATCCCAATTGGAGCGTGTCCTTACTGAACCTCGACTAAGTATATGACCCCCCTGACTACCATACTACACGATTATATGACCTCCCTGACTAGAAAGCTGGATCTGGATTGTACTTAACGACACTTGCAATGTAGGCATACTCTACGAAAATCACAAAACTAGCTTCCTATGAATATTCAAGAACTTTTAGTTTATTAGTCTTTAAAAAGCGTCTAGAAAGATTTATATTCAGATGTAGATAATTGAATTATATCTACATAAATAATCGAGCATATAAATCACTCAACTTTCCCCGTCAACGCTACGGCGAGCTATCAAACTCTTTCTATATTAGACGCCTCTGACAAAAAACTACACAAACCGCCAATACATCTTGGTTCGGCGAATATATATCATAGAGAGATTAGAACGGAAGGACTCAGAGTAATGAAAATGAAAACTCAGAGAAAATCAGCACATACTTACACTTTGGGGAGTCGTTTTAAATGGCCCATCAGCATCTATGATAAAAGACATTAAAAAAAATTGCCAAGTGCGTGTAGGACTCGCAAACCGAGGGTTCCGTGTTGTTTGTAATAGTAAAATTAGTTCATCTTTAGAAAATATAGCAATATAACGCTCTATGAGTATTATTATTTTATTTAGGTAAGCAAGAAACCCGAACATTACTAGTAAGGGAGCTGCGTATTTTTTTTCAGTTTTGTTATTTGTTGTTATAGTGGCAACAGAAATCGACAGTCTGTAAAAAAATCAACTGTCTACCTATTACGGATCGTGACATACCGCCCGCTGTCAGACAGGCGGATGGACGGACAGCGAAGTCTTAGTAATAGGGTTCCGTTGGTTACCCTTCGGGTACGGAACCCTAGGAAATCGTTATTTTTATGCTGTCCGACAAGGAGGTCAAAGAGATAGTGAACGACATGGCGATTGTTCCACCGAAAAGAACCAAGCTCTTTTTATGCTATAAATCGAATTGGTATGAAGAGAAAGATAAATTGCGAATTATGATAACGATCATGAAGCGAATATTTATGATTAAATTTGATTGGTATGTTTTATACGAGACATATAAGATGTTCATTCTCTAATGTTATGTTCCTCTGTGTTTATGCAAATTCGCTTCACGCAGGATATCCAGTTATCGCACCCGCCAAAGAGTCGATTAATTACTAACATTCACGTTTTTAAATCGAGTCTGTTACTACGCTCTTTGTAATATATTCCATGCACTACTTCTATTTTGTATCACTTACTGTAAACGAGAGGTAGGATGATAAGTAGGTCTTAAAATATACAAAATAAAACAAAGTTGTTTAAAAAAAATCACACGCCCTGTCCATCCGTCTGTCTTTTTGTTGATTTTGTTATCTTAATAATGGTGATTGTTGTACCTGGTATTTAGCTACTATAAGGTAGTAGGTAACCAGTTGAAATTTTCACAAAATGTGCATTGTTATATTTTCTAAAAAAGGAGCGAATTTTTACAATTACAAACAGTACGGGGCCCTCGGTGTGCGAGTCCAACTCGCACTTGGCTAATGTTTGTATGATTGACTGTTTAGAAAAAAAAAATAGGAAAAATTAAAAAAAAAAGAGGGTTCATGTTGATATTTATAAGTTTTTATACAAACGGAGTTTTGTAATAATATGTAACATAGCTGCGGCACGTCGTTTTATGTCAGCACCGTTATGTTTTTTTGATAAAAAGAAAATTATCGGTTATTCAATTTTAACTTACAAAATATTTAACACAAATTACGGATGACAGCGGTGGGATTCGAACCCACGCCCTTTCGGACTGGTGCCTAAAACCAGCGCCTTAGACCACTCGGCCACGCTGCCTGTGTTAGTATTGGTGAAATTATTGTATTATTTCTTATTCCATGACTATAATAAAAGCAAAACTACGAATGAAACTAGAAAAAGAAAAACTATGGTGAAAGGACACCTCTTTCCACATAATATAATAGCATTGACAAAGGAAATGTATATGTGTATTAGGTATCCATAGGTAGTAAACGGAAAAGATTTGTATTTTTATTAGTAACTCGCTTTTTCCACGCGACTTCGCCCGCGTAGCATTATAGTTTACCATTACCCGTTTTCCCGTAGGAATTGAGAATTCTCCGCGGTAAAAAGTAGCCTATGTTCATCGGGGATAATATCGGCTTCTAATGGTAAAATATTTATTTCAAATTGGTACCGTAGTTTCTGAGCCTATTCAATACAAATAATCAAATCTTTGTTTTTGCTGCCGCCCCTCATCCAAAATGTAAGCGTAATGTATTATTGAACCGCACATACATAGTATAGAGCAAAGTCGATTCCCGCTGTCTGTGTGTCACTATGTATGCTTACATCTTTAAAACTACGCAACGGATTCTGGTGCAGTTCTTTTAAAAGATAGAGTGAGGAAGGTATATAATTGTTTTGTAACGTTTTATAACGTTTGTTTTGTAGTTATTTAACTTATATGGGTAACGCTGGCCGCGCGAAGCCGGGGCGGATCGCTAGTAGGTAACAATTAAACTCAGCTGGCCCAAGGTACATAGTCCAAGGTCCCTATGTTGAGGTGTTTAAGTTTAATCCGTGTTTCAAATAACTAATACTCATTAAAGTAAGTACTTATTACCAGAAGTAAACATTAGTTCCGTTAGATGAGCAAAAAATGTATGAAGGTCATACAATATGTAGCTTTATAACGGAAAACTACAGGCGCGATTGTACGAGAGAATCGATAGGTCCTTCCCACTGGAATTTAAGCCTTATGCTAACGTGTCAGGGTTCAGGAGATCGGATGCGTTTCGTTTGCGAATAGGGTTATCGATTACATCTGTCAAAATAGTCTGACTATTAGTTCAGGTATTAGTGTTGTGTGATTATTAATTAAATTATTGTTATTAATTGACATTAGGTATACGGTGGGTGCGAACCGGTGAGAGAATAGGATGGAATACCATATGCGGGAATATGGTATCACTAAATGTGGTCATACCATAGCCATTGTCCTGGTTACATCTTGATAAATAAAAATAAATGCCTGGCTGACTTTGGACATTTTTAAGTTTGACATATTATATTTTTTAATTAACTAACAAGTATTTGTTTAATGTTTAGAAACTACATTTACCTACTTATTTCAACATTACTATACTTACATACAAGTAGGTTCTTATTTGTTCAATAAGAAAAAACTCAATTACCTTAGTACTTTAAGTTGACACCCCTGAATTGTGTCCCAGTGTTGCACTTAAATGCATAAAAAGTACACAGATATACGAGTGAAAAGATACTACTTATTATGAAGGCTATCCGGTAGCACACGGTCAAAGTACAGTTTATTTTATCTAGTGATGAGGAGTTGGTTTATTTTGAGCTCGTTAGAGTATTTTGACTGTTTTGGGTCGACGGACCAATGATATGTTTAACGGTATCGTGTACGCAAACGAAAACATCAATCAGCATTTTATTATTCCTTTTATAAATAACTCTCAAGTTATATAGACGGTAGCATTACTAAGGTCTCAGAGAAGATCGTATATCTCTCGTTTAGAATCCTACGAAGGTTGATACATTTCCTAAGAAATTTATAAATTTGCGGTTCTTGTTATCTTCCGGTGACATATACGCTACGCTACGGTGACTTCTAAATGCTAATCATCATGCTTGTCACCTTAAAATATAATTAAAAAAAAGTTTTGTTACCTGTCACGTGACTTTCTTGTATTTTTTCCAACTATTTGAATTAACAACGTATTACCTCAGACTAGATCATATAATGTACTAGTAGGTATTAGGTACTTCAGTTTTTGATTTTGTAACTCTGATATGAAATAGTTGAACTTTTTAAATCAGTCTATTAGGGTCTGAGTTTATTCATTACAAACAAAAATATTATATTATTGTATGCAGATAACTTTGTAGTCGAATCTTTCCAACTTACAGTGGAATTCAACTAGCTTATATTGCTTTGTATGCCATCTAGTTATTTATCAGTTAATCTTAGCGGACCTAGTTCATCAAATCTCCGGTAGATGTCGCTTTGCTATGTTCGTAAAACCTCAGTAAACAGTAGATAATATACTACGTAAAACGATACGAGCTATTTTTCACTTTTCGCTGCCGCAGCGTTGTTCATTTTCCCATACAAACATTGTCGAAGGCGATACGAATACGTAGTTGAAAGTTTTTGTTGCTCGGGCTACAGATCTAGGTTTTACTCTAGAACCTCAATTAAGTTTTCATAACCTTATGTATATAATATAAACAGCTTATGTACTCTTTCACCACCCCGTTGCAAGTATTGTAAGCTTATCTATTACAACTCTTTCTTCCCACATCATTCAAGTTTATTCGAAATAGTTTCAGCTTCAATATGTCCTAAAAATTAACATACCTACAAAAAAACCTTTTTTTGCATTTTGAGAACCCGCGGTCTAAATCGATTTGGAGTATTTTAATGTTCGGGAATTAAAAAAGAAACACTTTATTTTGTTCATAATATCCTGTATATTTACCTAAGTGTAAAGAGTTATTTACAAGGTGGACACCGAATATGTATATGCCTACCCTAATCTAATTCACTCCTCTCTTAACTTACATACATATTGATAAAAAACATTTTATGAGTTGCCGTTTATAAAAATTAAATGATCATTTTCAGGGTAGGTTATAGGCAAACAAAAGATATTTCGCTTTAATTAGTAGCCTCTACATTTTATTTGGAAACTAAATTATAGTTGATTTTTCACAATCTACCGCCAATATTATTAACCATTTATTAATAAATTAGTGTCTTTATGAACTCTTGTCATGATAATTAGAATTTCAGGTGATTCGATAAGATTTTTTTTTTCAGATAATTTTGTATGATGTTTCAATTAATTGGAAGAAAAGTAAAATAATTGCCATTATTTCATTCAATCTTGATTAATTTTAATATTACCAGTATGTGATTAATCGGAAAATTACTCACACAACAAATAAACCAGTTAATAATATGTATCTTTTGACTCTTCATAAATAACTCATAGCAGAATACATTCAAACATACTAAGTATAAATATTTGACTCCAGTAATATTTTTAGGGCGTATTGATATGTAATCCATAAATTACACAGACAGTTACATCGAAAACCCTTTCTTGTAGATATTATTAGTGCCAATAGTCGAGTTATTCGATTTAACTCACAATCGTTACAACACTAGGTATTCCATTTTTGAAAAGCAGCTGTAACACAAGCGTTTTGTTATAAAGATAACTAGTTATATTTGGTTACACGATTACTATTTCTCATTACATCGTATAGTTAATCCCTTAGTTAATGTCTAAAAGAATTTACAGTTACAATGTACAGCTTACAGTTTAAAATTATTGACCGAACCGATGGGAATGTTGATTTTTGATGCAATTTTAAGACCCGACAAACATTGGACCAAGCTGGCCAATCTTAACGTCAACTACGGCGACCATTGCCAACATTGGCCGAATGACTCGGACTTCGAATTGCCAAAATTGTTGTACATACATCTTGAACTAGTTTTGGGAATCCCTTAATGGCCAACATTGGTTGCCAAGTTTTCCAAGCATATATTTGGGTTTCATAGTTGCATTTCACGTTGGCCAAGCTGCATTGGCCCAATGTTTATCAAGCCAAGCTTGTCGTTGTTATATTTCATTGCAATTTACCCGCCTATGCTTTAAAAGAAGCAAAAATTTCTTCTGTCTCTTTCTGGTGGCGTATTTTAAATGCGAGTGAGCGAGACAGATTTAAGAGCTAGTTTCGTTTTAGAATACGAGGAATTTTTTCACTCCATAGGTTTCGGTCCTACATTATTAAATATAGTAAAAGTACACAATAATCATAACAATCGTCCCATACATTACAATGATACTTTATTTTATTACATTTCTTTTCAATAAATTAATTGACACGACATTTTATAAATTAACTGAATTAAAATTAAGATAGACTGCGGCGCTAGCGGGCCTTTAGTAAATAGCTGTCAATTATATGGGTAAAATACGATAACTAGCTCATAATGGTTTCGAACAAGTTTCTGAGAGTATTATGCAATTACGTAAACTTTTAAAAGTACACATTCCACATATCCGAACTGGTTCCTGAATATTATTCGTGAGGATTGGATGCCTTGCCATAACTAAAAACATGGAAGGTTTTTTAAATGCCAACATGACAGATGACAGATGACAGCTGCCAGTCACGCTCGCGCTTATATATTTTTTTATTCTTAGGTGGCAAGCAAGCATACTACTAGATGGTAAGCGGTCACCGTAGGCTATGAAGGCTTGCCGACCCTAGAATAATAGAATACAACTTACCGCAATGCTCTTATATTAATTTCGAAATAGAAAAAACTATATAATTTAGCTTAATCAAGGAATCTAACTTAGATTATTAGCCGCGAAATTTTTTTTTTTTTTTTAACTTACAGACAAACAGACAGACTGTATTTATTAAATGTAAACTGTTTGGCCCATATTAATATTACAGCTATTTCTAAAGGTGAAAAATAAATATATTGAAAATTGTTGTTCAAGATGGCACAAATAGCAGCAAATGTTAAAACAATTGTATCTTAATAAAATAGTAGCAGCACAACCAAGTAAAACAATCATAAAAAAGAAATTACCTAAGATTAACATATGACGAGATTAAAACACTTCTATTACCAAGTCTATGTAAAAACATATCCTCGCAAACACAAAAATATCACTTAATAAGATTCTTTAAAATAAAAAATAAGAAAAAAATAAAAAGACACTTAATATGTAAAAATCTAAATGGAATTTTTCGATATGATAACTCGATTGATGTCATGTCAGTGTTCATACACAATTCATACATTATTAATAGACAAATTCTAAATACATAGTACACCATATTATACATAGCCACTGCAAAGAGTTGACAATTTAAATGATAGCAGTAATTATAATTAATTATTTCGAGACATTAAGTTTAGACTACGTAGAGATTGGCAAATATACAGTTGAAGATAAGCGGATGGCACACATTTATTTTTACAGTTTATTACAAGTCAAACGGAGTATTCAAAAAACTTGCATCAACATTCTCGCTACAGCAACAGTTAAATTCCTGATATTACCTAAAGTTTGAGGTAACTTTAGGCAAAGCTTGGTCTCAACAATGATAATTGAATTTCCCATTCATTTAACCATACTCTTCGTTCAAAATATTCTTTGTACCTGGCTTGTACATTTCACAGTACAATCCGTACACACATAAAAAAAAAAAACTATAAAAATTCGAATCCACATTTCGCTTGTGAATAAAACTCCGGAACATACTTAGCCACGTTTAAAAAAATAAACGTTTAAAATAGGAATTCATCGGCTGTTCGATCGATTTGAATTGTGACTTGTGTCAGTGTTGGTCGATCAGCCGACTAGTAAACACGTGGCAGGGTGTGTTCGGAGTCGTCTCACGCATAGAACTCGCGGTTGTTGTGTCCCTTGCCGTAGGAGGCGGCGGCCGGGCTGCGCTTGGGCTCGTCCAGCGCGTACGAGCCCTCGTCCTTCTTGCGCATCCGGTACACTATGAACATCACCACCAGGATCGCGCACAGCAGTCCTACCACCGCGCCGCCTATCACAGCTGCAATCAGGAAACAAAACGTCACTAAAGAATAATGTTCTAATTTCAAATATAAGTAAGCTGTTGTGGGGTCAAGTTATTAGGGGATTTTTGACAGGTCACTTTTTTCCGCTGTCAAAACATGGGGAAAACAAGGATTTATTGGAACGTGGGCCGAAAATGTGGGCTGAATGCGGAATAAATCCAAAATATGCTTAAATATTTGCCTCACTATAAGAATAGAGTTCGATTTTAAAATTGAAGTAAGCGATTTTCAAGTCTTCGAGTTTTAAATATACCTAGCAAAAAGTTTATAATAATATTACTAGCGACCTTCCCCAGCTTCGAAAGAGTTAAGCAAAACCAAAAATAATCATACATAAAAACCTTCCTATTGGATCAAACTATCTGTTGCTAAAAAGTGCATTAAAATCCGTTGAGTACTTTAAGTAAGAAGTGTGATTATTATAATAGGAATAATTTTGAACGTACCGGCTAGGATGCCTGGCTGCGCGAAGAAGCTGGTGGCTCGGTCTTCGGGCTTGTTCATGATGACCACGGTGTCCGCAGGCCGCGAGTCCGACTCCACGTTGGTGCCCGCTTGCTCCTGGTCCTGGAACACCCGTCCCAACTCCGTTACTCACACCATCATTACACCATTTAAAAGTCACAACCTCGGGCAGTACCGGTGTTACGGCCACTGACCTATGTTGGATATAGTGTAGAAAGATTTTGGCCACCTGATGGCAGTCACAGTTGTTAATGAAGACTCTCTATGCTAGCACTAGCATTCAACACATTACTACTAGCGTAGCGTATTCTCGCGGAGCACTGGCAACCTTACTTACCGCACAAACACAAATGACTGTGGTCTTCTCTAAAGTGGAAGTACAGGCTCCAGTTAGGGCGGCGCCAATTTTAAAAGGAAAACCCATGGGAGATCCTAATTCGCCCTAACTCACTTTATGCTCGTGGTGTGATTTTTTACCGTACTTGGAATGACTCATTGGTACAGGCCCAGGTTTGAACCTGGGCCCATAGTAGAATGTAACAAGGTACTCACGACAGCTGGGTTCAGATCTTCCTCCGAGATGCTGATGTCTGTCTCCGGGCGCGAGGGTTGCTCCTCCCCCGCGCCTGGCTCCACTGCACTGGGACCCTTGCTCTTGGAGGTCGCTGGAACATACACACATGTTTAGTAGAGATGTAGGGGTTATCCTGTAACTATCCGGTATCCGGCCTATCCGACTTTGTTTTCACTATCCGGCCGGATACCGGATAGTAAAATTTATAAAAATCTTACTATTACACAATACTTTATAATCGCACATCAAAAATGTTTATTTAATTAATTAGTTTAGTACTCAAAATGAACAAGTGGCAAATTTTGGTGAACGAATAAGATTTTTTTCGCATTTGTTGGTAAAGACGACTCCGAAACGAAACTTATGAAAATAGCCTTTCGCTGTAAATGCTACTGCCCGGTGCTACTGCGAAGGTTAGTTAATATTCGTGATTCTTTAAGAAAAAGTCAATTTTGTTAGCAATTGGATTTTGTTTTTCTTCATCGTGACATCACTACTATTAATAGTTGTGTTTCTGTGTACATTACCCGGTTATGTACGCAGAATATTTTTCCTTGTACATTGCTGGTAATGTAACTTGGTAATGTACGAAGAACAAGCGGTTTTTATGCCGTTAATACGTTTTTATAATATTTGCTTCCATTGTGGGAGGCAATCCAGAAGACTGGTAGTTGTAGCTACACAGCTTTATCATCTTGTTGGAATTTTCTGTAATTTTGCCGGTATCGTAAATGTCTTCATACCATATTTTTTTAATAATAATCAGAACAAGTTGGTACTAGATACAAAGGTTTGGTCGCGTGAGACATGCGTTTGGATGCGGTTAATTTCATTAATAACAGAATTATGCAGTTTTTTCGCGTTGGTTTTTTTTTATTAGTTTAAGAACTATCCGGTTATTCAAACAGCTTTTAAATTACTCTCAGTATACCCGCAAACGCAATCTTAAATTGCGCAGCAGAATATAGGGGGTCATGGACCCCTGGCCGCGTGATAAGTATTGAAATCATTCTTACTAATACCTACAACAAAGTGGCAACGCCTTGTTTAGTGACGTCATTTATTTTTATTAATTCCATCCTTGAGGCAGTGGGTGGCTCTTAATTACCCGTCCACACACCAGTGGGTACACGGGTCACGACCCCTTTTATTTAGTGTCATCAATGTATAACTTTTTATTTGGTTACAGTGGTTCTTTAGCGTCGTTTTATATATATATTTTTTTACCACTGAGGTGGTAAACAAGCATACAGCCTACCTGATGGTAAGCAGTCACCATAGCCTATAGCCGCTAGCAATACCAGGGGTATCACTAACGGGTTGCCAACCATGTTGTTGATGAGGACTCACTGTGCTAGCAGCATTACTACTAGCCCAGCGTATCCTCGAGGAGCACTGGCAACCTTACTTACCGTAGAAACACAACACTACATCAAGTAGTGTTAATTACACTGCGGTGTTCTGTAAGGTGGACATACAGTCCCCAGTCGGGCGGCTCCAATTTAATTGGGATAACCCACGGGAAATCCCAAATCGCCCTACCTCTCTTACGACATATATTTATTTCTAGTACTAACCAATTAAGGTTAGTAGGTTCCTAAGATTTTTTGAAGTTATCGCAAACCACGTCATAAATAGCATGTAATTTTGTCAACATGTATAGTAATATATTAACAGTTATACGTTTCCTTGATGATATTGGGGCTTCCCGTTATTATCACGGTAAAACATGATAATAATTAGTAGCATTACAATGAAAATATGTCAATGATATACTGCAATTTGCTGTGCCCGCGACTTCGTACGCGTGAAACCGTTTTTTTAGAATCTCATGTTTCTTTTTTGCGTAGAACCCTATTCATTTTCTAAAATAATAGTAGCCTATTTGCCAGTGAAAGTTATAGCATGAGTTATCTATCACTAAATTGGTCTACAATGTAGAGTAGTTTAGCCGTTCCGGAGAACAAACACACAGACAAATTTATATATTATTATTTATAAGAACCGTAAATACCTTCATATGCAAACGCATATGTATATAATAGTAAAATACTATTATTTGAAAATACAAACAGACACTTAAACTGTATTTATTTGTATAGAAATAGATGATGACGATGACGGTTAGTTTGGGATAGGGACTGGTACATAAGCATCGAACTGATGAAATAAAATGATTGAAAACACCAAAGTACACCGACAAGCTAATGAGTGTATGATAATGAACTAGGACTATTACCTTCACACATGCTTCCAACTAGAAAACCAATGGGAAATGGTCTTTGCATGAGAAATGAAGTCATGCAAAAGATTTCAATATTCTATACAATTCTAAACACTTACCAAACTCCTTCGCCGAGTTATTTATTAGCGAAGTAAATTGTTATTATTTATGACACAGTATTATTTAGTGCGTTTAACTAATGGGTTCCTAAATTAGACTCATTATAGCTTAGAACTCAAAAAAATCAATAATATTGTGAAAATATAGTTTTGTGTTGATTATTAGCGTTAGATTTCTCTAATACACAGTTAACAGCCGTAGAGAAACTCCGATACTAGCGTGCGGTTTAACCATGTAATTAGCTCTTCATTGCAAATAATGATAAAAAATAATTCAAGGCTATATCTCGGCTAGTCTTTGTCTCCATTATTGTGACGCAATGCACTGAACTGTATTCTATTTTATTAATGACACATTTTCCTGTTGGATTAGCTCTGTATACAACTATTTATTTGATAAATACAGACGGACGTCCTTGTCACATTGGTTATGTTTGAAAGAGATCGCACGAGCTATACTGCGAACTGTAGTCTACAACTTCTACAAGTTATGACTTACGACCACAATACAGAGTCTGGTCCAAAATAGAGAGAGTAACTAATAGAGGTATAATCTTCTGCTCTCCTCACACACAATGTACAAGTTAAGGACACAGCTATGCTATTTTTGGTCCCTTACCGCGTGCAGGGTTTTTCGTAAAATACTTTATGTAACGTAACCTATATTTTGTTTCAGCTAATCAAGAGAGAAGTCACTTGTGTGACAGATGGCAGGCAGAGAGGTCAATGTGTACGTGTTTACGCACACGGACGCATACATTAATAAATATCTCCATCCCTTTCTAGGGCTTGCGGTACCTTCGCCTATTAGTTACTCAGTCTACGAGTACACAGGAAATATAATACTGTTTTAAAATTATGATATGAAATGAATAAAGGCCGAAATGTCGACATTGCAAATCTCTAGATATTTATGACATTAGCGAAAAGTATTGATAATTATGATTTCACGAACATAATAAGGTAGGATAAAAGCATTGTATATCTAGCAAAATCTTATTAAGAGCCATTCTTTATAATACGAAGATGGCTAGCAAGCGACTCATCTGATGGTAAGCTGTCACCGCAGCCTATACAACACCAGGGATATCACTAGCCAGTTGCCAACCATACCGTGTCCTCAACTTTACCATCTAGGAACAATGTCGACATTCCGGCAAAACTAAAAGGAATACGCAAATAAAACTGGCATGCTTCAGCCACTACTCACGACTGTCTACAATGAACAGCTTGGGGTCAGTCGGTAGGAACGAGCTGTCGGTGGAGGTGACTTCAGGCCTTTGGGTGAAGGCGCGACCGGACACCTCCGTTTCGATCTGTTCGGACTCGTCGTAGAAGTCCGAGTTTGTCGTCGGTTCGGGAGTGGTGGATGTATTGGGATGGTAGTCTTCGTCATCGTCCGGGAACTCGCTGGTCCTGTCACCTGAGCCGCGGCCGTCCTCGTCGTCCGGCCCGGGACCGGCGCCCCAGCCGGATCCGGAGCTCTCGTCCGGGTCTACGCCCGACCCATCGTCGTCGATGAACAGGTCCCGGTCAGGCTGGGGACTTTCGTTTTGTATCGCTGTCTCGGGTGCCGCGGGCTCGACAGCGACCCCGTCCTGGAATTATATAATGGGAAAATGATTTAAGGACTCATTTTATTATTAACTAGCTTTTCCCCGCGACACATCGCCCGTGTACCAGTTAAATATATAGCCTATGTTACACGTAATATAGCATTCAGTTGGTGAAAGAATTTTAAATTCGGGCCAGTAGTTTTGGAATTCATAACAAACATAAAAAATAAAAGAATTAATCTACCTAAGATTAAATTATTCATGCGAATATTTAATCTCCGGAATTAAAGTCAGCTGTCTTTAAAATAAGTAAATTAGGTGTGTTCTATCCTGATCCAGATTGAAAGATTTGGTTGTTTCGTTCCTCAGGCACGATATAGTGATGCATATATACTAATGCATATATACTAAAATAATATATACTAATAAATAAAAATAATGATGCATATATACTAACGAAAATAAAATGATGTTGTCATATACAAGCCAGGCACATCATTTTATTTTCGTTAGCAAATTTGGTGTGAAAATCTCCTCACGGTTTTTCAGGTATTCCATAGAATTTAACTCCCTCTACAGAATTTAAGTAGGTTAACTTTTCATGACGTCATTTTGATCATCTACGTCAGAGCACTAAGTAAGCAAAGTGGTCAATAAAACCTCTTATGTATTTTTACAATCAATATTGGATAGCATCGTAAAACAAATTAATATTTACGCTTAAAACGATATATCTAGAGCTCAATCATCAAAATTGGTCAACATCAGTACGTACGTGCACCTAAGCCCCGATGACGTGTCAACGTCCCGACCTATTTCCAGAAAAATCTATTACTACTAAGTTATGTCACATCACCGAATTTACAGAAAACTATCACTTAACAATGACGAACACTTTACGAAACAAAGAAATGGAAACGGTAGTGAAAACACGAAAAAACTTAAGAAAAAGCGTCATGAATCAAACCGTTCGTACGTCAAATTTGAATGGAAACCATGAATGAACAAGCAATTAACAGCCACGCACTTACCTTTGAAAAAATACTACAATCACGTAGAACTAAAAATAGGCCTGGATTATAGGTGATATGTTACTTATTTTGTATTTTACAGGTTGTGTACTTGAGTGGCAGTGCTGGCCCGGTTACCGTAGGTCTAAGCGATCGATAGCTGTGTAGAGGAGGGGGGAGCCGGGGGGAGCACCATGTTCCCGACTGTGGCCAACAGATGCCGGGCTTGAGGGAGGCTTTTGAGGAAAGGTTGCTACGAAAGCTTGAGGTTTCCCGCACTTACTAGAGATGTCTCTACGCGTTCAATGGTCTTATTTTGTTAAGATTGTAAAAAAAGAAAAGATCTTCTAAAAGTTACTCATAACACTTGCGTTAACAGACAATGCTGAAACAAAACAATCTATAAGGAATTCTGTAGGTTCATCGTATGATGTATGAAAATAGGCGTAGGAAATGGAGCAATTAAGAAACGAAATTATTCAGATATGGTGTGTTACTTCTGACGTGGTAATTTAGACCTTCATAAGTGCCTAATTAGGGCCTAAACTGAATAAATGATTGTTTTGCCGGCAACTTTACCACGGCGCGCGCTCATTGGTCAAATCAAATTTCTCCGGCTTACTGTAACACACTCCGTCCCATTTCAAATCCCTTCCACAGATTGTAAGAAAGCGAGAGAAAGATGATACACATCAAAAACCATAAATATTACCAAAAAAGGCAGACTTGTACGTTTGTCTACCCGTTTTAAGACTTGTCCAGACAATTAAAAAAAAAAAACTCCGTAAGAACCATCCCAGTACTTCAAGGAATATTCTAAAACAAGAATTAGCGAAAAGAACGAGATTAGCGCTTAACAAGACATTCAGCGATTTATTTTTATATTATAGATAGAATATGCATTTTGCTATTGCAAAATGAACCTCTGAGCAACCACCAAACAGTTTAATTTTATGAAATAACTAGCGGCCCGTTTTACACAGTTTTGTACAAAACACAAATGAATTACATAAAAACACTACCTCATGAATCACTCTATCTATTGCTGAAAAAGATCTTATCGAACAGACAGAGGTAAGCGATTTCATTTTTATATTATGTAAAGATATTCAATTATTTTTATCTTTGACAAATTTACGATTTCGATCCTTCTTAGTGCATAGCGAGCGAGTTATATAAATAATAAACATTAATAATTCAGTGAGGACTCCCCGATGTCAGGTCCCTAGTAAATCGCAGCGGCTGGTGTAATGAGAAATATTATTTATAGTCGGGCCGATCTGACCCGCGCGAATTTACACGGTTTATCGCATTACGCTGATACAGGATACGGTGTCGCGTGAATCGCTTAAATCTGCAGTTTTTAAGAGAGATAGCAAAGTCAGATTAATACATAATTAATACTCTTATAATTAAAGTTATGGTTACCGGCCAATACTGACTACCATTTGAAAATAGCAACAATACGAACAATGTCGAATGAATATAGCTGTTATTATCATAGCAGTACAGATCAAAATTACTTATTACATTATTTATTCCCGTATACATAAGATTCCCGAGACACCTGTTTAGAAGGGTAAAGAGGAATACCTGACACTCAAGTAATCACTTGCTAGTCCTGTTGTTTGGACCTTAAAGACTTAGAAATAAGGCTTAAATTTGAATATAACGACGAACATGTTTGAATAGGACCCTGTAGAATAATATGACATGGCTGTATTTCGGAGTTTCTGTTGATTTCGCATTTCATAAAAGAAAACATTTACTCGGGAGTATTATTTTTTAATCCCTCTCCTTTATTTGAAGATCCTTTCAGGATGCTCGTTAATAAAGCTTTCATTGCAAATAATTGTTTAGTAGTTTAGTAAAGTTAGACAAAATCTTCAAAGGCATTTTAATAATCAAGTCGGTAAGATATTTTTAATTTTTAAATTTAACTTTTTTTTTCAACTTTTATTCGGACATCAAGGCCTTTCATCTTATATCCATATCATGTGGAAATTTCAATCGTCATCTTGCGGAGGTCGCCATATTGGATTTAGAATGACGTCACATTGCGTACTGTATTTCACTTATAAGGTCCTATCATTTGGTACTCTTATCATAAGGGTTACAAATCATAAACCTTCATTTTGTGTCGTCCGCCATATTGGATTAAAAATTACAATTACAAATTTAGCTAATCGTGCATTGTCACGTATTATTTATTCTTATGGTTACGGGAAGTAAACGTGTGTATGTTAAATCGGACACTGGGAAGTGGGTCAAATTTAACTGTCAACATTAGATTACACCCGGGACAGGTGAAGCTAAATAAAAGCTTGTAACAAAGAATTCATTGGCCGACCGTGCAAGGAGTTTAGAAAGCTTTTCAGCTGAAAAAGCGCTTTGCAAGTGAAAGGGAGTAACTAGTGCAAGGACGTTGAACATTCCGGCTTAGTTTGACCCCTCTTGAGAAGAGAAATTCGGTTTAGAATACTTTCGTATTCGAGGAAAGTGTCAGCGAAGCACTCTTTTTCTTTACTTTGAAGGAAAAATGAACCGTACTAGTCTCAACACGAGGTTATTTAACTAAAATATTTACTGTTCTACACATCAAGATTCTTTTAAAGAGAATTTATAATTTCATTATCTGGGCATGGGGATAAATTATCATACATTACGAGTTTAATAAATAAAAAAAATGAATCGCCTCTGACTCTTTGGTTAGTGACTGGTGCCACCTCTACCTATCCCTTAGATATACAGATATATTGGTGCCAATTCTGTTGTAATAAGTCACTAAACTAATTTGACAGTTCTAAAGGTGTTGCTGTCCTTATTTAAACCCCGCACATAAGAAAGGGATAGCAAGACTTTAGGAACTGTCAAATTAGTTTAGTTAAGTAATGTTGTACAACAGAATTGGCACCAACATCGTACTTTCCAATTTATGAATGCGAAAGTTATAACATATGTAGTCCCATGATGTGATGAGTTGATATGCGGAATACAGGCTATACGACAAATTCAATTTACCAGGATGGTTGCCTGATCAATTACACCCAGGAACAGACGGATTAACAAACTAAATTTAATTCTGTACAAATGACGAGTTGTTTTAATGCCATTTCAAAGTCAAACACTGGGCGATTTTAAATGCGACCGTCGTCCTATAAGCGGCTCAAAAAGTTAAACAGCCTCTTTGTGGGCTTTAATATGCGATGAATTTTGAAGTAAGCGCAAAAGGCAACTGTTTAAAATGTACAAAGTTTAATGGAAATTCGTTGCGCTAAGGGAATATTAACTGGGTTATAGGCAATATTAAGCGAAGTGACACGGCGTCTTGCTTCTGAACTATTGTTAGGTGTTTTTAAAATTGTTATTTATTAAATGCCACTTGAGTCAGCTTCCAGATGACAGTCTTCAAATGTCAGTTTAGTTTTTTGTCGCTAGATAACGTTACATCTATTCAATTAGGTAATTGTGAAGCTTACACTTGGCGCGTTGGCGACCCTGCCAAAATATATTTACCTCGTGTGTACCAACCATCCGTATAAATGAACTAATGGCATTACTATATATACCATACCCTACACGCTTACTGAATTTTAGGTCAACTAGTTCAGCCTGCGAAGCACAAAATTCACTATTGAAAGGCTCCCGTTTGAACCTCAAACGAAATCAAATGTAAACGTTACGAGTGTCATTCGATTGACCAGCGAGGTGGCCGATAGCCAAGATAACTTGACCTGTTTCTCTCCAAAAGATCCGGCGGATGCGAGCATTTCACAGTGGATCAGGAAGGTAAAGGGAGCAACATAAATTGGTGGCACTATTGGGTCAGTCGTTTTGTTACGTTTGTGTAGTGTGGTTTGCGTTCAAGTGATAAGCGATTTCGTATATGTACTTACTTACTTTTAATGGTATGGTACTGACGATGTGGTTACGTAAAGCGTCATGCCTCAGACGAATCGACTGTTTGACTTTATGTGTATTAGTAGAATACTTTACGAATATAAAAATGTACAAGCTAATAATAAAAATAAAAAGTAGTTGTTCTGACAACGCAGGTGTAACAGATCAAAAGGCAAATGGCGTGTCGAATAAGACGCTTTTTATGAGCGTTGGTCAAGGAATGCCTTTGACCAAATCGACTGGAGGAAGGGAAGAGTGATTCAACACAGCAGTGGGCTAGCATCGGCTCCATAAGAATGATCAATACATAATGCCATAACTGTATGAATGTTAGTTGGTGAGGTGACTACATAAAAATAGGTACGCGGTAATAATGAACGAAGTAGTCTAAAATTAAAACCAAACTGGTCACTTTAGATTCATCTTAAGACGAGAAAATCGCCAAAAAGCTTGCCACTTGTTTTTGAAGTATAAAAATGTAGGTATGACAAGAATGTCTTGTTTACAACACGAGCCAGTGTTATTGGATCCACTCAACCCTCTAAAGGGTTGTAGGATGACCGTTACTTGACCCCCATTCGGGACAGGTAAAACTGAGACTATCATTGAGCCGAAATTTAGACCTTACATTATCTATAGCCCCTCCCTTGAGATTGCCAAATACGGATTCACTACGAAGAGAAGCAAAGTTACGAACAAACTTTAGGGCGTAACTTTAAAATACTTTCCATATACGAGTATATTACTATTGACCTCGTAGTTTTGGGATGGGGAAATTGAATGTAAGTATTCGGTCGGGAAGTAATGTAATATATTAAAGGGACCAGGTATATTCTGTTATAATCTGGATTAGCCTCTTATTGACCGTAATTCACGGGCCTATCGAACTCTTGGGGCATATCCGAACTAAATATAATCCTGCAAAAATAAATTTATAGCAATAGTTTGGATGTTTGACGAGACCGCTGGTCTAGTGGTTGGTATACCTGACTGCTACGCTAGAGGTCGCGGGTTCGATTCCCGCCAGGGCAAACATTTATGTGACAAATATGTTTGCCTTGCGTTTGGGTTTTTGGTATGTATTATAAGTATGTATTTACAAAAAAAAAAGTATGTAAGTATTATATCAGCTACTGGTTCCCATAGTACAAGCTTTGCTTAGTTTGGGGCCAGATGGCGCTGTGTGAATTATCACATTATTTTTGGACATTAGTCCAAGCATTATTATTATTGTTTTATTTTTTCCAAAAATGATACGTTTATTTTGAGTTGAAACAGAGTAATTTAACTTCAAAAAAGGACTTAAAGTTTTTCAAATAAGGGCAGGAGTCAAAGCCCTGTAGGTCACAGACGTATACGCCAATCACAAAATATTTGCGCATTCGTATCGCAATCGTATTGTGTCTACGATTGATATTGTCTACCAACCAACGTAACGACGATACCTTTGCGATGCCCAAGAAGATTACACACTGCGCAATGTAGTTCCATTTACACATGCTGAACCAAATTCATACAAAATACGTTAACGATACGAATACTTATCCTCAAATCATAGGTGCTTTGGGTACAGGAGTGAGCACCAATATAGCAACTCGAGAAGCCATGCAAGTAAATTATTCCATAGACAAACGTTTGTATTCTTATTACTTCTATCAAATTTGAAAACATCGAAGTGACACCGGTTTTTTAAGCATATATTGCGGGCAAGGCGTGTGTGCGTGTAACTGTGTATTTGCACACTGCAAGGCGTCGTATTAACCGGGGTCACTTAGCAAGTTCCATCTACCTGTTTCATTTGATCTGTGGTCTAAAATATCTGAAAATCAGCTCAACCGTGGTTTTGAAAGCGACCATAGTGGTGTTAAAAGGGACTTTAAAATAAGAGGAAACATTTTCGGTAACCAGGTCGTATCAAGACTGCAAGCGGTAAGGCAGTGTTCATTTAAATACTAAAAACTGCAACAACGATTACTGTAAAAGTTTATTTCCCAAGTTTTCTCCTTATCTGCTGAACGAAGGCAGATCTGTAGTCATTTACTCCGCGCTTATTATACATATTAAAGACTAGCTTAAAGTTCCAAACTGCTAATTAGTATATGCTATCATGATATTTAAATAAAGCTACACCAGAGTAGATTCTTTGATTTTAGAATATGCTACATTATATGTATATGTAGTTTGAATTTCACGCTAATCAATGGAGAACAGAAAATTCTGACTATAATTTCTAATTGTGTCATACAATTTGTAAAGTAGATTACGTTAATGAGTAAATATTCCGAAAAGATAAGAGTGAAAATCATGTGAACAGTCTTTCAAACTATGAATGCCTATAGATAGAATTTGTCTGTAACACTTTACACCACAGTGTTTAAGAAAATAAAGGAATGTCGAAGAAGATAAAATAATTGACAATCAGTGCCGGTAGCAGGAACATTGTTGACAACGTATTCGAGAACGTAACTCGCGATATGTCATAATTGTCATACTAATTTTTAGTTCCACTTTTCACCGCCGCAGCGCTGTTCATTTTCCAATACAAAAATAGTTGAAGGCGATACGAAAACGTTGTCGACAATGTTCCTGCTACCGGCACTGATATGCTATTTTGAGAAAGGAAATCTTGCAATCACACAAAATCACACTCACTTCACTGGTCATTTCTATTGTGATTGGTAAAAGAGAATTTCAAGAAAACGTGTGTAATTGCTCTGTTACGTACCTTTTCAAAATCAGCATTCTAATCAGTTGTAATTACCAGCAATAACATTTACCGAAACTACAACGTGAAAATCATCAGGGCCATAATAGAGTGACCAAAAGGCCCTCAGAGCCGTTCGGCCAAACAGAACAGCGATCGTTCCCGGCGCGCTACCGGTCGTTACGCCACGTAATTGCCCCCTCACGCCAATTAGGCACAATAACCTCTTCGCATCGGCTTAAAAAACATTTCAGCGTTATCAGAACTATTACGAGGTTATTAGAAAATTCTCTTACGACTAATATCCATATATTGAGACCATTCTCAAGCTCTAAGTTAGGTCTTGACTAGTTTGCAGGAACAGCAAAGTGAATTGAGCCAATTATACGGTCATTTAAGCTGTATGGTCACCCAAGCGAATCATAATTATCACATATTTCGTATATTTTATTGCACACTCATGTTTTGTTAGTAGAAAATATTCGCACGCTATCTTAAAATTACCCAAGAACCTACTCTACTATGATGGCGGCAAATTCTAGAAAGTTCAGTTAAAATGTGATGTTTTTTATCTGTTTTTTTAGGGGCTTTGAAATAATGTTTATGCCAGCCCATCGTATCCTCATGATAATAAAAACAAAAGAACTTAATTTCACTATCAACAAAAATTAATTAGCCACTGATAAGGCGTAGTGAATTATGTATTATTAATGGACTGGAGACAGGGAGCCAACAGTCCATAAAATATATTTTACTAATTACTATTAATTACAGGCCATAGTTCTGTACCGTATCAATTTATTACTTCATACCTCTATACTTGTTTCAATGTTATTAAGTATCACTTACTAAGTAATTAAAGATTTTGTTATATTTCTAAGGTAAAATAAGTAAAAAGGAAATAAGTAAAGTAAACATAATCTTACAGAGACAAGCTATATAACAGTTTTTAAGTTGACAGCAGCTGTTAATAACTTTAAAATAAAAAACGAATTTGTTTAAAAATATAAACGCTTTTTATTTTCATCGCAGTTAAAATGTCTTCAAAGCTGGTCGACTCTTTGTTAGACGTTACAAAAGTGGACGAAAACAATCCTATTGAGCGAGCTGTCAGGCTGTTCGCAAAGAAAGGACCAAAAGTAGGAATCACAATAACAATAAACGTGTCCAAGCAACTTTGGGTCGAGTCTGTTCCGGTCGGCTGGCGCCCAACGCGGGGCCACTTTATTGCCAACTGACAGTTGAACTCATCATTTCACCTTTAAGTCAGACAAATCGAGATAATATTGTGCATAAAATTATATTTTCCATAAAAAGAATACTCGATTGTTCTGGAGGGTTTTTAATACCTAGCCATAGAAAACCGCCAAGAAAAATATCCACGCTTACAATATTTTAATATTGCCAATAATATATTCGTACAACTTCCGAAGGCATTACGAACTCATGATTTTAATGTCGACAAAGTAATAAAATTCTCTTCTGTCAGCAAAATTAGATGTCGTAACTCGTAAGCCGTTCGGAGTACGGCAAGATTCGGGTAGCATTTGGGTCCAATAGCTCGGGAAATGGCCGGTCCGCAACTAACTCTCCTCAAATTAGGTCAAGACGCGCTGTCGTGCCGAACGCTTTTACAAAATTATATCAAGCTTATTCGATTTTTCTCACTCCTTGCAAATCAATTGACCTCGTATCGATTTGGTCGAAAGCGAATCATCGACGACAACGCTCGCCGGGTCCTTAAGCTTGAAGAGTCTAATTAAATTACCTGATCAAATATCAACGCGAAATTTCCTTCCCATCGAAATTCTTAAATTCTGCCTCTTTACTGATAAGACTGTCCGAAGAAATATAATTATTTCGAGTGCCGTCAAAGGTTGTAATACTATTTCAGAAGCTGCTTCCTAAGAATGTCGAGCGTCAGGAAAAATAATTTATTTCGCTTTCTGCTCAGAAAATGAAAACTGTGATTCTTTGATGCTCTTATATTATATTTTATAAAAATAAAATCACTTTGTTTTGACAATTCTGTTCACTGCTTTGTTTTTGTTTTTATTGAAGTATGTACTCAAATTATCGAGATTTTAAAATCTGTTTGCTCTTCACATATATGTAACTATTGAAAATGAATGTAGGTACCTACATGTGTTGTTATCGACATCGAGCAAGTTTCAAACACGTAATTTCCCGACCACCTTAAGCAATGCTATTCTTTCGCCGAAAATGTAAATGAATTTGATAGAAATAGTTAATAGAAATTCCAATTAAGGAAATTTCATAATATTTCACAAATTGCGATATCATCTAAATATTGTCGAGACTTGAAATAAAAGAGCTAAATATTTTAACTGCGTAATATAATATGTCATCAATCAAATCAATCAATCAAAAATCATTTATTCAGTTTAGGACCTAATAAGGCACTTATGAAGGTCTAAATTACCATCGTATCATAACTGGTCGAAATGTTTTCTTAAAAGCAGTTAGCTTTTTATTTTACGGATTAATTAATAACGTATTCTTTCTTCACAACCGTCCATCGTAAATACTCGTCCGAAACGTTTCAGTGAAATTTTTTTGTATAATTTTTCCGACGCTATGTGTCAGGACGGGTTTGTAGTGATTTATGAAGCAATCTTTTACTCGTAAATCATAAACGCCTGATTTTATTCTATGCCTCGAAACTGGCGTAACTTTGAAACAATCGTTTGATATTTGCTTTTTTCGCTTTTCGTGGAACAATTCTGGGTTCGTTTTAGTGATTTAAGTTTCCGTAGCTCAGTCTTTATTGAATTTTCTGTGCGATGTATGAATATTTTTTACTACGGTGCCATTATTATATCAAGTATTAATTTTTTCAGGCATGTATTTATCATTTTATGCGTTTTACTAATTAATACAGTACTAAACAAAAAAAAAACCGAACTTAAATACCCATACGTAAAATAAATATCCCGGATCACCGTCACGGGGAATTGTGCCAAGAAGGCTGGCGGCATTGCCACGCTGCAATGCTTAGTTTTTGAGCCAGATATTCGCCAGCCCTCTTGTCACGAGAGGCCTCGCATAATTTATTTGAGGTCTTCTTAAAAAGGATATGCCCTCCCTCGGCCATAGAGTTTCGACCCCAAACGCCACAAAGATACCCGCCCTTCAGAGATATATTACTATTAATACACTGCATATAAATCACTTTAATATCTTCAAAACATTTATTTAAGTGCCTGGCATACATTGTAATTCTTCATTTCTTTCTAAATATTAATAATTGACGACCGTAAGTTTTTAGTCAGATGTCTAATTTTGGACAGCTATCTCCTCCTCCCAAATTGAAGTCTACATTTCTCACACCGCATTTTAAATTACAAGTCAAGGCATATTGGGTCAGACTCAATGAATGAGAACCTGATTCCATAAGATATATTCTAATGCCTATTAAAGACGGCTCGTGCTCTGAGCATCGCCCAAGAGATTCCGGGGCTTAAGTGAAACGAATTTGACTGAGTAAAAACGTCTTCAATTTTATCACGTAATTGTGAGATTGGGAGGGAGAAACCTTTTTAGACCCTCTCGTTTCGATGTAGACTTCGTGTTTAATTTTTTCTGATGGGCTTGGATAAATTGGATCTGCAGCCTGGCGTGTATCAACTTTTATTTACAATACATTGAGACATTGATATATTTCAGCTACACCTACCATTCGTCATAGTAGAGAGAGTACCTGATAGCGAACCTTATACTTGACTAACTGTGTACCTGTGCCCACGACTTGGTACGTGTGGGATTTTGTTCCATAGGTTTAATGTTTTTGCTCATAACCCTAATAATTTCCCAAAATTAAAAAGTAACCTAAGTTACGTCCTATAACATCAGCTATCTGCTAGTGATCAAATCGGTCCAGCCGTGTCGGAGATCGCCCGTAGAAAACAGACACGCGGACAATATTTTTACAAATTGTGTTTTAGCTATACGTAACGGATATACGGATATTTGCAGAAAGGAATGTATTCTTTATCTTGTCGATTAAATTGATAGAAATTGTAATTAATTTATTTTGGTTGCAGCTTTGATTTATCTCTCTTTTGATTTATATTTATTATAAATGTGAAAGTTTGTGAGGATGGATGGATCGATGGATGTTTGATGCTCAATCACGCAAACACGGCTCCACGGATTTGTATGAAATTTGGCACACGAATAGTTTATAACCTGGATTAACACATAGTGTACTTTTTATCCCGTGAAAATGTTAGGTTCCTCTGGGATTCTAAGATTAACGCAGACGAAGTCGTGGGCAGAAGTTACCTAGGGACCTAGTTTATTATATAATTGAGTTGTTTTGCAAATTTATACGTAGGTGTCAATATATATATTAGTATAAATCGTACGGTACCACCATCACAATGTTTTTGCATTTTAGTTAACTTGATTGTATATAGGGGCTTGTTGAAGATAAATTGATTTACATGCAATCATTCATTCGTTCAAATATTAACATCTCTAGTGCGACCATTCCATTCATTCGCTCCTTGTTCATTCGTAATGTCGCACCACTAATTTTTGTCTCTTCCCTTTTTTGATTTCAACCGTTCACATTAAAACTGTACCAATTTTATCAAGAATTTTATTTAAAAGATATTTATACCTGGCCCGAAACATGGCCCTAGTACGCCGGATTGATCAAGAAAAATGCTGATGGATGTCAATTTGCTAAGAAAACGGGTGTGCGATAAATGCATCGGGACGCGCACCAATTTGAATGTGGCTGAGAGTTCGAAGTTAGCGTCGTCTGAGTAGTGAAAACTCATGTAAACCAATTGATCGTAATTTTCGAACCCAGCACTCTAATAAATCAGGTATAAATAGCATTAAGTCAGTGTATGTGAAGGTCAGTACCAATTTTTCTCTTTACTTTATGTACTTGTAAAAGTTTCATGTTTGTCCACCATTTTGTGCTGCGAAAAGTTTCGAATAAAGTCAGGTTAGTTAGTCAAACTTTGTGTAAGTGGCACAATAATGTTCACAGTTTGCCTAACATTATATTTTAAACCGATTTTTTATTATTTCGAATACTTGCATTAAAATAATCATTGGGTTGGTACATAAGTAATGTTAAGTACATAACTTGTTTGTAACTAGTAAAATTTTGTTTGTTTTTGTTTGGAATAAAAGTTAAATTCAATTTAAACTTATTAGGGAACTCAACCTATTGTGTTCATAGTTAAATGTAGTAGACAATTGTTTTTTGTTCATAATTTGTGTTTGTCAAATTGTTGTTAGTATGTCATATGTCCAAATGCAACCCAGTCCCTTCAGGGCCTAGTTATTTCATTCCCCACCATGGAGTACTGCGTGAAGGTAGTTCGACCACTAAGCTTAGGGTCGTTTTTAATGCGAGCAGCCCTACAACTTCTGGTGTTTCACTTAATGATATTCAATTAATTGGGCCCACGGTTCAGGACGACCTACTGTCAATACTTCTACGCTTTCGACAGCACAAGTATGTTATAGCAGCCGACGTAGAGAAAATGTATCGACAGATTATGGTGCATGAACACGATAGACCGTTGCAACAGATTGTTTGGCGCGACAGTGAAATAGATTCTAATGTGTATTCTTTTACAGTCCACACATCAATTAACGAAGTTATTATTTTTATTTGAACACAAAAGGCACGCTGGCCCTCAACTTTTATTGGCCACAATTAGGGAAACTTATTGGCCAATCGGTGGCCGCAATCCCGCTAAAAAATGTTTTCGCCAATGTATGCGTTGCAGTCGCGTGAAGGGCAAAGTTATTGCTCCGTTGATGGGCAACTTACCACAGCAGCGGCTCAACTCTGGAGGGTATCCATTCGAAAGTGTAGGCGTTGATTACGCTGGACCAGTGTCCTGCGCTACTCGCGTCGGCCGCGGTTGCAGACTTACTAAGTCCTACATTGCCATTTTCATATGCTTCACCACCAAGGCGGTTCATTTAGAATTGGTGAGTAATTTAACAAGCAATAATTACATTCTCGCGTTACGTCGTTTCATTTCTCGTCGGGGAAAACCCAATCATATCTTTTCTGATAATGGAACCTCATTCGTGGGAGCATATAATGATTTGTCAAAATTCATGAAGGCCAACTGTAATTCCTTGGCTGCGACTGCAGCTTCGGACAATATTAATTTTCATTTTATACCAGCGTATTCTCCACATTTTGGAGGTCTTTGGGAGGCAGGTGTCAAGTCGACCAAATACCATTTAACTAGAGTGCTGGGAAATTGTAATTTAACGTTTGAGGAACTAAATACTACGCTTGTTCAAATTGAGGCGATCCTTAACTCTCGGCCACTCACGCCACTTTCATCGGACCCAGAAGACTTGACGCCACTTACGCCCGGTCATTTTCTGATCGGCCGGCCGCTTACTGCTCTACCCGAAAAGAATCACCAGGACCAACCTGTTAATCGTTTGACCCGCTTCCGACGCTTTGAACAGATTCGTCAGCATTATTGGAAACGATGGAATAAAGAGTACATCGCAGAACTTCAGCAGAAAGTGAAATGGCGATTTGGCGAGTACTCCCTTCAACCGAATACTCTGTGTTGTCCTGTTGAAAGAGGACAACACTCCACCCTTGAAGTGGAAGTTAGGGCGCATCACTTCTGTTCACCCTGGTGCTGATGGCATAAGCAGAGTAGCTGATGTTAAGACGGCTACTGGTATCGTCAGAAGAGCTTTCAGCAAGATCTGCCCACTACCTGGATGTGATGGCTCCAGCTGTTGAAAGACGAGCTTTCAACGCGCGGGGATATGTTGAAGATAAATTGATTTACATGCAATCATTCATTCGTTCAAATATTAACATCTCTAGTGCGACCATTCCATTCATTCGCTCCTTGTTCATTCGTAATGTCACACCACTAATTTTTGTCTCTTCCCTTTTTTGATTTCAATCGTTCACATTAAAACTGCACCAATTTTATCAAGAATTTTATTTAAAAGATATTTATACCCGGCCCGAAACAGGGCTTGATATTTTATGCCCAACACAAAAATCAGTCATTTTGTTATGTAACCCCCTCAAGGCCGTAATGTTCGTTATCTGTTTCTTCGAAAAAGAAAAAAATGCTACAAAAGTAAATTCATAGCGAACCAGTCTAAATAAAGATGAAAGGCAAACGTCGTTGTAATGGGATTTTCATTTCAATGTTAAGATCAGATAAGAGAGCCCGCCACAGCGTGATTGAAGCGAAATTAATCCCCGCTGTTGACACCCGAATTTACCTGAAACAAACCAGAAAATTTAATTAATAAAATTGAATTAATTAATACTAACAATTGTAAATTTGAATATAATATCCTTATATTAACGAATGAAATAAAAAACATTAATTCAACACATAAACATATAAGAAGGGAAGACAGAAGTGGAAGAAGAACATAGTGTCGGTATGAAACGGTCCCAATTCAGCGTGCGCTGGTTGTCGTGTGACGGATAATCTAATCTTCCGTTAATGAAAGGCATAAACATTTCATCTATGAAGAAAGCTTCCACGTTCTATCAGTCTCGTGCACTATGTGTTCCATATTAAACAACAAAAAAATACTTGTGTGGCGAGCGAGGTGATCATGCTCGCTATCGCAAAGGGAAGATCTTCCAGCCAGGCGGAAGTTGTTCCTGGGCAACCGCGGCTCCGACTGTTCTAGTCGGAAAACTTGGCAACTTGTATAAGCTTGTATATACTGAATTGCGTAGAAAACTTCGCTAGCGCGTGGCAGGATTGTGACGTATGTACCAAGATGTCATCCGTTGAATATTGTCCTGTTAGTAAGTAGATTTCTAACGATGGTTTTTTTTTACTTTACATTTCGCACTAAAATCACGCGAACCGATATCGACGCTTATATTACAATGGAGCAACAGCAAATACTATGAAAAACTTCGTTTTCTTACAGGGCCCTTTTCAATTTTCATTTGCTACTTTATACTATTTAGGAATTTGTCAAAATGTATAGTGTTAGGTAGAACAAGCGGCCGGTAGATGTCGTAAGACGTACATATCTACAGCCAAAAAAAATAAGGTTTATGAAAATATAATAATTTAAATACAAAATAATACGTTTATGCCTTTAAAGGAGCATCACAACGTCCAAGAGAAACAAATTACGGCTAATGAGAATAATCTGCGCGCCCATTGCGTTAAACGAAGCGGAAAAGGGACAGAATAATGACCGAAACGAGATGAATCTTGTTCTCGCAATGACAATTATTCTTTAGCTACAGATAATTGAATGAAAAAATACATTGCCTTTTAAAACTAATGAGGGGCTAATAAATCGGTATTTTTATAGCCAACAAAAGGATTACCTATGCCAAAATTAGGATATTTGCGACATTTCTTTTTAACATGAAACCTAACATATTAAAGTCCTCTAATTTGAAATAAAAAGGTCATATAAACATCCTTAAGTGTATATTTAACTAATATGGATGCCTTGTTAAAATTAATAGAACACGCCTAATTTTAATGGTTTACTCGAGTTACTCCTTATAGGGCCAATAAATGGGGGTTTTACCGTACATATTCTCACGTCAAGTCCCCTCACGAGGTAAGCAGAGAGTATAGAGTGCCATTTCATTCTGGACCTGCAGAGGTCTTCTGCTTCTTCTACATTCATCAATCTCGTCATACATGCCCGCTGATTCAGGGTACTCTTTACCATTTCTTCATTGAGTACTTTGGAAATTCGATCTTGAAAGTTGGACCCTGTCCTACCACGGCTGCTTCTTCCACTCACATTCACATTGTATTTTTGTCAGTTCGTTCGTTCTCATCACTCATTACTTGTACATGTTATAACTTAGCTATAGGGAATGTTTTTATCATTGCTTTAGACCCTCTGAAATCAATCAAACAAAATATCTGCAAAAGAGAAGTAAGTATTGACAGATTCGATCATACATGACAACTCACATCTGACCGGTAGGAATATAAAAAAAAGAAATTGATAACTCAGTTTCCACTAAGAATATTCGTTGTTTGTGAACATACTATAATTATGTAGATACGTTACATTTTTACAATGAAAATCTTAGACAATGTTATTACCAAAAACTAGACGAAATTTCAAGAATTTCAAAAGTACTACAGTTACGGGCCGATGTAAACGAACGATCATCACGGGGATATTTTAAATAAAAATCTAGCCGTAAGTAAGGTCTAAGATGTACCACAATCACTTTAGTTTGGTCTTTGTAGATGATATGATGGCGGTGATATTAGCCTTAAAGGTCTTCTAGATTACAATAATTTGTGCCATTACGAGTATTACGATCCCTTTCAGACCTAACAACTAGCTATTAAGGAGACGGGATCTTGATATTATGATCTGTAAAGGGTATCATAATCGAGTCTATTGTCTGTGTCTTAGTGTAGATTTTATCAAAATCTTTAGAATACCAAATGAATGAGGCCGAATAATTTTAAGCATAATAAAGGGTGAGACGATCGCTTTCGTTTAAAAGTAAACAAAGGTTCCTTGAAAATTCCCAGAGGCCCACGGTGGGCGCCAAATCTTTCAACTACTTTGAATTTACTCTAGTTCCTTTCTTTACCATTCCAACTTGAAAAGTTTCAAACAATGAAAGAGACGCCTAAAACTTTGGTGCACAATTCCCAACTGAATATACTTTTGGACTTCCGAGGCATTTTTTTATGTGTAAAGGTTAAGAACGGTTACTTTTGTTGTGTAAATTGTTGATCATTATTATTATTTATGGCAGGTTATTTTGTGGCTGTGTGGTTATTTTGTATGTTGGCTACCATGGGAAAAAATATTAGAAAGCTATTGGTGTGTTTCGAATTGGGCTCTATACCGTGAAATGGACGATCAATTGAGTGCTCCTGGGCACGCGGTTCCGCTGTGCTCGATAAAATAGGCGAAAATAAGCACACGTACGTGACACCGATAAGTTTGGGAACGCTCGGGAGGTTTGAATATCAGATGGCATGCTGCTATAGTGGGTATTGGACATTTATCTCAACCCCTATTTCAGTATGCAGATGAAAATATATATTTTATTCTAAGACAGCTCATTTCATCGGGTCTCTAAGAGACCATCGGTATTTATTAATACTAAATAAAATATGATTTCTTCTTTCATCGCTTGTATAAGATCAGGCGCCATAATGATTAGTCGAATAAGAACTGCCCTACATATACAAATACATATAAAACAAACGTATCTATTGTTATATTTACGGATTTAGAAAAAAATAAATAATTTTATATTCCACTCAAACAAGACACAAGAATTATGTCGTGTTGAGTGGAAAATATAATTTAAAAAAATATGTATGTTTATGTAATAATTGTATGGTTTAATAATTTTGCCCAAAATAAACCAAACTGAAGGCACAGCTTATCACAACATTGCTGCCCGGCCTATAGCCTGATTTGGCTTTTTAATCTGTGTACGGGACTTACATTATTTATATTTTTTACTGTCACATGTCAAGGGCTATCCCATGTTCACTTCTTTTTTTGTATATATCCTTTTTCACAGATCCATAAATAAAAGCAAAAGGACTGTAATCCCTTTATTTATATCGTCGCATCATCGACTACAGTAAATTGTCCTCAATACAAAGAGCAAAAATACAGATCTCTACGGGACGAAGCTGAAGGCCCATTTCCTTAGTACGCCCAACGATTCCATGAAGGTAATAAAACTGTACTACCTAATACATTTAATCAATTACGTCGACGACATATTGAAGTACACGAGAGATCTTCCGGAATTTCATCCACAAGACAGCTCATAGAGTCACGCGTTCGAGGAATGAAGGGGATTCTTTCATTGCCAATATATAATATGGAATGGTGTCACTAGGTCAGATGTATTTATTTGATACGATGCGTAAATTCTTACTAACATAGAACTATAAAAACTGTGACACCTATTACTGCTTTCAATTGTTTTTTATGTGTTCAATTATGATTTTCTCACATTCTTATAATAACAAGAAGAATAAAACAGTCGTACACTTCCAAGCTTTACGTAGCTAATCTAATTATATTCTAAATCTTAGAAAGGCCATAAAATAATGAGAGAAGGGTTTTCATAATTTCGGTATTATCTTCAGTTACGGTCGGGGTCGGTACTTACTCAATCTAAGGCCGCAAGTCGGGTTCGCGATTTTATAAAAAACCTCTGCCGTTTCATCTTTGTAACCCATTCCCGATAAAATGATCCGGAAATCGATGTTTTACATATAAATTACTAGCTATGCCCGCGACTTCATACGCGTGGAATTAATTTTGTTGACAAATTCATGGATTTAAGATTTAAGATTCACGGATTTTATGTTGCGTGGAATTCTTATTATTTCTCAAAAATAAAATTTGCCTTTGTTACGCTTTATAACATCAGCTACCTGCCAGTGAAAGTCCTGTACTATTTTTAGTCACAAATGTCGACTTTGTTTGTGATTGTTAAGAGTCGTTTCGTGGAAATATAGAATTCGACCTGTGATATTAGATTCGTTGTCAGAACTTCTTAAGTGTTTCAGAAACCTGTTAGCGAGATTAAAACATTCTTATATTTATAGAGTAACAGAAAGGCCGACTGCAATCTGTCATCTGAGGATAGAGTAAGGATTTCTGATAAGGAAAAAACGTGTTAACGTAGTAAATTGGAGTGGAGCCCTGTTATAAATTGGAACCTCTTTCTCACACGCACAGCTATTGCTACACCCAAATCAACAAGATAATTTAATGAAGGAGTGACTAAAAAAATATGAATAGCTTATGATGTTTACTACACTCCTGTGTTGCCAAAAACGTGCTACGTCGTCAATGAAAATTGTTTCCTTATTTTTTTCTGGCACTTCTTAAGTTAGTTGAGTTTAAGCAACGTTCCTACTAAAATTACGACTATAACTTTTAACACTTCTGAATTTGGCCGATATTTTTCATCAAGTAACCAATATAAACCAACCGACATTTGTTGGTTTACAGTAAACTTAATACTTTATAACGCCATCTATTAACCAGCTCAATTATAATATTGTCTGTCTATTTAACTACAACGTTTAACTTTTTTTTATACCACTAAAGTGGTACATAAGCATACGGCCCACCTGATGGTATGCAGCACCGTAGCCTATAGCCACTACCAATACCACTAACGGTATCACTAACGAGATGTCAAACCTATTGTTGGTGAAGTCTCACTGTGCTAGCAGCATTACTACTAGCCCAGCGTATCCTCGTGGAGCACTAGCAACCTTACTTACGCAGAAACACAACACTACATCAATGTATTAGGTCAACTTACGGTGACCTATTACAATGTGGAACTAGCATACAGCTTTCTTAATATTGAGTTCTTTTTTATAGGGGCAAATGGAAATGTAAAGAGTATTCGGAACCGGCGGGCATGTACGATCACCGAAGATAATTTGGTGTCAACGTAACAGATGGTGAGTCCGTCGCCGTCTGTTAGTCACTACATACTTTTGAATTTCGTCTCAGACGTATGCAGGTTTCCTCACGATGTTTTCTTTCACTGTAAAGCTTGTGGTGTGACTAATCTGTAAACTTAAGGTAGAAAAACTCATTGGTCCAGATTGGTGGGATTAGAACTTGCGTGGTTAGCATAGCATGCAACGCTTAATACCTCAAGGCCACCACGGCTCTTTCGTATCCTTTATATGTAGTACTATAATAGTTTATTAACAGCCGTTTCCAACTTAACGAGCCTTCAGAATTTGTGCTCTTGGGATACCACGACAGTACCTAAGTAGTTATCGCTGACAAGACCTTCAATTTACGACCTTCCTACTCGAGGAATTAGGTACTATATTTAGTGAGGAAGGGAATTAAGGACTGAGTGCTAATTAAGCGGCGACATACACATAATATTAGGGATGATTAGAGAAAGGCATGATAGTCTAATTTCCTAGATGATCATACAAATAGAGTTCTGCAACATGTGAAGGCAAAATAAAAAAAATACTTATTTTTTCACTCTATTTAATACATCGCACTTTGTGTATTTACTGTATAACATTAAAAGCTTTTCAAATGTGTACATTATATACTTTGAATTTTACATACATACAACAAAAGAACACTTTTTTATCTATATATAAAAATGAATCCCTATTTCCCTTGGTCAAGGCATCACCCTTTAACGGCTATATATATTGATTACGCTAATTATTTTACTTTGTGTTGTTATTGTTAGAAGAATGTTCTAATGAAAATAAAAATGAAGAAAAGAACCGATTATTTTTATCTTTGGGATAAACTAAAGGTCCTTTTTTTTGTAGGTGTATTTGACATATTAATTCATAGCTTAGACAGGACAACGTCTGTCGGGACAGCTAGTACAGTACACAATTTATGATTCATCGTGAAAAGAATCTGAAGGTATGTAATAATTACCATTTTATAATAGAATAGAGTTACATAAACAATTTTGCTAAAAATAGACACTTAAATACAGCCTTAAAACAAAATTATGTATACGAAAAAATCGCCGAGGATTACGCAAATACGCCCTTCGTGGTGGGCAGGAATAATAATGGGGAGGAATTCGCACGACGCCCAGTAAATGCTTCTGTTGATACGCAGTTTTTTGCTAATGGCCACCTCTTAAGGCGTATTTCGCCTCAAAGTATTAAGGCAAGGATAGATCAATGGGCGCGGAGTGAAACAACTCCAACTGAAATGGCTTATCTGGACGGCGTTTTCGTCGATGTACTGAGTTATACTTTTGTTTTAAATCAGCATTTCATTTAGGAACTTTTACCAAATGGTATGCCCAGCCCCATCATACCCTAACCTAATCAATATAATATAATAATAATGTTTGGACATTATCACACAGCGCCATCTGGCCCCAAACTAAGCAGAGCTTGTACTATAGGAACCAGTAGCTGATAAAATACTTATATTTTTTTTTTAGATACATACTTATAATACATATCAAACACCCAGACGCAGGGCAAACATATTTGTCACATAAATGTTGCCCCAGCGGGAATCGAACCCGCGAACTCTAGCGTAGCAGTCAGGTGTACTAACCACTAGACCTGCGGTCTCGTCAAATTACATATAATACTTGTAGATAACTCATATCGTTTTATTGTAATATTTTTTACATAGATTAGGACGTTGATATCAGTATTAAGAACCTATTTACGGCTTTGTGAACTTGGCACCCGACTTTGGAAAATCAACTAAATACCAAAACTAATAAGAATTAAAATAGAAAAATCGATTTTACAAAGTCGGCTGCCAAGTTCACAAAGCCTGTTGTGGTTGAGATTTATTGCTCTGATCTATCGCTATATTGTGAGATTTATTTTTAGTTATTGTATCGAACCCTTTATTAAAATTTTGTACTCTTTGGAAATATATATTGTTTTATTGGAATAAACATTTTTAACTATACATTATTATTAAAATGAATACAAATTGGTTAATTATTCCTTTGATGTTTATTATAGATCTTACTTATATACTCCCATGGAGGCGCGGGAAGATAAGCGAGTAAGCAAATTAATATCTTAATCATGTTGTTAATGATATTTCATAAACATTGCCGTATAGCGTGCAAAACCAATCAAAATATTAATTAATTTTGCGCCCCACACTCAAATTTTAATAGAGGCTGAGTAGTCTTCCTCAGTACACCTAAAGGAATAAGACGGTATATTTATAAGGAATATCACCGTCACTTTCAAACATAAACTAGCAATTATAAACTCTAAATTTAACTTTGCTAAGTTGATATTTGGGTACATCAAATTACAATAAAGGATGAATATCTTAGCACTCAACAATCGACCCAATGCAATTAGACAGAAGGTTTAACTTAATTTCGACTTCATTTGTCACGAGGGTGACGGTGTTTCGATTGCTGACTAAAAGTTAAAAAAAAATCAGAACTTTAAAAATACATAGATTTACTTGTCATATAAATGACATTCAAAGCCTACGTAGAAGCGTAGAAGGATATAAGAAATACTTTTAACACTTCATCTTCCAAAACTATGGCAATCAATCCTCTTCAACTACTATTTTTGCCAGTGTCGAGTGTAAGAGAATGATAAAAATTTGCTATATTTTTCGTCTTTGTTGCATTGAAATGGCTAGTGATATGCATTCTAATGTTTATTGGAATTTCTGAAGACAATCCTTGGCAATAGAAGATTGCAACAGGTTTTAGGTCAGAGGTAACCTATTAACCAAAATGATAAATCACTACATCTAAAAGCCATATTACAGCATTATTTCCAATATTTACTGCATGAAACTTTACAAACGAAAATACACACTAAAGATCACTATAACACAATTTACAATTCGTTATACCTAATCTCAATCGCTCTGTCTGATTATCGCTAAAACTACCTTAAACACTTCACAAGGGATTGAATTAAATTGAAAATATTTTAAGCCGCAAGATCTGAAAATGTCTTATCTGTACCGCCATCCGTTTGTGTCAGAGCTCTGGCGCGAATAGGTAGCTTAGAGGGTATTCCCACGTGATTCCATCTCGTTTTTTGTATTAAAATCCTTTCTAAGGGCTCGCGTTGAGATTGATTGCAGTATTTTAATAAGGAATTCATACAAGAGAGACCTTCATCCCATTTGGGATTACGATAAGGTTAACTTGGATTCGCAATTTTGTTGAATCTAGTAAAATTGACATTGTTGAATATCAATGAAATTCATTTCGAAATTTGCAGTTTCCATAGTATATTCTCTAAACGATTTACTGAGCTTACGCTGTCTTATTAGGGATAGTGCTAATTTCAATTTAATAATAATGTTCTTTTTTTTTTTGGTGCGGGTAGTTGAAACATCAACAGGAAAAATAAGTTGCACTGATATTAAATCTTAATTAAAATATAAACCCAATTGTTTTCAACCCTTTTATGTCTAAAATCACAAGTTAGTAGTGTGCACCTACCGGACAAGTGTTTTCATCACTGAAATATACAAAGTAACTTAAATAACAAACACTACACTGTCACTATGGATAACATTAAAAACACAATTGAAGAGATGAAGGTTCAATTTAACACAAAAATGGCTGAATTTGCGGCTAAACTGGAGACATCCCCAAGTTCTTCACCTACAGGCTTAGCAGCGGAGTTCACAGGATTCCAGGTACTCATGTACGAGCTGCTCAAGAATGTACAGCTTATGGTGGAAAATTTGGAGACTCAGGGAAGAGCAATAGATCGACTTGAGATGCAGGGACGACGTAAAATCTTGTTGCTCCATGGAGTACCTGAAGAGAAGTCTGAAGACACCGCAATACTGGTTGCTCAAGTGATTAAAGGCCGCTTGAAGTTGAGTGAATTCTCTTCCAACAACATCAAAAGGTGCCATCGCTTAGGGAGAACCATGAACCCTAATAGGCCTCGGCCAATTCTCTTCAAGTTGTCTGATGTTGCAAGCCGGGACAAAATATGGTTTGCCAAATCCCAGCTAAAAGGCTCAGGCGTAACATTGTCGGAGTTCCTGACGAAAACAAGGCACAATCTCTTCATGGCGGCTCGGGAACGATTCGGTCTGGCAAGATCCTACACTAAAGAAGGGACCGTGTATGTTCTTGGGCCACATGATTCACGCCACAGGATATCCAGCTTCTCTGATTTGGCCAAAATTACGCCTCAAGACATCCAAGCCGCAGAACAACCGGCTGCGGCTGCTGCTGGTACGTCGAAGACTGCGGCGCCTCCTAAGACCAAACGTGCTGCTGCTGCCAGGAAATGATTTCCGCTGTGATTGTGACAACTACTGGGCGATAAGTACATGTTGTATATACTTTATTTATTTTACTGAATACCCTTTTCATCTTTTATAATCTTGCTTTAGAAATTGTGACACTGCCGTCGGTAACCGTAATTATTTATTCTTCTTCTTCTGTACGTATTTAAACTCAACTTCAACTTTTTACTTCACGTGTAACATTTATTTGCTTTAACTGTCAGTCAAGTCCGTATTAGTAAACTGACTTTTCACAAACGTCATACCGCGACGCGAGCGCGTTCCAGCTCTCGGTGTCATTGTCTGTGTCAGCTCAGCGATCGACATTCTCGATCACTTCAACGACTCCAATGCACTAATAGCATTATTTAATTTGAACCTCGATACTGTCTAAGCATTTTACCTACCGCGCGGTATCGTAATGTATCCAACTGTTACTTGTTGCCCACCATATATAAAATACTTTTTGTTATGACTTAGTTTTATTTTTCACTTATTTTATTTTGTTTCTTATTTTATTTTGTTACTTATTTTATTTTGTTTCTTATTTTATTTTGTTACTGATTTTCGTTTACGTATTATGAATCCAATATTAACACTAAGCCGGTGGGTGGACTAGACTAAGAGATTTTGATTGAACTTTACTCAGTAGATTTTTTTTTAATATAATCAGCTGTCGAAACATTTTTTATACGATACCTGTTAAACTTTACTTTTTATGTCTAACTCGGACTCAAACAGCGACAGTGATGATTTTAACTCTGCCAGTAGTGGTAAATTAAGTTTCTCCAGTATACCTTCTTTATGCGACACTCTTGTATCACAATTCTCTGATGTCTCTAGGAACTTTAATGTGGTTCACATCAATGCCCAGAGCATTCCGGCCCATTTCCCCGATATACTGGCCGCATTTGACTGTAAGAACCTCCATGCCATCCTTATCTCCGAATCATGGCTTAAACCATGCCTTCCCTCGACTCTTTATTCAATACCCGGCTTCCAGTTGATCAGAAATGATCGCACTGAGAGTGGGGGCGGTGGTGTAGCTACATACTTGCGTGACAATCTCCCATTCTATACTGTTAGTATGTCAGCGCAACCTCCGCCTTCAAATGCTGGTGAGCATCTTTTCGTCGAAGTGGAATTGCAACATTCCAAGCTCCTTCTAGGCGTATACTACTGTCCTTCACTACGTATAGACTTTTTCTCCTCTTTTGATACCCTTCTTGAAAATGTATCACCCTCTTACAGTCATTCGATAGTTATGGGTGACTTCAACACCTGCCTCATTAGGAACGACGCTCAATCGTCCAAGCTACATTACATTGCAGATGCAAACAATGTCTTCCTCCTACCGTTAAATGCCACCCATAACTTTCCTAATTCCACACCATCCCTACTCGACCTTATCCTCGTTTCATCTAAGGATCACGTTGCTAAGCACGGTCAGTGCTCAGCCGACGCCTTCTCATATCATGATTTAATTTTCCTTTCTTTGCAAAATCCGCCCTCAGAAGGCTAAGCCTAAGATCCTCATGCAACGTAATGTCAGGTGCATTGATTGGGGTTTATTACTGAACTCCGAATCAACTGACGAAAAGTTGAATATTTTAAACATCAAGCTCATTCAACTTTATGATGTACATGCCTCTGTTCGTGCGATTAAAATAAAACACCTGCCTGCACCGTGGTTAACTGCTGAAATCCGTAAACTTCTCGATAAAAAAGCAGCAGCAAAATCAAAACTTAAGGCTCGGCAAAATGACACCAACCGGAGTAAGTACATCGCTGTTAGGAACGTCTGCAATAGGGTATGTAGGAACGCACAACGCCAGCACATTCACAAATCAGTTCAAGACGAAGATCCATCTCGCGTATGGAAATTTCTCCAATCAATGGGGGTTGGAAAACAGCGCCCAGATTCTAATCCTAAAGACCTAGATATCAATTCCCTTAATCAACATTTCTCATCTTCTTCTAACTTTGATAAATCCACTAAAATGAATACTATACAATCTCTTTATTCGCTAGCTACCCCAGTTCATTCTCCGTTCTTCTTTAGTCATTTTACCGCCGGTGATGTTGAGAAGAGTGTACTATCTATAACATCTAACTCTGTTGGATGTGACTGTATCAGCCGTAATATGATCCTTCCCATCCTCGACGAAATCCTTCCTGATTGGAAGGATTTCGTATGCCATATCCTTAACCACTCCATATCCATTGGGTGTTTTCCCTCTGCGTGGTAAGATGCCCAAATAATTCCTTTGCCTAAAAAACCCAACCCAAGTACCTTTTCAGAATATCGTCCCACATCCATTCTTCCTTTCCTTTCCAAAGTCCTGGAACGTCTAGTTCATAACCAGTTGAACTCCTTCCTATGCATGAATAACCTTCTTAATCCCTTCCAATCCGGCTTCCGTCGTGGTCATAGCACCGTCACAACCCTGGTCAATATTACGGAGGATATCAGGTTAGGTATGGAGTGTGAGAAGTTAACGGTCTTGACGTTGCTTGACTTCAGCAACGCTTTCAATACCGTTGACTTTGACATTCTTATCGGTATATTGCACTCTCTTAACTTGTCTCCGGTGACGATTGACTGGTTTCGCAGTTACCTGAGTGGCCGCCGGCATCGTGTTCGCATTGATGATAGCATATCATATTGGTGCAATACCAGCGCTGGCGTTCCTTAGGGTGGCGTTCTATCTCCGTTACTCTTTTCTATTTTTATTAACTCTATATCCACTCATCTACTTTCTTCCTACCACCTTTATGCAGACGACCTACAAATTTATACGCAAGCTTCCCTAGATACATTACCCAACGCAATTCTTGCACTCAATAGTGACCTCGATAAAATTGCCGAGTGGAGCTGAATGTATGGACTTCTCGTGAATCCCTCTAAGACTCAAACCATAATAATAGGTAGCCCGCGAAAAATCTGCCATATTAATTGGTCACAGCTTCCCCAGGTGATTTTTAACAACACCATTGTACCATATAGTGACATAGTCAAGAACCTGGGGATCTACTTAGATAAAACTTTATCATGGGGTCCACAACTGAAGGAAACTAGTCGGAGACTATTCGCGACTGCAGGATCTCTGCGCAGACTGCGTAACTTTCTGCCTACTGCCACTAAGATTGCGCTTGCTCAGTCCCTTCTTTTACCAGTCCTCGACTATGCGGATACCAGCTACCTTGATTTCAAAACTTCTGCATACGATTTATATTTGGACTTCGCAAATATGATCACGTATCCGAATTTCGCAAAAAACTCAAGTGGCTTCCTATTAGACTTCGCCGTAATGCTCATATTCTTTCCTTGCTGTACAATATTTTGTTCAATCCGTCTTCCCCTCAATACCTTAAGGAAAGGTTTGCATTTCTTCAGGATTCACATTCGAGGCCCCGGAGGACATCAGAGAAACTGAAACTATGTATGCCGGCGCATTCCACCGACTTCGTTGGCAAATCTTTTACGATCCAAGCAACTCGTTTGTGGAATGCTCTGCCTGTTCCTGTGAGACGTGCCCAGTCCCTTACTTCCTTACAAAACTTGGTCAAAAATCACTATCTTTCTCTATAACATCTTCTTCTTATACAAGCCCTGTTTTTGATATCACTCATGCTGTTCTTTTCTTACTTTACTGTTAACATCATAATTTCTCACTCACTTACTCTTTACAACACTAATCCACTTACATTCTCTCATGTTTCCTACTGAACTATTTCTTCCACTACTTTATCTTTTATGTTCGCACCATTAGTATAATTTATTTATTTCAATATTTTATTATTTTATATGTACTGAGGTATTTAGTAATCTACTCGAGTACTATTGTAATTGGTAACAATGACGACGGTACACTACCAGCCACTGTTCGAATCCAAATTTTCTCTAGTCCATTCATCGGTTGTCTGGAAGAGATCGCTATTATGCGATAAGACCGCCAATTGTACGATAAAATGTAAAATGTTTCCAATGTATGTATCCTCTTGTTGTGCAATAAAGTGTATCTATCTAATGTTCGGACATAACCTCACAGCGCCTTCTGGCCCCAAACTAACCAAGCTAATATTCCCGTAGCAACACAAAAATTATGGATTTTAAAACAGCACAATGTTTTCGGTTTTTCCTCTTGTGATCGAAAGAGATAGGCTGTTATAGCCGTCCCATTCTCCCTTTGAAAGGATAAGCGTGAGAAGTGACAATAGGGGAATTTGAATAAAATAATAGTTCGGAAACTGGCTGGCGCGGCTGAAAGGGAAGTGAAAGGATAAAGGGGTAAAGCAAAGTTTAGCTATAATATGAGGTCACTCACTATGGAGGCACCCTCGTAACAAGTAAGCACCTTTGCAAATTATTAGATCAACCATGATTCTGCGGTATTTGGCTCCTTTTCATAGGTACGTGTATTATACACCTATTTTTTATTGTGTTAGCTGTGCCCGCGAGTTCGTACGCATGGAATTTATTTTTTTACTTATAAAGCTAAAACGCGTCATCGTTTGATTTTTCGTAATTATAAGTTTTTATTTAAGATCTGATTGAAATAAAACAGCACTAAATATTAAATGAAGCTTACCACAATACATCAGTGAATACCGTATGCAAATCGGTTAAGCCCTTTCTGAGATTAGCGCACACAAACGCACAAACAAAAAATCAAACAATATTTTGTGGTTCTATTGTGTCGATTATATCTTCTCATAAATCGTCCGTGTACGTACAGACCAGTTACATTTTTATTTGTTTGTTATTTGTTATTTATATTTTATTGGTATATATGTCACCGGAAGATAACAAGAACCGCAAATGTATAAATTTCCTAGGAAATTTATCAACCTTCGTAGGATTCTAAACGAGAGATCAATTGTATTAATTTACGCCCACATTTTCGCAAATTAATAAACTTACCGAACTAAAAAACAACCAACGTAAATTAATACATTACACACACACACATACAATTAATCTCTCGTTTAGAATCCTACGAAGGTTGATAAATTTCCTAGGAAATTTATACATTTGCGGTTCTTGTTATCTTCCGGTAATATATATACAGTAACGATTAGATTTCATAATCTTAAACCCTTGTTGTTATTAAGCATAAGCAACATTAAGTTACACCGGCAAAGGCCAAGGACAGACTTATGTAGACAGGGAGAATAAAAACATTGCCATCAACAGGCTTGCCGTTGCTAAAATGAATTTCATTCAAGAACTGCTTTAAGAAATCATGTCTACAATCTCTTGTCATCTCCTTGCGCATTTAAGAAGCTAAACAATGTAATTAGGGAAACAAAATGGCACACACACCTGTCTCCAAGCGTACAGTAAAACACTGAGATGTCCATTAATTCTCAGGATAATTGTTCTAACTTCACGTGGATGTCATTTGTCTCTATTCAGGTTGTGAGGAGTGCCTTAGACTTTTTGGGGGCTTTGTAATTACTGTGATAATTCTTATGCTAATGAAAGGCTCAAGCCCAGAGCTTCATAACGTTATATAATAACGTTATGCGACTATTTTTGTATGGGAAAATGAAATAAAAAATATATGAAAATTTTGTCACTTCACGAGTTACGTAGTCGAAAGTTATTCTCGCTCCGACTACAGGTGAGACAATTATTAATAATAGCATTTTTAATTCCCGGCACGGCAGGTGTCATATTTAGGTACGAAATCGCATGAGATCCCTTAAAGCAACATTATAAAGGGTAGACTGAACTTCTAGATTACGGGCTTCGTATCTATTACCTACTGGATTTCCCTGAGGAAACTGTTATTCTTCACGTAACCTTACAAAGAAGAGGTTTTCTTTGCATATCCTCTTGTGGAATATTTGGATTAGAAGTTACTCTGGTCTAATTCCTGTCTTCCAAGTTCAATCATTAAGTGTTCGGTCAAAACTTTTTTTTTAACTATTTATACTCTACGCGAAATGCACGGTGATACATTCGGTATGAGCGGTCACCATTGATCTATATGCGCAAATTACAAGACCATACCTCACTACGTACTACGGCTAACACGGCACATTCAGATTTGGACCGAATTTCTGTGAAACATGGATGATGTCCTTTCATCATAATCAGCAGGCTTAGCCATGTTGACTATCTACTAGACCCGCCCCGGCTCCGCACGAGTGCATCATACATAAAACCTTCCTCTTGAATCACTTTATCTATAACTAGCGGCCCGCCCCGGCTTCACACGGGTAGACATTGATACCAAATATTTTGTCTAACCGTGCAAAGCCGGGGCGGGCAGCTAGCCTATGTTACTCAGTGATAGTGTAGCTATCTAACGGGGAAAGATTTTGTGAAATCGGTTCAGTAGTTTCGGAGCCTATAGACATTTATCAAATATTTTGTCTACCCGAGCGGGCGGGGCGGGCAGCTAGTATAATATATAGCCTATGTTACTCAGTGATGATGTAGCTTTCTAATGAAAAAATAATTATCAAAATCGGTCCAGTACTTTATGAGTTTATTCGTTACATACAAAAATACAAATCTTTCCTCTTTATAATATTAGTGTAGAAAAACGTATCAAATCCGTTGCATAGTTTTAAGGTCTAAGCAGGGACAGATAGACATCGAGAAGCAACTTTGTTTTATACTCTGTAGTGATAATCCTTAATCCTATAGAAAACGAAGGAAATTTATGGGAATTAACTACTTTAACGTTTTGTCACGTGTTCAAGTTTTTAATACGCATACCTATATTTCTTTCATTTTCTATAGCGTTAAGGATTACAGATAGTATACATGGCTACAGGTCCAGAGGTCTTGAAGTCGGTAAAAATGACGTTGAAAGATTCCATGACATTGATACATACATACATAAGGAGCAAATAAAAAGGTGTTAAGATGTTTGTTTTTACAATTCAGCCCTTATAAGGCCCTTAAGAAACCGGAAACCATCCCTCTGAGCACAATTTCAAGGATAATAAGTTTTACACGTATTTCTTTTTATAGCGAGCCAGTGTTTTAGACCCACAAATACGTTGCTTGATGGTACGTACGAGTCACGAATGAAGCTCAAGTTACGAGACACTTCACTGCGCTCGGCACCTCATAGCATTAAACATTCAGTCTCTCAGCTACAGTAATAAAACTAGCTACCGTGTTGCAAACCAAATACAATTGTCTATCTATCTCCCTACGTAGCAAAATCTATATTCGGGATGCGTTTTTGTGTTCCATGCTTGTGCGGGCTCATTAGTGGCGATAAACTCTTTAAATATCTTTTGCTATGTGGCAGGATACAATCTGGCCGGTCTTTTGTAAATCAAATAACTTTCCTTGGAAAATCTAAGAGTATTAACCTAAGTACTCTTCTCATTCGTTCTCTCTGATTAGAGAGGTCGCGGTTGTGTGGATTATGGGAATAGTAGGGTTTCTTCATTGGACTCCTTCGATAGTATGAGACTTTGCAATTGAGCGCCATTTTTGTCAGCTGGAAGTGTTGCGTGTACATCATGTGACGGTTGATTGAGTCGAGGATTTGATGGAGTTATCCAGCGAATAGGTGATCGCCCTCTTGGTCTCCTGCCTTCCACTGGACCCAAGACCATGAATCGTTCCAAGGAATGCTTTTTCCTGGGAATATAACCGAAACATTTAACGACGAGCCAGCTGGTGTGGTTAGTATACCTGACTGTTAATTGGGTCGCGGGTTCGATTCACCGCCGCAGCTAACATTTATGAGACCAACATCTTTGCCTTGCGTCTAGGTGTTTTAAAAAAATATTATATCAGCTGCTGGTTCCCATGATACAAGCTTTGCTTAGTTGTGGCTGCATGGCGCTGTGTGATAATGTCAAAGCTTTATTTTATTATTATTTAAGTATTAGCAACTGCACAGCAACCAAATTACTAGATCGTTCCAAAACAATTCAGTCGCGCTCGGGTCGCCGTGCGGAGTGTGCATGCGCATAGTTAATTATTTGTTGTTGCGAATCGTAATCACCACGCAATACTCACACTCCCGCTGCGATTTTTGTGATTAAAATGGAGTGCCAAAAGTGTAAAAAGACATTATCAAAAAAAGGACTGCACTTTACTTGTAGTGGTCAGTGCCAAGGAACGTTCCACAAAGCGTGTGTTAAAGGTCTAGCAGAGGACTTAAAAGCGGGTAGGAAACGATTATATTGTAATAATTGCGAAGGCGACTCGGACTCCGATGTGGCAGAGGAAGAAGATACAGTCTCCGCAAAAACATTACAGGAGATAAACAATAAAATTGGTATCATTCACGAAATGAAAAAGCAATTGGATTCGATTACTAAAAGTATTGATTTTCTCTCTGAAAAATACGATCAACTACGCGCTGAACACTTGGAGACAAAAGACATGCTCAATAAAGTCGAAAAAACCATAGTTCACTTAACCAACAAGTGTACATTCCTTGAAAAATGCAACAGTGCACTTGAACTGAAGGTCGCTGACCTCGAGCAATCCAGTCTCAAAAATAACCTACAAATAGTGGGGCTGGAACAATTACCCAACGAAAATGTTATGACACTAATAAAATCACTGGGTGATCAAATAAAAGCGAACACGGACGAGATTCAATGGGCTAGAAGACTAAAACACGGTAAACAAGGTAAACCGCCTATCATCGTGGTAGGATTCCACACCAGAGGAGTAGGGGCAAGGGATACTTGGCTCCAGAAACGTCATGGCATGTCATGTACTAGTGACTTAATCACAGGTGGTACTCAGCTGAACAAAATTTACATAAATGAAGACCTGAGCAAAGAGACACGTGAACTGCTATGGAAAACTAAGACGGAGTTAACTGGAATCTATAAATATATATGGGTATCAAACGGGAAAATACTAGTTAAAAAAGGTGAGGGAGATCGAGCATTGAGAGTGCGAGCAATAAGTGACATTACCGAGCTCAAAAAGTGTAGTGCAACTTAGGAAGATAATTATTTACGTGCCAAAGTAGGGTCTAGTTTTATTTATAAAATTCACAAATATTCAAGATACTTATACTATAAGTGAATGTATACGTTCCGTAAGTGTTAATAATATAAATGCTTGGATTTCATCAATTAATGAGGTAAAATACTTTTATATATTCCATGTAAACATCCGATCAATAAGAAAAAACTTCAACGAACTTATGGCCTTACTTGACAGCTATTTACATTTGTTTAATATAATAGTATTAACAGAACCCAATATTCAATATGAGATGTTATCTATGTACAATATATCTGGATTCGATTTACACAGTTATACGCGGCCAGGCAGGCGGGGTGGGGGGGTTCTAGTGTATACGCGTGATAGTCTTCGTGCTACTGTTTGTGTGCCACCTATACAGATGCAAGCAGCGGAGTGTGTTATGCTTAAAATTAACTGCAGTAATCTTATAGATTTGCACATGATTTCATTATACAGACCACCAAGATATAACAACACAAACAAAACAAAGTTATTCATAGAAGAATTAAAAATCTTGCTTAACAGTTTCCCTTCAAACAGTAAGTTAGTATTTATCGGCGATATCAATATAAATTTATTAGATAATCATTCCAGACTTGTTCAAGAATACCGGGATCTCCTAGCCAGCTATGGGTTAGTACAATGCATAAAGGGTGTCACGAGAAAGGAATTTGTTAAAGAGAACATTGTCGAATCTTGTATAGATCATATATTTCTACGAATGCCTGCAAGTACATCTGTTGATTCCGCCATTATAGAACATAAAATGTCCGACCACTACTGTATCTGTGTGGGTTTGGGGAACATAGAAAACAGACGCGTGAGCCCCTGCGCCCACTCGGGCAGCACCACGAAATCACCTCAGCGCCTGACAGTGTCGTCATCACCGAGAACCTGTCACCGTAGCCGTAGCATTTTAGATAATAAAGCCGTTCAACATAAATTACAGAACACTGACTTTAGTCCCTTGTTACACATTGATTGCCCTTATGAGTTGTACTCTAAACTTCAAGATATATTCAATGATGTCTATAAATCTAGTTATAAAACGATAGTTATCAAAAATAGTGACAGACATCATAAGGGGTGGGTAACAAATCAGTTAAAAAGTATGATAGAAGAAAGAGATAGATTATTTACAGTATGGTCAAATGACAGTAATAATATGATAAAGAGGCTCGTATATACTCGATACAGAAATAAATGTACAAAAATAATTTCAAAAGCTAAAAATGACTTTGATAAAAAAAGCATTAGCGAGTGTAAAGGTAATATTAGGAAATTATGGGAAAATATCAATAACTTATTGGGAAGTAAGAAGCTCAGTCCTGATGAAGTTATTCTAAAATACATGGGAAGTGAATCAGGCACAAACATAGCATCAAAGTTTGCCGTTGAATTTACTGATGAAATTGATAAAATAAAGCATAAATGTAATGAAAAATGGTTAAATAGGAATGAATATGTAAAGGAGGCAAACATGTCTATGAGATGGAAGCCGGCTACTGCCGAAGATATCAGAAAAATTATAAAAAACATGAGCACTAGGAAGTCCGCAGGTTCAGACCTGGTACGCATGTGTGACCTAGTATTACTAAATGACAAAATTTCTCCAGTTATTGCTAAGTTAATTAATTTGTCTTTATCTAAGGGTATTTTTCCGCCTAAATTAAAAGAAGCAGTAGTGCGTCCGATATTCAAGAAGGGAGATCACAAGCTACATAGTAATTACAGGCCTATAACAATATTATCTAGCATTGAAAAGATTATGGAAAAATACATAATAACGAACATTAGTACATTTTTAAGTAACAATAAATTAATAACTGAGTCTCAACATGGCTTCCAAAAAGGTAAAAGCACCAATACATTACTGTCAAAATTCACAGATGAAGTCAACTTTAATTTAAATGATAAGAAATTTATAGTTGCCATATTTTTTGACTTTAAAAAAGCGTTTGACACCCTCCGGCACGAGTCACTACTTCAAGCGATGGGTGAGTGCGGGGTGAGGGGACCCTTGAATTACTGGTTCCGGGAGTACCTCAGCGCGCGCTCATTCAGAGTCAAAGTAAACGATGTCTACAGTGAACCGCCTACAGAGGTCCATTACGGTGTGCCGCAGGGATCGGGCTGTGGACCAGTCAGTTACCTGATGCACGTGAATAGTCTCATCAACGTCATTAAAAACTGTTCTGCATACATGTTCGCGGACGACCTTTGTACGATGCGAGCCGGCAAGAACATGCAAGAAGTCTGTGCACTTGTGCAGGAGGATGTCGATCGAATAGTGAAATGGGCCCATGATAACGACATTGTATTGAACAATGATAAAACTCAGCTCTTAGTAATACATTCACCGTACTCCTGGCTACCTGACGCGCCGTGCAATATTGTCACCCATACCTTTCAATGTTTGCATAATGACGGTATACACTGCAACTGTAGCCCCATTAAAAGGACACCAGTTGTTACTTACCTGGGCATGAAAGTTGATGAAAAGTTTGGGTGGATTCAACACATTGATTTTATAGTTAACAAGTTAAGAATACTTTTGTCAAAATTTTACCATCTACAATTTAAAGTGTCCAGGCCTGTCCTTAAGACTTTGTATTTTGCTCTAGTGGAAAGTATTATCAGCTATGCTCTTGATTGCTATGGATTAACCTTTAAAACTCATCTTGATAAAATAGAATCTCTGCAAGTGAGATTTCTAAAACTACTTGTTGATAAGAAAACCAAAAATAAATGTAAAAATAACTATGAACAACTATTTAAAATCTGTAAAATCCTACCAGTACACTTAAAACATAAATACTTAATAGCCGTGAACAACCATGGCAGTTTGGAGCATAGGTCATATATCCCACATGATATTTGTACCCGTGGTGTGGCATCGGGTAAATTTCAAACAATTAAAATCAATAATTATTTCGGGGGTAGAACATTAAAGAGAAAACTGCCAATACTGTTTAATGAAATGCCCCGCGACTTAAGAGCGGAAACTAACAAAAAGAAATTTGCCAGGGTATATAAGCAGTACCTGTTAGAGCTATGTGATGTCAATAACTGAACTTGTTAGTACATTCACTGGCTGCGTGCCTGCTCAGTGGCTGCGTTGATGAACTCAGCGCAGACCGAACCTAAGCCTCACCGCGTAAGGCTGAGTAGGCACGCAAAACACGAGCTCAATTTAACTATCAATGTTACTGTGAGCCTAATTTTATAGTTTTTAAATATGTATTTTCGATTCTTGTTATTTTATTTGTCATTGTCATACCTATTATTATTATTATTGTAAGTCCGAGTGCGACAAATTTCCACAGTCAAACCGAGTAATCGGTTTTGTGGTAACCAAAAAAAATTGTAAGTGTTATTTTCATAAAATAAAGAAACTTTTATTATTATTATTATTAATCGCTACATCGATTCAAAGGAAACATTTTTATGTGCCTTCTGCGTAACAAGGGGCCATTATATTCTTTGTGTAGAAAAAAGATAATCTCTCCACATCGTCTTGTTACAATGAGATACGAACGACTAATGGACACAAGGAAAAGACAGTACGGACCATTAAATCTATACGTTACTCAGTATTATTAAATCATACCTTTATTAAAAGGTAATACTGAAAGTAAAATATTCTATATAACGTATTTTTTTTAATTCTAAAAATATCAAGAGCTCAAACTAAAAACTTTTTAGTAACAAACTGAAACTGATCGGAGCTTTCGTGACCTGAAAATCTCGAACGTTACAGAAGTACGGACATAAATGAATTTAATATAAAAACTATAAAATTTTGCAAATTCTCAAAGCCATAAAAGCAGCGATGCGAGGGCACATTTGCAATTGCCAACGAGACCCACGTTGGGCGCCAAGAAACTTCCTACAAACATTTCACATTTGAAGTCTTTCCTTCGCTCTCACACATAATGTCAAAGTGCTTCATGAGGTTCCTTGTAGTTAATGATGTCATTTGGGTTTTGTATTCAAGATTCATTGTCGCCATCCTTTTAAGTTACAACTTTATAAGGACTCTCGTTCACTTAAAGTACTATGATGTATATACTTATGATTTCTGATACATCCCCATTAAAATTTAACATATTTTAATATTCATCAAGCTATGATTATGAAAGTGCATATAAATATAGAGTTAGCCTGTACTTCATAGGAAATCCCCTGGAATTCACACAATAACTGATTTCCATGAAAAAAATATATCTGTAACAAATGTGTTCATAATAAAAATTGTTCAAAATGCCATGTTATGACTTTTTTTTTAACAAAAATGTATGAAAATCTGTTTTTTTTACTCAAATAAGATCAAGGTCAATGGTCCTTTAGCTTTCAAGTCATAGCCATAAATGCTCAGGCGGTCAAGCTATAACAGAATATACCAAATAAATCGGTGGCAAAATAGATAATGTTACAAACACAAGCAAAAGCAAAAGCTTCTCAAAAATAATAATTGGCCTCTTTGCAAAAATTGTGAGTAAAATGTAATCTCTACCACGTTCTTGTCTCGTTGTCCGACATTATCCGTAGACCTTTACAAGGACACAGTATTATCTTTATGCCATAAAGGATGGGCTGTGGTTCCGAGAATAGGGGAAATAATCTTTCCCGGGCACTGATCACAGTCCGTTATTTACGTCCCGGACAAAATCTATGTTATCCTCCCGTTAGGCTTGGTTGCTATCAAGGCGGCCGGAAACATAAGACTTGGCTTCCCATTTTATAATACAAGGTTTCTCCAAGTGGAGTACACGTAGGTATACTTAGAGGTAATCTGTATATAACTCGTCGTAACTACGGGTACTTTTAAATTTGGGAAAAAATATGGTATAAGGCGACACTTATTAGGTTACTTTTAGGTGGGAAAAATAGTTAGGGTTCCGTGCAAAAAAATGAAAGCGTACGAAGTCGCGGCACAGCTAGTGTTTAATAATTTAAATTGCGACTTGCGATAAATATAAAATCTCATTCTCGTGGTCCGAAGACCGTCAAAGCCCGAATATTTTAGGTAATTATCACGTTCAATATTATCATTTAAAATAACATTTATTTTGGGGACGGTATTTCATATTTTAATTAATGCAAAGTCGATAAGAGATTCTGGTGCGGACGCTTCGCAAATATAAAATTAACACATCAAAGAGAAATTTGCAGGCTTTTCAGGGTTTAGATTTACATTTCAAATAAAAGAGAGGTTGTAGAATTTTAGCTATTGCTGTCACGTTACTCCTTTGGTTTTTTTTGTATTCCAATATCTTAAGGATTGGAATTAGAAAGAAAGAAGAAAAATCATTTTTTTTATACCACTTAGGTGGCAGTCAGGCATAAGGCCCACCTGATGGTAAGCAGTCACCGTAGCCTATAGCCGCTAGCAATACCAGGGATTTAACTAACGAGTTTCCAACCATGATGTTGATGAGGAGTCACTGTGCTAGCAGCATTACTACTAACCCAACGTATCCTGGTGGAGCACTGGCAACCTTAGTTATCGCAGAAACACAACACTGCTTTCATGTAGTGTTGTGTTTCTGCGAATAACACTACTTTCAAATAGTGTTATTTCACTGCGGTCTTCTGTAACGTGGAGGTACAGTCCCCAGTCGGGCGGCTTCAATATTAATGAGAAACCTTTCTTTATTGTTAAATCTTCTAATCTTTATAGTAAAATCTTCTTTCACTCCATTTGTTTTACGAATATTTTAAATTCATATGCCAGTACAATAATTGCTTAAGGAAGTTGCAGCCATTCCAACATCCACCACAAATAAACTCATTAGCTGAAATGCCTATTAAAGAAAAAGTTTAGGAGGATCCAATTTTGAATCCGTATAATGTTAAGGGATAATAAGGGAGTTTTGAAATGTTACCTCGCTTTGTATACCTAACAAATAAGATATTGGGTTGCCGATGTACCTGGTGCCTCTGCGGTAAACAAGGCATAGACAGCTACGAGTAATGAGATACAAATATATGTACCAACTAGCTTTTGTTCGCGGCTTCGCAGGCGTGGTAAAGTGAATAAGTCAACATGTATATCATGTATGTCAACACCTATATCTAATATTCCGTTTTTTTTTCTTTTGTCCACTGCTACGTATTTTAATGGATTTAACTTAAAAAAATACGGATTTTAATACATTACTCTCATCCCCTATTTGACCCCCATAAGGTGGAATTTTCAAAAATCCTGAAATACGCATTTATTTATTTTTAACTGAGAGGTAAAATACCAATTTTCATGCCTTTATCTTCAAAAATGTCGGATTTTCATACACAACTATCATCCTCTATTTTACCACCTTAGTAGTGGAATTTCCAAAAATCCTTTCTTAGCGGATGCCTACGTCATACCATTTAAATGTACAGCCTTTAGAGTCAATTGAATTTAGTAAGAAAAAATGTGTTGTTTACCTACCTAATTTATTTCGCTCGTTGCGGACCAACGTTAAAGTTATATAAAATTAGGGTTGCCACCCGTAAGAGTTTGTGTGAACATGCCCAGACGTTCGGCCTTCCGTCGGAGAATTAAAAAGCCGGACCGGCCTAAAAAGGCTTTGATTCAGTACAGGCTATCAACCAATATACTCCTGACGCGAAACGCACTGTTTGACTCTTGCCATTGTGCGTCTCTTTAAGCTGTCCAGTTGCCTCTCTTGAAAGCTTATTATGACGGTTTATAAAGGAAGGCATTCTTCATTGTACTAATTACTGTGTAAGCAAGTCACATGATTATGGAAGTAAACAAGAATGGGACGGAATACGGTGAGCCGCAATCAGAACTCCAATTAGTCTCACGTCTCAGTTTGTTGAAATTTGTTAAAGTTCTAAGACTAGGGACTAAGGATAATAAAAATCATGTCATGGAATTAAGCTCAATGTGACGAACTCGAAAATATCAAGGATTGGTAACGCGTGAGTTATACCCCTGGTGTTATAAGCGTCGATAGGCTACGGTAACCGTTTAGCATCAGGCGGGCCGTATGCTTGTTTGCCACCTTAGTGGTTAATATAAAATGTAAAATATAAACGTTATCTAAGTGTCTCAGTAACCATAAGAATTTACTTGTTCTTATGCAATAACTACAAATTTTGTTTGGTATAATGTCTACAATTATTATAATATAATAACTAATATCTTAGAGTAGATAATTATACTGTCTTCTAATATTATAAAGAGGAATGGTTTGTATTTTTGTGTGTGTATGTGTGTATTGAATAGGCTCCGAAACTGGACTGATTTCTAAAATTCTTTCATCGTTAGAAAGCTATATTATCACTGAGTAACATAGAATATATATTATATTGATAAGCGGTCGGAGTCGCGGAGAAACAGCTAGTTTTTAATATAACGTTGTCAAGCATGCGTACGGCCCGCCTGCAGTCACCATAGCCTACAGATGAATGTTGTTAGCAATCGGATGAAAGCTCAATTACGCAAAGAGTAGAACACACCTAGTAACTACAGCCCTAAGCAATTTGTCGCAACTTCACAGGTTCAGTGTACAAATCAACAAGCGCACGTGTAAACACTGAGAGATGTTTGCAAGCGACCACGTTTAATCGCTTTGAGCAAACTCGCCTGCATGCTGGGCGCCTGTCAGCCGTCGGTGAACCGAATGAACTATTAGTGTCTTAACAGTGTATCGGAAGTCACTCGTACAAGAGGTTTATAAGTAGATTTTATTGGAGTTCTAATTATAGTACATTTCCAGTACAAAAAGCGAAGTACGGCAGTAACATTCAAGTAATCTTGAAGTATGTACGTTGCAATATTTTTATGACAAGAGTCAAAGTGCGCCGGGTGTAGCTATGCTTGGTACATGCTCGTAGGTGTAGAGCTTGTATCTAAGTAAACTAGCAAGTGCTACGCAGTTAAAAAATGCTGATACCGAACCAATATAGAATCGAGATAAAAAAAGGTAATTGGAAATAGTTTCACCTATTTAAAACTTTGGAAGCGTTGGTTTAAATTTTGGAAATTTAATTGTATTCTAGAATCCAATTAATTTCGCTTTAGAGTAAAACACATCAAACAAAATAAATACAATATCTCCACATTACAAATGAGAACCACCAACAAATCTAAACAAACTTGCCACGTTACGTAAATGAAAAACAAACAGTTATACACGGTTTCGTAAATTCTGTTCGCAGTTCTAAATAAAAGGGAACAACATGGGCGATCCTTACAATACGGCGCGATGCCTTGTTCCCAAAGATTGTTTTTTTCCGAACCATTGTGCTCGCCCAATCACCGGAGAGGATGGAAATGAGACCAGACGCGTGCTTAAAATATACGCACATTTAATAGAAGAACCGAAATATTCGAAATACGTGAAAGGAAATAACTGTTTCTCGATTAATCGCTTATTTTTCGGGATCTTTGTCTGTCACAGCAGCGATATTAAGATCTCTGGTGGTGTAACAAAGTTTTTGCGAGGAGTAGCAGTAGTAGTAATCGTTATAATATCGTGAATTTCATTGTTGAAGATATTATTTAATGAAACCAAACTAGATTTAAAATATATAAAATTTGTTCGTGTATTTTCTGACAAAACAAAAACTTCGAAGGCGCGCTTTGTCAAAGCGCAGAAATATATGAAGGTTTGTTTACGCTTTGGCGTAAACCAACAATATAACAATTACTTTGCTGAAAAAGATAAATATCATAGAAAAACAATATTGTTTTTCTATGATATTTATCTTTTTTAGTAATTGAAATTTACTGACCATTATAATGATATCATCATAATGGCCAGTAAATTACAATTACTATTATACGGTACAATAATAGAACCATATGTTTCGTAATATTATTAGGTAGGTGCACCCGCATGATACTTATTATAAACGATAATTGTCTGTATTTATTAGGGTGAGAGTATCCCTGAGTAAGGCAAAACACTTTATCTATTCGACTGTTGTGACGTAAGCACGATTATTGCAAATATTGTTTTATTGGCAACGCAATTTACCATCGAGGTTTGACCTACATTTGGCTATTGACAAAACATAGCAAGGTCCAGCCCATTAGGACCCAGACATCGATATATTTATTTTCGTAGGTTTTTTATGATTTTATACTGTATAAAAAAGAGCTTATAACTGTATTCTCTATTCATTAATTAATTTACCATGACACCGCTGGTCTAGTGGTTAGTATAACTGACTGCTATGCTAGAGATCACGGGCTCGATTCCCGCCGGGGCAAAGATTTATGTGACAAACATGTTTGCCTTGCGTCTGGGTGTTTGGAGCCAGATGGCGCGATGCCCAAGCACTATTATAATTATTAATTTATTTCTACATTTATAAATTTCCGGAATTTCAAAATTGTATCCTTTATAATACAACAGACAGTTCTGAAGAAAAATACTACAAGTGCCCACCCGGAATAATGGGATTTATGACTAGGAAGAGGGAAGATAATAAGAGTTAAACGCAGAAAGTTTGATGATTGGCTCCTGACCCACATATATCATGATTCATCAATTCATCATTATCCTGCCCTTATCCCATGTTATTTGTGGTCGGCGCAAATGTGGTCTTCTTCCATTCCTCTCTATCAGTCATCATATCTGTATTCACTGCCTTTGTTCCCATGTATAGATTATATAATTAAATTTGTAATAATGTAGACATTTTTAATTGTGACATATATAATTTCAAAAATCAGCTCAACTCTTTGTTAAATGCGAACTGATTGTTAACTTATAAATAGTATTAAAAACTTTATTTGAATGTTGTGCGCAGTTGTCATCGACGTACAAGTTAATACGAACATCCTCTGTAATGATAACTATTAATGTAACGTGTGAATTTGTATATTGTTACTGTGCCAAATAAATAAATATATGTCACTTTCACCACAGTCCATCTATCTTTTCTTAGGTACTTACATGAACGACATAATTAGCTAAAAACTTTTCTGGCGACCTTACTACGTAGTTAGATAAAATGCTTGCATGCATTTTTGCATGACTCGACGGGAACATTAATTAAAACTTTCTTGCCGCATGCTAGCATGGATAAAGTACCTAATTTAAAAATATTAGTCGTTAGGTAAAAAAATATTGCGTCACTTGAGCACAGTTTACTTTATGTTTAGTTTCTTTATTTAATTTTTTTCTCATAGACTATAGAAACGGAAACAGAAAAAAGATTTTTTTACAAAGTTCTGGATTGGAATTTGCCAAAGATGTGCCCTATGGGGACCGTAAAGGCGGGAAGATATTTTAAAACAAAAAATTTAGATGAATAACCCTCAAAATATATAGAGAACAAGCAACGTAGAGCTTACTACAGTAGAACATCTACACTAATATTATAAAGAGGAAAGATTTGATTGTTTGTTTGTGTTGAATAGGCTCCGAAACTACTAGACTGATTTTAAAAAATCTTTTACCATTAGAAGCCGATATTATCCGTGATGAACATAGGCAACTTTCACCGCGGGAAAATGCTTCAATCCTACGGGAAAACGGATAATAGTAAACTATATCGCTACGCGGACGAACTCGCGGAGTAGAAGCGAGTGTATTCTAAAACAAATGAACAAGTACAATCGAGTTACCGATTCCACGTATCCGACTCGGTTCTCAATACGAATCAAAAGCGTTACCGACACAGTTTTCGATGTGACATTTATATATCGCAAAGTTGTTTCCAGAACAAATCGAGACATCAAAGGGCAAGGCTATCTCTTTGTGAATTTTACTCTGAATCCATGTTCTCTGGGCCAGATCGCGTTGTTTCAGATTTTGTGTCAGCACTTTAATGCTTTTTGGTAGCAAGCGTAAATGTTACAGTTTTTAGATAATCCAAGTCACTTTTAAAAAAAAAATTACGTGTGTCATACCATTTCAATGGGATTGATGCTCTTCTACACAATTATCATTCAGATATGGAACATTAATGAACGAAATTATACAAAATATGTAGTTATTCATCCGAAGAGAGTGAAATTACCACCCAAGAGAATACAAACGCTACGCTACGCTACCACACAAATTGATTTTTAATGTAACAACTTACATAGTAATTTAGACCTTCATAAGTGCATTATTAGGGCCTAAACAGAATAGATGTTTTTTTTTATTTGTTTATGATTTTAACATACCTATTGGTGTCGATTCTGTTGTGCAAAATCTCTTAACTAATTTGACAGGACTAAAAATCTTGCTATCCCTTTGCATAAAGGGTTAAACAAGGATGGCAATACTTAAGTCCTGTCCAATTAGTTTAGTTTAATCATTTCTTTTTTTTTCAATGCACCCTCATTACGCACGCACACGCGTTAAACTGAATATCGAACGGAGACGTTCTACAAACATAAAAAAATAATATTCAATCTAAAGAGGTGACGGGATAGGGGAAAAATATTCACACAACTTGACATCTCTATGGTTCAATTGCGATTCGTAGCCCGCAGCGATGCCCAGTCGGGCGGGTAACTGCGCTACAAAAATGTTGCCGACGATACTTTATGAAATACATCTCTTTGAAATTCGCAAAGCGGATTGGCTTCTGTTTGCCATTCCACGCGATGCACTTTGCAATCACATTGAAATGATATTAAGGTTGAATTCAGGCTTATTTGGGTGTATTGTTTGGACAATGGGCATATGGTGGGAATTCTCTTTTGTTTATACCACCGGTGGCACACAAGCATACCGGCCATCTAGTGGTAAGCAGTCACCGTTGTCTATAGCCGCTATCAATGCCAACCATGTTGTTGATGAGGACTCCTGTGCTAGCAGCATCATTACTAGCGCAGCGCATCCTCGTGGAGCACAGGCAACCTTACTTACCGCAGAAACACAGCACTACATTAAAGTAGTGTTGTTTGGATGCGGTCTTCAGACTTGTAACGTCCATTGCCAACCTGTAATGATAGTTGTAAAAAATAATAATAATAATAGTGTGTTTGAAACGGGGTCAGGTAAATATAATTTCAACTACACCGTTATATAGTTAAGTTTAGTGTACACAATTGAAATGCTCAAACTTTACGTCTAGACAGTGTATCAGACAGACGTCGTGCGGCGGAGTTACCCTATGTTTGCACTCGGGGATCTAAATTTTAATAAAGCGCATCACTCACACATAGAGTAGATTTCTTCAAAGTTGTGAGATGATGGATGAATATAAGGTTCATGAACTCTATTTAAAGATGTAGTCTGTCTGACAATTAAATTTATATTTAAAGTTGGTACTTTAAACCTGGACTGGGACTGTGGACTGGTGTCCACAATAACAGATGTGACTCCAGAATTATTTTAAGATAATAAGGAGACGAACACAACTACAATCAGTCAGCTCGGGACCGCGGCCGATGCAACACGGCTGAAACTTCGAAATGTAAATAAACAATTTAAGGTAGTATGGGATGGAACTGATATATCCCACTGTCATCCCTGTACTCACTCATGTTCATACAAATACAAATAAATTTAATATCGTGTATCAAACCCGTTTCCATATAATTAAATTATGTGTGTAGATCGCGAACCCTTGAAATATAACTTTTGTTACAAACTCGACATTCGATAAGATATACTTCTACATCTTCAGTTGTAAGTAGTATAATTATCGACTCTGAGCCATCAGTAAGCTTTGATATTGCATCTTATTATTATTATATATTAAAAAGATTTTGCTAACAGAGATGTTCGATTGCGATTGGTCATTTGGCATAGTTGTCTCTTTGTCCGTCTGTGCTGATAGCTGCGGGTTTGATACCCGTAACGTTCACTACAAACATTGATGAGCATATTTGCTTGTTCTGTGACTGGCTATAGTATTTATTTATCTGTCTTTGTATGATATTAGTCTCTGCTACTCATAGTAACTACAGACAGCCTAATTTGGGGTCAATAGGCATCGTTTAAGATGCTCTAAATATTATGATATTGATTTCTATATAATACTAGCTGCCCGCCCCGGCTTCGCACGGGTGGAAAAAATATTAGATAAATGACTACCCTTAACATTTAGGGGGATGTAAAATAGATGTTGGCCGATTCTCATAGATACCGGATAAGCACAAAAAATTTCATCAAGATCGGTCAAGCCGTTTCGGAGGAGTATGGCAAAGAAAACTGTGACACGAGAATTTTATATATTAGATATTACTGCTAGCAATATCTACGTCTTACTGAAGGTAATTATTCAGAAATAGATGGAATTTAGAAAGTTATTTTATTATTGACAAAATCCTCGAGACATCGGTTCCTAAATGTAATCCAGAAGTCTGAAGTTATCGACTTTCAATTATCTGGACAAAAGTTTTGAGACATCTGACTGAATTTTATTATAAAAATTCTTTCCAGTCGAAAAAATACACAGCATTAAGCCTTCATACTTGAAACTTAATTCAACAAAGTTCCAATAATTTGAACATTCGAAGCCAACAAAATATTAGGAGAATAATTTTCAAACAAAAAAAGGAAAGTCATTGAAAACTTCTTAACATAAATAATGTATATTAGGTAATCAAACTTCATAAAAAGGCCAAGTAAATTTAAGTTACATTTGTACTTGCATAAAACTGTTTATTGCTCAAATGAACTCATTTAAGAAGTATAAAAGGATAAGTAAGACCAAGTTTGTCATAAAAGTGGCTGGAAGCCTTCTTACAAAGGCATTTGGACGTAAATCTTTGGGCGGCTCCGGGCGGCCTTCTTGTGACAAATTATTATTTTTATTGCCATAATAAGAAAGCCACTCGGAAAATTAATTAGGCATGACTCATAAAGTATGTGTAAAGTAAAAGTCTTGTAACAAATAAACGTAATAATGGCCTATATTTCCATGAGATTCTCAATTTCTTGGTTGAAATAGTTAGTAGGCAGGACACGTAAACTAATCCAATATGACTTGCACACCATGAAGTACAAAATTTACAAGAATAAAAATCTTCAGAAACTGATAATAGTGGTATTCTGGGATTAGTTAATCGCAAAATCAAATGTATGAAGAACAAATTTCAAGTCAGTTTATAAAGAAACAAGCTGTTACCCTCGACTTCATCTGCATTTGTTTAAAGTATCTAATGTATCTCCTTGTCAAATTTTATTACGATCCGTTGAGTCGTTGTCCTGAAAAGGTGCCAAACAAACAAAGTTACTTTCATATAAAATATTAGTTTGGATGTCATTAAATAAAATTCCTAAATAAAAAAAAAATTGATATGCCTTTTTTACTCGCGGACTTGTTAGGTACTTGTATACTCGTAGCAGTATATCTACTCTGAGCTTGTAGTAAAGAAAGAATTTGTCGTCTTTTTATTTTAACAATATTAGTGATTAATAGATAATCACTCAATATAATACGATGAAGGAAAACTCATTTTCCAAATGAAAATAAGGACCCGAAAAACGCTTCGGGAAATTCCATAACGACAATATTGCGTCTCCTTTGTTCACCAAGAATGCCTTCAAAGCAAATTGCTTTTACGAAGCTCGGTAACTTTTAAAATATGCGGAAAACACACTTTTTTGCGATGCCCAAATGAAAGAGAAATCAACAATGGGAGTGCAGAAAAACTTTGGATTCCTTGTGATTTATGGTGCTAAGGCGTTTTTAATGCCTTGTTCAAAATATTTTGACGTCGCCCTTCTATTTATCTTCTTTATAAATCCGGTGTACATTCGTAATTCTTCTCATCTGATTCAACTATTCGGTTTTTTTAGAATTCGCAATGTTGATGTAATTTAATTTTGTACTTGGGGTCACGGATTGTCAGGTACTAAAATCACACCAATTATGTTTCTAAATGGAATAAGCCTAATATCTTGTAACATCAGCTCTCTGCCAGTGAACGTTCCGTTTAAATCGGTCCAGCCATTTCTGACGTTACCCGGAAATAAAATTGATTTTTGGTGTTAGTATCGCGTTTACTTGGCACTACAAAAATAATACATGTGCCGCTTGTGTGCAACCTCAGAGGTATAAAAACAACTCTGATAGGTTCGTATACTAACGAAATAAAAGCTTTTCTGTAAAGAAATATGAAGCGGAGCATTGTTCGGAAAATAAACAATCAGTTTCAAGGGCTTACTCTATGAAGACACAATGGACCGTCCTTATAATACTCGGAGCAATCAGCCTTACCTGAAAAGAAAAGAGAAGATTGATATGTATAGACAGAAAAAAAGAATATCCGTATTCTATCAGCTACTACTACTACTACTACTTTCCATAGTATACTACAGGCTACTACAAGCTTTACTATTTCGGGACGCTGTCCGATAATGTCCAAGTAATTATCATACTCGCTGTCCCGACAAGCGTTGTCCTGTGTCTTAGCTATGAATTAAATACACAGACGCAAAGCAAACACAAATGTGTAATACATCAATGTTTGCCCCGGCGGGAATCGAACCCGCGTTCCAGCGTAGCAATCAGATGTACTAACCACTCGACCAGCGTTCTCGTCTCTTCAACCTTGATAACCTTTACAGTTTGACACCATGGTAATGTAAGAACGAATGCAATTAAAACGGAAGTTTTTCTTAAATTGCGTCCCAAAAATGAGTTACCGAATAAAATATTCTTTTACCAATACCAAAGTAGTACACAGATACAGTCTCAATATATTAAATTGTTTCGCATAGCGTCCCAGGCCCAGTCGGTTGCAAGTAGGACAACTGTTGAAGTGCTCGGAAATGTTGCATTGATATCAATAGGTTTTCCAAAACAATATGGTTACCATGTTTAACCAATTTAATAAACTGAAGCAGCCGCATTTGAAAGCAAACAATTTCGCATTTCGTGAAAGCCATTTTTTTCCTTCGCATAAAACGAACCGCATTTTCAAGTAACAGATGTCCTTAATTTTGCATTTGAAGCACTAACGGCTGAATACTGAATAGCCACTAAAATCTAAAGCCACATTCAATGCCATCATTACAAATACTGAATCAGTATTGCTATCCAGCGTTTCTATTCTGCCAGCATTCTTGGCACGCTTCGTTTGAATCACGCATGATTCTAGTTTGGGTCAGATCTTGTATCTATAAATAGGTAGGTTAAGTTGTGATTAATAAACTCTTACTTACCCTTAAATTATGAATCCATTTAAACTTTCTATCGCTAGGTTCTAGTACAGAGTAATAAAACTATGGAGCGGCATTCCACTAACTGTTCTACATATTTTTCAGCAGTAATATTGGTGCACTCATGATTTTCCTGTTCACTGTTTCACAAGTATAATTCATGATGAGTTCCAATAATAAAGCCGTGTAGTGTATTCCGTAGTTAATTTCCAGTATAGTTTGGCCGTTACTCGGTAAAATTGGAATTAAGCTCAGCTTTCGGTGATGCGCGACAATTAGCGAGTATGGCGATATTATAGTATGGATAAAAGCGATGTTAATAATAGTTACTTCCGATGACGATTTAAATTACATCTATATATGGACCCGCGTAAAAATCTATGGTATATAGTAAAAAAAATATTTTGGTTTGTAATGAATAAGCTCAAAAATTACTGGACTCTTTAAAATTCTTTCAGCTTACAGAATGCTATTATTATCACTGAGTAGAATAGACTTTACATTATAATCTTACGTGGGCGAAGTTACGGTGAAAAGCTAGTATTGTAATACTACAAACTAAATCACAAATAACGACATCTCTAAAACTATACGTCCGATGACTTGAAATTTAGCAGGTAGGCTCCAGCCGCGTGTTGTCGCTTAGAATACTTTTATTTTGATATTCATGTGTATTCAACTCCTAAAGAAGGGTTTATAAGTTTTGTATAGGCGGGTGAAACTGCTGGTTAGTTATGCTTAAAGACACTATGGTGCTAATTCTGTTGTTCAAAATGACTAAACTTAACTAATTTGAGAGCTGACGAACGGAAATATTATAGCTTTCGCTGATGACACAGTCCTTCTTTTTAAAGGAGACTCTTGGGATGAGGTATTCCACCATGCCCAGTCGGTTCTAAATCTTGTCATGGGTTGGCTTTCTGATAATGTACTCACCATTAATGCAGAAAAAACGAATTACCTTACATTTTCAATAAAAAACCTATCAGCGATTCCCAATAGTCTTATTGCCCATGGCTGTTCTGATTCCCGAATTCCCACTTGCTCGTGTCCAATAATCCAATCAGTACCCTGTGTCAAATACCTAGGCGTCCAGATCGACAACAAACTAACGTTTGCCCCTCATATAAATCTTCTAACAAATAGGACAAGAAAATTAATATTCGTTTTTAAAACATTACGACATATAGCAGATAAACAGCTTCTGAGATCGGTGTATCTCGCTCTTTGTCAATCCATTCTGACCTACTGCATCACTTCATGGGGTGGCGCATCGAAATCAATTTTAATTCCCTTAGAGCGCGCTCAAAGAGCCATCCTTAAGGTTAGTAATTTTCTACCCTTTCTTTTCCCGACCACAGAGTTATACAAAAAATGTAATGTACTCACTGTACGTCAGTTATTCATATTACACACTATAGTAAAAGAACACACCCTCGTTACTTTTAACCCAAGCATAGTAAATGAAAAAAGAAGGATTCCTTTTATCCGCACAAAGCACATCTACAACACAAGCTTTTCACACAGATTCTTCGGATTTCTTGGACCTTATTTATACAGAAAATGTAACGCTAAACTCTCTATTTACTCACTGAATAAAATATCATGCCAAAATACTATAAGAAACTGGCTCCTATATCTTGATTATGATTCTACGGAAAATGTATTAACGATATTAACTTAATCACTACTATAAAAAATATACCTACCTATTAAACGTAAATCTAAAGCTTCACACACACACTTCACTCTCTCTCACACATGCACTCAGGCACTCGCACACCCACACGACACACACTGACACACTATCATATATACATTTTTTATTTCCATGTGTATGTTTTCATCATGTGGTGTAGATTTTTATTTCTTTTTAAGTCTTAAATGGTCTTTATCTAAAACGGTTTTTGTTCGTCACTGCAAGGGAGGGGAGCCTGGTAGTCTGAAATACAGGCATTGCCTAGTTTGGATACCAGCTTCCCACACTGTGTGTACATTCTGTCTGTAATTAGATTAATAGGCTGGTCTTGTTAAAATGTATATGCCTTGTGAGAAGAAATAAATAAAGTTATTATTATTATTATTATTATTAATTGGACAGGTCTAAAAATATTGCCATCCTTATTTAACCACGCACATGAGAATGGGATAGCATGACTTTTAGACCTGTCAAATTAGTTTAGTCATTTTGAACAACAGAATCGACACTTAATCTTAATTCTCTTCATTATTTTCCAGCCATCGTCGGGTTTTCACTGCTTTTCCTTGCATATAATTTTCCCCAAAATATTCCTCATCATAACGCAATTCGATTGGAAGTCACCGAAGTGATTAGGTCTAAACCAAAAGATGTTTTGTTGAACAAGGGTTGTGACTCGTGTCGTGCTGGCTGTTGACACGCAATCAGCTGTGGTCGGTCAAACGATACGGTCTTCAAACAAACGTGTAGGTATCAAATATTGTATATACCGAGTTTCGCGTTCTGCATTACCTTAGGATGCTTACCTATGATATGTATGTATGTACATCTGTGTACAAAAAAATAATATCTATTTCCCTTGGTCACGGCATCAAGCGTGAACGGCTGGACAGATTTCGCTAATACTTTTATTTTGTGTTTGTTATTGTCAGGAGAGAGTTCTTATAAAAAAAATACCGGAACCTTTTTCATTTCAGGATAAACTAAAGGTCTTTTTGCTATTGTGTATTTGACATATGAATTCATAGCTAAGACAGGACATCGCCTGTCGGGTAAGCTAGTATCATATAATAACGCCAAGTACGTTTCAGATAATACATATATATGTATGTATTTATAAAAATCCCAATACTTATTTGATAAAGTTTCACGGGAGCGAAGTCGCGAGAAACTCTATCATCATATTAGTAGCTATTTCAGCTATTTGTGATATTAGCCAAGTAACTTGTTGCTAGACTATTGATTCTACTAAGTCAGCGTTCGAGACACTTATAGAACTTAATGCATACTTCACAATTCTTAGAACAGCAGACTGAGTTCTAACCGCAGCCTCTTCGGTGTTCCAGAAGTGCTCAACATCATAACGAGCGCTTCATTAAACCCCTCGCACATAATCATTTAAGCATTTACTGTAGGCACGTTGAGAATCTGTTAGGACTCGAAAGCTTCTTATTTAAATAGTATAAAGTCGATTTATAGACTTTCTAGTATATCGATAAAGTTTCGAATAACGAATCTTGCAAAGATTGAAATCCTAGACACGACGCACTTTGAATCGGAACTTTAGTGCACGTAAGGTGTTAAATCGGAATTTGAAAACAGATCCAATAATGATCCAGATGAGCCAATAATGTAGTTGAAAATGTCCTGGAAATTATCAGAAATATTAATTAAATAAATGCCAATAGCTTGTATCAACTTTACTCCAAACTTCAGACCGATAGTTTAAAGCCAAAATATTTTTTTTACTTCCCTATCGGCCAGTTATATCATTTCATAAAACGAACCCCAAATGAAACTACCCCTGGTGTATTGAGTTCTCCTAGGCACGGTCGGAACTCGGTATAGCAAGGGCCGTCATCCTTTGAAAACTGGCGATAGGTGATCCGCTGATATTTGTAACAACTGCGCCGCCCCTCGTTATTTCAAATCGATCGTCAATCTATAAATCCTTATCAACCCCACGACCATGTGGGTCACACAGTAAGTGATAAAGTTTGCCCCAGTTGTTTCCGCATTCTGGAAGAAGAGAGTAAACCGATTAATCGTCCTCTCGACCGATGCCACTCGATAGCGCGTTTAATCGGATCTCCATCCCCCTAACTCGGTCGAGTTGTTTGGACCGACGACGCGGCGACGCAACGTACCGCGCTTCATAAGTTTTTTTAATTATTACTTGAATAAATATTGAGCTTTGAACTACCCATTTTTTTTTCTTTGACTTACCTAATAGTCTTCGCTGAGAGAATATAAGTATTCCATTTATGTTTTATCTTAATGGTTCACCACCACGCCACGACCACCTACACGCCATATAGCTAAAATGCATTGAAGCTATCATCTACATAATATTGTAACAAATGGTAAGTACAAATCACTTCCAGAACTAGTAGTTCTGTGGTAACATTTAATGACATTGTTCAGTGGAAGCGCTTCGCACTGGACGCGAGGGTAACGTATCCACTCTTCTTCGTTAAAGGGAAATTCTCATTTTCAACCACTACACCACAATTTATGACTAAAAACCACTTTTAAACGATTTTAGGAACGAGTGTGGAGAATAAAATATGCGTTACTGCTTGTTGATCGTAAATTGGACTTTTGGATATTCACATAACGTATGTCATTGTTTTTATTATAAAACCAGATTTGTGCCGCTGTTTAAGGGATACTAATGATTACTACTGTCTCTAATATCTATAATTTATTATAAGAGAAAAAAAATACAATTATGAATTAATTCATTTTATAATATTTCGATATCTTACTGGTTATGGAGATTTGGCATTGTGAGAATGTATTGGTGTTACAAATTAAAACAGCAAGAACTGTTTTTCTTAAACTACAAATACATACATATAGTCATGTTAAGTCTTCTTCTTCTTCTTCTGCCTAAGTATGGCAATCTATCCCTTCAGGGACTATTTTTGCCAGTGTCGAGTGTTAGAGAATTTTCATGTTGCAAAATTTCTCGTGTTTGCCGCATTAAAATGCCTAGTGTCATGCATTCTAACGCCCAATGGAGTTTCTGGAGACAACCCACGGCAGTAGCAGATCGTAACACGCCTTTAGATTAGAGGTAACCTATTGACCAAAATGATAAATCACTTAACCCAAAAGTCGTATTATGGCATTATTTCCAATGCTCCTATAAATCAGTCACTAAATGAAACTTTACTGCACATATCGACACCAAAAATACACATTAAAGATCACTATAACACAATTTACGACACACTGGAAAAAATCTCAACCGCTCCGCCTGATTCCCGCCAAAAACTCCATGTTAAGTCTCTCCGAGGGTAGGCAGCGAGTATAGATAGAGCGGCCATTACAAATTACAAAGATTTGAGCAGATTGCCATAAAGAAAATTTGTATTGAATAGGCTCCGAAACTACTGGACCGATTTCAAAATTTCTTTCACTGTTAGAAACCTACATTATCACTGAGTAACATAGGCTATATATTATACTAGCTGCCCGCCCCGGCTTTGCACGGGTAGACATTTATTTTGTCTACCGAAGCCGGGGCGGGCCGCTAGTTATCTATATTTTAAGAGATAACATACGTTATAAATGTGCTATCTCCTGCTTAGTTTAGTTCAGTTTAAGTTGAGTATGTTTAGTCGGGAGCTAATTGTTGCTTCCGCCAAACTTCACTACACTTGGTCCAAACTTAGTTCACAGTACTGGGCCACTAACGTGGGAGGATAATCGAGCACCTTCTCAAAGTTACTTGGTGAAAAAGCGCTATTGAATATAATATTAGGGGCGTTTAGCACTTATGAAACATATTTTTGACCGGTTTTCAATCTGTACTTCAAAACTGGGCGATGTTTTCAATAACTAGTAATTATATGTGTAGCGAGATCTCTGATACAATTTCTTTGTATTTTAATTTATGGATATCTACAATGTACTCCGTAAATACTGAAATTAGTTACATCATTAAATATAATAATACAAAATGCCAATTGACACTAAGCTAAGCGAAGCCTGAGGATTCCAGCAACACAAACATTGAGAGATAAATAATCATTTCACCTACACACAAAGTAAACTTCGTTCGAAAATCACCAGTGGGGATCGTCCTCTGCCGGTAGCAGAAACATTGTCGACAACGTAACTCGCGAAATGTCAAAATTGTCATACTAATTACTAATACGCCGCAGCGCTGTTCATTTTCCAATACAAAAATAGTCGAAGGCGATAAGAAAACGTTGTCGCAAATTATTCATGCTCGCGCTACATAAGGAAGGGTAACTGTCAAACGGCCAGTCTCACAATTATAAGGGTTTATTCTTTATTTATTCGTTGCACGAATATAAACAAAAACTCTTTACGGAACTTCGTCACCCCTAGCTGCAATTTTGTAGCCACTCGACGAAAGAGTGCCTACATCGTAAACCACAAAGTGGATTATAAAAAGCCAAGCGCCAACAAGAAGTGTTATAAATTTTAATCCCAATGATACTTGCGACTAATTATACGAAAAGTTTTTGCGCTAAAACGGGAACTGCTGTATTCTCTACGTTGGTTGGTACTCCTCCTGAAGTACGTACCCAACTGGTGATTGCACGCTGTCATAATGCTATTTTAAATAGAATAGCATAAATTAAAACTAAACAATAATAAGTGAACTATACCTACAATCCCCGGCGGGAGGAAGCAAGCTGTGCGTCGGTTGCATAGTATAATTAAATTTCGACATCGCAGCTTACTGAAATTTAATCTCAACTTGCTTGTTTAGACTCTGCACTCGTTTATTCGGATGATGTAATTATGTTTAGGATGGTAAGTTTCATTTAGGCTCTAAATTTAATATGAATGATTAGTTATATAGCTGAATGGATTTACAGGAAATTTGCAATGGAAGTAGCTTATCAGCTGGATTAACATACAGGATACTTGTTTTCCAGTTACTTTAATTTTGGAAAAAAATAGTCATCCGCGCAAAATAAAAATAAACCCATGAAATTGGAAACGAAATTAATTCCACGCGTACCAAGTCGGTACAGCTATATACCTACAATATACAGTAAGCAATTTAGTGAGTAACCAAACGCAGGTATCGCATTTCTCTTCCTTGGAAGCCAGACAATACCTAAGCCTAAGGTAAGAGAGGCTATACATATTACTTAGATATCGACATCTTCAGAATCCTATCCGTATTTCACTGGCATCCTGTGACTGCAATGTGCAACCGTCCTGAGTTTCGAGGTTCTGTTCAAAGTTATGGCACAAAATATGTAAGCCTTTAAAATGTAGGTATACTTATTTCAAGCGTTTTATAAATAACTAGCGGCCCGCCCCGGCTTCGCACGGGTAGACATTTATATCAAATATTTTGTCTACCCGTGCAAAGCCGGGGCGGGCAGCTAGCCTATGTTAATCAGTGATAGTGTAGCTTTCTAACAGTGAAAGAATTTTTGAAACCGGTCCAGTAGTTTCGAAGCCTATTCAATACATACAAAAATACAAATCTTTTCTCTTTATAATATTATATTAGTATAGATATAGACAACCTTTTTTCACGAATTTTCCCGCGTAGCAATGTAATATATAGGCTATGTTACAGAGTGATAATTGGGAGTTTTTGGCGGGAATCAGGCGGAGCGGTTGAGATTTTTTCCAGTCTGTCGTAAATTGTGTTATAGTGATCTTTAATGTGTATTTTCGGTGTCGATATGTGCAGTAAAGTTTCATTTAGTGACTGATTTATAGGAGCATTGGAAATAATGCCATAATACGACTTTTGGGTTAAGTGATTTATCATTTTGGTCAATAGGTTACCTCTAATCCAAAGGCGTATTACGATCTGCTACTGCCGTGGGTTGTCTCCAGAAACTCCTTTGGGCGTTAGAATGCATGACACTAGGCATTTTAATGCGGCAAACACGAGAAATTTTGCAACATGAAAATTCTCTAACACGACACTGGCAAAAATAGTCCCTGAAGGGATTGATTGCCATACTTAGGACGAAGAAGAAGAAGATAATTAAATAAAAATGCAGAACTTAAAACAATGTACAATTTATAATATTTTTTATGTTAGTGATAACTTTTGGATTGTTGTATCGGACATAATATGTAGTGTTGGTATATACTTTAATGTTCTTATCGTCAATTTATTTATTGCTCTGAAGATAATTTTACACATAATGATATATCTCACTTGATACGCATATAATATTCATCACATGTAAATAAGTTTCCGTGGTGTAGCGGTTATCACATCTGCCTAACACGCAGAAGGCCCCCGGTTCGATCCCGGGCGGAAACATATTTTTTTAACATTCCGCATTACCACGTAGTATATTTAATTTATCTACTCTGAGGTAATACAAATAGTTTCTTTAAATTATTTTTGGAACTCGGTTGCTTGTAAAAGTTGAAAGGAGCTGCAATGTATGTTATTCACGTTTATCAAGAACAAAATAATCACCACTTGCATAAACAGAGATCTTCACGCCGAAAATAAACAGTAGTCGACTAAATAATTGGATGACTCGCGAGATGCCGCGTTGACCCCCTTCAAACGTTATGTACTTACTCCCGCTGTCCCTCTGTGACTGCAGTTGACGTGTACCGTGCATCGCTCTTTGTGCAGAGTGACTTGCCAACGTGGACGCTATTCTATTTTGAACCTTCCCCGTGTTGATTTTATTCGTAACCGCTTGTTGTAGATTTGTCTTTGTTATGTTTTGAGTAAAATAACTGAGATTGGTAAGACTTATCACATCAATGATATTCCAAAGAAATTCAGTTACATTGTGAAAAATATTAACCAAATCAAAATCTATAATTTATACAACAGAGGCAGGAAACAACAGGATGCCCCGTAGAAAATTCGCACTGTCCAATTCTGGAGGTGTGCCTCCACCTTAAAAGATCACAGACAAAATTACAGTACTGTAATGTAGTGTTGTGATACTGCGGTGATATAGGTTTCTAACTTTCCACGCAGATCAATAGCTTACCGGTCTGTAGGTTCTAGAACTTTTATAAAACGAGCTGACCTGCCATTAGATATGTTTGTTCCTTATACTGTTACGTAAAATCATTCTTCAGATCAATTTCTAGGCGTGTTGCAAGCGTTCGGTTTACTATACAAATTGGCTACGTTAGTATATTATCTATTCTGATGCTATACCAATAAGGTGGCACACTAACATACAGTGCACCTGATGCTAAGCAGTCACCGTAGCCTATAGCCGCTAGCAATACCAGGGGTATCACTAACGTGTTGCCAGCCCTGTTGTTGATGAGGATTCACTGTGCATTACTACTAGTGCAGCGTATCCTCGTGGTGCACTGGCAACCTTACTCACCGCAAAAACGAAACACTACATCAAGAAGTGTCATTTGACTGCGATCTTCTAGTCGGCTCGGGCGGCTCCAATTTTAAATGGGAAAATCTACGGGAGATCAAATTTCGCCCTATTCAAAACACTATGCGATCTTGATTCTTAAATGATAACAATCACATCCCTTAACGGTAGCAATACTGCTGTATGGCGTTGTATTGATTAATAACGACCTCTTAACACCACTCATCTGTTAGTGTGCATTACACGGCTAATTAATTCCTGATTGTGTCCTAGATTACACAACATTACAGCTGGATATTTAGTATTAGGATTACTGAGACCAGAGACTGGGCAGTGTTTGAATAAATTAACAAATTCAATGGAAGTTGCATGAGTCTATCTCTATAGACTACGAAGACTAGTGACTACGTGACTTCATCCGCGTTGAACTTAGAATCCCAGAGGAACCTAACATTTTCGCGCGATAAAAAATCCTATATGTTAATCCAGGTTATAAACTATACGTGTGCCAATTTTATACAAATCCGTTGAGCCTTGTTACGTTATTGAACAATATACATCCACCCATACAAACTTTGACATCTATAATATTAGTAGGAGTATTTTGTGAACCGTTAGATAGAGATGCAAATAGGTTAATAAGTTTTCAATCGTTAGCGTTTACAATTATTATAATTAAAACAGAAGCATTAAAACGTTTTTGATTACTTTCCTCAAATTCACAGAACATTAGAATTATTATTCTTGGAAAGCTCGAGGTCTTTGTAATAAATTACAAAGTTGTTAGTGCTAAACTTTTTCAATCGTAGTCATGCTTATAGGCCTTGGAAGTTTGGAGCGGTTCATGAAAATTAGACTTCTGAGCTTGATGCGACCGTGACGTAATTAATTTCCCAACCATAAAATTGTTTTAGTTTGGGTACTTTTAATAAGCATTACAAATTATTCGTTTTAATAAGCACATGAGTGCTTCATCAACAATATGGTGTGCAACTCGTTAGTGATATCCCTGGTATTGCTAGCGGCTAGAGGCTACGATGACTGCTTACCATCAGATGAGCCGTAGGCTTGTGTGCCACCTTAGTGGTATAAAAATCTTGAAGGTTGACGAACACTAATAATGGATAATAAAAAAACTATTCTTACTTATAAACAGGTCTAGGTTTCTCCTGAGCACATCGCGCTTTTTCTGAGAAACTATCCGCAAGGCTTTATTCCGGTTCGATTAATCGCGCTAAATTAAGTTGGCGGCACCTCGCAAGGTATTTTTAATTAAACCAACCTCCGCTTAGCACTTTGTAGAGCTGTGAAGGTGGGTAAGTGGGAGCGGACACCTTCATTTGATGTTACAAAGTAACAGTCGGATGGCTGGTAGAGGTGCGGAAAATACACGCTTTGACATTACATCAAATTCGGTAATACACAAAATTCTTTAGAGAGCTATATTGCGTTAACTAAAATTCTCCTCTCATTACATAGAAAACTACATTTAAGATTCTGTAGCACGTCTTTATAAATTTAAACTCTTGAGTACGTGCATACATACTATCAACCAAGTCCCTCACGGGGTAGAGTATAGACAATAGAATGCCATTTCACTCTTGGCTTTCATACCTCTTATGCTTCCTTTACATTAGCAAATCTCGATCATCAAGTATATACAATTACATAATAACGATTGTTTACGCATTGGCGTAAACAAACCTTTTTATATTTTTATGCGTTGAACAAAGCGCGCCAAACATGTTTTTTACTCATCCTTATTATTTTTTAATTTTACATACCTAAATATTTCACAGAAGTTTTTTTAATTAAGTAATATCATCAACAATTTTTGCGACCAGATAACGACAACATATTTTTTGCCGTTTCAAATCCATACTAATATTATAAATGCAAAAAACTCTGTTTGTTTGTTTTTTGCCTTTTCAGGACTAAACGGCTGAACCGATCGTATTAAAATTTGACAAGTAGATAGATTATATCCTGGGGAAGGAGATAGGCTTGTTTTGTCTATAAGCAAATTCAGATGAAGTCGAAAGTAACAGTTGGTAACAAATATACCAATACATATACATTCGGCTGAGATTAAAACAGAGTACCTACATTTGCCCAAGTGTTCGTTAGTGCCAGCAGACTAACTCTTACACGGTCGATCGCCGAATGAATCTTGATGTGAATACCCAATGAGATGCGCTTTATAAAGTCTCTTTGTAGCTTGCAGGGCGTTTTCATTGGATTTTTGTATATTTCACAGTTAAATTAGATCTGATGAACTTTGAGTTCTAATTACTGACTTATTTTGAGGTTACCAAAGCAGTACCGGCGTTAGGACCTGACGCCCTGGGCAAGTCTATTGAGACGCGCACTTAAAGCGTGCTACACACCTTCAGTTTTAACTGTACAGTCGAACTGTGCAGTTAAATCGTATGTGTGTAGACAAAGCTGACAACTGTGTAGTAGTGTGTAGTGTAGACACCAGGGGCGTCAGTTATAACTGCACAGTTCGACTGTACAGTTAAAACTGAAGGTGTGTAGCCCGCTTTACTTTATCACCAACCTATCGCTGTCCACTGGTAGACATAGGTCTGTCCCATGGCACGAATTAATTACCTGACAACCTAACTGTACAGTCGAACTGTGCAATTAAATCGTATGTATGTAGGCAAAGCTGACAACTGTGCAGTTGAACTGACGATCGTGATCAAACCAGGGGCGTCAGTTATACCTACACAGTTCGACTGTACAGTTCAAACTGTGCAGTTAAAACTGAAGGTGTGTAGCCCGCTTTAGGAAATCATTATCGAGTATACATTTTTTTCTGAACCAATGTGACCTAATAGTAAGAATTTAATATTTCCTTTAGCGTAACCCGGAGCTACAGACACCAGGGTAGAAAGTTTTAGGGCTCAACATTTTTTATTATCTTTGATTATTATTTTATATTATTTGTATAGCGCCCCCCCCCCTAAATTAGGCGCCCTGGGCTGTCACCCTATCACGCCTCCCCTAACGCTGACACTGTTCCAGAGCAAGGGAAGTTACGCTCTACTGGCAGTAATATGTGCCAGGGCAATAAGGCTGGCAACACGCTTGTGATAAACCATCAATACTATGTTGATGTATAGTAATGACATGAAAACGGGTCTTATACGCGATATTAAATTGTTTATTTACCTCCGACGTTTCGACCGAGTTGCATCGGCCGCGGTCACGGGCTGACTGACCGTCAGTCAGTGATGTCATTACTATGTGTGTAAATTGCGAAAGTTTGAAAAATAGTATGTTGATGTATCAAACAAATCTTTAGGGTCGGCAGCGTGCGAGTGATTCCCCCGGTGCTGCAAGCGTTCATAGGCTAGGTAACCGCTTACCATCAGGCGGGCCGTATGCTTGATTGCCACCTAAGTGGTATAAAAAAATCGTTCAATACATTCATACGTAGTAACGTTTAGTATACAGTGTTTTAAATACTATATTAAAATGTTGAAATAAGATGTAATCTGGATTCTTTTACACATGCCTCCAATATGAACATGTTTGTTAATATCAGTTCAAAATAACATTGAAAGTAAAACGTAAAGAACAACTCGATTGGGAAAAAAACAAAAAAATCCAATTAAATTGTTTAGCCAGAACCTATGGGCCTGAACGTCCGTCCGGGATCGCTTGGAAAATATATATTTTAATTAATACCCCATTTAGAAGCACAATAAAAGGTTTGTGAGACCTTCCAAACCAAAAAGGACGGGTTATATTAGGGAATTTAACATAAATACTAGCTGCCCGCCCCGGCTTTGCACGGGTGGACAAAATATTTGATAAATGTCTATATGCTGCGTAACTACTAGACCGATTTCAATTTTCTTTTTAAATTTAGGCGGATTTAATAATTGAAGTTGTCCGATTCTCAGACCTACCCAATATGCACACAAAATTTCATGAGAATCGGTCAAGCCGTTTCGGAGGATTTTAACTAAAAACACTGCGACACGAGAATTTTATATAGTATAAGTTAATATGTATGAAAAGGTTGATGGATTTAGAAGAAGTGACCTCTATCACTTCTTACACCGCCATATACTCTTGACTTGCATAGAGATGCAAGTCAAGAGTATATGGCGGTGTACGCGAAAAGTGGAACTAAAAATTCGTATAAAAATTTTGAGTTTTTACGTTTTCAATGACTTAGTCGAAAGATGCTCTTACTGTCTATATTGGTGTGTCACAATATTGGGGGATGTGTTAATCCTTAGTACGCAATATCCGGCCCAGTTTATGCAGGAGATCTCTGTTCAGGCGATGTATTTGATGCATATTCATGCTCTCAACGCTGCAGTGGCGAAACAAAATGGCATGCTATATCTGGTTGTTCAATTTATTCGGATTGGCTTTTTGTTTTGTTGGGGACTGAAGGATTACAACTTCAATATATAAGTTTTATCGCGACGGAGAGAGACCGCTATATATTTTGTTATTTTAAACTTCTTACATTAGCCATAGCAAGAAGATCTATCAACAACGTATTTCGAATATTTTTATATGGGAAAAAGAACAGCGCTGCGTCGGCAAAAGTGGAACTAGAAATACGAATGAAAATTTTGTCATTATGAAAATTACATTTTCGAATAGTAGTCAAAAGATGCTCTTGCTACCAGTACTAGAATTTCGGAGATAACCCCAAACAAAAAGACAAGAAAGAGACAAAAAAAATATTTTTGGTCATTAGTATCCTGATTACTTGCATTATAAATACGTTTAGTAAAAAGCGTATATTTTGACGTTACAAAAAGACACTTCAATTTTATTTATTTGTATTGATGTATAGGTGACGATTGCCAGCGTTTTAACAACATGAAAAATTACAAATTTCTTTTCTAATGCTAGTTTGAAATGTAAGCTTTAGATCACATTTTAAAGAACGATGATACTTTCATTCGTATCTTTAAATATTGACAAAATATCCACGTCTACGAAATTACAGTATAAAAGCTAAGCAAAATTAATGTTTTTAACCTCCAGACAGCTGCCAATAAGCTAATGCACGGCAAATGAATTAGAAAGTCTTTATTAGACTGTGTTCTTTAAATAATGTTTCTTTGATGTAAATTCGCTTTTGTACGTTTAATTACTAACTTAGGTCAACAAACCCATTACTCGTATTGTTGTTGCGTACCTGTAACAAAATAATAAAATTGGTAATTAATAAAACAATTCACTAAAAGATATTATAAAAATAAAAATCATAGCGCAGTAAACATTCGCGCAGATATAAAATGTAAGTGAATAATAGTAACCCGTCCGATTTCGCACGGGTGAAATTCAATTAAATTTTCCGACTCTTCCGGTGGATATAAAAAAAACTTTGTCCTGAAAATTACGAATACAACAAACTGCCAAGTCGGTCGTACCGTTCTCATTTTTCATACATACGACAATACGTATTTTATCTAGGTATATCTTTGATACACGATTCGACGACACCACTTTTGAGACAATCCATCAAGCTATTTAGGCTAAAGAGTGTGCTAAAGAAAAAGGCGTACAGGTACTCCTTTTGGGGCTGTCAGGTAAAGAACGTACGGGCCGTCTGAAGGTAATTTTTCCGAACCGGTGGTAATTTAGACCGTCATAAATGCCTTATTAACGCCTAAGCTGAATAAGTGATTTTTGATTTATTGATCACCTTTCCTTACGCACTTGTAACACCAGGGGTACCACTAACGCGTTTCCAGTCTTATTGTTTTTGTGTAGACTCTCTGAGCTAACAACATTGCGTATCCTCGTGGAACTCTGGAAACCTTACAAGAACAGATAATGCATCGGAGTTGTCTTGAAAGACTGATCTTCTATTTCTACCACTACGGGGGTAAACATGCATACACCTGATGGTAGGCGGTTACCGTAGCCTATGGACGCTTGCAACAGGGATATCAATGGTACCGACCCTACAAAAATCTCTTCACACCCTTGAAAATCTCCATGCTGTACTCCTTTAACAAAACCAAGGCGTGAGTTCATACCCAAATTTGATCGTGCGCAGAAAGGAACTTCTTTGGAAAGGCGCAGTGCGAGACCATTTCCCATGTGGGAGGTGGAATTCCCTGCCGAAAGCGCGAGGTGCGGGGGTAAAATGTTACCGTGGACATAATTGCCTGTATAACGGACGATAGAATACACACAGGAAGATCGTCTTTTCTTTTATGCACGCTACCACGCAAGCTAATGATATGTTCGTAGTGTTATTTAGTAGGAACCGTGTGTAAAAATGCTGCGTGCTTCCTACATGTTTTTTTGGTTGGCAAAGTTGCTTGTTAGCGATTCTTTCGCGTCGGTATTAGGAGAGGATTATTGTGGGTTATTAACGTCAATCAGTATATTACATGGAACTGATTTGCTATAGCCCAGCTTAGCTTGTTACATGGCTGCCTAGCTAATCTATTTGACAGCTGCTGTAATTTACATTAGTTAGTCAACAGTCTAACAAGCGTTAGGTCAATATGATGGTTTTTTACACCTCCTTAATTATTATTTTTATACCACTAAGATGGCACACAAGCATACGACAATACCAGGGGTATCACTAACAGGTTGCCAACCATGTTGTTGATAACGACTCACTGTGCTAGCAGCATTACTACTAGCCCAGCGTATCCTCGTGGAGCACTGGCAACCTTACTTACCACAGAAACACAACACTACAATATCAAATTAGTATTATTTCACTGCGGTCTTCTGTAAGGCGGAGGTACAGTCCCCAGTCGGGCGGCTCCAATATTAATGGGAAAACCCACGGGAGGTCCCAATTCGCCCTACCTCTCTTTTTAGCTCATGGTGTGATTAATCACTGTACTTAAGCTTAGAAAAACTCATTGATACAGGACGGGATTTGAACCTGGGCCCATCAGATGACAGGCCGTTGCTTCAACCACAAGGCCACCACGGCTTGTGTCTATGCACATGTGTGCACGATATCTATGTGGATGGACATTGGATATTTATCGCATGCTTGACCACGGAGCGACAAATCCGCGATGTGACGTCACACGCCTGCCAGACTTAATTAATAACCCATTCTGAATTTAATGTAGCATAACTTAACAAACAACATAATTTGTATTATACCATATAAGTATATATAAGTACTAGCGGCCCGCCCCGGCTTCGCACGGGTAAATGTCTACACATTTATATCAAATATTTTGTCTACCCGTGCAAATACGGGGCGGGCAGCTAGCCTATGTTAATCAGTGATAGTGTAGTTTTCTAACGGTGAAAGAATTTTTGAAATCGGTCCAGTAGTTTCGGAGCCTATAGACATTTATCAAATATTTTGTTTACCCGAGCGAAGCCGGGGCGGGAACCTAGTATAATATATAGCCTATGTTACTCAGTGATGATGTAGCTTTCTAACGGGGAAAGAATTTTTGAAATCGGTCCACTAGTTTCGGAGCCTATTCAATACGTACAAAAATATACATCTTTCCTCTTTATAATATTATAGTATAGATATGGTCGCGCCGCCTATATCCCATTGGGACAGGCGACTGGGATAGTTACTCTAAGTCAAATGTTTTTCATTTATAGTTAAGATTTTTAAGCATTAACAAATTATCCATACTATATAATTAAAAAGTTACTTTGTTTGTTCGCTTGTTACCAGTTTACAGGACTAAACGGCTGAACACATCGTAATAATATTTGACAAGGAGATAGATTATATCCTGGGGAAGGGCATAGGCTACTTTAGTCTTGAAACAAATGCAGACGAAGTCGCGGGTAACGGCTAGTAATATATAAATTATGAATTGCGGTTACGCCGTACGCTATCGAACGTTCTTAATTCAATAATTGAAATACGTTGGCTTGCATGTGTCATCATCGCAAATTAGGTTGATTTGGTGGTAAATTTTTTAATTCATAATAATTCGATTTTTGAACATTCATAAATATTTAATAAAAATACCTACATATAATATCATTGAATACAATACATATGGAATGCGATAGAATGTTCTTAATTTTAAAATTTTACACGCGCATTTCTGTCATCATCGCAAATAGGTTTTATTTAATTTATTTGTAAACGGCCAGAACGAAATCCCTCTTGTTGCTGGGATAAATGAAATAATGTAATTTTCACAAAAGCTTTTATGTCAACTGGTGGCACCTGGTGGAAGGCAAGGGTGTAGCCGTGCAATATAATTATAGAAATGCACATACATCAAGCACTCTCCCAAATACAATTTGTTGACAAATTACAAACTTTAAATAGTGCCATCGTTATTCAAAATGGAGGACAATTATTACAAGCAATTGAGGTTCAAACGATTTACATTTTCAGGCACAGAGAATTCTAATCTCAAGCTATGATTTAGGCGAAATTTATGTATAATTTAAATGGCCCATTTAAGTAATATTTACCTGTGACCTTTGCGTGGTAATAATTGTCATGTAGTTCATAGGATTTTGTAATAACAAATTGTAAAACGCTATTTAATACTTGTGTTATTAAAAAGGGATACGAGGCACGTTTTAAGGGAATCATTGGGATTATTCCGTATGAGTGACAGTCTCTAGGCCAAAGATTCCAAAATTGGTCCAGGTGGTTTCCCACGGGAACTCGAGGGGGTAACATATTATACTAGCTGCCCGCCCCGGCTTCGCACCGGTAGACAAAATACATATTCGATAAATGTCTACCCGTGCGAAGCCCCGGGCCCCTATAAAGGACAAAATCTGAAAACCGTAAATATGTAGGTTTTTTTAAAATGCGAATTTACTAAATAATATTTCTGAAGCGCGCTGTTGAGAGTCACCGACGAATAATGACCTCATTTGAAGTTCGCCTACTTTTAATCTTACTTACAAGTGTGTGCGGAACCCTCGGTGCGCGAGTCCGACTCGCACTTGGGCTGTTTTTTTATCTTTACCACTCTGAATTTAGGGTTAGAGCTCAGCGGCGATACAAATTTCCATCGTTAGATCTTATCCTTACATAATGTGACGAGTTCTGTGAATATGATTGAAATTTAGCAGCAGGGGGTCCATCAAAGCCAGTAACATTTTGAAAGTGGTTTACGAGAAAATGTCATTTGGGAACCTGTGCTCTAGAGTAATACCTAAGTCTTTAAACTAGACTGTGTTGTAGAGAACATACTAACAGAGCCACTGCAGAATTCATTTGCAGTCAGCAGACTTGTAAATCTCCCGAGCGGGGCCACTGTTGTTGTCGTCACTTGCCGCATGACAATGGGGCTACGAAACTAGCGGGTTATTGCATTCACATTTATGATGAAGACGATGACTATCTTACATTTAGGTACTGTCGGGGGCTGCAACCAGTTAAGCCATATGTGACTAGTTACGATACAGTAATTATAAATTTGGAGGATTTTATTTGTAAGTTTAATATCTTAAGGTTACAAATAATATTATCAATGTTTTTATTATATTATATAATGAATCTTACGCTACAATGATAAACGTTATATTTCAATATCAATATTAATTTAATCAAGAACATAAATCATACGGTGTAAAATTCAAATAAAAAAATCGCAATTCACAACGCTAACCTAGTCCCTCCTATTTGGAGGCCCAACTTAAATGTTTATGCTGCACCGCTTGCTACAATATAAATTTGATACACAATTCCGTAGTGCGCAGAGTTAATGGCGAGAATCGCTTGTCAGCAGCAGGGACACGCCTTGTTTACTAATGTCTGCACTAAATTAGCACCGAGTTTGGTGAAATGATGGTGAATCTACTCTAGGAAGTGAGGGGACGGGAAGTTGAGGGTAGAATAAGGAAAACTAAGGGTATAATTAGAGGTTATGTGAAAATAGGGATTGTATAAAATAGGTGACTTGATTGTTGTCAGTAGAGATGAAAGCCATGTAGCTTACAAGTAAAAAGTTTGATGAAATGCGTTAGGATACCTTGATCCTATTTCCATATGATAAAACGTGGTATAACCGAAGCGTGAGCTGCATGTACTGCAATTTAAAATAGGCACGGTAATAGACCTCTTCAAAGAAATTATGCCTGTATTACAAACTCCTCATTTCTCCCCCGAATACAGTGTATAGCAAATAGTTGATCATATGAATTGAGCAGGCGAGGCACGTCTCTACATCACAACAGCGGCACGCTAAACGGTCCATTGTGGAGCAAGTTGGACTTGCCCCAAGCTCAGACACTTTATCACCCCAATCATTGGTTACTACATGCCTTACATTGATGATGTTACAAATTATTGTTGTAAATAAGTTAATCGTACTAGTAAGCCCTTAATAACTCGTCGGGGTTAGCGGAGTAGAAGATAAAACTTGATACATAAACACGGCTATTGGAGCGATAATAACCTTCATAAATTGCGAATTAAACTCACAATTTTTACTTCTGACACAGCTTCAGGCTTAACATATAAAACAGGCATTGTATAGTGAGATACCTCCCAACTATTTTATCGCAGGCTCACATGCGCATGTGATTAATTTTATGACGGTATGTTTGCGTGTAAACCAAATTTTAGTACCGAAATTGGAATAATACACATTGTGGAATGGAATGGGATTACCATTATGGGTTACCTTGATTAGTAACTGGATTTGGCTGTAAACAAAATTTTAATAATTATAAGAGTTCTATATTTATACGAATTAATCATTGTTCCATTAAATGTATTACACTTCATAACTTGTCATTATTATTACTGGCAAAACTGTCATCTACTGGATGTCGTAGCGTAGAGTTAAGAGTCGTAGCTAGTAAAATAAGCTACGTAGCTACTCCGTAGTCAGTTCGTAGCGAATCCGTAGCGAACGTGAGAGAGAATTGTGAAGAGTGCGTTTACTTACACTTTACATAAAAAAATCTAGTATTTTTTTATTATTTGGTACTAAATATTTATTGTTATGCATTTTAAAACATAAACGCCTTTTCATGCTTCGGGAACAAAGGTTTTTAAGCATGTAGTGCGTGTGCAAAACGTAGTGTCGTTGTATTCGTTGTAGGTGTGTGAGTGTAATCGTGTATATGTACACACAAGGCGTACTTTTATCCTGCGTCACTTCGTTGATCGCAAAGTACCATCTATTTTTTTTTATTTCATCTGAGTATCGCACGTTAATACTGCCAGTCGAGGAACGGACAACACTAGACTATATTTTTCACTCAACATAAAATTTCCACACTCAGGACCTATATAAGAAAATCGACGCTAAAAATTTAAAATTTCAACGCCTTGAATTGTTCTTATCTCTCACATAATTAATAATTCCAAAGTATAAAATCAAGTGAAAGCTTCATAATTTTGTGGGTCGTGGTCGGTGGAACCAATTAGTGTTGGTGATGTCACAGCAGCGGCCTAGAGGCCCAAGTTTTAATGGCCCCGCTTCAGATAAGAGCCTCGACTGAAGGCGGGCTGTTTAATTTAATAACTAGTCTTGAGGACGACCATCGCCCTGTAATGTTGGCATAACTTCGTCTTTTCACTGTTGTCTTTGGTTTTTGATAACAACTTACAGATAAGCGTTTATTTGTGACATACTAGGTTCTGCTCGCGACTTCATCCACGTTGAACTTAATTCCAATAAATTAAAATTGTGAGGTCCCGAAGATAAAACAGAATCAAATAAGTGTTTTGTATCTGTATCGAAGACGTATCTGAAGAGAAATCCGTCCGGAGAATGGACATTAAATTCAATGGGGATTATTTAAGGCTCTTAGCTCCAAATATAATCCGGTCGCTAAGCTGCTGAATCGCCTCACTTCAGCGAGTCACAGCTTTTTAGGCTTTTATATATTTAAAGGTTGTATGAACGTTGAAAATACTGTTGAACACAAAATAAGTTTTCAGTACTTTCTTGACGAATTAAGGTTGAGATAAATTACAAAAGCATGGCTTGCGCCCCTCCTAATGTGTTTCAATGTGTATAGCCACATTCACACAAAAAGGATTTATTTTAGTTTGACAGCCGTATCAGCACGCACACACACACATGCGTTGGGACTCTATTTGGGTGTTTTGTAAATACTTTCACAAATACATACAAACGTTTTGTATTTTAGAGGGGAGCGCCATGTTATAGTAGTTGCCTTGGTAAAAGCATTTAATAAAACTGGAAACAAATGGCTAAGTCACTCAATAACAAACACGCTAATTTCTTCTTACAGAATTTGTATTCTGTTATGATCTAAATCCATTTGCTACGGTGACCGTTTACCATCAAGGCAGGTAAAAAAAAATCATTCTTCCAAAATAACCCAATGAAAACACAAAGTGCGTATAAAACAAAAGAATAAAAGCAGCTCAGAGTTTCATGAATATTTATAACCATTAAGAACTCCATGATGGATTGTTGCGAGCCATGTTTTGTCTTCGTCACGACCAAGGGCAGAACCTAATCTAAACATTAAATTAAATTTAACCCATTTATTGTTTGAAAGAAAATCCGTTATCGCTTTGCTTCAGTACTTATATTTCGTTTTGAACAAACGGATATCAAGCATACTTCCTATAATGCTTTTTAGTAGGAAAGGCAGTATGTTTATAGGAGGAATTTATGTAATGTACTTGGAGGCTAATTAATAATAAAAAAATATTACGAAATACCAAAATAAAAAATAAAATAAAAAGTTTAAAAATACCTATAAATAATAATAATAATGCTTGGGCATTATCACACAGCGCCATTTGGTCTCAAACTAAACAAAGCATGTTATATTATGGGAACCGGCAACTGATAGAATGCTTAAATACTTTTTTTAATACAATATACTTATAATACAAACCCACGCGCAAGGCAAACATGTTTGTCACATAAATGTTTGCCCCGGTGGGAATCGAACCCGCGACCTTAGCAGTAAGGTAAACTAACCACTAGACCAGCGGTCATATACCTTCAACATCGCGGGAATTGGGCCGATTATTATCAGCCTGTGAACATCCAGAAATTATGGCTAGATTTTCGAGTCTAAGTATGTCTCTGCAGACTAAACGAATACGCATACGGGATTTTCATTTCCCTATTCATTCCACTTTCTTGTTATTCAAAGAGAACAAAAAAACTTGCATACAATTGAGAAAAGAGACATATTGTACAAGTTATTGAAATTTAAAAAAAGTTTCATTTTTTTTACGGCCCTAATATTACTAATAAGTTGTTTCAGATCTAATAAAAAAGGTACATGTAAAGGAAAATGGTTGGTGGTTTTTTAAATATATACTGCGTAGGCAAAGCGTAGTTTCATTGTATTCGTTGCAGGTGTGTGCGTGTATTTGTGTGTTGTACACTGCACGGTGTAGTTCAAACCGGGGTCACAAAGTTCCAACATTTTTTATTTGATCTGAGCATGATCTATTAACTTTCTTTGAGTAGCATTAAATTGTGTAATGCAATTATTATTTTTAAGTTATATATTCCGAGTTCCAACGACGCAAACTGTTTTGTTAGTGACCCCGATTCATTGCTTCCAAGTATAGATTTAAATGTATCTAACTATTCAAACCTAATTTCAAACCAGCATTGTACAGGAAATTAGAGCATTGGCTCGAAGCCTTTGCGAAGTTTCTGCGGCGACATTTGTGGGGCAACTCCGACTTCCGTCTGCTTTTGCGGCTCACCATGACGTGGCCAACAATCTTAAGCAGCTAACATGTTCATTCTAAGTCTTAGCGGGAAATATATGTCTGAGCAGTTGCATCGTGAATCTTGGCTCTTAGACAGATCATTTATGGCTGCAAATTTAGAAGATATTCTTCTTGTTTAGTGTTTTAAGACCACTAATTCATCTCCAGTGCTCGAGGGTTACACTACTGAAGCGAATTGAATAGGGTCTGATGTACTCGCTTTGGTGTTTATTAAAAACTAGCGGCCCGCCCCGGCTTCGCACGGGTAGACAAAATATTTGATAAATGTCTACCCGTGCGAAGCCGGAGCGGGCAGCTAGTATAACATATAGCCTATGTTACTTAGTGATAATGTAGCTTTCTAAAGATGATAATTTTTGAAATCGGTCCTGTAGTTTCGGAGCCTATTCAATACAAACATACACACAAAAATACAAATCTTTCCTCTTTATAATATTAGTATAGATATAGATTGGCATTATTGGGTAATTGTATGGGTGACTCTCTGTTATAGCGAGTCCCCTCCATGCCAAGCCCAGCACGTTATGCCGTAGATGCCGATTGCCTATTAAATATTTACGTTACAGGTTTGTCAAAAGTTCAAGAAAGTGGTTTTGTGGAATGAGCTCACCGCCGCTGTTCCAAGGGACCATGGGTAGCAGCATGTGCTTTACAAGCAGCATTTTCGGCTCAGTGCAACACACGTGATGTTGATAAGCTACAACCGCTTTCCATCACGCGGGCCGTATACTTGTCTGCCTACGATATAAAAAGTCTAACAGCTGCTTTTACTCAGGTAACGAACCCTAATTATGAGTATGAATAAATTATTTGGATTTAATATTTGTCACAAAATAAAAACACATGATAAAGCATCGGGTAGTCGTGAGATATTCTTTCACACTAAAGAGGTCGTGTCATGAAATAGGCTGAAACACTGATCTGTAATATGCTTAATTGCGTGATATCGAGAGCCAACTGCAATAACGTACGACCAGACTTGAGCCTAGACTGAGCACCTCGAAAATCTACTAACAATTATCAATTCAGTAAATAGTGTGCGCTGCGATACGTAGTGTACATGAAATCTGGTGGACTGCAGCCAATGCTAAGGTCGTCGAGCTGAATGTGGGCCGGACGTGAAATCTGCCAACTCGCCTGTACTTACACATTTTGTTGCAGAGATGTCAAGCCAAACTTTCCACATTTAATAATCCACGTATTCATATTATGGTGTGATTCTCGAGCGAATTATTATTGATTAGTCATTACCGACGGATATAGATACAATACCAATATTCTTTATGGGACACCATATGGTGAACAACTTATACGATACTAGCTGTTTTCCCCGCGACCTCGCCCGCGTAGCAATATAATATATAGCCTGTGATAATGTAACTTTCTAACGGTCCAACGTTTTTAAGTTTATTCGTAACATTCAAATATTTGCTCTTTATAATATTAGTGTTAATTCCAGATACATATTTCACAAGATTCCAAAAGAATCTGAATGAAAAAAGATGCAATGTGAATGCGAGTGGATGCAGTCGTGGAAGGCCAAGGTTTAAGTTTCTAGATCAATTACCAATACCAATGTACTTAATGATGGAAAGGTAAAGAGTACTCGTAATCGGCGGGCCTGTATGAAAAGATTAATGAATGTAAAAGAAGCAAAAGAGATCTGCAAGTCAAGAGTGCTCTGCCTTCCCGGGAGGGACTAGACGAGATGACATGCATGTATTATAAATAGGTTTTGTTGGTTTGTACGCATGGAGATATATGTCCTATTTGTAAGCAGGCGAAGTGACCGACAAGTAGCTAGTTTATCATATACATAATAAAGTACACAATTATCTGTGCAGTTCTTTCGGAAATTATATAGTCCCTTAGATTAGTTAATTTTACCTTCACACTTTTTACGACTGGCCAGAGTAACTCCGGCGCAGAACGTCATAAAAGCTATTAACTTAATGATCAATTCCAACTTTTATGTCCTTGTCATTACGGTCGAATTTCCGCAATAAATTCCTACCTCCCTTTGTCATACCGACTGCTTAGTAAAAAGCATACGGAGGCGTCGAGTTGAAAAGCAAATAATTTTCACGTTTCCAAACTTCTAATGGGAAAACTTGGCTGTCAAGCGTGAGCGTTCGTTCAATACGTATTGATATTGGGAAGTGGTTCCCTAACTTTTAGTCTACCCGCAAGTTATACGTTGTTTAGACAAACGAAAGCACAGTAAGGATCGAGACGATATATTGCCAGCCAGTTCCTCACACATTATATCAACAAAACTCGAGCTTCATTTCAACGGCTGTCTAGGTATATAGGTAATCTAGATTTTTAGGGTTCCGCAGCTCAAAAGGTAAAAAGGAACCCTTATAGGATCACTTTGTTGTCCGTCTGTCTGTCTGTCCAGAGCCTTTTTCTCAAGAGCGCGTGGGGTTATCAAGTTGAAGTGAATATCAAATACCGGGGTCAATGGTCTCTTTCAGCTTTGTACTTTCGTTTCGTCAAACTAGTAACTCAACGAGAGCAAAGATATGGCCGTTTATGTCGCAAGTTTTCGCATATTTTGTAACATTTTTTTTTATACCACTAAAGCACATGGTAAGCAGTCACCGTAGCCTATAGCCCCTAGCAATACCAGTATACATATAGTTTTAGATATAAAGTAGTTACACTGACTGCGATCATCTGTAAGATGTTGGTACAGTCCCCAGTTGAGCGGCTCCAATTTTTACATGGGAAATCCTCTTATGGATCAAATCCAGCGTTTCAACGCCTCAAACTAAGCATAACCGCTGAACCACAGAGGCGTTCAAATTTGAAGTTCATTAAAAGTTGTTTCTTTTGACAATCAAACGGTCATAAGAATTTGAAAGTCAGTTGAACCCTTTCATTCGTTAATTACGGTAGAACTTCGCTCATTTTGTGCTCCCCAGCAAATCGAAAGGAATTCCCCAAGTCAGGTAAGAATCCACCTTTACAGATAAAGGGCTTTAACTGGAATTATTAGAAACTCCAAGTATTTCCACTAGACATCCGCTCAAGGGAGGGGATATCGGAGAGGAAATTTAATTGAATAGTTTTGCAATAAGTTCAGAGACATGTTATAATGACATGTCTCTGTTTATAAATCTAGTATTTAAAATTAGAATGAGGAACGAAAATTGAAGGCCAGTTATAAGTTTCCACAGATAGTAGTGAGAAATAAGCAGTGTGTAAAATGAAAAAGAAAAATGGAGTTGGTTCACAAAACAGAGTATTCTAGTTTTGGGAAGGCGACTTCTCCCGTAATATAAATATATATATATATAGAAAATTTAGTTTTTGGTGGGATAAAAATATCTAAATAATTAATGTTGAAAATAACACATCTACCCCAGACGCACGTCGACCCTTGGGATCTTTTGTGATGCCCTTCGCTCTTAACGCTCTACTCACCTGCTGTGTTAAATAACTCCCTGTATGAGTTTGCAGATCGTAGAGCATGTAATCCTCTGGTTCAGGATATGCCGCCCCCAGAATTTCCATTCGCTGCCTCACAGCAGCATAACACGTTTTTCATGGTTTCCATTTCTGTATTACAGCACTTGCATAACACGCCTTCGGATAGACCGATTTAGTGGAGATGGTCGTTCGTGCCATAGTGGCCTGCAAGAGATCCTGTCCGTTGTCTTAGTTGGCATCTGGTGAGATTCATTTGTTTTGGCTATTGCCCTCTTTCCATTTGCTCGTGAACTCCTTGGAAAGTTTCAACCCTGCAGTTGATTACCATTCCTTTTCATGTCGTTAATTAGCACTTGTGCAGTGCACTTTTGTAGGCTCCAGTTGGTATGCCGATAAAAGATCCTGTGCCTATGAATTAAAATTTCATTGCCCTCTTCCCCCGCATGCCCAGGCACCCAGACTAACCCCACAACGTTATGCGCACCACATCTGTTTAGGAGGCCAGTGCCGACTTTAGGGCATAGGAGCTGAGTGCTTTGAGAGCGGCTTGGCTGCCGCTACAAATATAGTATTTTTACCTTTAATTTGTTTATCCAGTATTTAAAATAACATATAGTAAAATATTATTTTCACTTTCAGACAATTACTTAAATACCAGCATTTTTATCATGATTGCTAATTATGTTGCCGTTGATAAAAGAATCCAAATTCGACAAAAACAGCTTAATAATTTTTAAAATCCCTTTGTGCGTTCTGTGGTAGACCAGACATTGCAAATCCATAAGCATTGAAAATCAATATCCAGAATTGTAAGACCTCGTATACGAAAACAGTAGTTAAGGTTTTTTTTTTCCGCAAAACAGTTTTCAAAATCAAACTTGAAATCAATTTCGACGTGAACGCCGGAGTTTTGGTAAAAAACATCGCAATACAAACGCAACAGTCGTAACGCCACATATTGCTTCGCGGAATTTCACTCCGCGAACCAAATTAAAAAGTTATCGCTCCACACAACTGTATGAACCGTGACTGTAAACAAATAGTTCGGTAGCTATAAATTCACGGACGCTCAGGTTGCGGAATGACTGTGCTTTCATGTTTTGTTTTTTCTAACAAAAAAGTCCCTGAAGAGGATTGATTGCCATAATTAGGAAGAAGAAGTGGCTAACCTCAGAATAAGGACCAGCTCCCTACGCTATTAGTCCTATTCTAAGTGGCTATAGAGCGAACAAAAATTTTTCGACTCGTACTTTGTCCAGTCATATTATTATATGAAATGTTCCAAATTCAAATTCTGCCACGCAAATGTAGTCGCAACAAGTAGCGAGATTATACATTTAAACTCAAGATTCGTTTTTTTATATAATCTATGGCGAGTGGACAGTGATAGATTAATTCAGGCGTTGTATGTACTATACTAAAAGTGATATAACCACATGAACAATTTATATTAACTATCCCTGAGATAAACAAGCAGAGGTTAAATACTTATAGAACTATCCTGTAAATGGGCCCAATTACATAGATTCTAGAAGTTATATTTGAGCTTTGATACGTCTTTTACCGACTTAGTTCCACTACTGTATAAATTAAATAACTTCGATGCTCAATATCAGTTATAGTATGGAACAAGCAGTTAACTTGCAATAATGATAATCGAGCCGCTTGTTCAGTTCCAGACCACAAACAACCCTTTTGTTCTAAAGTGGATCAAACTCGGATCCCTTTGAGATATCGAGGTAAACTTTTTGGTCAATAACCTCAAGCTGTTTTCACATCAATATTAGACTTATTATGGTAGAGATAATATTATTGAATTAAGGATGGCTTATCGGATTCTTTTTCAACAAGTATTAATATTGAAAACATATTAACTGGATGTTCTTACATCACTTCATAGTATAGAACAAAGTCGCTTCCCGCTGTCTGTCTGTCGCAATGTATGCTTAGATCTTTAAAACTATGCAACGGATTTCGATGCGTTTTTTTTAAATAGATAGAGTGATTCACGAGGAAAGATTTTCTGTATAATTTAATTTAATTATAATCCATTGTGTTTTGTAGGTACCTATATAACTACTATGGCTAACGTTGGCCGTGCGAAATAAGTATATATTTTATTGTTCCAAAAACGTATTTAGTTAAACAGTGGAAGGCCATGATCCAACTTTCCAGATCAAGTACTCAATGATAGAAAAGTAAAGAGTACTCGGAATCGGCGGGCATTTATAAAGATATTGATTAATGTAAAAGAAGCAAAAGAGGTGTGTAAGTCAATAGTGAAATGGCGCTCTATACTCTGTGCCTTCCCAGTGAAGGACTTGGCAAGATGTGTGCTTAAACCTAACCAAAATCCTGATCAATTTATTGTCACCACCTTTGCCAAAATCTTGTTAACTATTCCAAAACTGGGTAATGTGTTTATCATAGCTTGGGAGCAGCTTCGGAACACTTGCTCCATGTCCCGGGCAACACGAGTTGCAAATGAGTTTAACGTAAGTAATTAACTCTGGGTACGATCTCCGTTTGTTTCCATTCACACGTGTTGTTCACACTGTGATTTACAATTACGTATCGACAAAGAAATTTTATAATGTAAAATCTCTTTGGTTTTGACTTTTAGACTTGGGTTTCTTTTTGCACACAGAAATATTAAATTCAAATGATAATTAATTGTTTTTTCTTTTAAAGATTAATTGCTGAGTTTGTTGTCGGATTCTTCACAGCAGAGAAGATTCTCTAGAATTAAAAAAACATATTTGTAAAGTTTAGTCAGTAAAATATGATTTTGGATTTGAATTTGACGTTTTATTAGTGTCCTTAGTACTTCGTCTTATTGTCGTCTAAGCAGGAACATTGTCGACAACGTATTCGAAAACGTAACTCGCGAAATGTCAAAATTGTCACACTAATTTTTAGTTCCACTTTGCACCGCCGCAGCGCTGTTCATTTTTCAATACAAAAATAGTCGAAAGCGATACGAAAACATTGTCGACAATGTTCCTGCTACCGGCACAGTTATGCATAGTCTGTTCAAACTTAAATTTTCTTCCATCACGAAAACGGAATTGCTGTCTGCGCTGTGGGGTCGCGATCTCCACTCAAGCGCAGATCACTGATCTAATAATTACGTCAGTGAGTTTACCGCACAGTAATTTGTTTCGGGGCTGAGTACTGACTGATATATGCCTACTCTACCGTTTTTATATGAATTTAAGGATTCTTATCATCCATAGATATATAGTAAAGGAGCCTCTAGTGCGTATTTAAGTTAAATCGATATGAAAAAACACTGTTTATACCATGTTTTTGCATACAAAAGACTCCAGTTTCAATAATAACCTCTCGTTTTACTTTTCAGAAAAATCCTAATCTTATTTCACCCATATAACTATATCATACAAATGAAGTTGCTAACACACTTTCCTAATTAATGTAAACAATACAGCTGGCATGACGACGCCGTTAAAAACCCGTCCTTAATTTAACTCTAATTGAGTTCAAAACTCCTGAATGCCCTTTAAACGCACGCGTTGAAAGTTTCACGGGCCTTAGATGTTTGGTGAAAATTATATTTGCGTATGGTGTAGTCTTAAGGGCAAGGGCTATAGCACAACATTTAAACAGTACCTCAGTTAAGCAAATTCCAAATACGGCAAAGCAATCCAAAAGACAACAGACTCTACAATATCATTTCATTAGCGTAATCGCTAATCGATATCTCCCGTATCTTTGACATAAGGGGACGTGAACTCATGTGGTTCTTTTAATTAAAGGAACTACTGAGATTTTTTGGTCTCGCTAGTAATTTTTGTTGGAGAATTGAAAATGTCTTTAGCGGCGTTGAGAGATTTTTGATAAGGGCAAATATTATGGTTTCGTGTCACCGACATGCTAATGTGGACTTTAGCATGCAAGGCTGCAAAGACCGTCCCTTAGACTTCCTATTTTGAAATCATTCTAATCAAGCTTACCGAAGTATTTACCGAGGCTTTGGACCGAGGCTAAGTACTGCATGAGTGTTTACTGTGGCTATGGGGAGGTTGTGTTAATGTCTCTTGGGTTTAAATAATGGTTTATGTGGGCTATTACGTAAGCCTATTAAGGCTGTCTTAAATTTTCATCCTCCGGGACTTAAGTTGGATAAACTACGTCAAAAGGTGTCCTATACTAGCTTCCACCTAAATGTTTTTGAATGTAAGATTATATTTAAACAAAGCATTTATTATAATTATTTAAATTAAAAAATGACTATATGTCATTTCCCAAAATTATTTACAGTTTTTCAAATAAAAGCGCGAAATGTATTTCCTACTATTGAATATTTCCTAAAATACCCTATCCAAACCCCAAATCGCACTTTTCTTCAGTCCATTACTAAAAGGACTTTTCTTTTACTACCATATGCCTATACTTCATAAACTTTTATTTCAACAGCTTAGAACTAAATTATGAACCCGTTGCGATCACAGTAGGTACCTCTATATTTTTTCGAACCCTATTATTAAAGGCATCAAAAAATTGATTTCTTACCAGCCAGTGCTCGATGGCGCAAAGAATTTAGTTTAGTTTCATATTTTCTGTCCTCTTGCTCCAAAAGTCTTTGTAGCGTACCAGGGCGGGGGAAAAATTGATTATCCTGCTCTAGGGGAAAACGTATTTTATTTTTAATTTATGTCTGTTACCTGGAAGTTCATATATCGTAATATAGTTTATTTGTTCATGACATGGATACAAGACCTTCAGTCTTTTTTCTTCATATCGATATTTTTTGCCTCAGCCATCTCGTTAAATATCCAAAATAGTAGTTACCAATTATAAATTTAATGTTTTATTAAATATTTTTTTTTATTGTATTGGATTATTTTATTTTTTCACACACATAGTGAAAATCAGGGTGTTACACACGGCGCTAAAACTTTAGCTCCTTGTATAACAAACTATAATTATCATTTTTCGAAAATATTCTATAACATTTCTCCGTCTTGAAATTTCTAATATTCATTAATGTCGCGAACATCTCATTAGTAAGAACAGTCTTTAATCCAATCGTGTCAAGAGCAAATATATAAGGAATAAACGTAAAATACACACGAAACGAGCGCACAAGGCCAATCGTTAATACATAAAGTGTATTTTGAAAACGGGAGCGTTGACATGGAGGCAACAATGTGGATACTTGGCTTAATGGCACTTACCGACTGGCTCAAACGCTCGAAGCACCCAGTACTTGTGTTGCGAAAAAATATAAATTTCCTTGCGACTGCTCCAAATCATTTTCCTATTTCTCTCGGCTATTGTTCGCATTTTTTGTCGAGTCAAAGTGAATGAAGAATCGAATGCCTAATGTTGCATGTTCAGAGGAAATTGGGCTAAAGTTATAAATGACTGGAGATTGAGAAGTGTGAGAGAAAATATTAACTCCAAAATATACATATCAAGCCGAGTCAATGTCGTGGTAGGCAGAGTATAAAGCGCCATTTCATTTGTAGCTCATACAATTCTTTGGCTTCTTCAACATTCATCATCCTCTCCATACATGTTCTCACACTCCAAGTTTTCTTTTTTTTATACCAATAAGATGGCAAACAAGCATACGGCCCACGACCCACGATACGGTAAACCATAAACCATAGCCTATGGACGCTTGCAACGCCAGAGTATCACTCGCGTTGCCGACCCTGTAGAGTATGCTTTACAACTTAAAAATACACAAAGTTTAAAATGTTCTATTTTATAAATGTACTTATGTATATTAATTTTGCTCATATGACAAGTGATAAAGCTTGGATGTCTGTTAGGAACCCAGATACATAGCTTTAATTTTCTTTCTTAAAGTTTGTATGGAGTTCCAATTTGCAAAAAGTAAACTGTCAACCACGCTTAGATAACACTCAGCATACACAAAGGTTCGCAATTATAAATTCTCAACAGTTCCTTCAAAAGAACTGCCAAAGGAAGTACTGAGAACATTCCATTTCAACAAAATACACCCCTCGAGGTATCCATGACCGATCGAACTCGGAAACAAAAAATAACAACGAACTATTAATGAAATACGTTGTAAAACAAACGTATTCGTCCGAAAGGCTCATACTTTTGTTGATAATTAGATTTACTGAGCGGGTCTGGTTCAGTTAAGACCAGTTTTGATAGAACCATATCCGGCTGAAGACCAGCATAGCTAAGAGGTCTAATTTTCTGGAGGAATTTAATCATCAAAGGTTTTTAGAAAACTGAAAGAGATTGTTAGATTAAAATATTGCTTTAAACAGATTTGTGTAAGCGATTGATAGGAGGGAATTAGGAATTTAGAAAATATCCGTGGATTACTTGATACAAAAAGAAAAATAAATGCCATTCTAATTTAAATAGTACCTTAAATCCTTAGAGATTCCAATATTTTACAGACTTCAAATTTCATCAAAATTCATGCAGGAATGGTAGGTACTTCGTTACTTACAGTTATAAGTCACATATGTGTCTCCAGTCCATAAATCATACATAATTCCATTCCTAAGCCTTATCAGTGGTTAATTAATGACTGTATATAGTTAAATTAAGTTGTTTTGTTAAAATTAAGATACGATGGGGCTGACATAAAGTTTGTTTCAAAAATAAAGTTAAAAGAAGTCCCATATGTGGACATGACGACATAGTGTTCAATACACATACCTAAGATAAAACTACAAAGGATTTTGACTACGGAGCCCTAATTCGATTAACTTGGAACCGCAAAGAGCCTTTATCTGACAGACTTAATACTGTTCAGTACAAAATCCAACCACAAATGTTAGCTATTTATATCACTAACACAAAACAGTAAGCGTCGTGGTGGAAAATGACAAAAAGGGGTACCCTAGGGACCAAATCCTAAAAGACACTCCGAGGGTCAAACAAAAAGGGGCTTTGGACGACCGCCACTAAAAGCTGCAACTTACATACAGATTATAGTAACTTTATACTTACTTTATTTATACGGGTTGCCAAGGACGGCCTTGACAATACTACAAGTTGCCGTAGCGTAGGACTATCGATACTTTGCCTTAAAAATATTTTATGATATCGACACAAATATTAAAACTTTATACTAATAATAATAAACAATATGATTGGACATTATCACACAGCGCCATCTGGCCCCTAAGCAAAGCTTTTACTAAAGAAAACCAGTAGCTGATACAATACTTTTTTTTTAAATACATATGTACTTATAATACATACCCAGCACACAGACGCAAGGCAAACATGTTTGTCACATAAATGTTTGCCCCGGGGGGAATCGAACCCGCGACCTCTAGCTTAGCAGTCAGGTATACTAGCCACTAATCCAGCGGTCTCGTCAACATGGTAAGGCGATCCTAGTACAGTTGGACTAACCCAGTCAAATACAATTATACCAGTCCATTAGAAATATTCCAATCAAATAAATCTCTCCCAATTCAAAGAAGTAATGTCCCACTCTAAATACGAAATCAAACATTGCTACATCGTATTTCCTTCAAATTCTCCTTTTGCTTGCACCGGTATTCTTAATTCCAATTCATGCGCTAATTCAGCGAAACATCTAGGCTAGGGATTATTGGCTTCTGACAAGTTACTCCAGGGCATCGGAGCAATTACCACGGGTTTGTTCGGTCTCTGATCCAATTTATAAGTATTGGAAAAAGGTGAAACTAGCCAATTAAAAATAGTTAAATAAGCAGTGAATAGCACAGGCTATATATTATATTGCTAAGCGGGAAGAAGCTAGATAGCAGTTTTTCACGTTGACTGTACTTTCATGACATAAGCAATGATGATTAGAACTGTGTTTAAATTGGTGGTCCCAATAGACCAAATGAATGAAAATAATTATTAATTTCAATGGGGCTTTCGGGACCACGCTCGTGGTCCCGAAAGCCCCATGAAAAATATTGATTAAATACAAGGTGGCTTTTCGGACCGTGGTCCCTGTTCCGAAAGCCCCACGAGTCTTAAATATAGAAATTTTCCTGTCATGACTATAGTTAAAAGCTCTTATCTCAGTGAACCCTTGGCCCTGTAATATCAGCTCTTTGAAGCAATTCAAGTAATGGCCCGACGCGACGACTATCGGCGCCCTTGATTAAGACGAATTCCGCCACGTTTATATTCTATGAACTGGATTTATTACAGTAAAAAGTCTTTTCTCATTAGAATTTTTATTCTCTTACTTGAGAACTTTTAAAGCTTTATAATACCATTCAAAAGTCTTATATAACATATATATACATAATTGGAATTTTTACTTGTTTAACTGAAAATGTTAAGACAATAATAACGTAATCACAGTATGAAATATGTCTCAATATAACTAAACAAATGACGGTAGTTTGTTGTCCATTTATTAACAGAATGGGCGTTTACGGAATGCCGAAAGATCACTTATCTTATTTATTATTAAATCTTAGCATTAGCTTGTAATTAAGATTCTCGTAAAATAATATTATTTAGCCTTGAGCAAAAATGTCTAACACCGCCTTAATATGTTTACCTCCATGACATCCAATCCTAGGTATGTACATATAATATTATATCCTGCTAAGTTGCTCACTCGTGTATTACCTAATGTGTCAACGTGTCTTTTGTTCCCTTATACAATACATAAAGCAAAACCTTACATAAAATTAAAAATTCCAGATTCAAAATCCTCTAAAAATCATAGCTAAAAACACTGTCCATTAAGTCACTTTAAAAAGAAAATTTTAATAGGCCCCGTTCAGGAGCTACGATGCTACAGACAGACATGCGAACACACGTTAAACTTATAACACCCCTCTTTTTGAACTTACCAGGGACAAGTTTCATTACGATATTTACAACAAAGTCTTGTACTATTTGTTCGTAATTTCATAATGCGTGGCTAACATACCTGAAACAAGGAATAGTCAACATTAATTCTTCAAATTGTTTTAAACTGCAGAAAATGCATATACATAGTACCTGGTCGATTTTAGTAAATACAAAAAGACGCAAGATAAATAGGTTCGATTTGAAAATAGTTTTAATCACTTAATAGTTTTTAATCACTACGGTGGCACAGAAGCATACGGCGCACCTGATGGTACGCAGACTACGCAGTCTATAGCCGCTAGCAGTACCAGGGGTATTACTAACGTGTTCCCAACTCTGTTGTTACTTGTTAATGAGGACTCATTGTGCTAACAGCATTAATACTAGCGCAGCGTATCCTTGTCTAGCACTGGCAAGTGGCAACCGTACTTACAGCAGACACAACATTACATCAAAGTAGTTCTATTTGACTGCGGTCTTCTGTCAGCGGTGGAGGTAACAGTCCCCTGCCGGTTGGCTCCAATGTTAATGGGAAAACCCACGGGTGATCCTAATACACGTCACCTTGACTTGTAGATGTTTACATATTTTTAATGATATTTATTATATGGTTTAAAAGCCCTTGCAAGTGTCAATGAATGCGTACCAAAAGATAAATCCCGAAGTAACAGCACCAAAAACTCGGTAATGGACACTTAATTTCTGTCAGAGCGAGATCCCACATCATAAATATTATCAAATGGACTCTGAGCTCATTCAATTACTGTTCGGCTTTGTTTGGAAACAAACAATATTTCGCCGGATAACGTTACGTTACGAGAATGGAAGTTCCCTGGTAAAAATGGCCAAAAACCAGAAACCGATCCGAAAATTACTATGAAAGTTCACGCGCTGTTTCATTTTATGTTCTAGGAATCGACGTAGAGTTGATATTCGGATGTCACTTTCCTTTATTTACTTACATTTACTAATATTATAAAGGCGTTAATCCGTCTGTTTGTTGGTTTGTTTGTTCGTAACCTTTTCACGACTAAGCGACTGAACGCATTGTAAAGAAATTTGGCAAGGAGATATATTATATTCGGGGAAGGATATAGGCTATCCTATTTCGTCTCAGAAAATCATTTTGAAGGAGTGAAATAACTTCTTACATAATTACGTCCCTTTGTTCTAGAACCTCCATATGTTAGTAGGTATATAATTTTTTGCAAAGTGCACGTTTATTTTGTTATTAAACACAATATTTTAGTAATGAGTTTAGCTGTTAAAATATTAGGTAAACATAGAGAAAGAAACCACAATTTCTAGTAATGTTCGGCTTGATGTACTTCAAATTAGACTCTTCACTTCAGTTTATCTTAGAGTTACTACTGAAGAATTATTTATACAGCAAATTCATGTACTTAGAGAGAAAGTTCGACTGTTTTCTTAGAGCTCTGCGACTGGTTCTGAAACTGAATTATCCGAACCGATCCCGTATTATTTACGAGCTCCTTCGCAGTTCTTACTCGTAAGTCGTAAGACTTAATAAAATCGCTACGAATTATTATCTGCATTTTATGTCGCATACACTTTCTGGGTCCCCTCTTAATTTACGAGGTTTATATTATGCCGGATTTGATGATCAAGTGTAGCATAATATGGGATATCACTTCATTGCTTAAATTTCTTCTCAATGATGTTAATTTAATATTAATCATAATAGCTTCTTCATGCTGATTCTCGTCAATAACAATCGATGATAAGTACCTATTACTGATGGCGCGGCGTTAATAATCCCGACTTATCTCGATACCTGTGAAATGGAGTGGCTAAATCGTAACAATACATCGATTCGATTCGACTCGACTTGCCGTCGTTTGCAATCCCTACCGTCGATGCAATCAGTACGAACGATTTATGGAGACATTCATTTATTGGGTCTTATTCAAGCGATAAAATACCATTACTTGTAGCTATAGTAAATGAATTGTGCACTCTAAATTCATAATAGCAATAAAATTATTACATTTATTTCATGCAACTTTTATAAAAAAAAAGATGTTAAAATAAAAATAAAAACCCGAGATGTTCACTCAGTCGTTTTATTTGCTGCCAGATTTAACTTTGGTAATTCTACCCGTAGAACGAATTTTTTAAAATATTTATTGAATTCATTTTTGTTTCGTCTCCTCTATTTATGGAGACTATGTTATTTTAAATTAACAATAGGTATTCAGTCAAAAGCGTCTCCAATGACGATCTCCAACAACGAAATCCAGTCGCTTCACCAATGAAAGATCTCAAACAAATATATTGCCAAGCGTTTTCATCTTGTTTTTTTTATAAGTAACTAGCTTCTGCCCGCGACTACGTCCGCGTTGAGCTTAGAATCACAGAGACAAAGTAAAATTATCCCGGGATAAAAACATTTTCCCGGGATAAAAAGTATCCTATGTGTTAATCCAGGTTATAAACTATCTGTGTTCCAAATTTCATCCAAATCCGTTGAGTGGTTTTTGCGTGAAAGAGTAACAAACATCCATCCATCCATACAAACTTTCGCATTTATAATATTAGTAGGATTATGGAGTATGCCACCGAGAGATACCCGCCAATATAATTATATAGAACACAACACTAGGTTAACGTTTCGCCGTCCACCCAAAAGTAATTAAATTCAATCGCCTTACGCTACATTAAGTGATTTGGGTTGGTTGATGGTCAACTAAGCTTATTTTATTCTGACTTTTATCCCTATGGCATAAGGCTACAATTGCATATTGGCCATACTTGTAAGCAATATAGGAATGGACAAAGGCCATGTATTGTAATAATTAATTCAAACTCAAAATGATCTTTATTTGACTAGACTTTACAGAGAAGCACTTTCAAATCGTCAGAATCTACCACCGGATTCGGAAGGTCGTTTTTTGCTGAGAAGATCCCGGCAAAAAAACCCAGCAATCCTTTAAATATAAATGCATAAAATTTACATTTAAATTACTAACATAACATGAATATTTCACAAAAGAATACGCTTGAAATTAAAACCTAAGTTAGTAGTTTTTTATATTTATATATATATATTTAGATAGTTCATACAAATAACGCATGGACTAATAAAGGCACTATTACAGAAAGAATTAAGAGCCAACCAATTTATCATTCGTAATAGTTGGAACATTATCACCATAGCACACTATTCCCGATGAAATATAGTGACGTACGACGAACCAATATTTGTTAGAAATGGTACGAGTTGTATGGAATACGCGATGAAATACCTCTTAAGGTTCTTTGTTATCTCCAGTTTTGATGTATGCAGGATGATAAATTCTATTCTAGATCTAGAATTCAATATATCTGTCAGTCTTAGACGTTTGGAAGGATGAGTCTGAATCCTGATATGTAGAATACTTTTTTCAAATTTCGCACAATGGAATTCGGGATATTTTTTCGACGAGAATTTATTATTGAGCTTTTTTTTTTATTCCTCTATGGTGGCACACAAGCATACGACCCACCCGATGGTAAGCAGTGACCGTAGCCTATAGCCGCTATCAATACCAGTGGTATCACTAACGAGTTGCCAACCATGTTGTTAATGACAGTCAATGTGCTAGCAGCATTACTACTAGCCCAGCGATCCTGGTGGAGCACTGCCAACCTTACTTACCCCAGAAACACAACACTACATCAAAGAGTGTTTTTTCACTGCGGTCTTCTGTAAGTACAGTCCCCAGTCGGGCGGCTCCAATATTAATGAGAAATCCCACGGGTGATCCCAATTCGCCCTACCTCTCTTAAATCTAGTCTATTAGTATATTATTATTATTATTACTAGTATATTTCAACTTTGTACCTATTATGGATCATGAGAGACAGACAGATAGTCGGAGCCTTAGTAATAGGTTTCGTTGGTTACCCTAAAGATCGGATGGAGAGGGAACCGTGAAAAATATGGATGGAGCGTAGCGTATCCTCGTGGAGCACTGGCTCCTTACTCACTCCAGAAACACAACTGTACATCATGGTAGTAAAATTGACTGAGGTCTTGTATCAGGTAGCTACAGTCCCCAGTCAGGCGGCTCTAATTTTAATGGGGAGAACCGACGAGATCTCCCGTGGGATCAGCATTCACCCTACCTCTCTTACAGAAACTTAAATTCCAAGCTACGTGTATAAAGAGAATTACGTCACAAACCAATTTCATTCAAACAAATATGTTTGAACCAGTCTCGTCACATCCATCTCAGCACTAACCGCGCGAATGACGCAGGGATAGATATTTGAAGATACATGTATAACGCACGAATGGATGAAATATGTAGCGAAAAGAGATAAGATTGGGTTTATTCACGATGCGAGTTACTTGGATTTAGGGACCTTTAGGGAATGATTTATTTTAAGTTCTTTTATGTATTTTAAATTTTTTAAAACGTAATTTTGGTAAATGCTTTTGATAGATACAGAGAAATATTAACGAAATACTTTTTAATAATACTTACGATTCATGTCTGAAGAAACATTTATTGAAGAAAAGCTTTGCGTTGCTTGGAATAGATACCAAATGTTAATAAATAAACACAATGGCTGTTTAGAATACGTTATCTAGCTTAGAAATTTACAATTTCGCAAAAAGTATGAACTACTTATGTTCGTAACATAAACTGTCGAATAAACTTTTCGACGACTTTCAAAAGCACAATTTCTAGATAACATTTGTGCTTTACTTTTGAAGGCTGAACGCAACCACTTTTTACGTGAAATCAATTACAATCAATCGTTTGAGTACCGACGGGAAGCTTTGATAATACGGGAAGGAATCGAAAGGGAGTTATTAAAAAATTAAGTAGGTAATATAAGGCGCCGATGTTTATATTTTTGTAAAAGCTATAAGCTCTTTAGATTTGCGAAGAAAATGACAAATGAAAAGCTAAAAAACCCAAAACATCAATCAAAATCAAAGTAGCATATACGTTGGTAGTTGCCACAGTATGAATGTTCGAAAGGATTATTCCATTAGCTTTACTCAAAATCAATTGATCCTATATTAACACGTGAAGCAAAAACTTTGCTCCCCTTTTACGAAAATTGCGTGGACAGAGTATTATATGAAGAAGGAATTCATAACGCTAATATTTATTCATAATATGCATTAGAAATACTATTTTGACAAAAGAAACCATTGCGCACACAATCCAAGAGAATACAACCGCTATGCTATACTGACCACAAACCTATAATTTTTTGAGTGTTACTGGAATGCATTGACAGACCTATAATTTTTTTAGTGTTACTGGAATGCATTGACGTCAAACTTTGTCAATGCCAAAATTGTGTTTTAAATTTCGAACACTAAGCGACCGCTAGTTAGTATTAATCCTCCTTACATATAATTAAAAGTCGATCAATGTACTGTCCTCTTTACCAAAGAACTACTGCACGATAATATCGACAGACGCTGTCCTGTCTTACATGACAAATAAACCATACAACAAAGGTCCTTTAGTTTATTAAAAAAATATGCCGATTATGTTTTCAAATTTTATTTTCATAAGAACCTTCTACTGGCAGTAATAAAATACACAAAAAAAGAAATAGCGAAATCGGCCTACCCATTTACGTGTGATGCCGTGACCAAGGGAAATAGGGATTCATTTTTATATATGAATCATGATCAATGATCATCAATGATCATTGAATAAAATTTGCTTCACGTAAGGTAAGGGTAGTCTACACACGTTTTTACGACGCGGCAAGTTAATTGGTATCACGGGGTGCCAACGTTGCCGCTTGTTACGAGCATTCGAGATGCGTGTGTGGAATGCCTAAGGTGCATCACTGGGCGGGCAGTTTTCACTCTGTTAAGGGAGGGCCTTTTTATTTCTTGCGGAGTTTAAAGGAGGTGAAGAATCACCCGGGGAAATTAATGCACAGTCAAGGCTTCCTCCATATGATAGCAACCTTAATATATATGTAATATGTACCTATACACGTTACACAAGGTACCGTAGAGTTACGGGCTTGCATAATGACAAAATTCAAATAACACTACTTTGATTTTGTGTTGTATTTCTGTGGTAATTAAGGTTGCCACGCCAGGATACGCTGCGCTAATAGTAATGCTGCTAGCACAGTGATTCCTCGTCAAAAACAGGGTTGGCAACTTGTTAGTGATACCCTTGGTATTGCTAGCGGCTAATAATAGGCTACGGTGACTGCTTACCATCGGGTAGGCCGTTTTCTCGTGTGCCACCTTAGTGGTAAAAAAAGAAAACTACTTTAGAGGACTTTGAGACTTAATGTAAAAAAGGCGACGAATATTTTCACTTACTTTTACACATACCTACATATATGATCGTTTAGTTTTATTTTCATACTAGGCGTGGCCGCGACTATACACGCGTGGATTTAATTTTGTTCACAATTTTTCCGCCTTTTTTTTGTTCCGCCGATTTCTAATTATTTTCCAAAATAAAAGTGTTAGTGACGCCCTGTAACATCGGCTATCTACCAGTGAATGTCCCGTTCACATCGATCCAGCCGTTCACAAATATATCATACTAATCCGCGTGTGTAGTAACTAAGGCTGCAACCGACCACGAGCATTCAACCGTAACAAATCCAGCTGGGTTGAACGAATTAACGTTGGAAGCAATCAAGAGTCGGTTGGTATTCACTGCGGACTCGATGTATTGCTAGAATCGCCCTCGAACCGCGTAATTGGCGGACTATTGGTGCTATAGACTACAAACCACTGGGAACAAGGCGGGAAACATATGTATAGGTACGTACTATTTATACATTTATCAAATATTTTGTCTACCCGTTTTTAGACTTATCAGGCAATTTTTTTTTCTTGCTGCCAATGCTGATTCTCAGAGCGAGGCATGCTCCAGCACGTCATCGAACTTTATGTATTACTAGACGACTCGGTGCACTTCGTTCCACGTGGGACTGATAAAATTGGCCGCATTCGTCGAGCTTTGCTACAACAACGCAGTTTTTTATATAGTTTTTTCGTACCTCACTCGACTGCCTTATTGTACTGGCAACCCTCGATATTGGTCGATTCCACCGAACAAAGAAGGAAGGAGAATGGTTGGCCAATCTACCCATAGTAAGGTTTCCGCGTCCAAAACAACAAATTTATTGCCTGCCACCGATTTAACTCGATGTATCGCCATCGTGTTGGCCAGCCTCTTAATTGGAACTGCTGCTGCGGAGAACACGTTTTCCAATTGGTTTAATATGACTTCTCTTTAATGGGTGTACTGGGCGAAGTTTAATTTGGGAATACATTGAGAATATTGAGATGGTGCTCGGTAAGGGGCCTTGATGCCAGATGCTTTGTTGCGCATATCAATCGATCTGCTAAGTTAAGCAACCTTAACTATGGCCGGTAAGTGGATGGGTAACCTGTATCATACATAGTTTTCAGTCAGTTCCGGTTGCCAATTAATGATCTATTATTTTATTACATTTATGGATGACACTGGCATGATTATTAATGAATGACACTGGCAATCTTGACATGATATATCTGACAGACGGTCAGAAGCAACAAGAGTGTGTAACAGGCTCCCAGGTAACCGATTTCCCTGCGTAAAAATCTGGCAACCAGACACATCGGGTTAGATGTAGTGTCGATCCCAATCCCACATTATTTGGGATAACGCCAGAGGCATGACTAAGATGGTACTCGAAGTGGCATAATACTTGCGTGTTTTTATGTGTATGGAAAAAATGTGTCAAACTTAATACACCACTAACCGTAGTAATCTCTTGATACATCAAAGTTAGAATTTTCTGGCCGACATAACATTCAACGGATGACCACTCCACACTTACGTCACAATCCTACAACGCGCAAGCGAAGTTTTCTACGCACCTCAGTCAGTATATTTAAACAAGTCTCCGAGTAGAACAGTCGGAGCCGCGCTTCCCCAAGCATAACATCTGGCCAGCCGGAAGATCTTCCCTTTGTGGCTGAGCATGATCACCTCGCTCGACCAACAATACGAGTTGTTATAATTCTACACAACTGACGTACGACAGAATAACAAGTATAAACGCAATTTATTTGTAGAAACTTTTGTGAACCCATTGAACTAAAAGTTGACTCAAAATTACTTGTATTAGATACCAATTCATTTCAGTTTCCACAAAGGGTTCTTGTAGTTGTATTATCTTAGGAACAAGCGTTTACTACAACTTTGCAACTTATGTACTCCTAACGTAACAAGCAAAAGGAGCACTTAGCGATGCACTTGGCAGGCTACCTTGCTATGATGTTAGCTACTCAGAAATGTAAGTTTACTGTATAAGTAAATTGCTTCTATGAACAGCTTTGGAATTTCTCTCGCAGCGTGTTCGTGGTTAAGTTTGTAGATCGTATGACTTGTGATCGACTACTTCAGTGTTACTACAAAGGATACATCAGACAATCTTTTTTTTCTGTACCACTAAGGTGGCACACAAGCTTACGGCCCACCTGATGGTGAGCATTCACTGTAGCCTATAGTCGCTAGCAATATCAGGGATATCACTAACGAGTTGCCAACCCTGCTGTTGATGAGGACTCACTGTGCTAGCAGCATTACTAGCCCAGCGTATCCTCGTGGAGCACTGGCAACCTTACTTACCGCAGAAACACAACACTACATCAAAGTAGTGTTACTTGACTGCGGTCTTCTGTAAGGCGGAGGTACAGTCCCTAGTCGGGCGGCAATTGGCATATTGATGGCAAAACCCATGAGGTCCCAATTCACCCTACCTCTCTTAAAATAGTTATGCGGATAGTCTCATGTTAAGTGGTCAGCATAGTCTATAGATAGTTACAATATCAGGGTATTACACCATAGAGGATAATATACTGCGAAGTGCGTACTACTAACGCTTTGCTAATCCGTAGTAGCGGAATAAATGGGCCGACAAAGTAACACGTATTTATACTAATGAATATAGTGCGCATTGCATGGTACAATTGGTATAAAGCGCTCAGTAGACTCTAGAAAAATGATTATTAATTTCTTTATCATTCTGGACCCAACATTAACCCTATAATATATTTTTTGTTAGGAATAAAATTTACGCCAGAAAATTAATAGGTAGGTGCACATATTTTAAGCAGACAGCTTACAATAAATGACCATGAGAAATAACATTAATCACTCATATTGATCGACCGTCTGGTTCAATACACATTTATAAACCTCCGCTGCATGTAACATTATATCGCATTCCAAGCAAAAATGAATAATGTCGATTTTTGATTCCATTCCAGTGAAAATTGTACTGAGTACAAAGCCTTCGTGAATTATCGCCGACGCAGCTCGGTTTTAACAAGGTTACAGTGGCTCGTTAACACAATTATTGGACTCCCCGAATTGTCCATATTGGCGTCCCATGAATATTCATTAGCATTGATTTCCAGGCCATAGGAAAAATATTTGATAATGCATAAAGGTACCAGAATGGGCACAGATTAAAATATTTACTCAGACCTGTGTCTAAAAGACATGCTCAATTTATTTAGCAGAGACAGCTGGTCTAATGGTTAGCATACCTACCTGACTAAGTATAAACTATAAGACTAACTACTACGCTAAGGTTCGCGGGTTCGATTTCCGCCGTGGCAAATATTTATGTGAAGACCGCAGTCAAATAGCACTACTTGTACATATTATCTACTCTGACTGAGGCACTACGTTGACGTAGTGTTGTGTTTCTGCGGTAAGTAAGGTTGCTAGTGCTCCACGAGGATACGCTACGCCAGCAGTAACGCTACTAGCACAGTGAGTCCTCATCAACAACATACCACTGGTGTTGCTAGCGGCTATAGGCTACGAAGACAGCTTACCATCAGGTGAGCCGTATGCTTATATGCCACCTTAGTGCTATTAAAGTAAAATCGGGATTAAAAAAAATAAGACTAATCGGTGGGCAAAACCGAGAGTACAATAAAGGCAACCATTGATCACTATATAGTCGATAGCGACAGTCCTTCTTAGTAATACTAATAGCCTAAAACTTTACAATAACAAGGCCATTAACGTTTGATGGATGGTGTGAGACGCAAAGAGCGGCGTGACGCGTCTGTACCATGATATATGGACGTATGATCACGATATGTTACAAATTGCTACTCTTTACGTCTTACTTGTTTAAGAGGAAACTTGAATGTGTAGACGTGTTTTAAAGTTACTAGCTGTTATCCGCAACTTAGTCTGCATTTGTTGATAATAGAAGTAGCCTTTGTCCTTCCCAGGATATAATCTAACTCCAGCGTAGCAATGCTGCCAGCATTCTTGGCACGCCCCGCATGATTATGGTTTGGGTCAGATCTTTTATCTATTGTCCAGTTGTATTACGATCCGTTCAGCCGTTTAGTCCTGAAAAGGTAGCAAACAAACAAACAGTTACTTTTGCATTTACAATATTAGTATGGATGATCACGTTATGTTCCAAATTTCTCTTTACGCCTTATACTTATTTAGGAGGAAAGTGGAATGTGTAGGTGTGTTTTATTTATAAAGTTATTGATCTATAGGTTTTTGGGGTGTGGGATGGGACGATGTATAAATAACGATGGGTTTTAATACTGTGAACCTAAACATAAGATCTGTTCTTTTTATACCACTAAGGTGGCACACAAGCATACGGCCCACCTGATGGTAAGCAGTCACCGTAACCTATGGCCGCTAGCAATGCCTGGGATATCACTAACGAGTTGCCAACAGTGTTGTTGATTTACGCGTTTTCTTTAGTTATAAAACAATAAGGAAAGAGATGAGGATATCCAAAGACCTCTCCTTTTAGGAATAAAAATCCTTCTAATTTTATAAATGTGAAAAGTTTGTATGGATGTATGAATGTACGTTTGTTGCTGAAACACGTAAAAATGGCTAAGCGCATTTGTATGAAATTTGGTACACGTATAGTTTATAACCTGGATTAGCACTTAACTTTTATCCTGGGACTTTAGGCTCAACGCGGACTTAGTTGCGGGCAGAAGCTAGTCTTTAATAATGTAATTGCAAATTTCATACATTTTTAGATTGACGGTTCATTGAAGGTTCATGACTCAAATCGGATTACGAGTAATCATGCGCACACCACCTCCGAAATTGGGCCGCTCGTTGAACGCATGAATTAACTTCGTTAGCACGATGCGTCTCCACACGAAATTTTAATTAGATCATCATTATGCAAATTCATTTCCCCGGGGAATTTTTCAAACAATCGTGTTAATTTGCTTTCGAGTTTGCTCTCTATTGAGAATGTGTGTGGGAATTAGAAATTAATTTATGTTGGATTTGAAATTAGAATGCGAATAGATTCGCAGGGCTTACACGATCAATATTGTATTAGGAAACGTTTTGAGAATACTTAGTTACTACAATCAACAAACACGCGCTGCGCTGCGGCGGTGAAAAGTGGAACTAAAAATTAGTATGACAATTTTGACATTTCGCGAGTTACGTTTTCGAATACGTTGTCGACAATGTTCCTGCTACTGGCACAGGCCTCAAAAAATGTCAAGTTGGAAAAAAAAATTTCGTTCCGCGAATTAGGTAGAAATGTAGGTACATTCTGCGTGGTTTACTATTTAATTATACTGAAATAGTTACGCTATATTATTTATTTACTGAAATAAAATTATTGATGAATGTATAAGAAGCTAAAGAGGTGTGTAGTGTAAGTCGAGAGTGAACTAGCCTTTTAATCTATCCTTACCCTAAAAAGAACGAGCTAGCTAGAAGACAGCATATGTATGTATTGATATAATAAAAGAAGTATAGGTAATAATAACACTATGTATTAATAAAATTTACAAACTTATTAAAATCCTCTCCGCAAGGACACCCAAGTATTCTTATTGGTTTCCATGTAACGATACAGCACGTATAAGTAAACTACTCCAAACATAAACACGAAAGTAGCCAGGGTAAATGCCTCGTTGACTGCAGCCATCACGACGCAGGATATGAAGAACATTCCAATAATAACCACGTGGAAAAAGAAGTACCAGTAATGGTACTTCAATAAAGGATGCCGTCGTTTCACGAGGCTAAGGATCAAGATAAACGTAGCCACGAAGAATTGTATGTACAGAATCCCGAAGATAAACTCCACTATCAATGCAGTATCGTCTTCGAAGTCTGTCTCGTATTTTTGTGCGGCGATAAGCAGGAGCAATAGCGCGAATATGATCATTGGTAGAATAGCCGAAATCCCAATGAGTAGGAACATCCTTTTCATTTGTACGCAGTGTGAACATCGTATTTCCTCTGAATCTTCCACTAGTATTGACATTTCCTTTTGTGTCAAGAAATCTGCTTCGACCATGGTATCTATCTTAGTTTCTTTTGACATATCGTGTCAGGTAACTTGACAACGGACAAACACTTTAGAGGAAAAGAGGTGGAATATTAAATAACAGAACTTCTCTTCGTGGTAGTGTGGATTGATATAAAAGGCAAAATCACCAAGAGTTATCTTAAATACTAGAAAGTACAATAAGCCATTGAATAGAATACTACCCGATAGAAAAATCAGTAAACAATAAATAATGGTGATTATGTTTCGTCATGCCTCCTAATAGTTACTGCAATACAATAATATAAATAAAAACAACTACTATCATAAGTCAACAGTACCAGAGACAATAGCATCATGATGGATCCGTGGCTGGCCACGTTAAAATATCATCATACCATTCTTAAAACTCCGAAAGTAAAGTATTTTATGGGCAGTTATAATTTATAAAGCAACTAGTTTTTACCTGTCCAGTTTTAAAGAAAAACAATCATAGGGGATTAAAAGTATTCCATATCCAGCTAATGAGCCTATATTAAATTCCATTCAAATTTGTTCAGTCAGTGCAACGTGATGAGGGAACAAACACACTGCCACTTTAATAATATTAGTGTGATAACAGTATTATAATTCATACTATTATACATATATACTCAAGAACATATTCTCACCAGAATTTAGACGATCCATCACAGACGCGCATGCATTAGCGATGTGGCAGAGCATTCATCACGAGTGCATCAGGCGACATCATCAATTTAAACTTTTGCTTTCATATAGGACTGTTTGATAATTCATAAAAGTTTCTAGATTGATGGCTAGCTTTTGCCCGCGGCTTCTCACGCGTGGTAAGGAGAATAACACAACATGTTGAACACGCTTAACTTCAAAATGTGTGGATTTTCATACAAATTTCCATCCCCTATTTTTGGATTTCCAACCACCCTATTTCCAAAAACCCTTCCTTAGTGGACGCCTACGTCATAAAAGTTACTTACTATCAAATTTTAAGTCTCTAACCCCAGCCGTTTAGGACCGTTGATATGTCAGTCAGTCAGTTTATTCTTTTATTTAAACAGAAGAGAAGAAGAAGATATCATCAGAATAGAAGAAATAAAGATATGAATATATCAGAGTGGTAGACAGGTACCTAGTCCATATATACTTTTAGATCTATTATTATCATTATCAATATTATGAAAGGTCTTTGACACAAATGCGTGTGGCAATTGGTTTCGACGATGCTGTCTATAAAATATTTACATTCACAATCTATTTGTAGTCGTTTTAATGTAATTAATCTAAGTTATTTTCGAAGAATAGCCACTAAACTATCATAGATTCCATAGTGATAAAAGAAAAAATTGACAGAATAATTCTGTAAAGTATGTATATCATATGGATTTCAGTATGTCAAAAACATATCAACTTTTTTAAATATGTTTTCATTCCAATATATACCTTATGTACTAAAGATACATAAGTACATACTAACCTAACATTCTACAGATCCACAGCTGTCGCATCAACCTAACATACACAGGCTAAACACTATTCAAATCAACTGTATGGATGTGGTCCTTGGCGTAACTATAAAATATTTATTAAATTCTCCTTTCAGACACATGCCATATTTCTCACGTTATATTATCCTATTTACGATAAATCCAATAAAGTTCTTGGAACGCGGAGGGATTTCCTTAGTTATACTCGATACGCATCATAGGTATTTTTTATAAATATACTTGTGTCAAGCTTGTGTCCTGGTAGAGATCAGATTAATGTGACGCACTAAAGTCACGATACGGGTGTCTCGCGAAATCAGTAAGTATACGGTATCTTTTCCTTGAGGCAAATATGGTATTTACTTTAAACGTTCAGGACAGCTTATCTAAAGTGATAAATCGTGTCGAGTAACACTGATACTGTGCGATAAAAAAGAATATTCTAGACATTTGGAATATTATTCATGATATTTAATATAAAGCGTCTCGTCTCAACCCTTGCAACGGCTGATTGCAGTTAGCTGTTCTAAAAGCTCAATGTTTTTTCAGATCAGTATTAGTATTTGCAGTATATTATATACTCGGTATTTGTTACATTGCAAGCTCGGTTATAAGTCAGTCTCATTGGATTTATTGCAAAATTTAGAACGATATTTTTGGTTAGCTTTCTACTAACTGACTAATTAACTCCAAACGATCTGAATATCGCAGTTCGGTACATAATACAATACACCCTTATCGAATTGATATCGTTATAAAAATTATAAACGGTCACGGATAATTTCAGGACGTTGTCCTTCTTCTGTGTCTAAGCCCAAACCAATCAGTCATAACATGTACCATTACACAACGCCTGAATAAATGTTTAGAGCAATTGTGTAAATTGTTATTTATTGCAATGTGATTACCCAGGCGCTTTCGAACGTTATTTATTTAGATTGACACAATTCTGCAAAAATTTTCTTCAATTTTGCTATACCGCTATACCTTCTATCAACAATATGTCACCCCGAGTGCTTAACAAATTACTCTCAATGTCAGCGCGATGTGATGTAAATTATCTTGCTAGAGAGTTTATGTATCGAAAGCGACATACACGAACCAATAAATTATGGCATCTAAGATAATGTGAACGTTTCAAAGTAAAAAAAACTTGTGGCATGGCAGGCGTTCACAGGTTACGGGAACCACTTACCATCCGGGAGTCGTAAGCTATTGTACCACATTAGTAGTTACCGAAAATGTAGTTATAAGAATAAATATTATTTTTTTAATACACGCGTAATGTGTTTATTCTTGTGATCCTGATCAGGATAATAGGAAGATAAATCTTGATGTCGGAAAAAAATACGTTGAAAGATTCCATCACACATAGAAACATACATAGATACAGGGTAAGCTGATAGAACCGGCTTAATAAGTCTATGGAAAGTATATTTCAGACAAATTACCATAGAGAAATTGATAAACAGAGCATGCGATGCGTCACATAAATAATGTAAGTTCCGAGCATAATACCATGGGATATGGGATATGTTAAATAATGTGTAACTGTAGTCGCACCCTAATCCCTATGATGTATACTGGGCTTAGAACGGACGTCATTTTACCACTACTCCTTAATTATTTAAGTGTAATCCCCGATACAGGAAACTCATCTGGCAGGCGCTGTAATCCTGGTTCGGCTAGGTATGACGGACTGAGTCCTTTGTCAAAGTTTTATAATTAATAACCTAGTAGCCAACTGAAATAATTCGGATTTAGTAAAGCATTCACGTGATTTAAGCAGTACAATATTAATTACTGTTAAATTTATGCCAAGATATTCCTACATAGATGATATGGCGAGTACAGCAGTAGATGTGGTAGCACTGAAAACTCAAGATGCAAAGAATGTATGGAACATGTCGCAGGACGTAATGTCTAATGATCACTCAATTATGTAGAAAATTCTCACGGTAAAACTAACAGCTATAAACTGTTTACTTGAAACATGCGACTCATTTGAACGCACTTTCCAAAATAAGGTACCTAAGCTTAAAAAAAAAACAAGGGAACATTTCTATACAAACAATGCCTGTTTAAAAGTTAATCCTAAAGCAGAGTGGGCGTACATATACGTTGATACGTTGAAAATAAAACAGAGCTAAATAAGACAACATTAATTAACGGTCCGTAAAAGACCTTGTGTGTCCGTCAACCAGTCCGAAATACAGCTATTTATTTACCCTGCTCTTTTATTAAGGACTGAAGCGTTCATTTTGGATTTGAATAACAATAAAAGTCGCCTAACGCTTCGGTTCAATCATAATCAAAATTTCGTAAATTCAGCTTAGTAAAATGACACATTAGGTTAAATGACAAACTTAACCTTGCCGTTCGATCAATAAACATAGCTATTGCACTATGTTAACATTTTAACAGTCTTTAAAATTGTATATCAGCTAGGTGTTTTGTTCAATGAGCGTTAAGGTCGCTGTTTTTGCAGAATTCTCTACTAGACATTTATCAGATTCTTTTGTTACAATTGCCGTGAAATGAAACGGCGAGAATGTTCAAGCACTCGTTTAAAAAGAATCAAACGGTACTTACTCTCGGTGAAGTCTGCAGGTACGAGAGTCGGGACGTGACCATTTAGCTGTGTCTGACTTACTGGAAATGCACTTCGATAGCGACTCAATGAAGCCGATCCTAAAATAATCTATACTTAATATTCTAAAGTATGTTTCTAAAGGTGTAATCTCAGAAACTACTGAAAGGATAAAAAAAACATTTACTATTAAAAATACATAGTACAGTATGTACTACGGCTATTTCATAAAAGGCTACTGCCAGCATTCTTAGCACGCGTGATTCTGGTTAGGTTCAGATGTTTTATCTGTAATTATAGGTAATTTAAGTTGTTTTCTGTTAAAAGTGTAACCTATTTTTATTAATAAACTAGCTGACCCGACAGGCGATGTCCTGTCTTAGCTATGAATTCATATGTCAAATACACCATAACAAAAAAGACCTTTAGATTATCGCGACATTGAAAAGGTTCCGGCTTTTTTCATTTTTTTCTTCTCATAAGAACCTTTTCCTGACAATAACAAACACGATTAATTAGCGAAATTGGTCCAGCCGTTCACGCGTGATGCCGTGACCAAGGGAAATAGGGATTCATTTTTATATATAGAGATGTAGGCTGCTTTATTCTAATATATACATGGGCGCCAGTCAAAGGACTAAAATTTGTGCATGATTAAGATGGTGCTATTAATTGGTGCTCAACTAATTCTACAATTCTAGAAGATATCGTTCTAAGTACTACGACAAAGATAATTAAATTAGGCCTCAACTGTTACCACCGTAAAGATATTTTCATTTAACGTTATAGTCAGACGGTCGATTCTTAAAAACGTCAATCTGAACTTTAGACAAGATATATCTTTTAGCTGTTATAACTATATTTTATGTCGATAAAAAAGTGAAATCTAAACCAGATATTTTTTAAAAGCAAGCGATTCCTAATCCCATGAACATTCAAAACATTGTTAATTCTAGCTTAGGTTTTCAATCATTAATATTTTTACATATTTTATAATGAAAATGACATGCTATTAATTAGGTACGTTAAAGAAGATACAAAACACTAAAGATATAAACCGCGTTAATTAAATGATTTATTTATTAAAAGGCAAAGTTTCGTGCCATTAAAAGTTTTAATTCGTCGAAACTCGTCACATTTTGCCATGGGCCGGGATCAGAGTTTCTTTCCAATTTAGGCAAGGGTTTCATTTGTTTAAAGTTGAATATAACAAAGTTTATGACTCTTAGTCTTCACTTCTAGTATAAGAAACCACCGAAATCCGTCCCTTAATTTATATGAAGAAACGAATAAAAAAAGGCAACATTCTTTTAGAAATTTTAGGTTTAGGCTGTGCGTTTATAGATCAGTTCGGTATCAGTCAGTCAGATCACACGAACGCACATGACACTTAAAAACCTTAATTATTACTGGGTCTATAGTTATGCCACACGTCTATTTTTTTTTCTGAAACTAAGTTTTATTGTTATTCATAAACCCTTCGTTTACGATTGATGGGCATAATGACAACACAGTTATAAACTTCAAGAGGTAATTATATATTTACTAACTGTAAATAGAAGAGGAAAGATGATTGGTCACCTTATACGACATGACGGTTTTATAAATACATTTATGGAAGGTAAAATAAAAGGAAGGCGTGGCAGGGGATGACCAAAAATAAGTTACATCAAGCAAGTTAAGGATATGATAGCTGTCACATCATATAGGGAGGTCAAAGAAGTAGCACTGGACAGGCAGAAGTGGAGGCAAATACATCGGCTGCACCGACAAGAGTAAAACTCTTAAATAGAAGAAGAAGAACTGTATTATTGTTATATTAATACAATTTATTTTCATTTCAGTTAGTTATGACAGCTCTTTATTAATGTGACTGACAATATTCAAATTTGACTAATGACCCCTTATTTTCTATTGTTCAATATATTATTAACAATTTTTAGTATGAATTAAATTTTTGTCACTACTTTGCTCCTAACAATTATGAATTAGAATTGACTGCAGATTAAAATACTATAAAGTAATATCCTAAAGGGATCATGAATTAACAACTTTATAAACCCAATAAAGTCAATATGGTAATAAAGATGGCTAGTGAATATGTACCTACTTTTAGTAAAAGAAAACAAGATAAGTACAAAACCTGCATGACAAGCAATTTCGTCTAGGGCAAGTGACTGAAATCTTAATCAAATATTTCAAACAGTTCTTTTTTATTTCTATTCTGGTTAAGAGAAACGCCTTTAGTAGCATATAACATTACTCTTAATTCATTGTTTCTGACAAAAGTACAAAATGTGAATATCGATTTGGTCGACCCTGCAAATTGACCTGCCTTCAAAGCAGCTTAGGTGAAAAATATAGGGTTAATGATTCGGAATCGGGTAGCGCGCACCACAGTAATTAATTGACTGTGCATTTCTGCTTAAAAGTTTTTTAATGTTTTAAATTAAGAAGTCCTTTCAGTTATACCTGTACATTATGGTTCAAGCCAACTAAAAATATTATATATATAATTTTATTTGGGGTCGGCGGAATATGTTTATACCTACTTCCTTACATTTATCTCTCCATCCGACATTTCGACTTTCATTTTGTCTCTCCATCTCTTCGGTTATAAACTCAATTTAGTTATCACATTTAAATCGATGTTATATGAAAAACAATTGCTGCTTGCATTGATTACACTTTTTTTTAATTTTTTTTTATTTACACTTCATGCAAAACACAGTTTGCACAGGCGGACTTAATGCCGTAGGCATTATCTACCAGTCAACCTTTGGGTGATGCTGAGATAAACGAGGCAGGTATGAAGTGAAGAAGACAAAAAAGATGAAAAACTAATTATATAATTTATTTGAATATATATATATATATATATATATATATATATATATATATATATATATATATAATATAAATATAATACAATTATATATATACTTACACTATATAATATATATGGAATATATAAATATATAAACATACATAAATAAATATATTATTCTGATACAATGGGGGTGGAGAAACTAAATTTCAATCTGATGATTCCACTTTGGTATCGTAGTGTTGTCGTACATTTGCCCTGAACGTGTTGCGGTTCGTTGCCATCCTGATTTGAGGGGGAAGCGCGTTCCAGAGTAGAATGGACTGGACAAAGAAAGAAGAGTGAACAAGACTGGATTTATGAGGGGGACAGAGAAGGAGACGATTGTCAGTAGAGCGGAGATTTTTTGCGTGACTAGAGCCAAGATATTGGAAGTGAGAGGTAAGGTAAGAAGGAGCATTAGGAGAGTGAAGGAAGGAGAATAGCATGGTTATAGCACCGGTAAAGGACCGGTACTCAGACTCGTGATCGTACTTGCGGAGGTTGAAGATGAAACGAATACAATTGTTGAGAAGTCGGTCAAGTTTATTAAGCAGATCTGCATTCAGGTCAGCATAGCATACATCACAGTAATCAATGACGGGGAAGATCAAAGTCTGCACAAGCATTGTCTTGGTCTTGATGGGAAGAAAGTTTTTCAACCGGTAAAGAGACCGCAGGGTACCGGTAACCTTTCGACTAATTTCCGCGATGTGTGGTCGCCAACTGAGCGTTGAATCGATATGCAAGCCGAGATCTTTGACGGAAGAGCTAATTGGTATGATGGTCCTGTTGAATATGATCGGTGGTAGACATGTAGTGTCCACTCTGCTCATAGATCGTGAACTACCAACTATTATTGCCTGACTCTTGGCGGGATTCACTGCAAGTCCAAAAGAGTCACACCACTTTTTGATTTTGTCTAAGTCACTGTTCACTAAATCAATCGCTTGAGATAAATTTTCTACACCAGCTTGCGAGTATATTTGTAGGTCATCAGCGTACAAATGATACGCACACTGAAGATCAGAGGTTATGAGGTTAATAAAGAGCGAAAACAGAAGAGGAGAAAGAATGCCACCTTGTGGAACGCCAGTGTCAAGATCATTCCAGCCTGATGAAGATTCATCGACCTGAACTGACTGCTGACGTCCCTGAAGATAAGACGAGAACCATTCCAATGCCTCCGGAGAGATCATGAGATGGGAAAGGATGGCTAAGAGTATGTCGTGACTGACGGTATTGAAGGCGTTAGAAAAGTCAACAAGAACTAGTACGGTAGTCTTTGTATCTTCCATACCCGCCCCAATATCGCCAGTAACTTTAAGCATAGCAGTGACTGTGCTATGGCCAGGTCGGAATCCGGACTGTAGTGGACTAAGAAGTTTGTTCTGGTGAACATAATTAGTTAATTGTTTATGGACACAGGCTTCAAGGACTTTGGACAAAAAGGTTAGGATGGATATGGGTCGGAAATGACTGGGTAATGTAGGTTTGGGAACTTTGGGGAGCGGACGAACAAAGGCTTTACGCCATAAAGTGGGAAAGGACCTGGACTCTAGAGAGAAGTTGATTATGTGTGAGATTATAGGAAGGAGTTGGTCAAGGATGGTAATGATCATGTATCGGCTGATATTGTCACAACCGACAGCCTTAGATTTAATGGAAAGGATAACTCTTTTGATCTCATCCGTTGACACTGGGGAAAATTTAAAAGAGTTCACATTATGGCGTGGTAAGCCAGCTATGTGATTCATCGTTTGACTAATGGTATGGCGATCCAAGGGAGTAGAGGTACAGAAGTGACGATTGATATCGTCCAAACCAATAGTCCCAGAAAAATCCGAATAGCCGGCTTTACCGATACCTAGAGTTCCAAGGAACTTCCAAATATCGGCAGGAGAAGAAGAAGATATATTATTGAAAATGTGGTGGCGTTAAGCATTGCGTATCATTTAGTTACACCGATTCCTAGCTTTCTTAAAGGCTAACCAGTTTTCTTCACATCGGTCTCTTTTGAATTTTCTAAAGGCCCGGTCCCTGCGCCTCATAGCCATACGGACCGCTGTGGTTATCCAAGGGGCAGGCGGATGCTTTAGCCTAATTCGTTTTAAAGGGGCATGTTTATCATTAAGATCGAGAATCACTTCATTTAAGAACTGAACTTTCTCGTCAACTGTAACGGCAGCAAGCAGTGGCTCCCAATTTATAGCAGTGGCATCCCCACGCAGCCTATCTAAGTCAATACGACCAAAACAACGCCTGTGCAGTACTTTAGGTCGAGATTTCGGGGGCTTTAGGATATATGAGAGGAGGAAGAGGTCATGATGTGAGAAGCCAGGAGCAGGGTGTTGGCCATGGGACTGAACTAGAGAGGGGGAGGACGTGAACATTAGGTCTAACCAGGTGTCTTCACCAGTTGTGTTCATATGTGTGGCTTGGAGGGGTAAGATATGAAGATTGGTTGAGTTAATTATACGAAGGAGCTTACGGGTGCGAGGAGAATTAGGATTAAGGAGATCGGTGTTAAGGTCGCCCATGATAACGTGATGGCTATACTCAGACCCTAAAGTTTCAAGTACCGTTTCGAAATCGGTGAAGTAATCAACCGAGGGAGGGCAGTAAACTACACCCAGAACGGCTTTGGTCCCTTTGATACAAACCTCAAGAAAGAGAAGCTCTGCGGAAGCAGGAGAAACAGATGAAGACGCAGTAAGGATTTTGTGTGGTAAGTCACACCGAAGATAAATCGCTACCCCACCACCCCTCCGCTCAGTTCGATCATTCCGGATTTAAATAAAACCAGGAAGAGGGTAAATGGTAGACAGCAATTGAGGTTTGAGCCAAGTCTCAGAAATCAGGATGGCATGAACGTTTGTATTAGAGAAAGTCTCTAAGAAGTCACTGTAGTGGCTAGGCAAGCTTTGAGCATTTATATGGCACACATTTAATAGATTATTGCTAGTACTTTGGGAAAAGTTCGCTCGTACGAAATCCCCTAGTGGACTTGTATTCTCTGAGGAAACCGAACAGAAACTGCTGTCTGCAGAGGAGGAACAAGAGAAATTGTTAGCGGAGTTAGCAGAGTGAAAGGATGAATCATCATCAGATAGCATACTAATATTGGAGTAATATATGAAAAAAATATAATATTAATATATATATATATATATCTATGAATAAATAAGTATTTCTGGATGTGCTGGAATTCAAACAAATTCAGTGAATCTATCAGCAAAAGCATAACTCAGCACCACCCGCCAGCCAACAACCACACACTCACACACACATTAAGAAATATATTACAAGAAATACAGTAACAAAAAGGTTTTAAATGTGAAACAAATGTACAGGTTCCAAGTACGGCAATTAGAAGAAAAAGAAAACAAAACAAGAAAGTAATAAGTTTTGATATGTTTCCGAACGCAACTAAGAAAACGTCAAGGCATCATAACTGTCAGATTGTTTGTCATGTGTCACTCAAACAAAACAACTGTTTTTATGGACATTTAGAAAACAGATTTCGTGGGTAAACACTGAATCTAATAAAAGTGGGTGACGTTTAACAAAATTCGGCGTTACAAGTTAACATGAATAATAATGATTGAAAGGGTTGAAACACATCTTGCACAAAATTAAACCCTACCGTACTAGAACTTAAGACCAATTTAGCATGATACCACCATTGGGACTATCTACGCCGTGTGGTTTTAGTGATCACGACATCCGCAACGGCGCGCCCAGCTTCAGGTCTCGACGCTGACGACGCATCCCCCGTTACCTTCGGATATGATTTCAGCAAATGGTCTAGCTCATCAATGGTGGTGACTTTGAACCTTTTTCCATCTGGCGCTTTCACAGTTATCACTCCATCCTGTGTCCAACACGACCGCATGCCAAAATGGAGGCGAGCTTTGGCGAAAGTCGATTGCCTGACTTTTGTGAGAAGCTCCTTGACAGCAATTGGAGTCCCCTTTAGTGCTGATTTCGCCTTCCATACTGCTGCTTTGTAGTCAAGCTTAGTAAAGCGGATCAGTATAGGCCGATGACGCCCCTTGCCTGGTTTTCCTAAGCGATGGCAGGCCTTGATGGATGCAGCTGTGATGTCCTTTAGAGCGAGCTTACTGTTGAGTATTGACAGGACAGCAGTAACACAATCCTCCTTGTCGGATTCTTCAACACCGGTGAACAGGAGTGCTTTCCTACGATGCCTGGTTTCCATACTGTCCAACATTTTGGAGCACTCGTTAATTTGCTTCCGAAGGAGCCCCAGCATATTGAAAATCAATTCTCTAAAGGTCCGGAACTCCTCTGCAACCTTTGCAATGGTCTCCTTCGCAGACCCTCCAACTTGGATTTGTGACTCAAGCTCAGCCATTCTACGCGTGAAGCAGTCCTCCAAGCTTCGCTGTGTGGATTCAATGTCAGCCAGTTGAGACATGGTGTGTTCAGTGCCAGAGATATAGTTGTATGGTGTATGATTGAGCTGGCAGATGGTGTATTAATTATGGACTATAATATCACATAAATTGCTTTGCAAACGTGAGTACAGGTTTATTAATGTAACAATCACTTTATTAAGTTAGAATTATCTAGTTTATTTATTAATTTACATGTAATTAAAATTTCAAAAGTAAAAATCGCGTGCTCACTTTTCCACACCTACCGCCGAAAAAACTTTTCCCCACAATATTCACGATAATATGTTGCATTTGTCTGGATATGGTGCAAAAGGCCACTTTAATCTTGTGTATGGTCCATTACAGACACCCAAATATTGGAAGTTCAGCTACATAGTCTAGATGCAACTACGGTTTTGAAATTTAATTCCATCTATCGATTCGAGGAAGGACTACATGAAGATTTTAGTACTGGGGTACTCGTGCGTAGCTAGCTAAATAGGTAGCTTTGGTAATAGGTACGTCTGTATTTCGAAAACCTTGAATGACTTGATTGAAATGGATTTATTATTGCACAGAACGACATTGAATTTTTTTTTTATATTAACAAAATGCGCAATACCGTTTTATTGCGTCCGAATTCCAAATGTTGTATCTCAATCGAATAATCCCACCGTAAAATTTACCTCTTGGTTATATAATTTATTAATACTATTAAAACAAGATAAGACAGTTTATAAATAATACTATAAAGTAAAATTGCCTTCAGTACGTCAACGGTTGATATGGCATATCGTATTTTACTGAGTGCTATTTTTTGTGGTCTTCCTCTTATTGCATATAGTGAGAGGGTAGGATTCAGTATTTATGAAATTGTAAGTTAAAGCTTCGGAAGAGCTGTACAGAAGATGGTATTCATGCTTCATACTTTACCCTACCTATATTTGGTAGCCATACGTCTGGGGCTAGCTGCTATCCTCCTTTGCACCCCCAACTCTATGACTTGGGACAAAAAAATATATGTAGTTGACTTGAATGATGTGTTTAGATAACCATAATTTAGTAGTCTTATTATTACATCAAGGAGAAAGTAATTTAAAAACGTCATAAGTGATGAACGGACATTAATGAAATTCGCGTTCTTTCCAGAGACAATGGCTGTTTCGTCAAACCATGTTAAATTTTTTTTTATTGCAATTAGTATTTTACAAGTTTTTAAACTTAAACACCCTGTACAAGTATCCTGATCAAGATCCTCTGATCTGAAGGGTCCACCCTTTATAGTTCCACCAGCTGCGACTGTATGGTACCAACCATCTTCAGTCATGACCAAGATTTAAAAATATGTACGACGATATAATTCCAGCCACAAATAATAAACGCAGATGGCTACGTAGCAGAGACACACCACGTGACCACCGAGGATGGCTACATACTGGAGATGCACAGGATACCGTATAGGAGAGGAGAGTCGGAATCATCGTCTAGAAGACCTGTCGTGTTCCTGATGCACGGCCTCCTATCTGCTTCCAACTCCTTTGTATTGATTGGACCCGATAACAGTCCTGGTGAGACTATTTTCAATCAAAACCGTATCTTAAGACGTCTATGTCAAGCTTGTACTTCTTCATTAAGTAGTTTTAATTAACATCTGCATATAATGAATATAGTTACCGACATCATTACAGCTTTGTTAATTAATAATCAGTATCACCTAATTGTGCTACTGATTATACACCCATATATTTCGATAGAGCAATATCAGTGTACACAAACAACTGTGACAAATTGTAAAATAGCACTTGATTTAAAAACTTATTATTAAAACCAAAATAGAAATAGTCGTGGCCACACAAATATATTTGATAATAGACCGTACGTTCCTGTTTACAGGATACAATCTTGCGGACGCTGGCTTCGATGTTTGGATGGGCAACAACAGAGGCAACAAACCATCCCGGTACCACGTGACTTTAGATCCAAATGTAAATGCGAATCAATTCTTTGACTATACGTTTGAAGAAATTGGCATGTACGATGTTGCAGCGATGGTAGATTACATTCTAGACTTCACTGGCGAAGATCAACTTCACTACATAGGACATTCCCAAGGAGGAACGGTGTTCTTGGTCCTTACATCCATGAGGCCTGAGTATAATTTTAAATTCAAGTCTGTACATTTACTAGCTGGTGTGGGATATCAAGAATACTTCCCTAATGAACAACTAGCACAAACGGCTCTGTTGACAGACGTTATTTATGTAAGTTATAAATGAGAAATAAACCACTTTTCGCCACAATGTTTATACATATAATCCCAATTTAAAATTTTTTACAGAATATGGCAGTATTATTTGGATCGATAGAACTATTTCCCCCTGATGCAATAAGAACTGAAAACAAAGGATATAGTACTGCAGACCTCTGTACTGGAAACATCAGACAAAAATACCTGTGCGATATAGTAGGCATTCGGCATATTCTGGTACGTACAATATATATGTTAAGCTCGAGGCTTTTAGTGGGATAGCACATGTGAATACTGATCGTTCACACGGAAACGTTTATTTTCAGAGAAACGATACTATCAACGAGGAAGACGACGCAGAAGGTGACGAAAAAAAATTTATTTTTATACCACTCATGGTAAGCAGTCCCGTAGCCGCAATACCAGGGGTATCACTATCGCGTTGCCAACCGTCTTGTTGATGAGGACTCACCGTGCTAGTAGAATTACTACTAGCGCAGCGCTCGTGAAGCTGGCTGAACTGGCAAACTTACTCACCACAGAAACACAATACTACGTCCAAGTAGTGTAATATAACTGCGGTCTTCATGGTCTTCTGTAAGGTGAAGGTACAGTCCGCAGCCTGGCGGCTACCAGTTTAGTGTGAGAACCCACGGCACATCCCATTTCACCCTACCTCTCTTTAAAGATGGCGAAGGTGGCGACGAAGAAGATGACGAAGAAGGTGAAGAAGAAGCTGACGAAGAAGGTGACGAAGCAGGCGGATCACTAAAACAAGTAGCCCACTTCGGACAAAACATAAGAGATAAACTGTTCAGAAGATGGGGTTACGGCACTTTTCAAAACTTACAAGTCTATGGAACATCTCAGCCGCCTTCATACGACTTGAGTTTAATTACAGCTAATGTAACAATGCATTATACCGTAAACGATTATTTACTGGACGAAAGAGATGTCTTCGCAATGGTTAACGATATGCCAAATGCAATAGCACGTAAGGTTGCTAGGGAAACGTTCTTGCATGAAGATTTCGTTGTTGCCGATGACGCAAAAGAGCTGGTAACAGATTATATTATAGAGTTTATAAGCAGTATTGAATTTCACGATATAAGCGACGGTTCCAGTGAAGAGCCTGTGTAAGCTTTTTTAATTTTCCATGTATTCTTCATATGCAACCAATGAGCATACGGACCCTATCAAAGTCCATTACTTCTAGGCTATACTAATACTAATTTTGGGTACTATACAAATGTAGAGATACCAATGCCACTATAATATTTGATATTTGTGTACAGAAAACAGTGCCTCCCTTATTATGATACCCAATTAAATTTCAAATGATGCGAAAAATACCGTCACCTGCATAGACTAGTACTCAAATAAATATTCAGAAGGTTATCTTAAATAAAGACTTTGGGTTTCCCCAAATTTTCCCAAGAATCTAAGGAACACTAACTAAACAAACGACGAAAATTAAATAAATAATTCACGAAACACAATATAATAAAGGCAAGAGGGAACGTAACTGGCAACACAAGGCCAGTTTGACCAAATTGCAGAGAAAACACTTGAGCTTATTATCAGTAAATTATTTTTTAACGTAAAGCCGAATACAGAAAATTGCTTTGTTTCAGAATCATCTTTGAAACGGAAGGAGGGAGCGCTGAAAACGAGAACAATGAAAGTGAAATGGAATTTGAGAATCAAACTACTGGATCTGCAACCAAATTAACTTTTAATTTCATACTAGTTGTATGTGCTCTTTTTATTTTACAAAATCATACTATTTAAGACCATACTACCTGCTGCTAATTTATATATGAACATATGATGACAAATATAGACAGATATAAGAAAGTATTTTGAGTGGGTGTACCCAATTTACATACAATACTTAGAAAACATTCTTACAAATGCTGCAGAGAAAAATAAGCACGAATTCATTGTGTGCTATAAATATAAGCGCTAGAAGCACCGTCAAAAGTTCACCAAGCATCTTAAAGGAGAGTGTGGCTGCTCCAAGAACCATTAACGATAACAATAAACAGTGAACGGGTAAACAAAACAGTAAAATAGAAACATACAATTGTAAGGCTGCAGAAATATTCGACGAAAATGGTAACATTTTAATATTAGATGAATATTAGCGGGTCTATCAAACAATGCAAGTACATTTGTTTTATTTGAAAAGAATCTATAAATAATAATCTGCAAACAAAATTTTGGTTTGTATTGCACCGTCAGTACAATTACGGTGATATAGTTTTAATAATTATTTATTGCGATTGGGTTTTTAGAGGTTTTCAGAGACTTTAATCGCCTTACACGTCTAAATTTTCAAGGATTTATATTTTTAATGTATCCATAAATATGGCATAAAATTGCCAAATTGCACAAAACTATAGCTGAAGCCTTTAGCGCTGCTTGAGTAATATTAAGAAATGTCCTAAGTACTATCATGATTTAAATTAAGACCCTAATAATGCATGCAATATCACATGCAAATATAAACAATATAATGTTTGATAATCAGGTCAATTGTGTTCATCGGTCATTAAATCGTTGTCACGGAGGGTCATTAAAATCGCATCCAGTCCAGTTATTTACAAAGCGTCCGGCTACATTCCTTTATTTTGTGGTCGGCTGGGTCTGCTGTGGCACTAAATATTGGAAACTAAACAGCTACCTCGTCAAAACAATGGCTGTCGCTGTCATTAGTGACTTTGAACTGGAATATTCGATCCTTTTCACCCTTTGCGTTTATATAACTTTTTTTAATTAAACACACTGATAGCTGTGGGGTATTGGATGAGCGTTGGCTGCTATTCCAGCGACGCAAGTTTGAATCCCCCCAGAATTAACCAATAAGTTTAAAAGAAAAAATAAGTACAAAGATAAATCACACCCGAGTTCGGTGAAGTAAAGCATCGTGAGTAAACCAGCATACGTCTGAAGAGAAATTCAAGGACGTGAAGTGCCTGACAGACGGCGACAGACTCAGCATCTGTCACGTTGGCACCTAATTATTTTCGGGGACACTTGCAGGAAGGCGTGAAGATATTGATATATTAGCAATTAAAGTAGTTTTCTTCTCGTTATGACGAACCAATTTGGTCAGCATAATATGCTTTTTAAAACCATGAAGTTATAATAGGAACTTAATATGCCCTGGCTGCAAAAACGCTTGCATGCGATCCTTGACGATCTTAAAATGATCGTAAACCCGGCTATTTGGGTCACTCACAACTCACGAATCTGTTATCGGGTCATGACAATAATAACCTGCTGTGGTTGTGGAAATTCAGACTTATATATATATATGTTGATGGGATGTGGTTGCTTTAGGGATTCGATTTTACCTTTGTTAATTAAATTTTGTGGAGTTTATAAGTTGTTTAAGGATTTAAATTCCTTTATCTGTACTCTAAGGCTGTCTGAAAGAGATCGCTCTAGCTATAAGAGACCGCCTTTTGTCTTCTCTCTCTGTATGTGTTTATTACTGTATGTCACTCTGTCATCAAAAAGTATTACAGTATCTGTTAATTTTGTATATATTGTATGCTCCAAAGTAATTAATGTAATGGTCGTTGAGCTGGTAATATATTGCGAACATCCTATCATTCAGGGTTGCGTCAATATTTAAACGACCTCTGCGTAGCACACAACTGTAGAATTTATGAGTAAATTTGTTTATTTTTTGTTGTGGATTTCGAAAGTATTTCGTATAAATTATGATTATCCGAAGCCACAGGCGAAAAACGCAAGGCAAAATTATCTTACTTATGATCTAACTTATGAATTTCCTGTGACATAAAATGTCCATAAAAATGGGACATCCCAAAATTGGAGCCGCCCGACAGGGTACAACACCTCCACCTTACAAAGGATCGAGTCGAATAATCGAGACAAATAAAACTTTTCTGTGTAGGTTTGTGTTGTGTTTTTGCAGTGAGCTTCGAGAATATGCTGGCTATAATGAAAAATGTTTCCTAGTGAATCCTCTACATTCTGCAATAAAGTTGCCATTTGCTGTAACATACCTGGTACAGCAGCAAACTATAGGCTACGGTGATCGCTTACCATCAGGTTGACCGAACCCTCGGTTACCGGGTACGTAAAAAGCATAAAATTCAACAGAAGATGTTATTAAAAATTGGGCTCACAAATATCACCTGAATTTCACATCCATTGGGAATCTTTCAGCTAAGTATTTACTCTGGGTACAATATTGTGTCAATTCTCGCCTTGGAAAAGCCATATATCTTTCCGATGGAGCCAAAGCTTCGTTCAAATGGAAATTGCACTCAGTGTTCACCATTATGAGCTGTGACGCCTGAGAATACGGCTGTTATTTACTTGCAACAAAGTATCTCAAGTGTAACGAGAAAAAATCTAAGGAGACCCGTTGAGAATAGCTCTATTCAGGTGTAGAAACTTGAAAGAAATATTTAAAAATATAAATCTGTTTTCTTCTCAATAAAATGTATGGCTCAGGTGAAATTTCAACGTGAATCGCGATACGCTTAGACTATGAATGATGTTTACCGTCGACTTCCAGTAGACCTTCCGTCTTGGGATCCGTCCATTAAATTATTTTATGATTGAAAATAACATTAGCATTTTTATGTTTTAACGTATTGAAAAGTGAATTTTCTCACTTGACACCGTACTGTGCGCCTTTTAGAATATGTATTTATTTTATTAGATCATCAACATCGTGTACACCAATATATGCAAGATAGTATAATGTGATTTTGTACTAAATTAAAAAAAGATTGAGAGGTATTGTATGAATGAACGATTTTTATAATTCATTAGTAGTTAAAAGATCCTACAATATACCTATCCATATGTAATGTAGTTTTTGGAAAACCTATCCTTACGTTACAAACTTTTATTAACTTAACCGGAAAGGTTGGATCCTTTCAGGCTTACAAACTTACGAGAAAGAGCTAGTTGTTTGCAAGAGCGGATATTTAAATGTAAATAATATCCAGTCCTCTAAGCAAACTTTTATAAATGATAAACAAGTTTTCTTATTAACTCAACTTACGACGATGTTTGGAATGGCTTTATGATATGTACCTGAAACAAATGAAAAACAAATTGCTAGTGTATTGCCTCGACATTTTCCAAATTAATTCCAGCCTTGTAGTGTAGTACTTTGACGAGTCAAAGGACAACAATTAATATAATTTCAATAACAATTTAAATTATAATAATATTTAATAAAAATCTGCCAGTTATTTTGTACCATTTTCTTTGACTTCAGTCGCCATATTTCCAGAATTCCACTGGTCAATCCGTTTCAAATTGCCTTAGCTTATTCTATTGAAACAGATATTCGCACTCAATGTGCGACAAGTGATATTGTTTCATTCGACCAACCGATTATGTCTGAAGCAGACGTCACTGAGATGCAATGTCCGTGGATAGAGGATCAACCGCAACACTGATTGCATTCTTGACGGTCGACTAGACGTGGCAATGGGATTATATACAATGATCACACACACACATATGACTCCTCTGACTACATTGGTACAGGAGAGGTTTGAGATGATCGCCGGATTAATAAACAAATTCTGAATAAGTACATACTAATATTATCACTTTTAGGAAATACTCGTAGTTCAGGACAGGCCCAGACCAAATTTTTGTTATCGAAGGCCAAGACAAATTTTGGGTCAGTGTGCCACAGCAGTAAGTAATATTTGTACGTAGTATATTATCTACTCTAAGGTAATATTATCACACAGCAAACTAGGTGAAGCTTGGAACAGCGTACCAGACAACTGATATAATACATATCGACTCATGAGAAATGAGTTAATAGTAAAAAAAAATACAAACTGTGCATCATTTGTGTATTCTTTTATTTGTGTATTTAGGAGTTCCCTAGTCAGGATCCAACCCTGAGTGCGTCATAATAAAATGCGTGCACAATATTTAGTATCTGTAACTTTGAAGAGCTTGTATAAACAAGCTCTTCAAAGACATCGACATCCAAGATTTACTCAATTCAGCTTGCAAGATTTGCCCTGAACGAACAAACATTACAAGTTGAAGAAAATCTTATAATAATCGTAATCCACTGAACTGTTAAAATCCAGTTCCGTGGTTAACACACTGATCTTCATAATACGGGCTTAAAGAGTGTCAAGAGAAGTTCACAGAGTCCAGGTTAAGATGGTCTATTCGTAACTGAAATCTAGGAACCATTATACGGTATACAAAGGTCTTGATGCCTGGTAAAGTTGCGCTTACAGTGTACATTAAATGGATGGCCACGGTTAGTAGCAGCCTGTTCCCTAATGAAGGTAGCCGTGGCGTAAGGAAGTCGTTCGGTGAGACATCTGAGGAGTATAATGCCGCAAGTGTATTATTTAATTCTTTATAGCGCCATAAAATGGTTAATGCTCTTTAAAGTGAACTTATCGCGAGCACTTTGCTCCTGCATAAGCGCATTGATTCTATTTTGGAGAGGCATTCACTTATCGAACTGAAATAATGGTTCGTATTTTGAGTGCCGTTTTTATTTTGTATATTTTATTCATCCCGTGTGACAAGACTCTTTTTTATATTAATAAGGTGGATACGAGGATACGGCCCACCTGATGGTTAGCAGTCACCGTAGCCTATAGGCTACCCTGGTATTATATATGTTAGGGTATCACTAACGCGTTGCCAACCATGTTGTTGATGACTCACTGGCTCACTCACTCAAGGCCACCACGGCTTTTTATCTACACTAATATTATAAAGAGGAAAGATTTGTATTTTTGTATGTAACGAATAAACTCAAAAAGTACTGGACCGATTTTAATAATTCTTTTTTCATTAGAAAGCTACATCATCACTGAGTAACATAGGCTATATATTATACTAGCTGCCCGCCCCGGCTTCGCTCGGGTAGACAAAATATTTGATAAATGTCTATAGGCACCGAAACTACTGAACCGATTTCGAAAATCTTTACCGTTAGAAAGCTACACTATCACTGAGTAACAAAGGCTCGCTGCCCGCCCCGGCTTTGCACGCGTGGTCTCCACTAATAAGACAAGTAATAAGTAAGTCAGGGCATATGTACATATTACAGAAAAGCGGAGTGATTATGTATCTACTTATACAATACGAATGTGAGTGGAGGAAGAAGCGGAAGGCCATGGTTTAACTTTCTAGATTGAATAACCAAAGTAATCATAAAGGTAAAGTGTACTTGGGACCGGCGGGCAGTTCCTGCTGCAGGAATATACGAGACAAATGCCACGTGCCACAGATGTACACAAAAAGCGCGTTTATATGCAATCTTGTAACAGTTTAATTCTCATACTGTAAAGTAATATGAGTGTTCTTAGTCATAAAGAAAATAATTTTTATTAGTTTAAGTCCATCCGCCTGTCGGACAGCGGGCTGTATCTTATGATCCGTAATAGTAATTCACAGAATGTGTATTTATGTTTCCGTAAAAAAATAAAGGGGCTCCCTTACGAGAGACGTGTTATGTTATATTTGGATTTTTTTGCGCTTAATAATGGCAACAAGTAGACGCTTGAAATGCTCATAGTTTGCGTATTTCTATATTTTATAAATAAAAGAACGAAATTACTTTTACAAACTTATTATTCGCGGTTGGTTCAATAGCCGTATCTATCGATCGAACGGCTAAGTTAAGTTTGTTTTTTAACCAAGTTTGTCTTTAGTACGGAACTACGGAACCCTGGGTGTGCCGGTCCAACTTTCACTGAACGACTTGAACCACCAACATAAAGGTAAGCCATTTGACATTCATAAACTGTGAAACATTCCATGTAAACATAAGAGCAATGATATATTTAATTCCAGCCATAGCGGTATCAGTCGAGTGTTATAAGTGATTGTGGTCAACACAATTTGCGGTTACATTCTCATGGTAAGTGGTATGATACATACCTACATATGTGTAAGTACATACACGTCACTTGTGCCGGTAGCAAGAACATCTTACGACTACGTATTCGAAAATGTAATTCAGAAAAAGTCAAAAAGTTCATAGGAATTTTTAGATCCATCAGGTTGTAATGCTTGCAAAACTTGTACGTATACAGTTATTGCGTAGAAAAAAATTCTAGCGCGTTGTAGGATTACTTGTGGTTTGTATGGTACCTATTTAAATAGATCATGATTAGCGCCATCTGTTGTATGTCGTAGTAGATTCTAACGTTGGTTTGTAGCGGAGAACTCGCTAGAGAGTGAATTGATCTAGAAATCATGATATGTAGATGTAGATATAACATCTCCTTATTTGAAACCAGTATAAGAGTTACACAAAAACACCTAAATGTGTGGTAAATAAAATATACTGACTTATTATATACCTATTTTTCCCGTGGTACTTAAACAAAAATATCAAAGGAGGAAAACCATTTGTTACCAACCGTTAAATTATAATTAATTGAGGATAGCCAAAATAAACATTTATTTAATTATTTATGCCTATCCGTTTATCTGTTCCGCTTTATTTTATTCCATATTGTTGAACATGTTCGTGATTCATATATTTATGGATAAGGGGGATCCCATAAATCCGAGAAAATAATTACCTAATATTTTTTTATTTATTTATACAACTAGCGACGCGCCCCACCTTCGCACGGTCAGCGCTAGCCATATAAGTTAAATACCTACAAAAACCAATGAATTGTACATAAAAACCTTCCTATTGATTCGCTCTTATCTATTGAAAAAAACACATCAAAATCCGTTGCGTAGTTTTAAAGATACAGCATACATAGGGACAGACAGGCGGGAAGCTACTTAGTTTATACTATGTAGTATGTGGTGATACGCATATCTGAAAACCCCATATCCATCCCCTTTTTTTATACCACTCAGGTGGCACTCAAGCATACGGCCCACCTGATGGTAAGCAGTCACCGTAGCCTATAGCCGCTAGCAACACCAGGGGTATCACTACGGGGTGCCAACCATGTTGCTGGTGAGGACTCACTGTTTTAGCAGCATATACTACTACCACCCACTACGACAACCCACGGGAAATCCCAAATCGCCCTACCTCTATTTGCTTCAACCACAAGGCCACCACGGCTTTAAAATCCCCTCCTAAATATTATATTATATCTACGTAGTACTACGTTCGTGCACCCAATGTGTAAATCATAAAAAGCCCTCGTCATAAATAATTCATTTAATCTAAATTAGCCCGAACACGCCCCAACCGCAGGCAACAACATTGCTACATGTTAATATAATAGATACACCACCTGATAGAGAAGAACCTTCACGTTTCATAAAAAAACAATCGTATATCTAGAAAATGTTTGGTAACACTCAATATCTTTTTATAAATTTACATTTGTGTATCTTTTGTTGGAGATCCTTATAATAAATAAATAAATATCTATACTTGTAATAAAATAGTAACAGGTCCAATTCGGCAATTGAAAATATTTTGTAGGTAACTCTATTTTTTTAAGAGCACTGTGTTTTATTCGACACATTACTGTAACATTTCTCATTTTTGTCTGTCTATCTGTATGTCGGTCTGTCATTTCATGAAAATTATCTCAAGGGAAATTTAACTAATTGTAATGTATAGGAGTCTGTCCAGCTTAATACGGTAGGTATAAAAATGAATCTCGTCGAAGTCACGGGCACAGATATTATCTTTAATTACAAAACAATACCCATAAAAACAAACAAATAAATGAACACTCGTTGTTAATTGAAATTCAATTTGAGAACTGACTGAATACATTGATATTCATGAGTACGAGCTACCTTATTCACCCCTCGTTGAGTTATACGCACAGGGATTTTTCACAGAAATTCGTCTATTACTTACCGTTCTTCAGTAGTGCGGTGCGTACCTCCACGATACGAAATACGGCATATTTTACGACCTACGAGTATGCTTTCAGAAGTACATTCGCAACTTTAGTGGCGTATGAAGGCATTATGTTCTCAATTTACACGGACTCTTATCTCGGTGAAGGTAAAGGCACAGAACACAGACACTCGCAGTATTTCATCTAAACGAATATCTAAGTATTTTTTTATAATCAGTTTTTAGATATGTTACCTAAGTATTTTTTTATAATCGGTTTTCAGGTTTTTCACATTACTAAGGTACGGCCCACCTGATGGTAAGCGGTCACCGTAACCTATAGCCGCTAGCAATACCAGTGAGGGGTATCACTTACGCGTTGCCAACCATGTTGTTGTTGAGGACTCACTGTGCTAGCAGCATTACTACTAGCCCCGGGTATCGCCGTGGAGCACACGCAACCTTACCTACTCGCCGCAGAAACACAACACTACAAGTAGTGTTATTTGACTGCGGTCTTCTGTAAGATAGAGGTACATTCCCCAGTCGAGCGGCTCCAATTTTAATGGAAGAACCCACGGGCAATCTGTTTAGCCGTACCTCTCTTTTTAAAACTAAAGTTTACTAATATTAAACGTAGAAATATTTTTTGAAACTGTCAGTAAGACAGAAATGACACACGTGAAATATTTATATGCTCTTGTATACCCAAAAAAGTGTGTCCGTTACTTTCTGTTAATTATGTCACCCGAAGTGCAATTTCCACCTAATATTTACGCGGCCTAGACTTACATATTACCTTATACAACTCTAGGCACGTGTGTATGCATGCACCGAGTCGTGCGATTATTCTGTAGTTGAAGTACTGTCTGTATATGTTTACTGTATAAGTATCTTTCTATCAGATTTACATTTAGCGGTTGAAGTTCAGTACCACTCCGCTGTGCTCCTGAAATGTATTATGTGGTTTAATGAAGAGGTTTTCTGTTCGCTGTTTAGTTATGTGTAGAAACAAGTACAAATACTTCTATTTATGTACCTAGGTAGACTTTGTCTGATATCTATTATATCCGAGCTCCGTCCACTGTATTCACGTAGTCAGAATATGATCTGACGGGCAAATATTTTGTTTATCTATATAAAGTAGTGTAGATGACGTCTGATCTGAATTTCAACCAGAAAAAAAATATCTGGTTAGCTTGGTCGCACCCAAAAACATATATATATATGTATAAATTGTAAAATTGCTATGGACAAAATGGTGTGTTTTTGTGGCTTTGAGCGACACTCGTAGGCAGCCATAGTTACACCCAACAGCTGCGAATGGTTACATCGCAATATAGTATGTGTTACAAATTGTTACGCTAGTTTCACAAAGCAACTCAAATAAAATAAGAAATATTATTTCAAAGTAAGGCTACATATCCATCTGAGCTGTGCGAGGTAGCTAGGAAAGCGTCCACCAATAGGATTACTTGATTCTTCGTAAAAAGGGCTTAACAGAGCGAGGTTCCACTACACCTCCTTACACCGCTTAGTTTCCTGGTAAAGCTTAGGTTGATACAGCCTTCCTTTCACAGCACTGTTCTGCCTCTCGCTTAGCTTCTTAACGCATCTCTGGTGTGAACGCAACCTAAGTAGCGCACATACTGGAATGATGGAAAGGTAAAGAGTACTCGGAGCCGGCGGGCCTGTACAACGAGATCGATGAAAGAAGCAAAAGTGGTGTGCAATAAAAAATGAGTGGCGACTCTGCCTACCCCCAAAAGGGCTTGATGATGTGTATGTAAGAGCTTACTAAGGCTCGCTACAAAGTCAGCTGTCGCAGATATCCGTGGCCATCCGCAGCACAGATCCGAACGCAATAACTGCTCGGCGCACGAACGTGAACGTGACGCGCGTGCCAAACTGTCACGTAAATAGTTTATGGAACCGATATACGGTAAATTGGTTTCGTTTGCTAAGATACGCCGTGAGCCATGATCAACCGACGTTATTATAAGATAAAAAGTTATAGGGATTTTAGTACCTCAGTAAAGATAGCAGAGTTGAATTTTATTTTACGCACATAGTTTTCGTTTGTTATTTCTGATCTACTTCTCCCCACGTAGATACGCTGCGCTATTAGTAATGCTGCTAGCACAGTGAGTTCTCATCAACAGGGTTGGCAAAGCAACGCGTTAGTGATACTCCTGGTATTGCTAGCGGCTATAGGCTACGGTGACTGCTTACCATCAGGAGGTCCGTACTCTTGTGTGCCACACTTTGGCATGGGTTTTAATTATGACTTATTTGTATACTAATATGCAGTAAACATTAATTAAGCAGCAGGATTCATTTAATGCGATCCCCATCGGCAAATTAAAGAGTCCTTGACGGCATCAATTAAATCGACATTCATTCGACAAATCGATTCGAGTTAAACGGGTGTTTATTCCGTACGCGAGTGCTGTGGCATACCGGATATCGGATGCGGTTTCGATAATGGAAATTCTATTCATCGGTAGATCCAATGATTCGGCATTTAAAATTCCAGTCGGTATTATGATTATCTGAGATTGTTTCGGCTTAGTTCCCAGTATTAGTGTTCCCGTAGTTATTGATTAATTACATTAAACATCAAACGTGGTATAATGTTTTGTTACTGAGCTGGCAAAATAAATACTGTTTTTTTGTGTTGGCCATATACATTTTCCTTTACCTCTCTTTTAAAATGTGTGTCTCTTTATGAAAACCGACAAGTCCATATTTTGTAATACCTATTCCTATATAAAATACAGTTTCATTTAACTAGCTTTTTATTTCTACTATTATAATTAAATGAGCATTAGTTTATATACGAGACTGCTGGTCTAGTGGTTAGTATACATGACTGCTACGCTTGGGTCGCGGGTTCGATTCCCGCGGGGCAAACATTTACGTGACAAACATGTTTGCCTGGCATCTGGGTGTTTGGTATGTATTTAGAAAAAAAAAGTACACAAGTATTCTACCAGCTGCTGGTTCCCATAGTAGGTACAAGCTTTGCTTAATTTGGAGAGATGGCATTGTGTGATAACGTCCAAGCAATATTTCGTTGTATTCTTTATATGTATAGGTATTTTTACAATCCACCCTCGTGGTACAGTATAACATTATGTCTATAGAACGATTTGATAAGCGCTTTCCATCATACCCTTGCAGCATTAAAGCATTTGTCAACGTGCTTTAGCGAAGATTTCCGAGACTACCGGATTTTTTTTAAACCACTAAGGTGACACACTGCGGTACGGCCCACCAGATTGTAAGCAGTCACCGTAGCCTATACCCGCTTGCAATACCTGGGGTATCAGTACCGCGCTGCCAATCCTTTTGTTGTTGAGGACTCACTGTGCTAGCAGCATTTCTAGCGCAGCGTATCCTCGTGGAGCACTGGCAACCGGACTCCCCGCAGGAACACAACACTACATCAAAATAGTGTTATTTTGTGATTTAATACATCTAGTATTAAAAGCGTACAGTTACATCAATTGACCTCTCTATCGGTAAATACAATGCTATTAACACAGCAATGTACCTAATACATTGCGGGCCATTAAGCACCTTTTTCACAATACCTCAATTAACATCCACCCCCGATGGATCGATGCACCCCAAATTAACCCTGTAATATGTACGCACATCACGCCATCGACTCGCTACCCAATGAGGGGTATTTCAAATCCGATAGTACTTTCACACTGAAGATAAACGGTACGTGAATGTTAAAAAGTCCGTATGGTTTTGGTAGGTACCTAATTAGGTAAAACTAAGAATTCAGAATTTTGAAATTGAATAGATTTTGAATATTTACGTTGTCATCAATGAAGCTTGTACCAAAAGAAAACGGATCATGCAAATTCATATAGAAGTTTAGGAGTCATCATCATCATGATCAGCCGACAAAATCAAACAAGCATTCGGCCTGCCTATGGACACTTGCAACACCTGTACTCATAGCAAAAACCTCTTTCGACTGCGTAACGTAACTCTCAAAATGTCAAAATATTCAAACATAGACGAAAGATGTTCGTGCTTAGTCGACTGAGGTATCGTGCGTTGCCGACCCTAAACACAAATGTTTCGCGAACCGCCTTCTTGTAAAGTCGCCTACATAGCGTGATTCGTGTAAGAAACCCCCAGTGACTATCGCACTAAAGAGTTCGTTAGCCATAGAATCCCCGGGGACCTACCTGCGTGCAAACGTGACGAGAATAAAGCTATACGAATTGAGGTATGGGCTTGAAGTTCTACGTTATTGCTCTATTCATGCTCAATTCACACCAACTGTAAACAATTTCGTGTTCCACTTTGTTTACTTTGGTCAAAGGATAGGTTGTCGCTCCGTATAGAGGTTATTTACATAATTAAAGTACGTAAGGTGGTTAGTATGTACGCGTGTATCACGGTGGAAAATTTCTGGTGGCGCCCTCCTGCGGATCAAACATGTATGTGCCAAAATAAACGAGGCTATTTTAAATTTTGGACAAGTACCGAAAGGAGTTGCTACGTTTACACTGTTTGCTAGTATATTAGAAGAGAGGTGAGGATTAACTTAACTTTGTAGATTGTTTAGCTGATTTATAACGGGATTACCTGAAACAATAAAAACAATTTAAGTTACTTAAAAATTATTTCACCTTGTAAAAAATACACACATGTTATTGTTGAACAAAGCTTATAAAATTAAATCTTTTGAATAATGGAGTCATATTTATCATACAGAGTTTCTGGCTCAAGTCCAGATTTCAAATAGGAAACCTTTTACATTTTAGCTTTAATAATAATTGCCTCGGGGTTGAGAAATGACGGTTGAATCAAATCTGGTAAAAACAATAGATATGACAGAGTACTCATAATAGAATTAACTTATTACGCGAAAGAAGGGCTCATTCGCGAATTTGGGTCCCATATAGAAAGGTTCAGCAACCATTCCATAACCAACTTGACCCATTGGGACCAGATACATTGTACAAGTTAAAAGTTTGAAAAACTGTTCACGCGACCACGGAAAAAAAAAATTAATTGCTATAAAAAGGGAATTAAATCGGTTAAAATGAGGGTTTACAAGGTAATATCGGCTCCAGTTGTTGCTGAAGTCAGTTAAAATGTAGCCTTTGTTACCCTCACAGACGGACAGCGAAGCCTTAGTAATAGGGTTCCGTTGGTAACCCTTCTAGTACGGAACCCTAAAAAGTATCTCAGGGATCGCGTGTAAGAATTTTGTTTAGTAGTATTTATTCAGTAGTAGAATTTCTGCGGAGAGGTCTGCTGGTCGGCTAATAAAAACATTACCAGCGTTGCGTGAGGAACTCAGATAAAATAATGAGAATATCCAATACATTTGGCCGAGTGAGCGGGGGGCGCGGCCCGTCGCACACACGCGCCCATTACGACTCCGACATTGAGTATGCGGTACAAGTTATAGGGTTGTTCCTATTAAAAACTTATAACAATATATTGAAAAAAAAACTTTTCAATGTTATGTTGGTCCAATGAGTTAATTGTCATTCACATTGTTTTTTAATTGTTTTATTAATTTAAGAGTTCGAACTTAAATGTTTAATTTATTTAATCTATAAAATAGAAAAAGTCAAGATAATGGAATCTTACTTTAGCTAAAAGTCTCAAATCACTCACGAGAAAGTGTGCCAATAAGGCTGGCGGCAATGCCAGACTGTACCTATTGCAAATTCAATACTAATTCTTTGGACCAGATTTTCGCTCTTTTGTCACGGGCCTCTCTTAATTTTTTCGAGCTCCCCTTAAAAATGAGCCTCTGGCACACACGGCCGATGAGTTTCCATAGCAAACGCCACAAAAATATACCCGTTGTTGAGAGATACGAGTATATATTTACGCTAGTTAAGTTGACGCAGTGTTATGTCAAAACAATTAGGCATTAAAGATGTTTTTTTTTTAATTGAATTTCATTCGTAACATAATTGACGGATTGTGCTAAACGTTTTGCCGTTTCTTACCAAGCCCAGAAGTAGATATTTTATAGGTAGGTGTTTTATAATCACTTCCCGCTTATCAATTGCACGCCTACAAAGGGGTATCTAATGTCTGTTGAGATTTACCCTATTCATAAAATGCATTAATGACTGAATTTACAACGTACATTTAAGTGCGATTTAATTTTTTTATTCTTTACAACCCTATTACTCGTATTTTCGGTAGAGAAATAAAATACTGTAATATAAATTCCATAGCGCTATTCTTTCTTTAAAAATGAAGATTTAAATTTAAGTGACAGCTCAAACAGTCTTGTTTTAGGGTGGTCTGTCATCTTCTAGAATGCTCTCAAACGTTCTAGAATGTTCTATAATGTTCCAGAACGATCTAGAATGGTCGAAGGTGCCTATAATATCTTCATGCCATTAAACATGCAATGTATTCTTATCCAGAAAACGCCGGGTTTCACGGCTAGAAGTTGTATAAATTAAGAGAAATAATCATTACATTTATTTCAATTATTTACGCCTAAATTTATAGGCAATGGAAATTCCTCCCATCCACTTGTTGATAGAAGATTATTGTCTTCATGTGAAAGAATATTATTTGGCTTTCATATACTTTTTAAACCTGGGAGAAGCATGTTACTGTTATTATTAATAATAGGAAATTCACAAACTTCCAATCAACGTCACCTATTATAACACTCTTCGGACAGCCTATGAAACCCGAGCTGAAGCCATAACAAATGAGCAGTAAGGTCATAAAGAAGCCTTTTATACCCACCGCTACGGATTTATATGTATAAGCAAATTTGTTACTAGTCGAATCACTAATTATCTGAACATAACTACAAGTACTACCTACCTTATATAACACACAGATAGTTACGCACTTGTTCAAGAGTATACGTACATTGTACATACCTCGTAGGGATAGGCAGACTACAAGTAGATACCCGCTTACAAAGCCTCTTACATCCTCATTATCACTTCAGACATTTGTCATTTAAACTAATATTATAACGAGGATGTTTGTATTGAATAGGCTCCGAAACTGCTAAACCGATTTAAATAATTACTACATTATCTTTGAGTAACATAAGCTTTGCCCGCCCCGGCTTCGCACGACTAGACAAAATATTTGATAAATGTCTACCCGTGCGAAGCCGGGGCGGGTCGCTAGTATAATATAATATGAGACTGACAAACATTAACGCCGCTTGACTGATCACCATGGAAGTTAGCACATTCATAATACTCAAGGTGAATGTTTTATGCTCTATCCATTTTACTTTGCAGACTTTTTGACTGCAATCAACGCGGACGAAGTTTCTGGTAACAGCTCAAACATTTTATGATACAAAGTATGTACATATACATACATTCAAACATTATAATAATACTAGCTGCCCGTCCTGGCTTCGCACAGGTAGACATTTAAAAAAATTAGGGGTGGACAACCCTTAACATTTAGGGGGATGAAAAATAGATGTTATCCGATTCTCAGACCTACCCAATAGGCACACAAAATTTCATGAGAATCGGTTAAGCCGTTTCGGAGGAGTTTAACTACAAACACCGCGACACGAGAATTTTATATATAAGATCATCGCGGTTTCTCACAAGGGTTCCCGAAAGGTTAGGCAGATGTGTTAAAACACCAACATTCCACTGAATATAATTCGGTGTCAACGTGACAGATGGTGTGTCCGTCGCCGCCTTTTAGTCACTACAACGTCCTTAATTTACCTTTTCAGACGTAAACAGGTTTCTACAAAATGTTTTCCTACCTTAAAGCTCGTGATGTCACAAATCACTGTACTTACGTTAGGAAAACTCATTGGCAAAGACCGGTGGGATTCGAACTTGCGACGCTAGAATAGTAGACAACGCTTCATACCACAAGGCCATCACGGCTCACAAATATTATAATAAGGCTCCCATATAACTGCAGAACCACAACACAACGATCCTCCCCAGTAGGTTTATCCTGTCCATTACATTTGCATTTGAAATTCGGATCCTGTGTGGCATTTTTACGAGAATTACAGCGCATGTGCAAACATGGCAAGTCGTTTACGGGCATCCGGACTGATTACCATTATTGACCACCACTTAGCTTCGTTAAGTTCTAAAATTAAGTGTTCTCATGAATTAATTAGCCTTTGCTCTCAGCTTAGTTGTCTCTACGTAGTTATTTTTATTTTATATTTATTGGGAAACAAACAGCATTATTATATTACATGGTAGTAGCTTAAGTTGTATAGATACATTTCGCCAATATAGTTCCACGTTAGATACATAGACGTTGAATAGGCGTTGCATATTTTATAGAATGTATTGTAAATAATAAAGTAACTCATTTATCTATGATAACTATTTCAACAGTAATTTCGGGGAATTAAGTTAAGACAACATAATCATCTTGAGTTTTTTTTAACTATTATTTTCAAATGTATAAGGCTTTACGTTAAAGCCTATCATAATATAAAGTACATCCTACTTGCTCCTATTCTTATTCTGTTATTCAATCACGCTAAAGCTCCCGGACTGAATTTTATTGGAACTTGTAACACACACAGTTCATGATCTGGGGTCTAACATCATGTTCATCATCATCATACCTTTTGTCCCGAATAAATAAAGGGTTTTCGGGATTCTAAAAATCTTTTTTTCTCTTCACTGGGATCGCGGGCAAAAGGTACATGTACAATAATAACATCAATCAGTTGTGTATTTTAACTGAAATGAAATCGTTCAGTTAAAGTCTTTGTTGCCGATCGACAATAATTGCAATTAAAAGTGTACTGATGCTCCAATAAAAGCCGCTTACTAATTGGATTACGTAATTAACGGAAATGCCGTAGAAATATTTGAGAACGCGCAGATGTAAGCGTAACCAGGCTGGGCAGGAAATACCAGGAAACAATAACATTTTTAAATTCACGATATTTGTTTGAACTGAAAATTCATATCATACCTATGTCTACGAGTTTTTTTTTATATTTAACTAAAGAAACTAAATCAAAGACGGTTCATCCGTTCAGGAGCAACGATGCCACAGACGCAGCTACTCGCGTTAAACTTATAACACCCCTTTTTTAGCGTCGACGGTTAAAAATTGAATAATGCAAATGTAGATATCTAAACAGCTACGCATCATTTATCAGATATACAACAATATTTATTACTTTTCTTTATTTTCTGACAATTATATTATCGCCAAATATATATAATATATAACGACGAAATGTATAAAACTATTAAGTTCTTATATCAAATCGTATTATTGAACTGTTCAAAGCTGGGTTTGTTCTCAGTAGTTCCTTCAAAGGAACATCCAGTAAGACAGCTTTAATATCGTAGAATACAAAAATGAATACGTTATATAATAACTTACTATCATATGTATAGTTAATGTATTATTTTATTTTATGAAATGTTCCTCCTTGTGTAAAACAACGTTTATAAATTGTAATGTATTAAGCTGTAACGTCGTGGTCAATACTTAATAAATTATTTGAATACCTTTAATAGGATAGTTCCATAGCAGCGTTAACTATCACACAATGATTTCATTAATTAAATAATATTTGTACATACTACATTACAAAAAAAAGAGATTTCCAAAACTTCAGCTAATCCTCGTAGACTACAACTCCACACGCCACACATGCTACGTAGGTGCTACAAGCTACAGCCGCTTCATAACGGCTGCTACGGCGTAGATGCGTAGACTATTGCATTATGGTCTGAAATTCTTTGGGGAATTGCTAACAAGTGAAATTAGCTTAGCTTTCAAATCGAAGATAACATTATATCATTATTAGTTAATAAAGAAGTTTCCTCACATCATCACGAAGAATATTTCAGTACTGTTAAAGCTGCTACATACCCCTTTGTCAGTGTTTTTGTACCAAGAGAATAATTTGTTTTTGTTTTTGCAACATACAATATTTTTTTTAAATGTAATATTCTTCTACACTCTCGAATTGAATTGAGCATTCTTCTACACTCGACAATGGCACAAGCAGTCCTTGAAAATAATTTGTTGTCGTAACTAAAACCTCTTCAAAGCAGGTTGTGAAAATTGTTTTTCTTTAAATCTATAAGGTATATATCTATAACTTAATCTATAAGGTTCTTGATAACAAGGAACTTCTTTCAAATATTTTCGTATATGATTGACTAGCTGTTTCCCCGTGATTTCGCCCGCGTATCAATATAATATTAGGTCCTTACATATGAAATTGGCGTTTTTCGTACTGGCCACTTTAATCACGAATTTCTCCTCTTTGGTAAGGAATTCCAAATTCAAATTTGTACAGCTATAGACTCATGTATTTGTGCTTCGATGATCGTCATTCATTTGTTTTTTTTCTTCTGTTTTTTTCTGTTTGCGTCACTCATTTTACAAAATGGAAAACCTTAAATATCGCATTATTTACGAGTACGAGTTCCGCCGGCACTAGTGCTGCGGAAACAACTCGAAGGGTGAATGATGTGTATGGCGGTCGTGTTGCAAAAGAAAACACAGTTCGTTTTTGGTTCCAACGTTTTCGTTCTGGAAATTTCGACCTGCAGAACAAGCCCCGTGGACGGCCTGAGACTCAAGTTGATAATGAAGAGTTGAAGGCTATTGTGGAAGCGGATCCATCGCAAACCACGTCCGAGTTAGCTGCAGGCTGCAATGTTAGTGATAAAACTGTTTTAATTCACTTGAAGCAAATTGGGAAGATTAAAAAGCTTGAAAGGTGGGTACCTCACGAATTGACTGAAACAAACCGGCAAACGCGCGTCGACTGCTGCGTTACATTACTAAACCGGCACAATAATGAAGGTATTTTAAACCGAATCATTACCTGTGATGAAAAATGGGTTCTTTACGATAATCGGAAGCGCTCAGCGCAATGGTTAGATCCTGGCCAGCCAGCCAAATCCTGCCCCAAGCGAAAATTAACCCCAAAAAAGTTACTTGTAAGCGTTTGGTGGACTAGTGCCGGTATTGTTCATTACAGTTTTTTCAAATCTGGCCAGACTATTACGGCTGATGTCTATTGTCAGGAATTGCAAACCATGATGGAAAAGCTAGCGGCTAAACAACCTAGGCTGGTCAATCGCTCCACGCCACTGCTGCTTCACGACAACGCTAGACCACACACTGCGCTACAGACGGCTACTAAATTAGAAGAGCTTCAATTGGAAAGTCTAAGACATCCTCCGTACTCCCCGGACCTTGCTCCAACAGATTACCATTTTTTTCGAAATTTGGATAACTTCTTGCAAGGGAAAAAATTCAACTCCGATGGGGCAGTCCAAATCGCCTTCAAAGATTTTATTGATTCCCGTCCGACTGGTTTTTTTAGTAAAGGGATCAATGAACTACCTATGAGATGGCAAAAGTGCATAGAAAATAATGGTTCATACTTTGATTAATTAAATATATTATATTAAAAAATATTCGACTTTTTGTTCCTCCCATACAAAACGCCAATTTCATATGTAAGGACCTAATATATAGCCTATGTTACTCAGTGATAATGTTGCTTTCTAACGGTTGAAATTTTTGAAATCGGTCAAGTAGTTTCGGAGCCTATTCAATACATACACACACAAAAATGCAAATCGTTTCCCTTTATAATATTATAGTATAGTATTATAATATACTATAGATTAATGATTTATAGGAACATTGAAATTAATAATTTAATCCGTCTGTGGTCGTTTTGACCTCTAACATAGAGGACATGCAGGAAATTTCATTGGTTTTCAATATTTGAATTCCTATTTTCAACAAAAATTTATGAAAATTCAGATTTTCGAACTCAAATAAAATCGAGGTTAAAGGTCCTACAGCTTTGGTGTTTTAGCAATATATGTTCAGACGGGCAAGCTCTAACAGAATATACAAAAAATATGCGTTGGCCAGCTCTTTCAGATTTGGACCAAAATGTGAATGATGTCCTAGCTATCATAGAATCATGTACATGTAATGCAAGACTAGTTCAAAAGGTAATCTCTAATTACAAGCTTTTATTTAGTTTTACCTGTCCGGTGTGTTTGTGTAATCAAATGTTGCAAGTTGAATTTGACCCACTGCCCAGTGTACGATTGAACTCAAATTGGACATACACCTTTGGTTCCCGTGACGATGCACGATTACTTAGACTTCGCCATTTTAAAGCCAATATGGCAGACGTCACAATATTAAGATTCTTCCTCTTCTGGTGCCTCTCCAATCACTGAAGGTTGGCTATCAACTCTGAATATTTCTCCTTATCCCTCGCGAGGCGAAACAGTTCAGTAGCACCTGTGACTCCTGTCCATTCTCGAATATTTCTCAACCAGGACTTTTTTCTTCGACCAACACCGCGTTTACCCGCAACTTTGCTCATCATAATAAGTTGCAGCATAATTAAGATTAGGTATCAAATGAAAGGACTTGATGATCGAATAAAAGCTTGCATTAAAAATAAACTTTTTAAGCCCACTTACTACTGTCAGTGAAAAATAATTACCAATACTTCAAAGTACGAATATACTGTCAGCAAATGAATAGTAACTGTTTATTGTTTTTGAAATAAAATTCAAGACAAAGCAAACAGTTTAACTAAACTAAACGTAACAAAATAATGGCAAGGGTTCTCCGATATAGCGATTAAGATCTTACCCGGGAGAAGTTATCCGGAACGTAGTAAAACAATAAATTATTCATAACAAAGACACTCTAAGCCAGCCAATAAATCAAGGTAAAATGTATCAGTTTCTTAGGAAACTGATACATTTTACCATAATACATTTTACCAAGTCACAAACATTTGGCAAACACGAAAGTGGATTAGTTTCTCTTTGTCATTAAGGTCAAGGTAAAGGTAGGTAATGAAATGAAGCGGCCTTAATGACCAACGTTGGGCCAACGTCCGCCATTGGTTAACAAGATACAAGCTTCCTAACGAGCCGGGAACAAATACCAAGGTAGTGTGATTGTTTGGCCGAGTTGCCGTTGCCGCTTTGACTAACTAGAAACGTATAATAAACAATTGGGAATTGGTCACTGCGATATAGTGAGTTTGAGATATGGTAACGTCCGTCTGTAATTTAGGTACTTATCTCTTATCTTATACCATTATGTCGGTTATTATTTGATATGCTTATAATTAGCTTTTTCCCGCGGCTTCGCACGCGTGATAAAGTGAATATGTCAACGGATTTTCATAAAAAGTTTTATCCCCTATTTCACTCCCTGTGGGGTAGAATTTCTAATAATTGCAAAAAATGTGCGGCAGTTAGCGTTCTATACCCTCTGTCTACCCTTAAAGGGATTTGGCATGTAAAATTTACCTATTTTTTTATACCACTAAGGTGGCAAGCAAGCATACGATCCACCTGATAGTAAGCGGTCACCGTAGCCTATGGACGCTAGCAACACCAGGGGGGTATCACTCGCGCGTTGCCCTGCAAAAATCTCTTCACACCCTTCTTGATTCGACACACCTTTCTGTTTGTATTTCGTAACCTGCACGCTAAAAACGTAAAAAAATAGTTCATAATAAAACCAGTGCTGCAAAACCGCCAAGGAAAACTGTATCTTTGACATAAAACGCACAAGATAACATGTTTACGCCCCGGAGTCAAGGCTCAACAGTATAAACATTTCATTGGCACGATAACCAAAGACCTACCAAGAATCATATATCTAGTAATTAATTGGAACTCGGACAAAACAAGCGTATATAGGTAATATTGACACTGAGCACTCAGCCCTGCAATGTCTACGACAAAAATAATAATAAAAATTGGCCATATGCGAGTCGGATTCGCACACCGAAGATTCCCTACTTAAAACACACTAGGTTCAATGACAAACTTAACTTTGTTTGAACCCTAGACACGGCTTTTGCACCAACCGCAAATATAGAAATTGTAAAAGAAAATTCGCTTATATAATACAAACTGTACGAGCATTTCAAGCGTCTACTTGTTGTTATTATAAAGATAGAGCAAAAAAGACAAAAAAATACACGTTTTCCTTTAATTTTCAGTATTTGGCTGAAAATTTCAAGTAACTACCTACTACGGATGAGATACAGCCCGCTGACAGACAAACAGACGGACGGACAGCGAAGTCTTAGTAATAGGGTTTCATTGGTTACCCTTCGGGTACGGAACCCTAAAAAGCGAAACAAGTCTACTTTTGATGAATCCATAGGTGATATTCTAAGCAAACTTCACTACATATCTTAATATAAGTCCCCCGCCGCTTCGGTCTGTCTGAACGCGATTAACTCAAAAACTGCTAAACAGATTTTCATACGATTTTATCTAATGGACGGAGAGTGATTCATGGCGATGGTTTAGGTGTATAATTCACTACTAATATTTACTACTAAAGTTTTACGTAAATTGAATAAAATATGACGATGATTGTTGAAGATGTCGGAAATAATCGTGCCATGCGGATGAAACTGTAAAATTTAATGTAGCATATACGCATATGATCTAATACCGCACGGAGCCGGGCGGGTCGCTAGACTCTATGCAATATCCTTGCAATTTACGCATTGAAAAAATTCAAGTAGGTAATCTCTTGAACTACTGAACCGATTTTGATTATAAAAATTATTTCATAAGTAGAATGCTACTGTACTATAAAGTTATTCCCGAGTAACATAGCCTTTCTCGTCGTTAGATAATGATAGTGCTATTATATAATCTAGAATCAAAATGAGCTATGATACAAATCTGTGATAACCTGTATTTTACGTAAAAATTTATTTCAATAAACATCTTAACGATCACAAAAATAGCAAGAAAATTGTCTCAAGCAGGACAGCAAAGGTCACAGACGATAAATAGCAGACAAAATATTGTATGATAGATAACAGAGATTGTATTGACGCAACTCATTGGATTTAACGTAATAGGTACTTTCTTGTATTACTGATAAAGTTTTATTTCTTCTATTAAATTAAATATATTTATGTAGGTTCTATGCAGAACGTAGCTCATATCATATTATTAATATTTGTAACTTTGTGTGTTATTGTTGTGTTGTGCTGTTCTTCTTCCAAGAATATTATCATTCCGTGTTTTCGATCTCTAGTTTATTTTAATTTTAAACCCAATTGAAGAGTTCCAATATTTTCAGCGGTCTAGTTACAAGCTTTGTTTAGTTTGGGACCGGATGGCGCTATGTGATTATTTCCAGAACATTATCATTATAATTTAACATAGAGCATGAAATCAACAATTGCATCCTAATTTTTTCCCATCTAAAGTGAAGCCAAAAGGATGGTGCAGGAAGGAGGTGTATGTATGTTCCTCCGTAGCACCTAAACTATACATCAGATTTTGATGAAAAAAGTGTCAATCGATTCGTTAATATGGGCCGGGTAACATAGGCTACATTTTAACGGACTTCAACAAAAGAAGGAGTTGATTTTATCTTGTAGGCCGATTTTACGCAATGTCATTCCTTTTTTGAGCGGGGGTTTTTTTTACGTAGTCGAGTTCTTCAAACTTTTTACTTGTTAACCCTTTGTTCGTGCAAGAAACAAAATCTTCACAGTCAATTTCGCGTGTATCTACATATACATACAGATTATATAACAAAACAATGTCTGTAAAATAGTGAGCAGGTCGTAAAAACCCAATTCCCACCGCGTCAGATGGATTGATTTACGACACAAACCTGTCAAGTAGATCCTGGAAAAGTTAAACAAAGGGCACTCCCTGGTGAAGGGCACATCTTTATTTAGTCAACAAGATATGCCTTTGTACACGCTTCAAGTACTTGACAAGCTAAGCTTCTAGTTTTATTGAAAAGGCTTAAGAAGTTGGACATTGTCTCAAGGAGGTTCTGTTATACAGCAACGATGAATTTTCTTAATATTATACGTAGTTGCTTAATAGTATACGTAGTTGCGTAGTTGATTTGTTAGTTTTATTTCAAAAAAGTTGCTATGCTATGTGTTGAAATAGCTCTGTTTATTTTTAAAAAGAATTTTGTCGAGCTCAAGAACTCACCAAAGTGTATACTATAAGCGTGGGTATACGGGGCAAACTATCAACCGAACATACATTTACTTACTTAGTTAGTAGATACTAAGATCTGACCTAAACCAGAATCAAGCCGGAGCGTGCCAAGATTGGTCGCATCATTGCCACGCTGCATATCAATTCTGATTCTTTGAGCGATAATTTGGAATAAGCTACTACTCTGAGGCATATATATATTTATATTTCCAGCTGCCTAGTCAAAAATCACAATCTTTAATATAGGCAAAGCAAGTCGGTAAATTTAATTAATGAATCGATATGTACACTGTACAGTGTACAGGAATAGCAATGTCTATATAGTATTCCGATCAGTTAAACTTCAGCTATCTAGGGGTCACGACCTCTGGAGCTCTCCATTGATGCTAATTATAAAAACCGATCATTGGTAATTGTCTATTTATAACGTTGCATTGATCCAACGGAATGCACTCTAATTGGCTGACAACCATTACTGAGTGATCTATCAACACAACATAAACGACTGAATTTTAGTTATTATGACGTAGGCATCCGCTAATAAAGGAAATTCACCCCTAAAATAATGATGAGGGGGGGGGGGGTGTTACAAAGTTTATATAGAGAAACAAGATTTGCGGATGTAGTGTTGTGTTTCTGCGGTAAGTAAGGTTGCCAGTGCTCTACGAGGATACGCTGGGCTAGTAGTAATGCTGCTAGCACAGTGAGTCCTCATCAACAAAATGGTTGGCAACGCGTTAGTGATACCCCTGGTACTTCTAGCGGCTATGGGCAACGCTGACTGCTTACCATCAGGTGGGGCGTATGCTTGTCTGCCACCTTAGTGGTATAAAAACCACCTTAGCGGTGTCTAAGGATCGATCGGCATAGTTAAGTTTGTCACTTAATCTAGTTTGTTAAGCTATTGCATAGCTTTTATCGCGGGCCTTGAGCGTGGGGACCGAATCCAGAAATTCCGTAACGAAAAAAACCTAACACCGCCCACTCCGACCGGCACAGCGGTGATACTTTTTAGTTCCATCTATCGATAAATACCAGAACTTTTAATCACTTTTTGAAATATCACGCTTGTCTCTTTAGTTCAGCAACCCGCCTTTAGGTGGCATTGATTGTATTGGAAAACTACCGCAATCAGCTGTTTGTGAGAAAGTATATAGGTATATAAAAAAATGCTATGCAATAGCTTTACCGCGGCAGTCTCCGAGTGCCACACCTATATTTTTTAGTACGGAGCCCTCGGTGTGTGAGTCCAATTAGTAGTTGGGCGAGGTATTATTATTAGTATCGTGTTTACTTTCAAATGCATTTAGTATCAAGCTGTTATTTTGTCATTACAAACAGACAAATCAAGATCAATTTTATTTATTTGTATAGATTTGTTTTGAGCTTGGTTATGATCTACACAATGTGTAATCGTGAAGTCATCATGATCATCATCAGGGTGACATCATTAGTTGCCTCACTCTCGGTTGAGCGCAGCAAGTTGTTGTGTTGTTTACATAAGAATAGGATATTAAATCATTTTCACTTGTCTTTAAACATGATTCATACATTCACATGTAACTGAGCTGACCCAGCCATACATTTTTCCCAAGATCACAATATCGTGACCTTTTATAAGAACAATAACAAAATAAATATATAAATCATTGTTTATTCATCGAGTAGGTAATCAAAAGCAAAATGAGTTTATTCAGTTTAGGCTATAGGCTACGGTGACTGCTTACCATCAGTGGTATAAAAAAAAACCTGATTTACCCATCTAGACCAAAAGCCGGGTACTCCCATGGATGTAAAGAAGTGTTATGTAGAGGGTGAATTTAAATATCTTACAGATATTGCGCCACCGTCCGTTACTAAAATCCTTTATTTTCTATTTTTCTTTACTGATTTCCTATATTTCTTCAGACAGATATCCACTTGTACATATTACTAAGTATAGCTACTTGAAAATCTTAAACTTATAACTACCCTAATAATAACTTATTTATAAAAAAAAAAGTGCCACTTATTTCAATAAAATGTTGGTAATTTAGACCTTTATAAGTGCTTTATTAGCACCTAAACTGAATAAATGATATTTTGATTTTGATTTTGAAAAAACAGCTTAGGTATACAAATACCTCTAGATAAGGTAACGAGTATTTAGTTCATTGGTGTTTTAGAAACTCTTCAACAAATTAAGCTTCGATTTCCGCATAAATAAATTAAAAAATACTAATATTATTTCATAATATTCCAAATCATTTTTAGAAACATACGAAATTGTATTGTTTTAATACAGGCTCTATTATGACAGTTGCCTTTGTAAATTTCAATGTATCGTCAGATGCACTAGCACGGTCTAGCGCTCGGACCAGTCAGTCGACCGAATTAATTTCATTTAGTGCTGTTCCATAAAATAAAGTTTAGGTATTGTACCATTTTTTATTCAACTAATGCAAAATATGAGTTTATTCGCTCCATCATATACATATGTACTTCAACATACAATAACTGAAAAAATATTCAATATATGTTATTTTATCCGAAAACATAAATAACCACCTACCATTTGTTTGTATGACAAAGGAATAAACGTTGACCAGAATTTTTAACAGAAATGTAACAACTGAAGTGATTTTGAATCCATAAAATTAAATATACGAGATAAATGAGATATCAGAATTCAAATTGAATACAGCCTTATATCGCGCAAACGAGGTAGCAATTCAAGCTATAAAACTTTAAGGCACATGCAGTAAACAGGCAACATCAGCCCTGACTGCGATCGAGACGACATGTCATTGAATCTCGATCAGGATCTCGTCAAGCTGGATTGATTCCCTGAGGCACCAGCAGATGTGTACACGTCATTTGTTCTTGCGTTATTGCCCGTTACCGGACCCTCATTTGGGGCTAAGTGACCACTGCCCTGAGCCCTTCGTGTTTCTTCTCCTACCTATTATATTTAGGGCAATAGAAATGTGAGCACATTGAGGAAACTATATTGCGGTTGACTTTTTTAAGTCCGGGGGTCTACAGTGATTGACGGATTGGCGTTTTCATTTTTTTTATACCAATAAGGTGGCACACAAGCATGCGGCCCACCTGATGATAAGCAGTCACCGTAGCCTGTATCCGCTAGCAATACCAGGGATATCACTAACGCGTTCCTAATCCTGTTGTTGATGTGGACTCACTGTGCAAGAAGCATTACTACGAGCGCAGCGTATCGTCGTGGAACATTGGCAACCTTACTTTCTTACCGATACCGATGATCGGTACTTTGACATAAAGTCTGTCGTGGTACCCTACGACGAAACGTTTTTAATGTTTCTTGCTTCGTTGAACTGACATTAAATCGATCCGAAAGTCTTCACTTTCACGTCTGCCGCCGTCCGTCGAAACGAAAGCTTCGTTCAAATTTCATTGTAGACCCCCCGTTTCCTTTTATAGCGGATTTCTTTGTGTTTTGACCTTAGTTGGATTATGTGGACGATGTAAGGAAAACAACTATTGAATGCAATGTAACTAATAACAGTATGTATGTATGTTATATTCCTTACTACATGAAGCTTGAAAATGAAGTCATGAAATTTTTGTACATGAAGAAAATTTGATGTTCTCACAGAGTAGCTAGCAATAAAATGTAATTTAATTCAGTGGAACCTGCATTCCGAAATCCCGCACTCAAGCCCAACACAAATATAAAATGTAAAGTGGGAAACTAGAAACTTACTGCACTCGGGAATTCGCTTTATACGGAAGAGAATTTTCCATTTGTTCGTTACAAATGGCAAGTGTTGAAAGGTAGAGCTGCGAATAATTTCAACATACGTTGGTGATTGTCTCTAGGGTTCTATAACTATCGTGTGGCATTATTGTGATTCACACTCACGGCTCAATATACACTTGGATCCAGTGCACTCCCATTGAGAAAATTCTCGCGGTAAATGAATTTGATGTTGATTCTAAAGTGGCCATTCTGTTCACTGGCGCTAAATGTTTATCGAGACTTACTACGTGATCTAGTAACGTGGAGTTTGTAAATATTGATTTGTCTGGCATTCTATATTGTATCGATATATCAAATATATAAAATCCTCGTGTCGCAGTTTTAGTAACTAACTACTTTTCATAGGAACCCCTAAGAGATAAGGGTGGTCCAACCTAAAATAATATTTTTTTTTTGTTTATGGGCAACAATAAAATAGATTTACCCGCAATAATTATTTGAATTTGAATTTGAGATATAAATTATACGCCAAACAACTTTTGGCGTGTAAGCTTGTTCATAGCAATTAGTGCTATGTGCAAATCATATCATTTAGATTTGCACATAACTTAGACACATTTTGGTGATTGCAGGCTGGCATTGTTTCGTGGTAGATTTGTTGAAGCAGGGAATCAGTATTAGAGCGTAAAATAAATTTCCAGGAAATGATCAGTTTAATGCTTTATTTAACTACACAGATTTAAAAGAGCAAAACAAGATATCAGTGACGCTAAATTAGGGGACCCTCCATAAATTACATACCAATGTATTGAAGTTAGCGAGTCAAATTTAAATGGCTATTACAAGATTTTTATAAGAAGAAACTGTTTGCTACTCGCCCTTTGTCTCCTTGTCTGTATAGCTGTAGCCAAAATTTTTGGCTATCGACATTTATATGTAAGGATCCCAACAACCAAACCGGGAGAGGTTCAAGTTCTCTCGGAGCTACCAGAATTCGTTTACGAAATGGATGGTCACTTATCTAAAGGCAACTATTATAAGCAATGTTTAGCTTCACAAATCTGTCTGCACAGAAGCTTTACGTTGCGAGCTATAACAGACTGTGATGTAAAATTAAGTTGTTCACTGCAGATGCACTTAAAAGCAAGCTGCAGTGTAACGTGGTAGTTAATCCCATGTGTAACTTGTTTCAGGGATGCGAGTCGCTAAAATACAATGACTATGTGTATTATGTATAATGCGCTATAATATATTATGTTGTTCAAATAAACCTCTTATTGTATTTTTATCCTTAATTTAACAATTAGGGACAGGGTGTGAAACGATAATTATCTTCAGATTTTGTATCGGAACGCGCTCGCCATTTCTGAACCAATGATTGGAATTTTTTGGTACTAAATTCAAAACCGACCAGGATTTTACATTTTCAGTTTTTATAGGTTTTTTTATTTATTTCATAATGGTAGGTCAGGTACTTTTGAAGATATTGAAGATTTTCTAACCGACCCTATTTCATTGCGGTCCAGCGTATTATAGCGCCTATGTTGTTGGTTCAATTAATTGGATTTTTTTTCCAACTTTTTAAAATATTTGTCATAATTATGAACAAACAATAAATAAAATGTTACCTTGATTGTCAGTGTATAATTATCCTTGTGTTAATTATGATAGGTAAGTAGTCAAATATCAGTAGGTACAATTGTTTTGTTCAAATAAAAAAAACATAAAGGGATGTGCCTATATTCATTACGAGGTATTAGGACAGAAATCCATTTCTTATTCCAATTATAATCCACTTTTAGATGATAAATATAAACTGACAAGCTTTTGCCCGAGGCTTCGCCCGCGTGGTTAGATAAAGATAGCCGATGTCCTGCCCTAGGTAATAATCTATCTCATTTCCTAATTTCATTACAATCCGTTCAGCCGTTAAGTCGTGAAAGGTAGCAAACCAACAGAGTTACTTTAGCATTTTTTTCTTCCTTTTATTTTATTTCAATTTACGCGGAAAATGTATACATCCTTCATTTTAATCCCTCATTTTATTTCTATATCATGGCTAGCTTAGATAATGTATATTTAACTGTGGAAACTTAGCTGATGTCTGCAAGTTTTCCTGTAACGATAAATTTTAGATTCCTTTGATATTGTTTGTTTCCCAAATAATAAATAAATGTATAATATTAGTTAGTATGGATATGTACGAAGGCAGTGTACGTACGCCCATCAGCCAACGACCATAGATTTGGGATGCCTTGTCCCAAATGGATTCAATGGTTATAGATAATCGAATTTGCCGATGATACAATTCCAAGACGTAGGCCGGCAATGGTCCCATGTTATCCATTCGCAGCACGCAACTAGTATCCCAAACATTGGCCGGAATTGAGGTAACAAATATGTATTGCATTGCATGTAATATTCATAGGGTTGGGTTTAGATGGTGATCAGTGAATAGTGAACCCTATTAGTGCGAAATTAAACTTAATTTCGTTTGTTACAGCCTAAAGAATTTGTGACGAGATAAGTTAGTCGTAGGTCTAATGGCGTCAAGTAGTTTATTTTATTGGACATAATAAATGTGGTGCTTTAAAAAATAATAAGAGTAAATATTTGGAATAGAAATAAGCCACAATTCATATCTAATTTAAACTGTTTTTTTTTTATCTGAATATCCCTCATCCAACATGAGTCTGTAAATATGTATGTAAGTATCTGTCTGTTTTAACCGTCTTCGATATACTGCTTATGTATTAAACACTTACCTACTAAGCTTTATTTGTCAACCAGTTAAGTAATGGTTCACTGGTATTACCAAGACTGCGTTGTATATTTACCTGAAATAAAAAAAAACATATTTAATGAAATGTAGCAAAACTAAAATATGGAAAACAGTTTTTGTGTCAAAATATCCGCATTTCCCAATAGTCTCTGCTTCTGCAGATATAATCATGCAAAATAAACATTGTGAACAAAGCTGCTAGCTTTGCTGGTTCTATTAATTTGCAATCAGCAGTTTTGAAGTTATTAATTCCACACTCATTCTTATTACAATTTAAATTAAAAAAAAATATAATTCTTTATGAACTTTCTCACGGAGCAGGCCCTATCTGCCTCGACGCTAGTCGGATTCAGGGCATGTCAGGGTCATCACTTAATTATCGGAACTTGCCGACCCGCACCGCTGGATGTAGGAGTACATTTTTGGTATTCTTGCAAAAGCGATCACTTACGAGTTCACAACCCTGTTTTTGATGAGAACTCACTGTTCTAGCAGTATTACTACAAGTGCAACGTATCCTCGTGGAGCACTTGCAACCTTACTCAACCCAGAACCACAACACCACATCAAAGTAGTATTATTTGACTGCGGTCTTCTGTAAGGTGGAGGTACAGTCCCCATTCAGGCTGCTCCAATCTTAATGGGAAATCCCACGGGTGATCCCATTCGCCCTACCTCTCTTTTTTTAAGCTCAGGGTGTGAATAATCACTGTTCTTAAGCTTAGAAAAACTCATTGGTACAGGCCGGGGTTCGAACCTGGGCCCATCGGTCCTCCTGGCATCATCATGTGGTAAAAAATGCTCAGACGGACAAGCTCTAACAGAATCTACAAAAAAATTGCGTTCGCCTGCATTCCGGATTTGGACCAAATCTCTATGAAACATGGATGATCCTTTTGACCAAAAGAGTACCAATAAACTTGCCTGGACGACTAGTCGGCATATATCTATCAGTATCAAACCCCAAATGCATCAAGTCACAAAATCGGCTCACATAAAGAACGTCCGCGGGATGTAGAGGGCAAGTGGCAGACGTTTTCTACCAGTCCTCTATACATATATTTTTTTTCTATTTTATGAGACGACCCGTTTTACGCCAGGGAGAAGCATCGGCGGCGTTTATGGCCAAGGATGGCCACATAAATCAATCGGGGGTCATGACATGTTTACGTTATGGTGGGGTCTTGTTGTCAATTGGTTTGTGAAATTATGTAGTTTTTGAAAACAATTGAACCGCCTTCAAATACTAAAAAATAATGGTACTAAAAAGCGAGAAATAATAAACGAGAAAAAATTTACTTCACTATTATTGGTACAATTAATAGTTAACCCTCAGACCTCGGAACATAGATAATGTAATAACGCTAAGACATAAAACCGTTTTAAATACACTATGGGGTGTACACTTCAAAGAATTACATAAATTCTTATAAAATATTGAAATGATCAAAATACTCGTATCTAAAGCCAGAAAATACGGCGTTAAAAGATGCAAGGCAAGCCGGGCTCGGTTCAGGTGATATCGAATACTTTACAAATAAAATGTATATTTTATGCGAGCAACATGCGACGTAAATAAAGCATATATCCTCTGAATCCAGATGCTGTTTGCATTCCGAAGGGCTATCAAACACACGGAACTATGTTTACACTGCATTCCATCCTATATTTGAAACAAGATATATTGTATGGCTAACAGAAGCACATATTGTATATGGTTGCTGTGGCACTAATAATCTTTACTATATAGCGGAAAATTGTAGGTATTAAAAAATATTTATACGCAAAAGTTGACAAATTACGTATTCAAATCATCGTCTGTTATTTCAAGGTCAAGCTAATTTATTTTTAATATTTTGATTATCTCCAGGATATCACATGTTTAAAATCGATCATGACTTCTAAAGTACAAAACACAAAGTTTGATCATACAATCTTCAATACTCGAAGCTTCCCGCCCTATTCCTAGAGCAAGCCGCCCGTGTAGCAATTCTCATATGAATACTTTTACTTCAAGAACGGAATGACATCAAATATGCATACGTACGCAAAACAACATGATGTTAACACGGCGAGCGCAAACATTATTTGAACAAGTCCATACATAAGTTATGACCACGTTAAGTTTAACAGAATACCTACGCGCTAAGCCGGGATAAGTTTTCTGCTTGCACAACGATATTTGCCTTTCGAATCGAATGTAACTTAACGCGGTATGTACGGTTATCTGATGCATTGTTCGAAGGTGTAATTCCATGTAAGAGATTGAATTAGCAATTTTAAATTTATGAATTACAATAATAGGAAGTAATTGATTTTACGTGATTTTCTATTTATTTTTGGAACTTTATTAACATAAAACAGATTAAACTATTTAAGAAAACAGAACTTATGTATCCTTCTTTTGTATAAAAATCATGCGGGAGCGTGCCAAAAATGCTAGCAGCATTTCCTTGCTGAATAACAATGCTTATTATCTGAGCGAGATATTGATTTTACTATTTTAAGTATCAGCCGTACCTACGCGATACGGAAGTGATCATACATTTATAGATAATTTTCATATAGCGTATATAAAAACGCTTCAAAGAGAATATAGGTAGGTACCCGTCGAACACTGCTAATGAGTGCGCACGTGCATTTTGTCAGTAGCGGACTCGACAACGCTACACAGAATAAGTAATATTTAGTGTAGGTTTAAATATATGCATCTACATATAAGTTATTGTTATACTATAAAAGTAAAGGTGGGAAACAAGCTTAGGCTATAAACGCTTGCAATATCAGGGGTATTACAAGAGCATTACCTATTTTAATATTGAAATATGTGTTAGTAGCATACAGTTCTCCAGCACAATACATCTTCTAGAAGCTCTAAAAATAACGCACTCACCGCAGAAGTACAACATTACGTCGGTGTGGTGTTATTTGGCTGCGATCTTCTACTGTCACCGGACAACCAATCCCATATGCTCTACTTCTTTCCTACGCTCGTGGTTTGAGTAATTACTCTCGGTACTATTATCTTCATTAAGTGTCGATTGTAGCCTACGCCTGTCACGTGAAACAGACCACAATTAACAATTCCTAGTGATCACAAAGTAACCGACGTGGAACCCCATAAAATTTCACCGAGACTTATGTTCCATTTTTATTTGATAGCACAATAAAATTCATACACGAGGCACGCTCACACAAATAAACCGGCGGGAGTAAACATGCTGCGATAAAGGGTTGGGAGCGTAAACATCTTACGGTAACAAAGGTTGGTCATAAATAAAAAGAAGCTGGGAACGTAAAAGTTTTGGCAATTTCATCTACAAAATTGCTAGGACCAACGTATCGGTGAGGGGCGCTAGATGGCCGTGGTACCGCGGCTGTGCTGTCAGCGCTGCAGCACTGAGCTTCTCCAATACAATAAAGATTGAGGAGTGACCACACAGTAAGGAGGATACAAGCGTTTGTTTTTTAAAGATTTGAAAGATTGTGAAGTCAAGGCAACATTCCATGCTGCTGCAAAGTGTCCATGATGGGGAATGAGTAAAATTTATATGCATCCATTTTTAGGTGTAACATCTTTCCTCTTGGTTATGGATGTGATTTCGTCAAGAGATTCCAGGAAGCCGGGGAACACAGTTGCCAATTCAGCGACTTTGTCGCTAGGAGTGGCGAATTTTGTTTAAGTCTTAGCGACCAAAAAATATTTGATGTCTGCAATTACGTGTTTTTGCAAATATAATAATAATATGATAACATTTATGGCGGTGCTTGTCGTCAGATGTTGCACGTCACGTCATATGCGACTATCTTCCGCTTTTTTTACACACTATTTTTGGTCCAGAGTAATTTCAGCTAAATTAGTAACTGATCCATTTAGTAGCTTCTTTATCAAATGGCTTGGATAAAAGTTCAAGGGGATGCTACTGAATAAATAAATGGAGATCAGCAACCGATCAGCCCAAGGCTAAGAGTTGGACATCAGATTTTAGACCAGGCGTTGGCAATTGGCATTCTCCGTCTAGTTTACTAAGGAAACCCGGTCTGTTTACACTTCATTATAATTTATGTCACTAGCATCTTTTCAAAAATAATTCTAACAAAAACTATTAAAGATCTTGCTACTAGCCGCCGTTTGCAAGACATATCCCATTTGGCTCGACTTCACACTCAATGAAGATTGGAAGCGATTGGTCGGAAAGCTATAAAGTGCAACGGTTGATTCTGGTAAGATGTAGACAATTCTCGGGATTACTTCCTTTGGTGAAATACTGACTTTGTTCTCACTGCGGTATATTACGTTAGCAAGCTCTACATTTCAATCTGATATAAACTTTTGTAATTTAAAATTAAGTTACTAAATCAAAATATTTACTCTAAATCTAACGTGGCGGTCAAGTTTTGGTACTAATCTCATCGTGACTCGCGAGGGAATACCATCTAACATGTTCTAAGCTCTAAATAGATTCGAGCTATCATTGAGTTGCTTGTAACTCATTTAACTCAAAACTCATGCTACCTTCCTATATCAGGCCGTTTTAAAATCGTCAGGATCAATAAACTTTGTATGACTGTATTTGTCGCATAAGAACTTTTGACAACAATATAGAAGATTCTAAGAGAGGTAGGGCGATTTGGGAGTTCTCGTGGGTTTTCCCATTTAAAATGGAGCCGCCCGACTGGGGACTGTACCTCCGCCTTGCAGAAGACTGGAGTGAAATACACTACTCGATGTAGTGTTGTGTTTTTGCCGTAAGTAAGGTTACCAGTGCTCCACGAGGATATACGCTGGACTAGTAGTAATGCTGCTAGCACAGAGAGTCCTCATCAACAACATGGTTGGCAGCCCGTTAGTGATACCCTATCCCCTGGTAATTGCCAGCGGCTATAGGCTACGGTGACTGCTTACCATCAGGTGGGCCGTATGCGTGTGTGCCACCTTAGTTTTATTAAAAAAAAGATTTTCGATTTTCAGTATCTAGATTTTCCTTTCCTACAATAATGTATTCCTAAGTTCTTTTATACAGCGCTTTTACGTAAACATTCTGCGTATTTATATTGCTAAATGACATCGCTAGCTTCCCAGTTTCCTGGCCATTTCCGTTTTCTATAAACACTCGCTGGGGCTAGGTGAAAAAACGTTTCGTACCTTCCGCTGCGAGGCCCGGCCGGTGGGGCGTGGTAATTTGAGGGTATTTTTAATCTATTCGCTTAGTCCACATCTGCTAAACGTAGCGCTAACTAAGCTCTTGATACCGTTTTAAATATAATTAATTTTAGTAAAGAATCAAGCTATGAAGATTTCTAGTAAGTCCTATAGAATGGAATTACACTAAGCAACCAAGAATGAAAATATCTAGTAGGTTTTAAAGATGACTATAAATAATTTAGTACTATATAAATAACTACAATGTAAATAAATAATGTATGTAGGTATTGCCTTGTAAACAAGCTGACACGATTACGATGAAATATTCACACACGGATAAAACTAACGCACATAGCGTTGCCTCATCTCCTCTAAACATAGAAAAGCCGGACTTACCGGTCAAAAAAGCCCGACTTTTACGTCGCAAAGCCAAGGACACAAAAAAAACGATTTTTGACAAAAAAAAAAGAAACAAAACAAATACTTACTAAGAAAATTGAAATAAACGTCATCATTAATATGCCTACTTTTGAAGAAACACAGTTTCAACAAATCTTTTGTGCGCTACTGACTGAAGTGATTGAATTGAATGATAGTACAAAAAGTCAAAAGCAGGTCGGGTCGGACGCAGTAAAATTTTGCCGGACAAGAGGTCCAAAGGCTAACATGTCCGGCTTTATCCAGACTTATGGCAACGCTAAACATCACATATCTTAAAATAATTCTCTAGCATTTATTAGATCAACAGATAGCATACATAAATAAACGGCTAGATAAAAATATAAACGTATCGGCAGCTCATGAATGAAACACTATTTAGTGGCGAAACACAGTTTTATGGACCGTGTGTGGGTGTACGTGTTTTCTCACGTTTAGATAATAATACGCTTCAATAAATAAAGTGCTTCGCAAAATTCTAATGCTACAGCCACACTCGGTGAGTCTAGCTAGCTAGGCTAGCTGGCTGTACTAGTCGTCAGCATGACTTTAAATAGCGAGGGTAGTATATGTGGGCATCGCGACAGAGCGAGAAGCAGTGCGAAGAGCATAGTGTGTATAAGGAATCGTGCATGACGTAAATTTTATACGGATGTGATGTGAAAATGAACGTCACAGAATCTTTAGCAGCTCCGGATCGTAAGGAAATAACTCCACGATGCGCAGGAAACGTTTCTGATGGAAACAGTGAGAGTAAAAGCGTTCGCACGTAGTGGCGATGTGAACGCTACTATACAACTCGATTGAAAAAACTATTTCAAGGTTTCCGCAGTTCAACTTTTTCTCACAACGCCTTCCAAGTCACTTATTTTGCATCATCTAGCTAGATCTACAAAATGATTTGTTCTAGTTCGCCAGGGTCCAATGTTTCTCTACCATTGTCTAACATAATAATATAACGTAAGAGAAGATAACATAAACTTATCTTTAGATTCATCCTTCATATGTGAAGTTTTTATTAATACAAAACAGATTAAACTATTTAAAAATACAGAACTTAACCTACCTACTTGTAGATAAAAGCTCTGACCCAAACCAAAATCATGCGGGAGCGTGCCAAGAATGCTGGCAGCATTACCACGCTGGATAGCACTGAGCGAGATATGTTCCAGCACACTTGTCACGGGAGGCCTCAACCAGCCGATGTGAGACCTCCTTGAAAAGCTGAAGAGCATCCGGGCCCCAGGGACCCAGAGTTTCAACCGCAAATGCAGAAAATATGTGCCCTGGACCAAGACATGCATATTTCCGGGCTTGAGGCACTCCGGCTGAACACCATCGGCTATCCTTATACTTCATTCATTTGTAGTACATGTTATCGAAACATTTATAAGCGTTTGTTTTACAAAAGATGACGTTTTGTACTAATCCAATAATATCATTAACTTGCTCGACTTGATGCGTAGCTATGACGCTTTGTAATTTCATCCATACCAAACAGGCAGTAGGCAGATTGTACTTTTACATTCATAAATTCATTAATCTCTTCATACAATACCGCAGTTAAGAATTAACTTCCGTCACTGAGTACTTCGCTAATTAAATCTAGAAAGTCCAGTCTTCTTCCACTCATATTAGCATTGTACCTATACTTTTTAGCCGGCCTTTCATCATCAATTTTTCTGCAATATCAGAGGCAAATAAGCTAAATTACATCATAACATTCTCATTTGTTTGTTTGGACGCCATTGCTATGCTACCTAACAGAGCCAACACAGGGACTCTGTAAATGGATAGCTATAACAGAAAGCATTACGCCCTCCAGCTCCAACATCTGCGGGGTTACGGGCCGCATAAATCTATGGACCCCTCATTTTGCGGGGTACAAGATACAAGCTAACGGAGGAATTACTCAAAATGAACATATACTAGTATGTTGTGATGACCTCCCATCTCAAAATGAACAAGGTGTTATAATAGGTATGATCATAAAAATAACGATAAAATCTCTCGACACCCTTCAGCCGCCTGCGCCGGTATTGCCCCTCAGTGGCATCGTATACATACCACTTAAGTGGGGACCATCTAGCAGGCGAGTCAACGTCTGCCAAATTTTATCTTGAGACATATTGATAGACGAACGTAGTCACATCCCATAGCCCAGATATCAAAATCCACTAGCAGATCACCATATAGCCCAAGTTGAGTTCTCTAATCCCATGAAATAGTCGCTGCACTTAGCGAAGATAATTTTAAAATTCTCGAACGGGCCTCTACGTGTTGGATTATATCCCCACGCAAGCCCAGATAAAGGACCGGACTTTATAAGTTCCGTAAATTTTTAAGATAAACAAATACAAAAAAAGTCTGCAGTTGAACATTGTAGGTTGGTAATAATCTGTTGGTATAATAATTTAAACACAATTTCTTAAACAAACCTTTTCTGCACCGATGGAAACTAGTCACTATAATAAGTCGCTTGTAAATTACAACGAACTCTGAGACGACATAACTAAAGAGTGATTGTAGCAAAAGGGATAAAATAAAAGATTGTACTTGGAAAGTAAGACAGGGACTCAAGACTATGCAAATTCAAGGACATCCCATCTAATTTGTACAGAGGATAATGCGAACAACTGAAAACAACTATTTCTTCTGAACTTTTATTTTGATGAGAAATTGAATGGGGATACGTGGAATAACCCACTAAATAGTTGTTAAAGGGCTTCACTGCAGTCTAATAAAGAGAAATACTAGACTAAAGGATCAAATCTTGGTACACTAAAAATATACACTTAAAGGAGCTGTAAAATAGTTTAGGAAAAATGTGTATGTTCCAACCGAACAATTTATCCCCAAACATTTGCCGAATTCGCAACGCATTTACGACAGTATTTTCATATCACAAGTTGACTTTGACGGACTTGAACGGCGTAGGAGGTTATCATTTATCAGCTCCCAGAGTCATGTCACCTAGTTACTGAAGTTGTTGATCGGTCTCGTGGAAAGAAAACAATTGAGATATGAATTCTAGGAATAATGAGACTATAACGTCGTTTTATATCTGAGTATCCTTTATTTTATACCAATGAGGTGGCACACAAGCATACGTCCCACCTGATGGTGAGCAGTCACCGTAGCCTATAGCCGCTAGCAATACCAGGGATATCACTAACGAGTTGTCAACCCTGCTGTTGATGAGGACTCACTGTGATAACAGCATTACTACTAGCGCAGCGTATCCTCGTGGAGCACTGGCAACCTTACGTACCGCAGAAAGACAACACTACATCAAACTTATTTGACTGCGGTCTTCTGTAAGGTGGGGGTACATTCCCCAGCTAGGCTGCTCAGGGAAAACCCACGGGGGATCCTCCCAATGTGCTCTATGTATGAGACGAACACTTCAATAATACAAGTAAGGCAAAGCTTATCATGCGGACGGGTCAAGTGGGCCACAAATGTTAGTACATTTTTCGATATTTTGTTTAAATTACTTTAATCACATTTTTTTTCATAGAAATACAAATATAGGTCTTATCATCTTGATAGTCGTATCGTATCACGAATTCATTACATAAAAAACCAACGTACTAGGAATTTAATTTAATATTGTTAAATATAGACTATATATTTAATTTAATATTGTTAAATATAGACTATATATATAGAAAAGACTGGGAAATATTTCGATCGGTTTTTCTAAATTTGTTACTGGGTAGCCAATGTTGGTCTGTGTTGGGTTTTATTTAGATCACTACATAATAGTATAAAACAAAGTCGCTTCCCGCTGTCTGTCTGACCCTATGTATCCTTAGATCTTTAAAACTACGCAACTGACTTTGATGCGGGTTTTTAATAGATAGTGATTCAAAAGGAAGGTTTATATGTATTATTCATTTGTGTTTTGTGGGTATTTAATGATATGGCTAACGCTTGCCGTGCGAAGCCGGGACGGGTCGCTAGTTTTTAAGGAAACATAAATACCCTTTTTTAAGATAAAATATTAAATAGTTGCGCTACGACGTAGCGTAACTCGTAACTGCTACGTAATATTTTTCTATGTACCGACAGAACATAGTTTTCCTATATTCACCGGCCAAAACGCAGTGGTCGGGCTATTGGCAGACTTTTTACCTCATGACCGACCCTAATTTCATGTTGGCAGTTTGCCAAGCCTGGGGACAGTGACACATGTGGGGTATTATATAAGGGGGGAGATATCCTCGTAGAGTTATGGTTAATTTGTGTGATATTGAGCGTGGAGGACGCTTCGATACGACGGGTCAAGACGAGAGTAAGATATGGAAATATATGTTACTGTGCTTCGTTGTTGACCTACTGTTAACGACAGACACCATGAATACTCTTTTGATAATACTACCTGTACAGTTTCTAAGTGTCACCTAAAAAGGAAGAAATAATAAGAATATATAGAAATAATGCTTCAGCATCCAGACCTCGATGTGACATCACGCTGCTCGACCAACGCAGCGGCACCCTGATGATGGGACGTGGAAGTCCTGAAACACGTGTCGGAAGAAACCACGCCTGAGCTCACACCTGGGCGCAGGCCGTTCGACCGTATCACACTCATTTAAGCGGACAAAGCAAATTATAATATATTTTGTATTCTAGAAGAAATAATTAATTAAAGTTGAAATTTTATCTTCCAATACACTAGCAAAAATAGTCCATTAAGAGGATTGATTGCCATAGTTAGAATGAAGAAAAAGTTGTTTATTTGCATAATCATTGATACCAGCGAGACTGGGCTATTGCCCAGTTTGAACAATGTTGCCTAATATGACTTTTTTCATCCTATTACTTTACATGACAATACATGTCTCATTGTTTTCTTTTTATTGATTAAAATATTTTACGAACTAATTGTCTGCAGAGATAAGCAATGAAAATTTTCAACATATAACAGGAAATCAATCTTGCTAATATAATCTAAAGTCAGAGACCGATCCAAAATTCTAGTACCAAAACAGAAATCTTTTATAAAACAAGGAAACATAAGGGGAACCTTGAGTCGTGACGCCAAAAACCTACCTCTGTAGAATATTAGGAGACACAATGGAATATTGAATTATGGAAGGCAGCAGCGGTACGGAAGTTAATTACAGAGAGACCTGATTATTTCGTTATTATTAATAAGGTCTTAATTATAAACTGTTAATTAAAGATTCACAAAGGTAGCAATCGCTTTGTTCAATTTCGCATACGTAAGACTTATATCTCAGAGTAGATAATATACGTGCAACCTATATGTTAAAAGGTTAAGATATTTTCTTCACACATGCTTCTGAGATATATCCGTATATTATCTACTCTGAGGTTATATATTATCTCAGAGTAGATAAAATACTATATTACAGATATTCTTGCTTAATTAATTCGCCAGTTCGACTTTTATTATTATTTTATTACGCGGTGGCAAGCAGTTATACGGCCTGCTTCATATGTGTAAAACATTTGAATTTCACGAATTCTCTATCTAATAAAAGACTAACTACATGTTTATGTCTAATTATCTAAGGTCTTCAAGATACGAGTAAGTTCAATGTCAAGGACGACAAATTGTTTTTTTATGTTCAATGTGTTAATCGATTTTACATTCATGTTATTTATATTGATCTCGGGAGTGTAATGTGCTTCAAGGATGGCGAATGGCGATGGACTCACCACCTCCACTTTGAAACCTAAACTTCGACTATAAGTAGATGACTGAAGTCTCATACTTACCTATCCCTAGTAGGTATGCTGGTTGGTACTGACTTCAGGCGGTCCTGTGACATGCACCCAAAATAACCTTTATAAAATACCGATTCCACTCAGTTGCACAAATGTATTCCGTTCCTTGCAAGTTTATGTAGATTTATAAAGTTTATTATTTCTCTGTCGTCACTCGCAGGCGGGGTAACAAAGTGCAACGGTACCTATTTGAAAGTTTCAAGGAGCGCAGTTTAAATATTCATTCAAAACAGATCTGCAATCTAGAGCCCGGATATTATTGTATATTACTGTAAGAAGTATAAATATCACTTTTATACTATTTTTTTTAAGTTCAAAATTCAAAAAGATCTTCATTTGACTAGACTTTACAGGCAAGCACTTTCAAATCGTCAGAATCTACCACCGGATTCGGAAGGTCGGTCTTGCTGAGAAGAATCCGGCAAGAAACTCAGCAATTACTCTTTTAAAAACCAAAAGAATTACATAAAGTTTACATTTCAAATTCTTAACTTAACATACCTATTTCTCAAAATAATATATAAAAACAATTGATAACACTAACACTATTTTGTATATTGTTCAAGTAAGGTATAGATTTATTATACTAAGTTTAGATTTATATAATGTTGCTTATACATGTGAGTAGGCCGCGCCGGCCCTAGTCCATGATAAAGGTAAAGCAAATAATACAATCTCGTCTTTAGCTTCTTTAATAACTATTAAACGGCTGTTTTCTTAACGAAACCTTTGCTGCGGATTCGTTAACATAATCTATCGAGTTCGATATAGTTTCCAAGTTACTATTATTGCACTAAGAACATTTTAACATAGTGACCGAGTTAGTAATAGTATTTTTATATTTAGTAAACATCGTAAGAATAAATATTTTATTGCCCAATTAAAAGGTGCTAATAGAGCAAAAGGGTTGTCCTTTATAAAAACGCACCGAGTTTTTTACAATAAAAAAATATGTGTACATATATATATCGGTATAGTAAAATGTTAGTACGAAGTACACATGTAGTATATTATCTACTCTGAGGTAGTGCCTATTATTATAATTTAGGTATTTTGTAGTTAGTACTAATAATAGTTTTGTAGTCTGTATTAATAATTGTTTTTAGTATAAGTTCTTATCTACTCAACATAATCATGAGTCATATTACCAGCTAAGTTCTTTTAACGCTGTTATTCTGAGCTCCGGTTATACTATTGTGCGTCCACGATTGGTATTCAGCTAACATTATGGCAATCGCACTTGTATTGCAGCATTGCCATTAAAATAGCAGAATACAATTACTCGGCGACACGAACTGAACACCCGTTGAACTTAAACGGTCGAATGTTAAATAGTTACCCTGAACGTGATAACAATACAAACGGGAATGCCAAAACAAGGAGGATGAAAGTCTCATTGATTTCATTCTCATTCATTCTCTTTTCGATGAAAATATACACGGAATAATAATTATGAAGCTGTGGTCGCCATGTGGTTGAAGCAACGGCCTGTCATCTCGGCACAGGTTTAAACCCCGCCCTGTACCAATGAGTTTTTCTAAGCTTAAGAACAGTGATTAATCACACCATGAGCTTTAAAAGAGATGTAGGGCGAATTGGGATCTCTCGTGAGCTTTACCATTAAGTTTGGAGCCGCCCAACTGGGGTCTGTACCTCCACCTTACAGAAGACCGTAGTGAAATAACACTACTTTGATGTGTTGTTGTGTTTCTGCGGGAAGTAAGGTTGCTGCTAGTACAGTCATCGTCAATAGGGTTGGCAACTTGTTAGTGATGTCCCTGGTATTGCTAGCGGCTATAGGCTACGGTGACTGCTTACCATCAGATGGGCCGTATGCTACTTGCCATCTTAGTGGTATAGAAAAAAACTTAGTCATTCGTTCTAATATCCAATAAAACGTAGCATATTACACCTTATATTTAACATCCTTTCATTATTTTCACTCTTGTGACATTTTATTTAGGGGCCAAAGGTGACAGTGACTGCATAGCCGACGATGAAGCGTCATGCTCCTCCGTAATACTCATCAAACATGCATAGGTCTACACAAACAAATCGCATTATACGGTGCGTGAAGCGACCCCGTACCATGAATAAATGAGGGCCCTTAAATCCAAGTAACCGGGACGGCACACAATTATAGAAGCCTTCTCGATACGAGAGGCGGTGCAGTCGTGACGTGATGCGGCGGGATTCAATTACTCGTACACTGAATTATTACGGGAATCTGTATATATAAAAGAAGAAGCTGACTGACTTACTGACTGACTGACTGACATATCAACGAACAGCCTAAACGGTTGGGGTTTCAGTCTTGAAATTTTGACAGTACGTACCTGTTTCAAAGCATTTTTGGAAATTCCACCTCTAAGGGGGTAAAATAGGGGTTGAAAGTTTGGTATGAAAATCCGTCATTTTTGATGTTAAATCCTTATAAATAGGTAGCAGTGGGCAAAAGCTGTCATTTATAATTTAAGATATGATACATGTTGACTTAATTACCAAGCGTACGAAGCCGTGGGCAAAAGCTAGCAGGTCATGTGACAGGTATCTGTTCGCCGGTGAACACATCAAGATATTTTTATCTCTTTTCTTATCTCCACGCCTTTCCACAAGGGAATTGGGATCATCTCCCGTGGGTTTTCCCACTTTTAATATTGGAGCCGCCCGACTGGGGACTGTACCTCCGCCTTACAGAAGACCGCAGTGAAATAACACCTACTTTCAAGTAGTGTTGTGTTTCTGCGGTAAGTAAGGTTGCCAGTGCTCCACGAGGACACGCTGGGCTAGTAGTAATGCTGCTAGCACCGTGAGTCCTCATCTATAACAGGGTTGACACCTCGTTAGTGATATCCCTGGTATTGCTAGCGGCTATACGCTACGGTGACTGCTTACCATCAGGTGGGCCGTATGCTTGCGTGCCACCTTAGTGGTATAAAAAAAAGGGTCCCCGAAGAGGTAGGCAGAGGTGTTACCACACCCACTTCGACGGACTCACCAGATGGTGAGTCCGTCGCCGTCTCTTAGGCACTACATACGTCTTTGAATTTCGTCTCAGACGTATGCAGGTTTCCCTACGTTTTCATTCAACGTAAAGCTCGTGGTGAGACTTATCACTGCACTTAAGTTAGAAAAACTTATTGGTGCAGACCGGTGGGATTCGAACTTGCGTCGCTAGAATAGGAGACAACGCTTTACATACACAAGGCCACCACGGCTATGTGGCAAGATATTTTTGTTTGTATAAAACATGTGCATTAAGCAGCAATATCTATCGTGTTTGTAATTACAAGGAGTCTATAGTTTAAAACGGAGATTTAAGCAAGAGTAATATGTAATCACCTCACGTGTTTATAATGACGTATTATATTAAAATGGCGGAGGCTATGATGTATATGAATTATGGATGCTACGGTAAAGGATTCCGTAAATTACCAAAAAAAAATTCACATCTATATTATGATTATTCCATACTCTAGCCAGTTTAGCACCTGTATATCATACTTTTAAATGTACAAACAAAGAAATGGATCGGCTTTCGAAATTAGAATTCAATTCTGGAAAAAATACTGTTTCGTTCATCGTAAATAGATCTTTAAAACCGCGCGTGCGTCGCAAACGCATCGCACCATTAAGCTTCAGCTTTAATAAAAGATAAACTAGCCAATTTACGATTATTCATTATGCAAGCATCAGACGAACGGTTAACCGTCTGAAACAGGGTTGTCAGTGTAGTTGTAGTTTGTAAACCATTTCTTGAGGAAAATATATTCCTGAAGACATAAAAAAACACATTTCTGACAAATAAAGCATTGAAATTAAGCTCCCTGTAAAAATAAAAGATTTAGTAAAGAAAAAGTTTAAATTGTTAATTCAGTTTTATCAAAAGCAGTTAAATGAACAGTAAAATACAACCATTCGATATAAAGAACGATTAAACCAAATCCCACACGCGGCAACCCTTAACATAATAACTATACAAAAGTACCTAGTACCTACTGCATGTACCAGGTGTTCCCCAGATTTTCAGTGTATTCACACTCGGCTTTCCAGCATTACTATAATATTCATAATGAACTAATTATGACATTTTATTAAGAGGTAGATCACTAAATGTAACAAAAAAGGGTTGTATAACTAAACACTTGCATCACCAGGTAGCGTTGACATCGGTCCGGATAAATTCGGACAGTGTTAGGCTTTTTTACTTCTTTTCCGGCCAAATTTCACTGCGTCCGGCCCGTCCGGCTTTCAGTCAGTAGCGAACGAGAAAGATTAGCTAAAATCATGTGTTTTTTTTCAAAAGAAACGTAAATAAATAATGACGTTTATTAAAATATTATTATAAAGTAAGTGCTTTATTTTTTTTTATCAAAACTTTTTTTTTGCGTCCGGCTTTTTATTTTTAGAGATGGCAACGCTCACCAGGGTATAATAGTAATGGACGATTCCCGAGCTAGCATATGTGTAAAGAAAGAATATAACTAGTGTGTTAATTGATAGCTCCTCGCAGCAAAACAGGCAAGAACGACGCGTACCTGCTAGCAAATGAGCCACACAGGACCTCGCAAGCAACGGGGGCAGGAGGCGGACGCCGCGGCGCCGGCGCCGCCCCTTGCATTTCGCGCCGCAGCATGACCAATACAAACATAACATGCAAAATATTTTATTTTTTGTAGGTGTATTATATATTGTAGTAGTGTATATACATAGGTATTATCTATATAGACTACTACAAAATATGCATTAGGTACATATGACGCTAGGGGTGAAGAGCGTTTCCAGAGCGCATCAAAAGCAAGAACAGCTTTAATGTAGATAAGATACTGTTACATTTTTTCTGTTGTGTGCATTCGTGTGTCACAAAATAACACGCACGTTTGGCGAACTAATAAACTTAAACTTTTTTAACAACGAAAGTGATTGCATCATCGAAGCCGTATTAAGCTATTACATTACTAAACATCTTTTAATTAATTACAGTTTTTTTTGTTCGGTTTTTTTAATACCTACGTATCCAGAGGTTTCACTTTAAGCAACAGTGTTTAAAAAAAACTCTATCGGCTATAGCAGAGCTAACATAAAAGATGACTTTTCACATCTAATATATGAAATTCTCGCGTCACAGTTTTCGTTGCCATACTCCTGCGAAACGGCTTGACCGATTTTGATGAAATTTTTTGTGCTTATCCGGTATCTATGAGAATCGGCCAACATCTATTTTTCATCCCCATAAATGCAAAAATTGTCCACACGAGCGAAGCCGGGGCGGGCAGCTAGTTTATGTATAAATACCGATTCATTCTATACAAATATGAATCGGTAGATATATGCAAATTTGCGCACTACCGTTGCCTTACGTTAGTTATTGAGCTGTCAAAAGTCACCTCGCTTGGCTCTATGTTTGAACAATATTCCCTGTAAAATGGGTGGCGATGGTCCGACAGTAGTAGCTTTGTGTAAAGTCAGGTCAGCTTTCTGTTTATAGCCATGGTGGCCCTGTGGTTGAAACGACCGCCTGTCCTTTGATGGGCTTAGGTTAAGAGCCCGACGGGCTTTACCAATGAGCTTTTCTAAGCTTAAGTAGGTACATTTATTAACCACACCATGAGCTTAAAGAAAGAGGTGAGGCGAAATGTGATCTCCCGTGGGTTTCCCCATTTAAATTGGAATCGCCCGAGTGGGGACTGTAATTACCTCCACTTTCCAGAAGACCACAGTCAAATAGTACTACTATGATGTAGTGTTGTGTCTGCGGTTAGTAAGGTGGCCAGTGCTCCTTGAGCATACACTGCGCTAGTGTTAATGATATGCTGCTAGCACAGTGAGGCCCCAAAAACAACAGCGTTGGCAATGCGTTAGTGTTATCCCTGGTATTGCTAGCGTCTATAGGCTACGGTGAATGCTTAAGTGCTTACCATCAGCTGGCTCATATGCTTGTTTGCCACCTAAGCGGTATAAAAAAAAGTATAACTAGAGATTGGTAGTATTAAACAAGTGAAAGAAGTATTTAATGTGTGAATAATATATATTCTGTTACGTTATCCGTTTGATTTTGTGGAACAATGTTATCTTAATTTACTTAACCTTTGAATTTCATTAGGTTATTCAACAAGTTTATAAATTTTAACAATTACATTAAATCCACGTAGAGAAACAAACCTGAGTAGGACACGCCAGTTTGAGATAAATAAATCCGTATAACAATTTCAATGTGGCAACCCTACAGTGACACACGCCAGGGTTGACAGCGTAAGGAATATGTTTTCCAGTTTAATGTGACAAAGGCAATTCTAGTGAATGTTTAATATGAATTTAGCTGATGTCTCGGGCCCGAAACATATATTTTAATTTAAGTAATGAACTTCAACTTAAGACTAGTATGTATGTAAGAGAGTTTCTCTCATCTCTTGATATAACGAGTAATACGGCCTTATTAATTTGTATGGCAGAAATAAATATAAAATTTAAAAAAACATATTTTAATTAATATTGATGAATGTCAAAGAAGCAATTCAAGAGTGAAATGGCGCCCTATCACCTCTGCCTACCTCGTGAGGGATTGGCGTAGTATAATATAATAAATAAATAAATTATGCTATTTTTACTGGGTATTCAATAATATCCAAAATGTTTAGGTAATCTATCTGTAACTGCCTTACTTACATAGTCGCTGTAATGCGATTCCCTGACTAAAACATTAGTTTCAGATCTCTTGTGAATCCTTTAGAGTTCTTAGGCTCGGCACCGCGGCAATTGATACCACTTGTATTGCAAGCGCCCATAGGCTACGGCAGCCGCTTACCATCAGACGGGCCGTACGCTTGTTTACAACCTTAGTTATAAACAAAAACGACCACCATTTCATACAAAATCACGAAATAATGGGTATTTCATAGACATTATTTATAATATATTGTTATTTGTATAATACTAACTAGTATTTAGAATTGCAATACAAAAATAACCTATACATAGAGTATCTATTATTAATCCATCTACGTAACTTTATTGCAACAAAGGCCAGTATTAAAACAAAGGAAAAAATATTGAACGGTAAAAAACGTGCATGATCCGTCGTCAGTTTTATTGAAACTTCAACTTTAATTATAGTTTTGCTACGAATTGCCTAATTAACCGTTTCTTGCTAAGCCTTTCGAATTTACTCATCAGTTCAACAATTAACAAAATAGTGAAATCGATACTTTGAATTATTTATATATTTCCCACTTCGATAGTTAACATTCTACTGCGAAAACACACTTTAATAATTCATAAGAACCAAAATTTAATTATGCCAGTAACTAAAGTTATAGTTCCAATAGCTCCTGTTAAAGGTTGTCATGGTCTATGATCAACTTAATGAAATACACAAAACACAAAAACAACTTAAAGGTGATAAGAAGGATTATTTTTTCATTTGTTTTTTGTTTCATTAATTTACTTGTCTAGAATAAAGAGTTCTTAAAATTGCAATAACATATGATTGAATAAAAGGAGTTTGTGTTTATATCGAAACTGGATGATCTTCTACGTAACGTGTATTGTCAGGAATAAAGGTCATTTCACTTCATCAAGAGAGAACACTTCTCAGTCTCCAGTTATTGAAATTGTTAAATGTAGTTGAATAATAATATGTGCTTCAATATATTTGAAGTATTGATATTGCTTTTGATTTTATACAGAACCCGCATTGCCAGGCGGTTGATATTTTGAATGCTGCCAACGATATTGCATGCCACAAACGTCGGCGCGACCGATAACCGCAAATTATTGAGACCTAGTCGACCCCTGGCATTGTCCGAATACCATTCAACTTCGGCTTAAATAAGTAAATAAATACCTATATTTGGTAGTAAGCAGGTCAATATGTGAGCCTACGCAGAAGAAAACACTTTTGTAACAATCTTTTTGAAGGATATTTAGCACGAGTATCAACGATTTGACTACGTATATCCGAAAGTACTCTCATAATTTCTAAATTTGGCTTTAATAATTTTCCGTAATTTTAATAAATACACTACTGACACAAAACTGATTAAACTATTTACAAAAACATATCTTAACCAACATACTTATAGATAAAAGATCTGACCCAAACCGGAATCATGCAGTAGCGTGCCAAGAATGGTGGCAGCATTGCCACGCTGGATAGCAATGCTGATTCTCTGAGCGAGATATGTTCCAGCACGCCTGTCACGGGAGGCCTCAACCAGCCGACGTGAGACCTCCTTGAGAAGCTGAAGAGCATCCGGGCCCCAGGGACCCAGAGTTTCAACCGCAAATGCAGAAAATATGTGCCCTGGACCAAGACATGCATATTTCCGGCGCTTGAGGCACTCCTGCTGAGCAGCAGCGGCGCCGGCCGCCACCGAGGTGCCAGGGAGATGAGACGGAGCCAGGGTATCGACACAAGTCGCATCCCACACCAGGGGCCGACCCAATCTCCATGGCACCAACGACATGCCATCCGGCCTCCGGCCATCGCCTCGCGCCATACACTACTATTGTGTGTACATATTTATTATTATACATTTATTTAAGTAGAAATGTATTTATTAAAAAATAATTCACAGTTTATGCGATATTGAGAATCTACTCTACGTTCCATGGGTAATTTCCAAACGGTCTTATGGTCTGTCTGTACGGGACAGAGCCACTCACGACATTTCGCTGAATTATTCAATTATAAAATTAAATTAAACGATATTTATAGTATTACCTTAAGATTTGACATAATGGTGAACCGCTGTTGCTTATAAACTGACCTTATATGCTCTTCTAAGGCATGTGTCTAAATAAAAATGCAGACAGGGACGTATAAATAGGGCTTTTAGATAGAGACAAAAGGGATGCTCCCTTTCCAATACGTCAGACAAACTAAGACATACTGCTGAGCTATGTTTAGAAATATTTCAAGCAGATCGATATATCGAGTCCGCATGAGTTCGTGGGCATCAATTCTTCAAAAACGTTCTGTAGTATTGAGCATACTATCTCGAGTAAATAAAACCTAACTATCGCTGCGTGTTATTTAATAACTGAGCTGATACGTTAGCTCTAGTTCACAGTAGGCAGTGGTGTCGATTTTGATGTATTAATTAACTAAACTAAACTAATTTGACAGGACTACAAAGTCTTGCTATCCTTTTCTCATGTGCGGGGTGAAATAAGGATGGCAATACTTTAAAAACTGTCGAATAAGTTTAGTTTAATGATTTCGTACAACAAAATTAGCACCTATGTATGTATAAGAACAATGTACTTCAATAATAGCAACGTAGTTTGAATATTTTTTAAGCGTTTGGCTAAAATCATTGCACAGTCATATCTTAAGTTATGATTTACTAAATATATCTAATAAAACATATTGTTATCGTAATTTTCTCGGTATATTTACTCAAATTATATAATGAATAAGTAGTACGAAACACTTGCTATAATTGTTTTAATAGCAAGTGTTTCGTTATACGTAGAACTTCCCCAAAGCTCAAATAAATCGCTTTGGGCAAGTTAGATTTGATTTCTGCTACGAATATTAGTTTGAGATAGCAAATAAATTGGCTTGAAATACGTTTTAACTGTTGCCAGCAGTGATCCGATATTCATAATTGAATTTATGCCTACTTGTTTAAGGAAATCGGAATTTCATTTAATTGTATGTACGGACATTGGTATAATTTAAATCTTATGAAATGTACGAGTATCAGACTCTCTACAGGTAAGTGTGTGTTACGACCACGGCTATACGAACATCATACATACACGTATTAAATACATAAAAAAAAGTAGGAGACAAAATAACGATTATAAGTACGATTGAAAATAGGGGGGACAACATGACAAATATCATAGAGGGAAATATCGAAGGAAAGCATGTCAGAGGAAGGGCAAGGATAAGTTACCTGCAACAGTTAAAGACGAAGGCTATCGTTATGTCGTACCAAGAGGGCAAAGAGATGGTTGACGATAGAACGGCTTGGCGATTGCTCCACCGACAAGGGCCTAGCTCTTAAATAGATGATGATATTTAATTCACAACTATCTTTACAGTTCCTAATACAATAGCGTAGACAACTTATCCCAATACTTAATCTATTCACAGTACACCATAACAAATCTTTGTTGACTCGTTCAGCGAGCACGAGAATATGTCTAACTGTTATGCAAAAGCATTGAGCGTACGCAGCGAACGCGTCAATATATCAGATGATATTTTCTTCTTTGATACTTCTGAGCGTAATTCCGTAGTCCGGTCTTTTTGTTTTCAACAAACTTTTTATCATTATATCTACAAACAGAACTGGGTGTCAAATGAAAGGGCTTTATGAGCAAATAAGGTTAAAAGAGAGGTAGGGCGATTTGGGATTTCCCGTGGGTTATCCCATTTAAATTGGAGCCGCCCCACTGGGGACTGTACCTCCGCCTTACAGAAGACCGCAGTGAAATAACATTACTTGATGTAGTGTTGTGTTTCTGCGGTAAGTAAGGTTGCCAGTGCTCCACGAGGATACGCTGGGCTAGTAGTATTGCTGCTAGCACAGTGAGTCCTCATCAACAACATGGTTGGCACCCCGTTAGTGATACCCCTGGTATTGCTAGCGGCTATAGGCTACGGTGACTGCTTACCATCAGGTGGGCCGTATGCTTGTGTGCCACCTTAGTGGTATATAAAAAATATCTTTTTAATTATATTATCGTTGCAATACTCTTAAAGCCCTAAATTAATATTAATAAGGTTAGAATTCAATAACCATCTTACATAATAAAATTAAACTCAATTCAAAATGGGAACATTGGTAGACAATATTATGCATAAAACCTACCTTGATTAAATTCCATGATAGTTAATCTCCAGGAAAATCTACTCCGAAAGGTACGCCATCATCGTTCGTATACAGTAGCATAAGTATATACAATAAAAGTAGTAAAATGTTATGTAGGTCAAATATATATCTCGGCGGGCTGCCACACTTCATAACAAATACGGAAAAGAAACACGCGTCCGGAAGTGACCTCAAAATAAAAAAGGGATTTGTTTATTGTAATTGGTTAATAGATTGCGTTTAAAAACATTAAAGTAATTGATTAATATTGCTTATGATTAGATACAAATTATTTTGATGTATTCTCAAAATTCAAAATTCAATTCAAAATTCAAAAATCATTTATTCAGTTTAGGCCCTAATAAGGCTCTTATGAAGGTCTAAATTACCACCGGTTCGGAAAAAAAGCAACCTGAGAAGAACCGGCAAGAAACTCAGTGCTCTGTCTTTTTTTGCATTTAACAATCATTATATAACAATTTGTAACAAAATTCTTCTAGACATTGGTATGAAATTACAAATATCAAAATGAAAGCTACCAAGTTGGTTTTGTCACTGCTTTCATGAAATACATATTCCAACTATTACAATTACCAGGAGCGGGGAGCCACTTGTGCAGAGTGAGTCTATATATTCCAAGCATTTTTATCATTTACATAATCATTAATTTTATAATAGGCTTTATTTATCAAAACTCTTTTGACATGAGTCTTAAACTTATCGTAATTCAATTCGGTAATAGATTGTGGGATTTTATTGTAAAAGCGGACGCAGTTTCCCATAAATGATTTGTTTACTTTTGTAAGTCTAAACCTAGGAGCCACAATTTTGTTTCTGTTTCTTGTATAAATATTATGGTTGTAAATATTCTGTTGCATTTCCGAAATGAAAGCACGTGGACATTGTTTTTATCACGTATTAAACATTAAATTTAACATTAAAAATAGATTTACACATGCTAATAGCTTTTAAAATAGTTAAAGATGTTTAATTATCAAATTGTAACATTTTGTAATGTAAAAACTGTTTTTATTGTGCAAAGATAGGTGTTTGTTCAAATGAACGACTCACCTAGTTTTGCTATAAAAGGCCGAGCGCACGCCGGACTGAGCATTCTCGCTTGAGCCGTCGTAGCGATCGGACCTCCTCACAAACTTCGATAAATAAATCAAAGAAAGTAGTAGTATTACTTGATTTACTTTGATCACCGAAGATGAGCGACAGTCCTGACCATGGAAGTTGTCAGCAGTCGCCAGCAATGCTGGTGTCACGCTTTTTAAAAATAACTAAAGCCTCGTCATATAAATATCATATCTTAAATGAATATTAGTAAAAAGGAATAACTCTTTAACTGATGATATCAAATACGAGTTATGTTTTTTTCAAAAGAGACATTGCGGCGTTGTATTTTTGGACAGGGACCGGGACCGCGGTCTCGAACGTCACCTTGGATTTTTATAATTATTTTTGAGGAGACAATCCACACAATTAATTTCAAGATTAATTATTACCTAACCGAATTCTTCTCTATTTAAATAACCCACCGACTCCGCCGATACAATCAGACGATTTGAAATAATGTACTTCTGATGCGTCTTTTGATTATTAATGTCTTTATAATTTCATGCAACAGAATTAATTTCATTTGACATTTTGCATTCATACACTACCAGTCTTCGACAAATGGTCATCTTTTGACATAAATGGCTCACAACCTTAAATTTTTTTTGGAAATTCTTGTAGTATAATGATCCACATAAGTCCCATGGCGTCAGTAACCTGACGGAACTTAGCTGTAGTTAGCGTAAACTAAACTTGAATTATTTATAAACCCTCGCGAACCTCATCGCTCGCCCTGTGTACCTTGTAACTCTAGGGATTAGCTTTCAGTTGTGTACACCTCGCATGGTAGGTATTATTCACAAAGGATATTCAAACTTCACAAGTATACCACGGCGATACTTATTTACTTTGCTGAATTTGTTGGTTCAACTCACGAAGGTATAACAATTTATATTTACGTAACTGAATAGGAGGTAAACACCAAAAAGAACCGATCTACGATAATGGGCAATCGAATTACATGTTGGTGAATGACACGAGTACGCAGTCAAGTGGCAATATTTGTTTTTTCAATTGATGCCACGGTAAGGTTTGTTACCTGTTGTATGGACCCTCAAGCTTCAGAACTTACCTGAAACAAAAACACTTTCATTAACCCAAATCAATTTAATTATAAAACTACATAATACTCTTCAAAACTCAAACAATACAATTTAGACGGGTAATCGGCAGATAGGTAGATTGTTGAAACCCACCCTACAAGGTAGCGAGATTTCAACGCGGCTGTGAAAACAGTCAATTAGTCATGGCCACCCCTGTCCGTCAAGAAAGAGACAGAGCTATACGTGACAGCGACACGAAGAGGGTGGATAATTAAAACCCACTCGGGTCTTGATCGATGAATTGCAGGCTATTACAGTCGTTATTTGGAGGAAATTTTATCAATCATGTTATCTGAGGAAGAATTCACTAAAGCAGTTCAACATAAACATTGGAAAAATAGACGAAATAGTTCTGAATAATCATAAATACAAGGATTTAAGGTGATAAGGAATGACGGATGCGAAAGGAACTCTTCGATGGCCTTTCATCATCATACATTTGTATTGCAATAAGTGTACAGTATTTTACAAGCTTTTAAACTAACACTAATACACACCCTGATTATAAGACACAGCAATTGTGACAGTGAGCGTGCATTTATTCATTTATATAGTCTATATTAATAAGTAATAACCTAATAGCGAAAACCGGCTAGTAGATGATGTAAAAAGCAAAAACTTCTGAACCATTTCTTTTATAGAATACCTTAGTTTGTAATCGGAGGGGACTGACAAAACACATGTAACGAATTCTCCAGCAGCACTATAAAAAGTCTGAACCGTCCAGTAAAAATAGATGAAAATCGATTTGAAACGACTTAGTCAAGGATAAGTACTACTGCGTGACCGAAAATTGGCAGGAATCGTATAAAATGGACACGATGATATAACATCTAGAATCTCATCTTTACTATTACGATTGCTATTGGCTGTCTAGACTGGCTCAATTAATATTTTTATATCATGTACATGGGCGAATTTGGTACATTATCTATCTCTGTAGCAACCGCCACGAGAAATGACGCCTCATTTTGTCACATCTCCGACCTGATTCAAAGTGACGGACGTCGTTTCATTGATTGGCTGAAACTATTGCTATTGGGTACTACGCGTCATATTGAGCGTGATTCCCCTGTTCAATTACACTCAATTTAGTATTTGAGTTTTAGTTTATCGCTCTATTTATTAGATACTCACCAAGAACATAAATGGGTTCTAATAAAATAAGTACAAACCATGTCGTTGTCATGTCACGTTGAAATCATCCAAGTACACCAATTATAAAATGATTTCTTAGTAGACTTATATAATCAAACTATGTACTACCAATAAATTGTCATTTGATTATAATTTTATGTCAGCCGTAACAAGTGTACCATAGAGTGGATATTAAAGCTAGTTAATGTTTTTTTATATTAGTCAATATACTCAAAGCGAACTTGATAAAACACCGACCTTACATTGAGTTGAGATATAATAAAAAAAAATGATTCCATTTTCAACTTCTACAGTATTTGGAAGATTTTATGATGAATTATTTGGTAATTATATTAATGGACACAGCACTAACCTATTTTCTAAAGTGAGTTTAAGAACCAGTTATCTCGTGAAATGGTAATATTATCCTCGCCTCGCCATTTCGAGTATCTCTTATTGTCGCTCAGAGTACCTAGTAGTTAATTTGAATATTCGATAGCTCAGGAGTCGCTGTAGAGTTTAGTTAATTTCATTTCCGTTCCTTAGATGCACTTCAATATAAGCAACCAGAAGGAAATCATATAAATTTAAAAATACAAAAATAACTTATTACATTGTAATGTGAGTAATAAATAGCTAGTATATCATATGTTCTATTACATAGACTGAAAATAATAAGTAATTGAAATAAATGATTGGAATTAAAATAATTTCATTCTATAATGAAGGAAAAGTAATAGCTCTGGGAGCATCGTCAACCTTGGCATAAGCATTGATCGCTGCCACCACACCTTATCGGTGTAGCTGGTCGATATTCCTGCGTGCTAGAATAGTATAACGGACAACTCCAACTATAATCCAATCCTGTTTTATTATTCTGCAAATTTGTCTACGCTATATAATTTACTATCTGACACGCCCCGAACGCAAATGTAAAAACGACTCGACGATATTTTTTCAAAATTCTTGTACATTTAAACGTTTCTAACCTAACCATAAAATGTTAATGAATATGATTACAAAATGACGAATTTTTGTCAAAATGTTCACCCCCTTTAAGATGAACGTTTGTCCGTCCCACTCAAGACTGTAATTTTGAGCAATAATTTCTTAGCTCACTAAGCATAAATGAATTAAGCTATGGTCAAAATTTTAAGTTTCCGACCCAATAGTTTAGACTGCTGTAATAGATTTAGTTAGGACAAATATTTTTATATTTAGTACTTATACAAAGATGTTTATTATAAGTTTATAACGATAAGTGAGTTAACATTGATTTTGCTTCAATAATGTTCGATCCACAATCATCAACCAAAACTCAAAAGGCCTATAAAATCATTAAATTGAAAACAACGCCGGGTTTAGTATGGATTGATTGGATTGCCAACTGTATGTCCACTAGCAATTTCAATAAATTGATTCTATTCCGACTCCAGTCACGTTCAAGTGACATAAGGGTGGGTTGAGAGGGTAGGATGTTCAATTCGATTGTAAATCAAAGTAGCTGTAATATTACCATGAATATATGGTTTATGTAGCTGACGTGTTTGATACCCAGCTACTTTTTAGGTTGTATATTCCGATGTTTAAAGCTTGCTTTGAGTTTTTGTGTATTTAAAAGAAGGCATGAACTTTTAAAAAGTGAGTTCGGCGATTTAGGATTTCCCATGGGTTTTCCCATTTAAATTGGAGCCCCATTTAAATAGGACTGGGGACTGTAGTGCTGCACAGTGAGTCCTTATCAACAACATAGTTGGCAACCCGTTAGTGATACCCCTGGTATTGCTAGCGGCTATAGGCTATGGTGACTGCTTACCAGCAGGTGGGCAATATGCGTGTGGGCCACCTTAGTGGTATAAAAAAAACACTGCCACTCTAATAGCCGAATACTGAAACGCCATTAAAATGGTATTTTGTATTTTGCGAAATTGTATTTTGACGACGACGCTTCAAACAGATACGTGGGCTTTCGAACTTTGAATGTCGTTCCAGTGTTCGGCCGTAAGAATAACAAAGTACCTACATTTATTGAGTAGGTACTCGTATGGAAAAATCAAGTCCATTCGAATGTGAATTTGAATAAAAGCAAACGAAAGCGAGCGTCCTCAACATTCACTTGGCAATGAGCCTAGAGCGAAGAAGCAAGTTTTTCTATTTTCTATCTTATTCTGAAGATGTAGAGATCAAATTAGTACGAATGCAGTCTTGCAATTGCCTGATATTTTGTTGTTGGATAGTGTTTGTCACCTTTTGCTGTCAAATCTCGTATCGACCAACATGGGGACATTAATTTCATCTGTAAATGAGGAAATACACTAGAGCCTTTCTATATAATGTAACGTTCTTACGAATGGTGCAATACGGGTAAAAGCCCAGTTTCCAAAGCTCGTGCTCAACGTTTGGTTCGTCAAAAGATACACTAGAACATATCGTAGAGCGGCTCGTTGTTCTGTTACAAGTAAATTCTCTAGTCTACGCTCATCTTAATACATTATTTGACAGTACATAAGAACATTTTTTATATCAATGTACTTTAAATAGATTCATGCTGATAAATCCATGATAACCAATTGAAGATTTCTATTGAAGCGTATCATACGTTTTCTTTTTGCCTTCGTCAATAAACTTGTTATCAACAGCGAAAATAATCCAATTTCAGCGAGTACTCACTTATTTCGATTGTAAGGCTTTGAGATTCAACCTCGATATTATCTAATATTCTACGTCGAAAGCACTTTACACGCTTCAATGACTGTTATTTTATTATAGGTATCTGTACTGATTCATTACTAGGTCGATTATAATATTAAGTGCTGAAAGAAAACCTTCAACTAGAAGAATAATGCTGACTGAGAGGTAGCCGAAAAAAAAATGCTATGTTCATATTATATTGGGTGACATTGTGATTATTTGTTTAACAGCTGTATTTATTTTTCATACCACACAATAATTTCTAAAGTCGTGTGTCTGATGGTGACGTAACGCCTGCCAATAGATGTCTGTTGTATGCCACCCATAAGTTTACGACCAAGCACTCTAGTTTAGGAAATTCCTCTGTACTCTTAATTCAGTCTCTAATTCCGCTTTTCATTTGAGACCGCTGGTCTCGTGGTTAGTATACGCTGCTAGGCTGGGGTCGCGGGTTCGATTCCCGCTTGGGCAAACATTAATGTGTTAAGCATTTGTGTTTGCCTAGCGTCTGGGTGTTTGATATGTAATATAAGTATGTATTTCCAAAAAAGAGTATTGACATAAGTATGGTATCAGCTGCTGGTTTCCAAGGAAAAAGCTTTGCTTAGTTTGGGGCCAGATGGCGTTGTGTGATAATGTTCAAGCTATTATTATTTATTCGAGCCCAATAAAATTACTAGATCCATGTAGAATCCAGCTAAATACATATCTTGTCTTATAGACTTGAATTCTAAACGAATAACTTCTATATCAAGATAATTTGTCGTGGAACCCCGACAATATGCTCCTTTGATAAACTTTCCAAGTATGATTGATCCCAGAAACTCATGCAGATAAATCGGCTAATAATTTAATTTCATTAACTAACTAACATGGCATTAAAACCAAATCAAAGTATTTTGCGATCCCGTTAAGATACAAGAAAAAGCTATCAAAAACAAACAGAATTTCAAACAGTTCTCATCAAACTTTGAGAAAAACGGGAAGCGTGTTCGTAATTGCCAATGTTTTTTTAATTTTAATTTCGGCGGTATTAAGGATTTCAATTATCAGGGTATAATTTACATAGCGTAAACATTATGATAACTCCTTTATACTTTCTGATTCTCTTCAGTATCCAATGACAGGATGATCTTAATTTAGAAATGTTGGGTTACTTTGTATATTACTACTAATAATGTATTTCTTATTTACTATAACTGTTTACGTAGCGGCTATGAATTAGAAAATTTTCCACAATAACAGCATAAAAAAAACTGTTTTTAAATGTAGATGACCATTGTATCAAATTTAGCAATTCTTGCTCACCGATCGGCTAAAACTACACTTGAGATGTGTAAACGAAAAACCTGTATGTTGACAGCAGAAAAAAAACTGCGCTAAAAACGAAATGAAATTGACTCCTCCTTTTGTTGAAAGCGGTTAAAATGTAGCCTATGTTATGTAAGGTGTGGATAGAGACATTATTCATCTAAATCGGATGAATAGTATCCCAGATCGAATCGAATAGAATCCCAAATAGTCCAAGGCGTCCATCTGAATAGCTCCTAGCACGAAAAGCCTCTCAAAGGGAATTGGCGTAAAAATATTAAAGTTCTTAATTAAATTACTTACAGTTCGACTCTATGACAGTCCGTACGGACTCAAGAATTCCAGGAGCGGCCGGAATTTGTAATATTATGAGCCGTAAGATGTTCAGTTGCTGGCATTTACAGAAAATTAGGGGTCATCAGGAATCGATAACTTTCATACCCCTAAACTCAGATAAAATACCAGGTGGATGGAACTTTGCGAACAACGAACTGACGCCGGTTCTTCAAACATGTAATGCGTGGGCACGGCGTAGTTTTTTAATTTAGCTGTTGGGATTGCAAGCGTCCATCGACTACAGTCGCCCCTATAATGAGCGTAACTTTTTAAATAACCAAAAAAATCTATATTAATTTAAGGCCGGCCATTCTTGTGATGAATTGTTAATTGTTTGAAAAGTTATATATAGTGGAATTTATTTTATAGAATTTGATTACATTGTATATGTTTTATGTGTTATATGGTTAACTATTGTGGGACTGAATTAAACTATTATTATTATTATTCTCATGAAATTACCCGTGTTGGTAGCCGCACGCACAGTATAGGATCAACCGTTAGCTTGTTGTTGTAAAAAACGTCGCTACTCAACAGCAATTTGCGAGCAAACCTATTGCAATGAAATGTCGTCAACCTATGACATTAAGAACGTTTCTGTACAAATAAAAACGGTACGAGACGGGTGGGTCGGAAGGTAAACACGGGTTAGCGGAGCAAATTGCTCTGCGGGGCAGGCCCAAGCCATAGTTTGTTTGTAAAATTAATTGAAGCCCCGTTATCCTCGGGAGGTTTAACAATACGCCCAATTGATCCTGGTTCGCTGAAGGCCGGCGATATAATCCCTAATTACTTTTCTAATAATATAATTTTGGTGTAAGTACGTAATGAAATTTTATACCGACATCAAAAGATAATTTTTATTCAGGCACATTTTGTATTTATTATTCAGATGGTAAGCTTTCTGTTTAAGACTGGTCATTTTGTTCGCGCTTGATTCAGACACATTCTTGATTTGCAGTCAACTTGTACCGGGAGCACGAACATCTTTAGATTTCTAAACGAATTTTAAGATTATTTAGGCGCTGTGCATTTTCCCAAACAAAAAAGTCGAAAGCTATACGAATACGCGTAAAAGCAATTCAATAGTCTTCCTAAGGCTACTGATTTCCTAGCCTTCTCTAATTCTTATACGAATCAGGACTCCTATCGCTATCGCATTAATGTAATACAGAAAGTTTTGGTGTTTTTTTGGTTTGTTACCCAATCGCCCCAAAGGCTGAACATACTTTAATAAAATTTGGCAAAGATATTGGCTAGATGCCTGGGAAATATTGAAGAACTCTTCTTCTTCAATTCACTTCTTATGTCGGAAAAATGAAGATCCCACGAGATTAAACTAAGATTGATGGAGTCACGGAGCCAGGCTATAAAACTATAAACATGTACTTTGTTTGATAAGTTTAATCCTATATATGTATTAATAATACATTAAAAGCTGCAGCTCAGAGTAGATAATATACTAGCTGTAGGTAATCCCCAGTGACAGATGACGAGTGAGCTGTCCAACTCAGATATAAGGGTCAACCTGTCATTTGTCACTCTCCTCCCCTACCGTTAATACGATCCGAACGATAGTTTGTCTGGTGACCTCAACTAAAATACTGTGGAAATATGAGCTTCGAGTAATATATACTATAGCTATAATGACTAGTTAAGCAGTGATTTATATACATATAATTATAATTTAAAATGAAAACGGTTTTTTAAATACACAAGGCAAAAACTAAACGATAAAAAAAAACACTTGTCCCAAATCGTTGTCACGCCGGAAGGAGCCAAGGAGGCTGTCAGCATTGCCACGCTGTAAAGCCATGCTGATCCTTTGCGCAAAATATATTCCAGGCTTCTTGTCACCGGAATCAACTAAAACTTAATTTGACAAAACTAAGCATTTTTTTTTAATTTTGTATGACAAGAGTATTGGCATATATACCTAATATACATCAATTGAAATGTATCAGCACGATTTACATACAGTTACTCAGGTTCTAGAAAGAGATGCCTAAATTTCTTTGAGATTCTCAAAAGAAATAATTTCATACGGATAGTAGAATTCTAAGAGTAAATCTCGTTTTCAAAATCTACTACGCCTACCTGTTTATCCCATAAAACGATTGCTTTAGTGACCATAAGTTTAATCAATAAATTAATTTACAAACAATAATTACTAGAGTATAACACAGAATTTATAATTGAATTCCGAGCACGCCACTACATAATAGCATCCTTCGAGATGCAATCACAGGAAACGCGTGAGCTGCATTACAAGCTTAATGAATGGAGTCTCTTCGTGGCTTAAAAAGCTAACATGTTGCCGGTCTGCATTTTCTGAATCGAATAATCCGAAATATTACGATAATAGTTTCGATTATCTGTAGGAATTCGATTTATTAGTAGGTTCGTCATTTTGAAATCCCTCGGCTGTTTTAATTATCTTACATATCCAATAACGGACGAATATTGAAAGGACATTCAAAATTTGAAGCTTCGTGAAAATACAATTGAGATCTCCCGTGGGTTTTCCCATTACTATTGGAGCCGCCCGACTGGGGACTGTACCTCCACCTTACAGGTAGAACGCAGTGAAATAACACTACTTTGATGTAGTGTTGTGTTTCTGCGATAAGTAAGGTTAGCAGTCCTCCACGAGGATACGCTGGGCTAGTAGTAGCTAGGACTGCTTACTACCAGGTGGATCGTACGCTTGTGTGCCACCTTAGTGGTATAAAAAATACAAATTTCTGATGTGCGGGTTATAAAAGAATGGCAATATTTTTTATTCTGGCAAATGAGGTTTTTTTTAAGATTTTGTACGACACAATTAGCACCTATTTTTGATAGAACCGGCCTCTTGGCAATTATCGCCGGGGTGACTATCGTTATTTCTTTTATTTTCAGTACCCCTACAAGACAAGAAAAACAATTTAGCATTGGTTCTTTGGAATTCCTTTATTAATGGAATGTTCTTCGTCTGATTAGGCCTGGTTAAATGAACGTGTTGCGTCGCCTTTTTTATACCACTAAGCCAGCAGTCACCGTAGCCTAAAGCCGCTAGCAATATCAGGGATATTACTAACGAGTTGACAAGCCTGTTGTTCATGAGGAGTCACTCTGCTGGTAGCGTTACTAGTAGCCCAGGCTATCCTCGTGGAGCACTGTCAATCTTAATTACCGCAGTAACACAACACTATATCAAAGTAGTGTATTTCACAGCGGTCTTCTGTACGGTAGATTCCCCAGCCGAGCGGCTCCAATATTAATGGGAATACCCACAGGATACCGATTCGCATTACTCCTCTTTTTAAATCAGCTCGACGAAGTCAGGAATAAACTTTCGGCGCGGCTTGAAATAATATATATCGAAGAAATTTATTAAATGACCATAAAAAAAGTAAAAAGAATGCGCAGAACCGCAGACCCCGTAGTCATTTCGTTCTTCTCTTCAATTTATTCACTTTATTATTATTATTACATTTTGTAAAGTACAATAAATAATCCATTAATTTAATTCATAAATATAATTTAAAACAAGCACTTCTTTTATCAACTAAGACACAATACTTAAATAATGTATTATTTTATAAGAAAGTAACAGCGTTTTTGCCAACAATGTTCTCCGCTCAAAGTTCTGTAACTGACTGAGCTCGTCACTGTATCATACCCCACTCCAAGCGTTCGGTCGCCGACTCGCAGTCGTTTTTTTCCCGCCAAGTAAAATGCTACTATTGGTTAGTTTTAGTTTACGACGATGACCAATGGCGGCGCTGCATACGCTTGTGATTGGTTATTAATTTAAACAGCAATTACTTACACAAGTTAATCAAAGATATTAAAATTTTCTAATAGTATTAACAACTTTAAACTAATAGCAATAAAAGCAAAAGTACTTCCTACAAAGTTATTTAGAAACTTACTTGAACACCATCTCAAGTCGACAGTGTAGACCACAAACAATTCAACTGAATATCGATTATTTACACATATTCATTCGATTTAAATAAAATCGTAACATTATTTAATAGAACATGATCTCAAATCTGCTAAATTCAAAATAATTATTTTCACAAACTTTTAAGTATTGCATTCGACAGATTATAAACTATTTACAAAAAACAGTACTTAACCTATCTGCTTGTAGATAAATGATTCGACTCAAACCAGAATCATGCGGGAGCATGCCAATAATGCTGACAGCATTGCCACGGTGTATAGCAATGCTGATTCTCTGAGCGAGATATGACCCAGCACGCCTGTTACGGGATGTCTAAACCAGCCGACGTGAGACCTCCTTAAAAAGCTGAAGAGCATTCGGGCCTCAGGGTTTCAACCGCAAATGCAGAAAATATGTGCCTTGGAGCTCAAGTAATGCATTAAATCAATTGTTACATATTAAATTATTGACAAATAATGTTCGCGGCGTTATAAGTACATGAAGGTGTTGCTATTATCAAAAAAAATATGATTGCTTTATAAGGAATTCATTCTTACTTACTTATAGTATTACTATTGATCTTTGGTCAGCCCGAGGCGCGTGTGACCTACTAATAAAATGTCTGGGTACATTGTTTGTAATGAAAACCGAACCGGTTGGTCTATTTAACAAATTGAATGAATCAATGTTGAAAGTAATCGTGCTATAGATTAAACTGCCACGTATGTTGTTTATACCAATATTATCAAGAGGTAAATTTTGTTTCAATGCTTGAGGTAAGGTAAGGCTTCAGGTAACCACTGACTTCATTCATACACTTTACAGTAACGAAACATACGATATTTTACAATTTTATTTTAAGGGAGCGCCGTCGTGTTCCTGTCGTATGTATCCTTGCCTGCTATTCTAACGATGCAAGTTCGAAGCCCACCAGTCTGTACGAATGAGTTTTTCTAACGTAAGTGATTAGTTACACCTCGAGCTTTACGGAAAAGGAAAACATCTTACATAGATAGATCTCTTTTTAGTACACGAAAATCAATGACTGATGAACATAAAATACATTATAAATCGGTACAATTGGCGATCTTAAAACAAGATGTGATCTTAGACTACATTTAGTTATTTTGGTAAAGTAATTAGGGTTCCGCGCAGCAAATTAAAAAGCCATGAAATTATGAACATTAACCAGACGACTGGACCGATTTGAACAGGACTTTCACTAGCAGGTAGCTGATGATATAAGTCGTGACTTAGACTACATTTATTTTGGAATAATAATTAGGGTTCCGCACAACAAATAAGTAAGCCTATAAAATTGTGAACAAAATCCAAGAGGTTGGACCAATTTGAATAAAACTCACTGGCAGATAATTTATGCTATAAAGCGGCGCTTAGGTTACTTTGGAAAAATAATTAGGATTCCGCGTATATAAAATTAAACCCATGAAAAAAATCATTCCACGCGTACGAAGTCGCGGGCAGTTGGTCCTTAATAAAAGACAATATCGGCCAAATATAATTTGATTGTAAATTATTGTAAGCGACATTTTAAAAACGCATGATAACACTGGCCAAATATAAATCGACTCCAAAAGACTTGTGTCAAGCGTTGAATGAAACCCCGGGAAGAGAGATTTGACCGCGCGAAAGTGAGTTTAATGAGTTACAGCTGACTGCGTTTGATGAGTAGTCAATTTACTAATCCTCAAAAAAATTACTGCCTTTCGTGGATCAAACGATTACCGTTGACTCGGCAATTAAATCAATTAATTTGTAGCGTTAAAGCGTTAAAATTCATTCAACTCAGTGGTTGCCAAAGTTTTCTATACATATAGACCCCCGGGGATAAAATCTGACCTGCTAGGGGTCCGTCAGTGAAATATAAAGTTGAGGGAGCTTACGATGTATAAGAGGTCTTCCTTAAACATTTATGTGCCCTGGACATAGGATATGACTATAATTAATAAACGAAAAAAGTGGTAAGTTAGTTATGGCGTGTTCTGTGGGGTCTAAAATTGGTCCACAGCGTCCCGTGGCAAGCAGCATACAAGCGACCATATTAACTGGGCGAGCAGAAACCAATAACGAAATATAAAAAAAACATAACTATAAGGGAACATACATGTTACTCAAGGATAGTATTATATATAGGCTTGCGATAAGTGAGTGAAAGATTTTGGTCCATTTATTTCAAGATTATCTCAAACGTATACACATACAAAAAATTTAAAACAATGTTCATGACATTATAAAAAATATCATTTATATGGTATAGTATAGATTAATATTGTTTTATATTATAAATTTACTTCATAAACACGTAAATATTTATAATAAAGGCATTTACGATTTGATTCTACTATCAAACGCGTTTCATTTTCCTTAACGGCCCATCTTTGGGTTGTATTTTTTTATAAGCTTATAAATAAAAAACATGTGTCGTTATTAAGGCGTACATACGCCAAAGTGTTCCGTAAACGTATCATTTAGTAATCTTATGTTAGTAATAGGCTAAACGGGTCCAGGTTACCCCAGATGCACTTTGACCTTTGGGATCTTTTGTGCAGAACGTATCATTTGAACAGACAGGTTTCCCAAACCTACTTAAAGACATAATGTAATTCATTCGTTACATTATTGATTTATATAAATGAGCAATAAACAGATTTGAGGGCGATTAATTTCTTTGTACTAAAAGGTTTAGAAACAGTGCCCAGCTAAATACTTTAAATATGAAAAAAATCCTACTAAGTAGGTACATAATAATCCTAAATTAGTTAAAATACTTTCAAGAGACCATATGCTTAGATCTAATGTACTTACACATTAAATTGGCAGTGAGTAAAGTTGTAGTTTGTAACTTCACTTTAAATGTGAGTAACTTTCTCGGTAAAGGCAGAACTTTAAGGGCTGCAAGATCTAACTTATCAAAGTGTTATCATCTATCAGGAGCAAAAACTTGCTATAACTTCGTTATCGAGCTGAAAAGTCCTACTTCAATTAAGAACAACCTGAGTTCCTACCACGAAGAGAAGAAGTCAAATCGAAATATACAACTTTGAATCGGTATTAAGCTAAATTCGCATAGAATCGTATGGACCCCATTTTGAACTGGATTAGATCACATAATTAACTTATATATAACAATATATTGATTAGTCGAGGTGAGTGTTAAAAAAATTGGATGTACCATCTAAAACCATACAAAATTTCTTCTTCTAATTGTATTAGTGTTTCAGACAATCCGCCCTCGGTTCGGTACTAGCCTGGACGTAAATAAGAAAAACCCAACATTACCTATCCGTAATCGGATCAACATTAGACGACTTAAAAGACAAATAAATCTTTTAACTCTCACATCAGTGACAAAATGTCACTCATATAATGAAATTTTAATAATTTTGTGCCATTTGAAAGAAAAATCCCAGTTTTCCAGTGAAAGACTCGAGACAAAACATTTCATCCGCGATCGATAAGCGGTGGGTTTAGTAAAGCCCCATTGTGCCTTTACTCAGGGTTTTAGCGAAAGAAAAGTGATTAATCGACACTTTGTCCGCCCGAGCTATTGTGAAGCGCCACTTAACTACGTATGAAGCTATCTATGCAGGTAAAGGGTTTAATGGAGGGCGTTTATGTGTTTGCCACTCACGTCTTTAATCGATAGCCTAGGTCTACGGTAATGGGGATAATGGGTCGGTCTAAATGTAACTACAAACGAAATTCTTTTTACTACATACCTAAATCAATCGGAATAAAAAAATAGATTTTCGAAAATCGGGTGCCAAGTTCACATAGCCTATTTTAGCCGATTTCAAGAAGGAAGTAGGTTATTAAGTTTTTTAAACATGTACTGTTCACAGCTTAGTCCAGCGTTCGTGGACTGATTAACGGTATGTCTTTTGACAGGAGAAGAGATAGAGGAGAAAATAGGATCTCCTCAACAAATAAAATCAAATCACTCCTGTTAGAAGTATAAAAAGGGCAAGCAGAGTGGTCATACAAGTCTACACCTACTACTTCATACTCGCAAATCAATAACTTAAGAGGATTATATTCTTACCACGGGGTTTACTTATACTTTAGAAGAATTTCATAAGTATATTGACGGATCCATACCTGAAACAATATAAAAATACAGACATGAGTTCCAATGAAACCTATATTAATATAATGAAATGACCACTCAGCCCGCCCCCACCAATGAAAATAAAAAAAATAACTGTTGTAGAAAAAAAGGTTCTTATTTCAATTAAGGGTAAAGAAACAGTGCCAAAAGAATTATCTTTTTAATATTAATGTGATGGGTGGGCTTATTTACTGTCGCAAATTAAGTCTATTTGAGGAGTAGATAATTTGCCTGCCAGTACTCAACCCAACCCCAACCCGCCAAATGTTGAACACCCTAGGGGTTCGCGTACCCCAATTTGAGAAACCCTGGATTAGGGCTTGCAGGCTTCAATTTATTACCTAATCTGAGCTTAAGCCCTAACAGGCCATTCCTTTATTAACCCTCACAGCACATCACACAACACATCTGGCAGTAGTGACGTGTTTAACGTGTTTTTATCCCGTACCATCAGCCTTATTCGGTAAGGTTACATTTCAGCTGCAGAGGACGACGGCCGCTTAAGGCCATGTGACCTTCTGGGCTTATTTGGGATTTGATTTATATGCGACTTAAAACTGCGGTGTGTTCAACACGGTATTTAGTGATAAAAAAAAACTCGATAGAGAGGTTGTAAATGCTTTTTGTTTCCTGAGTCAATGGAAACTTGTCATTGACGATTGTTGACTCTGAGTAGTTATTAGGACTTAAATATCGAAAAAAAAACAACTTTGCCATACAGATACAGACGACAAAAAGGCAATATACTTTCTTTAGTAGGTATGGATAACGATTAGTAAAGATTCTTAAGTCCATTATCAAGATTATACAACATGTCATTAATTCTAAGGAACCCCAAAACACGACCATTTTTAAATTATTTACACATATTTCTGATAGAACCTGTACATACATATTTTTCTCCATATACTTATTATTATCTTTATAAATAAGTATACCTACATACAACACTTCTAAAGACAAATTCTTAATAAATAAGATAAGGTAAATATATGTACATAACACTTCTTGAAAATAAATTGTCATGTCGTTATGCTTTTCCACCCGACTGTACACAAGTTTAACGTATATGATTATCGTAACGCCCGCCACGGTCGTTGCATCGGCACGCAGTTAAGTTCGATATGTAATTTATCCAGTAAAGCTGACGATACATTGAACTGTGCGTCAAAAACCCCGTATACATTTTATATGCCGCTTTTTTTAAAGTTATTTTATTTATACACTTTTAGATAGTATTATTATTGTCCCATATATATTACGTGTAATTCGTGGTAAAGTACGTACATATATGACGTTAGTATTATCTGTCTGCGCGTTTTCTCGCAGGATCAGTCCATGTATTTTATTTAGTTACTTTAAGATGTTGTCAGGTTAGCTAATTACGTAAAAATAATACTTTTTAAGACAAAAGGTCCCTTAAGTAGAGACTGAATAAAGGTACTAGGTACTGAGTTGCGAGACGAGTTTTGTTTTTGATGGCATACTGTATACGATAGCTGTGATTCCTCGCAACTCAACGTAAGCTCCCAACCACCTGTCCCGTGGTCTTACAGGAGCCGTGACCGTCTTCCAAGAAACGGGCGGCACTGACGGACGCTTGTTTGCTATCTCTGAAGCTCAGATCAAATTTAAAAGGTAGATGCAACTTTCCGAAGAGACCGGTTTTTTAAACATGTAATGAGATGGCAAGGCGTAGTTTCATTGTATTCGTTGTAGTTGTGTATATGTACATCGCAAGGTGTAATTTTAACCGGCGACACTTCATTGTCCGCAATTTACCACCTTTAATTAATTTTGATCTGAGCTTTTGAATGATCTATAATAATACAAAGTATTTTACAGATTATATTTATAAATGGTCCCACAGTGTATTCAGCCTAACATATTTGCAGCAAGGCGATTAACTGCACTAATCGAGGAAATCTACTCCTTACAATGATGGTCATTGGTCAGTGAGTAATTGTCGGCTCTGTTCCTGGATCGTTCATGTTTGTTTATCGTCAGTTTGTTGCACTTTTAACAACAATAAGGTAGCGGTAGCTAGCTACCAAATTATCTTGTCTTGACGTGTGTAAGTGGCCCGAGCAAAAACAACTTGCGACTACATATTCGAGAACGTAACTCGCGAAATGTAAAATAAATATACGAATTTTTGTCCACAGTCCAACAGCACTGTCCCGGTAAAAACACCGGTGCAGCGCTGTTCTTTTTTCCATACAATAATAGTCGAAAGCGATACGAACATGTCGAAAGTTGTTGTTGTTATGGCTACAGGTTAATGTTATCTTATTATCCCCAATAAAGCTTGTGGCATAAAGGGCCCGTCAAGACTTGAGGACTTGGGTTCATTTCCAAGATCGTGTGATTCATCTAGATTTTGAGTATGGCCGAGAATGGTTCAGTACCCAACCAATAGTGATGGGTTCACCACGTGTCACGTTGGGACATCTTACCAATATCTTTGTGACAAGTGGATGTTTACTGATGTCACATTTCTGCCATCCCAATTTGGGTGCCTTTCGGCAAAAGCGCAAAATCCGCTTAGCCCGCTTAATATAAGGAACGTGGTAAACAAATAAAACAGAAAATTTCAAGAGTATGAAAAACATAATGCTCCGTCCGTAGGAGTCGGGTAGCTAGAATAAAATTTCCACAGAAGCCAGACATTACCATCTGTTGATGTAAATTCATAAAGTGTTTTAAACTGCGAGCCTAACTAAACACTTCGTTTCTTTTAAATTCTTGCAACGGACATGAATTACTTGCCTTGTCTTTTCATATCAGTTTGTCTGTCGGTTAAAAGCGTTCTAATGACTTGACCCAGATTTCAAGTACGTAACAATGATGTCAGCTAATCTATATAACAAGATGACGACTTGTACTCTGCTCCTCATTTACTTGGCCTGATAACATTTGCCATTCATAATGTAGTGATAAAAAAATCTGGTACAAAAAATATTTACTTTCCGAGATAAAAAAGGGTCTGATAGGACGTCGCTTTTAATTAATCCTATTTTAGGTTATATTTCGCCTCTTGTGGCTATAAAATAGTCACGTTTGGCAGGCTATAATTAGAGAACTAAACCCAGTACGTGTTGCAATGCCTATTGTTCTTGTTTTGGCCACGTTTTGCCAGGAACCAGGCCGCGCACATCTCACATAAGTTTCATTGTAATCAACTGTTTGTTATAGAACAGATCAAACCGGACATAGTACGTCAAACAATCCAAATCAATGGCAAATCTACAACAGCAATGACTGTCAAAAAATCAATGATAAAACAATCGCCAGTAATTAAGGCAGAAAGGCGCGTTCAGTTGACACTACATTTCCATTAATATCGGGCGAGAGCGACGTTGACAAATTACTTACCCTGCGACGACCGGTGCAGGGTAACAACGGACGCCGGTCATTATCGCTTACAGGGCTATAACTGGATTGGCGAAAGCTTCAGTTCAGTACTGCGAATGGAATTAAATCTATGTGAGATATTTGTGTCGATTTTGTTGTTCCACTTAACTAATTTGACAGGTCTAAAAAGTCTTGCTATCCCTTTCTCATGTGCGGGGTTAAATAAGGATGACAATATTTTTAGACCCGTCAAATTAGTTAAGTAATTTTGAACAACGGAATTGGTACCATTAGTGCACAAATGTGGCTTAGGATCATCCCCTCCATTGGAGTTTATCACACGAAATATAGGGTCGGCAACGCGCGAGTGATACCCCTGGTGTTGCAGGCGTCCATAGGCTGCGGTAACCGCTTACCATCAGGCGGGCCGTATGCTTGTTTGCCACCTTGCGTACCTTGTTGCGTTACCTTGCTTTGCGTGGTATAAAAAAGAAAAAAAAACGAAAGTATACGAATAAGAAAGTAAGGTATTCCATTAAGAGCCATTAATGCAACACGTAGTCTAATAGCAGCATTAGAAGAACTTTGATTTTTTATACCACTAAAGTGGCACACTAGCGTACGGTCAACCTGCTGGTTCGCAGTCACCGTAGTCAATAAACGCTAGCAATACAAGGAGTATCACTATCGCGTTACCATCCCTGTTGTTTGGTGAGGACTCACTGTGCTAGCAGCATAACTACTAGCACAGCGTATGCTCGTGGAGCACTGGCTTCATTATTCACCGCAGGAACAGTAGTGTCATTTGACTGCGGTCTTCTGTAAGGTGGAGGAGGCACAGTCCCCCGGGCGGCTCTAATTTTTATGGGAAAACCCACAAGAGATTCCATTTAGCCCTACCTCTCATTTTAAGTTCATGGTGAGATTAATCACTGTACTTACGCTTAGAAAAACTCATTGGTAATCAGTACAGGCCCCCGGGATTTCAACCTGGGCCCATCAAATGACAGGCCATTGCTTCTACCAAAAGGCCACCACGGCTTTTTTTATTGTATCAAGTTGTAAAGAATGTATCCACATAAGTTATATCTGCACTACCCTACCATTATTCATCGAAGTATTTGTCTGTACGAGGTAATCTAATGTTCTGGAACTACTGAATGAACTAATTTTAAAATGGTACATAATTAAAAAACTAAGGCTTTCATTTCACGGCTATCTGTTCATTTGCAGAGGAGGTTGCAGCAAAGTAATGTAACGTATAGGTCAGAACACTGATGTTGTCAGTTAGGGAATACAAAAGGGAAGGGTAAATAAAATTTCCTGTGAAGATACAGACCATAAAAAAACTAAATCAGAATCGGTTCATCAATTTAAGAACTACGATGCCACAGACAGACACACAGATACACAAGACAAACGTATAACACCTATCGTTTTTCGTCGGAGGTTACAAACATCTCAATCAGGGAATGAGTCTGAAATTTTATAACCTTAATGAATAATCTGGCTACAATTAAAGCCTGCCATTACACAGTTAATGGTGGTTAATGCTATTCGACTCGTCACGCTCTTGATGACGCTAACACCGGCACAAATGATAAGGTAGCGAGGGACTAGACATTACAATAACTTCTTTCTTAACACTAAGTCTGATTTAAGAAACAGTTCTAGAATGGATGCCACGCTTTGAAGACTGCTGGAATCTAGCATGGCGGTAAGAACTCTTTTCAACTCTTCTTAAAGTAAACTTAAATTTAGAGACAGATTTAGAAAAATATCAAAATAAATTAAAAGTGATTTGTCAATTTGTTCTATAAGTTGCCTCTGACCTCGACGCCTATTTATACGGCAACTGCTTTGGATTGTCTCCAGAAACTCCAGGTGGCATTAACAAATACGTCAAGAGAATCAGAAACAGTACTTTAAGAGAATTCGGTTGCCAGAATTAACCACAAGAATAACGAAGCTTTGGAATATGCAGCGAAGGATAGCCTCCAAAAAGACTAGATCATAGGTTCGCAAAGTGGCGGTACCGCCCCACAGCGGGCGCCGAGGGGAGGGTCTGACGCACGGGGCGATTGAAACTTGCGATGTTGGGGGCGCTACATAAAAATCCGTGGGAGGTGGAAAGTATACGATATGCAGAAAGTAAAATAACTCAACCTAAGCCGTTATATCATTGTCCATGTGTTAATTTTACTTTTTAATAGTATTTTATTTTTATATATTAGGTCCTTACATATGAAATTGGCGTTTTTCGTACTGGCCACTTTAATCACGAATTTCTCCTCTTTGGTAAGGAATTCCAAATTCAAATTTGTACAGCTATAGACTCATGTATTTGTGCTTCGATGATCGTCATTCATTTGTTTTTTTTCTTCTGTTTTTTTCTGTTTGCGTCACTCATTTTACAAAATGGAAAACCTTAAATATCGCATTATTTACGAGTACGAGTTCCGCCGTGGCACTAGTGCTGCGGAAACAACTCGAAGGGTGAATGATGTGTATGGCGGTCGTGTTGCAAAAGAAAACACAGTTCGTTTTTGGTTCCAACGTTTTCGTTCTGGAAATTTCGACCTGCAGAACAAGCCCCGTGGACGGCCTGAGACTCAAGTTGATAATGAAGAGTTGAAGGCTATTGTGGAAGCGGATCCATCGCAAACCACGTCCGAGTTAGCTGCAGGCTGCAATGTTAGTGATAAAACTGTTTTAATTCACTTGAAGCAAATTGGGAAGATTAAAAAGCTTGAAAGGTGGGTACCTCACGAATTGACTGAAACAAACCGGCAAACGCGCATCGACTGCTGCGTTACATTACTAAACCGGCACAATAATGAAGGTATTTTAAACCGAATCATTACCTGTGATGAAAAATGGGTTCTTTACGATAATCGGAAGCGCTCAGCGCAATGGTTAGATCCTGGCCAGCCAGCCAAATCCTGCCCCAAGCGAAAATTAACCCCAAAAAAGTTACTTGTAAGCGTTTGGTGGACTAGTGCCGGTATTGTTCATTACAGTTTTTTCAAATCTGGCCAGACTATTACGGCTGATGTCTATTGTCAGGAATTGCAAACCATGATGGAAAAGCTAGCGGCTAAACAACCTAGGCTGGTCAATCGCTCCACGCCACTGCTGCTTCACGACAACGCTAGACCACACACTGCGCTACAGACGGCTACTAAATTAGAAGAGCTTCAATTGGAAAGTCTAAGACATCCTCCGTACTCCCCGGACCTTGCTCCAACAGATTACCATTTTTTTCGAAATTTGGATAACTTCTTGCAAGGGAAAAAATTCAACTCCGATGGGGCAGTCCAAATCGCCTTCAAAGATTTTATTGATTCCCGTCCGACTGGTTTTTTTAGTAAAGGGATCAATGAACTACCTATGAGATGGCAAAAGTGCATAGAAAATAATGGTTCATACTTTGATTAATTAAATATATTATATTAAAAAATATTCGACTTTTTGTTCCTCCCATACAAAACGCCAATTTCATATGTAAGGACCTAATATTATTTTGTGAAATATTAAAATGTTATGCTAGTAATTGAAATGCATATAAATGTATTTCTTTTGGTTTTAAAAGAGTAATCACTGAGTTTCTTGTCGAAATCTTCTCACCAAAAAACGACCTTCCGAATCCGGTGGTAGATTCTGACGATTTAAAAGTGCTTCCCTGTAAAGTCTAGTCAAATAAAGATCATTTTGAGTTTTAGTTTATTGTTTATTCCCTACATGTCTATAACAAAATTTATAAATAATTTCGGGGCGTTAGGTATGACTTTTATTCAAATGGGGGCGGCAAACCAATAAAGTTTGAGAAAAAGTGGACTAGATGGACGAACGACCTGAAAGGGTCCTTTCCTTGCTGGAGGCGTTGTATAAATTTTAACAGTAACCTTTTTTCATAAGTACACAACTTTTGACTCATGATAATGATAATGTGTAATGAAAAAAATACATAAACTTGAACGCTTAGGTTTGATATATTTATTTATTTTAATTAATTAGAACGGCTTCATGCCAAATATACTAATTTACAATTAAACCGCAGTCATACAGTCAACTCGCAATACTCCAAGCAAGCCGACATTATCATCTGCCATCCATCCGCGAACACGTCGCAATCAGGGTTGGATTCCAAGAGGGCGTTGAGCGCAGAGAGAGTGCGAGGGACAGGAGAGTGAGCGCGCGATACTGTGCGACTAATGGGTTCTGTAAATAATTTGTGCCTCCTGCCACGTAGATAGTTGTATGGAACAAATATTCTAGACAACTCGTCATGCAGTTCAGGAGCGTCTGATTTTCCACGAAGGACACGACAACGAAACAACCAATTTTATCCCCAAATACCACTTAACATTGGTGGAATAGAGTTTCCACTAAGCTCGTCGCCAATAACCATAATTATTATGACAGGTAAGTTTATAGGCTGAATTAATTAAGCAGCTCAATTATTTTAGTGTGGTTAGTTCTCGTGAATTGTAACTCTTGAAGTCGAAAATTTTAGGGGCAAATTATAGCCAGATGGGATGACTCACGAGACAAAAAGTTTCTTTGGTACGTTAATTAATATCGTCTGTTACTTTGAATAGCCGCTTTACTCTAAATTACGTATATTATTGTACTAGCGACGCAGGTCTGAATCCCACCGGTCGGTACCAATGAGTTTTTCTAACCTAAGTGCGGAAACCTGCATACGCTTGAGAAGAAATTCAATGACGTATTGAGTGCCAAAGAGACGGCGACGGAGTCACCACTTAGGCATCAAATTATCATCGAGAATCTCTATTTTTAAGAGAATTCTTTCATCCTGGAGATTTTCCCTCATCTATTTCACCTTGAAGTAGTGACTTTTGGACCGTGTGCGATATCTATCTTCAACATTCACCCTCAGATCAAATAAAATAAGTAAGGTAGATAAACTACGCCTTGCAGCATATACACACCTAAAATGAAACTACTCCTTGCCTCAGTACATTTTTAAAAAACCAACCTCACTTTATTGTTCGCAAAGTTCCATCTACCTTTTTGATTTGATCTGAGCCTTCACCTAGCCTTCGGAAACCCTTAGCGGTAAATATAATGAGTCCGGTGAGACGTCAGACCTAGATAAATAAATAGGACCTACAATAAAATAAGACCCGATTGTGTTTAAAAATAGAATAGTTTAAATATTTTCACAACATTATACCGTCTACAACTCGAAAGGAGGCTAATGTATTCCCGGGTCGATTCGACTAGCTTTTCAGAATTGTCAAGGAATTGGAGTTGGCAAACACACGCACATTAATTCACAAGAACGATGCAGCCCGATAGTTTCAGAATGCAACTGCTACCGAATAACAAAGGATTCAGTATGTGTTATTTCCTAAGTGAAAAGTTTATAAATACAAGTTTCATATAAGTATTATTTTATATATTTGACCCGCCCTGACCCAATCAATTACAGTAATTAAAGACGCTTGTCGTATACCTTCTTTTCTCTATTTACGTAATTCGTTTTCAATCTTCCAAGTATTTTCATAGCATTTACAAATAATTAAGTATACTTCAATTCATATTATAATCATCCAAATTAAAACAGTATCTGTTTATTTAATCAGTAGTATTTCTAAAAATAATCTACAATTAATAAAGTGTGCCATTTTAGATTAGAAGACCTAAGAGTTCGTCAGTAAGCAATTTCAAAGGTCAAAATCTTACAGGACGTGTCCTTTCAGGTTATTATGTCTACAGATTGGTTTGGTAATCAGTTTAACGTGGAGCAATCTAACTTGTCGAACCGATCCAAATGATAGTCTGCTTTATAGACACAGTAAGTTGCAACTTAGTGTCGCTTAAGCACTAATTAAAATTCAGGCACTAATACATAAGAGACTTATAGTTTATCGATCCGACTTTTAGTCTATCTTATTTTTACAGTTAACACCAGACAGACACAAAAAAAAACCAAATTATTAGGTAACGGATATATTTTCATACACATTCATTTAGTGTGCTATGTAACCTGGTATTTTGACATAACCTTGTGACATGTTCTTAGAATAAGGACTAGCGTAAGTCCTTATTCTAAGAACATAACAAACAGAAACTTGACTGGTATGACGTTGGTGCCCTGGAGGCTGGGGCGGCCCTTGGTGTGGGACGCTACCTGCGTCGACACTCTGGCGCCGTCCCACCTCCCGGACACTTCGGTGGTGGCTGGTGCGGCAGCCGCTCGGCAGGAGTGCCTCAAGCGCCGTAAATATTTATCTCTGAAGGACGGGTACATATTTATGGCGTTTGGGGTCGAAACTCTTGGGCCGTGGGGGCCAGAGGCTCATACCCTTTTTAAGGAGACCTCAAACAAATTACGCGAGGCCTCCTGTGACAAGAGGGCTGGCGAATATTTGGCCCAAAGGCTAAGCATTGCAATTCAGCGTGGCAATGCCGCCAGCCTTCTTGGCACACTTCCCCGTGACAGTGGTTCGGGACATTTATTTTACGTTTAGGTAAGTTTTGTACTTCTTAGTTTAGTTTATTTTAAGTTTTTAATCCATAAAATCTATTAATAAAAAAATAACAAAATTAAATAACAGATACTACAATACGATTTAATTGTCATAGATAATTCTAACCGGAAAGCAATGCGTATTCAGTAAAAAGAGAAAAAGATCCGAATCTAAAAAAATCAAGACTAAATAATAACTAGCAATTAAAATCCACGTTAAGGTTGGCCTATCCGGGGATTTCCCTAGCAAAAGGCAAAGCCACTTAGCCACTAACACTACTCATATATTGTTAGGGTTCAGCAAGAAGCCAGGATACCTATAAACTACGAAATTAAAGCGTTTCATCTCTGAGAGATAGTCTTCATCTATCTTTCTCTCTCAAATACTGCTGAAAACCACGAAATTGAGGAAGACAACTCTACAAAAACTAAAATGAGAAATTTTAATACTCGATAATTGGACCTATAGCCAAATTATATTCACGAAAGCATAACATAACACGGAACAATTGGCAACTAAACAATACAAATTACTCAGCTCATGACGGGAATGTTAACGCACAGCTAAGCTTAATTATTGATATTTAAATATTGGAACTATTGTCAGAGTAATAACATTAGCAATTTTTGAATTATGCAGTTACGACTCTAATAAATCGTCTACGGAAGACACGTCTCTAAATCAATGTGTCGGCATAGGTCATATTACAACGGCTATGTAGTATATATACATAGAGGTCGATATAATTATAGTTGTTATTAGTATTTATGTATGGGGTAATCTCTAGAACTCATCCTTCTCCTGCCCTTATCCCATATTATCGGCGGTCGGCGCAATATGTATTTCTCTTCCATCATTCTCTATCAGCCGTCATCTCTGTATTCACTTCCTTTCTGGCCATGTCATCTTTCACACAATCCATCCATCTTTTCTTAGGTCTACCTCGACCCCTGTACCCGTCCACATTCATACATAAAGCCTTTCTTACCATGTTATCTTCATTCCTCTCTCCTACGTCATTCCTAATCTCTAGAATTACTGAACCTATTTTAAAATTCATTCAATAATGGGATGGAGTAGCGAATGAATTTTCCCAAGTACCGATAGGTATATCTTACGGATTCGAGGGCAATGTAGTTAGGACATACTGGTTTGCCGTGGTGGCCTTGTGGTTGAAGCAACGGCCTGTCATCTGATGGGCCCAGGTTCAAATCCCGGCCTGTACCAATGAATTTCTCTAAGCTTAAGTACTAAGTAAGCTCATAAAAAACAGAATTGGCAACTCGTTAGTGATATCCCTGGTATCGCTAGCGGTTACAAACTACGATGACTGCTTACTCAGGTGACTCAGGTAGGCCGTATGCTTGTGCCACCTTAGTGGTATAAAAAAAAGATTCTGTCTTATTATATTTCTACTTGAATGAAATGATTTCCATTTCCGACTGACACTAAGTAACATCTTGCGAACTACAGTGCGCTGTTGAGCTGAAATCGATATTCGAAGTCCCAACAATGAGGATTTCCAAAGTCAATTCGAGTTCCAGTCCATTGTTCAATACATACAGTTCCTAGATAAAAAGTAACACGCATTTAAGCAGTTAATCACGTCGATTAATCAACGAATCTAATAACAGACCTATTAGCGTAATTTAATCGCTTCCTAAGTCATATTATCGAGTAAGGTACGACATGCCAACGCTTTTTTATACCAGTTGGTTTTGATGGACAGTTTTAGGGTTCCGTACCTTAAAAGGAAAAAAGGAACCCTTATAGGATCACTTTGTTGTCCGTCTGTCTGTCTGTCTGTCAAGAATTTTTATCTCAAGAACACGTGGAGTTATCAAATTGAAATTAATATGAAATACCTGGGTCTATGGCCTCTTGCAACTGTAAGTAATCAAACCTCTAAATCAATATGAAGAAAAGATATGAACGTTTATGTCGAAAATTGTCGCATATTTTGCGATTTCACAAGGACATTGACTTCTATAGTTTAGGTGAAATTGGAATCATTTTAAATGTGTGGTACTCACTTATGCAGGCTAGTGTAATTATTTTGTTTACGTTTGCGAACAATAGCCTGGTAGTTGGAACTCATATAATAATTATGCGCGTCGCATGCATATAAATGGCGACCATGAAACTGTCCTTCAATCGATATACCATAGCCTTGACTAGAAAATAGTCTTCGAGGTAAGAGTAGATACAGTTATTTGTTATAATCGTCTAATTCATTCATAATACACCACCTACGTCAGTCATAAAACAAAACTGAAAACAAGGGAAAAAAAAAAAAAAAACGTTGACTCACGACATCACCGATTTATCCTCAATACTATTTCCTACTCCATCACCAGACTCATCACCATCTATCTCAGTATAGCCTATTCATTGAGACAATTACAATGAGCCCAAACACGATACGTATATATATTTACTGTAAGTTAGTGAGGAGATGGGTGTCTTGTAGATTCCAGATGATGCTGCAGCATCAGGTCAACGTAACCATGTTATTGTATTCATTGAGACCCTTGCAATGAACCCAAGACTGAAATATTTGCTATAAGTTAGTGAGGAGTTGAGAGTGTTGGTCTCCAAACGGCTGGTCAGATTTTCTTTATATAGATCTAAGAAAACTCTCGATCAAGTCACCTTTCAAACAAAAAGAAACTAAATCTAAATCGGTTCATCCGTTAAGGAGCTACGATGCCACAGACAGACAAACAGATTACACAGACACACACTTCAAACTTATAACAGCCGACGTTTTTGCGGTTAATGACGACAGAGCAAACGCTTTATTTAGAGGACTTTCATCTGATAAATATGGGGCTAAGCTTTGTTGCAGTAACATTGCTTATTTTATAGACAGACCTTGTACACAGCAGACAGAGAGAGATACTAAGACGGATGCTTCTAGTTAAGACCCGTATTGCGTAGGACCACGCGCAACAAACTAAACGGGATAGGCAATTTGCATTCGCTGACATAATTGGACAAACAACGTTGTGACTTGTGACGCGTTTATGGCTTCGCGTCAACAAGAGAAGTGCGTTCAAAGACTTTGTACTTTGTAATTAAACGAGCTTTGTCACACTATGCAATACACTATGAGTTATTGTAGGTACGAAGCAATTATAACCAAAGCTTTTACTTTTTCAATTACATGAGGTTACCCATCAATTATTTCGTTTAAGTTTAACCTAAGACGTTGTTTTTATGTATATCTTATCTATATTTATGTTTATAGTTATATGACTGTGTCACTATTTAATTAAAATCCACTGGAACAAATCGGCTTCCAAATAACAGCCGAATTTTTTAACCTACTCTGCCCTTCCGAAGTAACAAATGCGAACGTTCCTGTTCTAAAAATAAATGTTCTTTTAATTTTGGAGTGAATCTTATATTTTCTTTGTGTTAATCAGTCACAAATACATCACATGTTTGTTTCTCATTATAAACACAGACGAGCAATAATCAGACCCGAACGATAATTAAAACGTTTCTAAAACTATATTCATTTTATTTTTAGTCGACGATAAATTGGCTGTCTATATTTCGTAGTTCACACATAAGTTTGTATATTAAATTAAACGGTCAAACATAAGATTGTGAATGAATAGAATAAACTGAGTCATACAGTGTCAGCTGGGCAACAGATGCTAAAAATCTTATAATTTGTCTGATTTATTGCTACAGTCAAAGAGCACCATTGTTCAGTTTAGCGGCACTCTTTCTATGGCTATCTTTAAAGATGTCTTTTAAGAACAAAGGAATAAGGTTTTTGAGCGTGTTGCAAATATGATCAAAGTTCCATAAATAATCCTAAGCTGTAGCTCAGAGCAGATAATGTACTACGTACGCTGTAGTTTGACCGATAAAGGTTTTTTTCCATGTTAATAAGTAAGATAATAATAGTTGAACATTTTTATTCGGTTAGGTATAATTTCCTAACGGGCTTTGGTTTGTTGTAAGGAAATGAGTAATCCCAATTCTAAGGATTCATCACTCTTGCTTGATGGAAACTACTTACAAGGTAAATGGACGCTTCGCCTCTTGCTTTATGGTACTACTAGGTGTTACCCGCGACGTCGTCTGCGTTTGTTTAAAGACAAAAGTAGCGTATGTCCTTTCCCAGGGTATAATCTTCCTCCTTTTTAATTTTTATTACGATCCGTTCAGCCGTTTAGTCCTGAAAAGGTTGAAAGCAAACAAACAGAGTAACTTTTGCATTTACTTTTGTATTTAGACTTTGGTATGTCACAGCATATCTGACTACAATTTATTGATACATATTTTAGATAGAAGTTTTGTGTCTATGTCTAAAACTATCATAATATTGACAACCTACTGAAACATTGCCATTATGAAATATGAATTGTATACTAAGGCGCGTTAATACACAAAGAGAATGCCTACTTCCATAGAGCTTTCATTTAAATCAGCGGCTCGCTCTAAGCCAACATTAAACACAATCAAAGCAACTGAACCAAGAAACCCTAACGCCAACTTTATTAACTGTCTAATAACTTTTCCTTCGTCCAGTAAACATTTCTTTCCTCGCCTCCGGAAAGTATTTATTTTCCATCAGCAACTCCAATATTTGTTTAAACCTGAGCCCTTTTCAGTCCACCCCAATTAGCACAATATAGTTGGCGATTTTTAAAATAGACTGTTGAATTTATCATCACCTTTTCGAGGCTTTTTAGGCTTCTCTTCTCGTTTTTGTCGCCACGTCACGCCGGGTTCTGTTCGGGGTAGGCAAAGAGTTGAAAGAGGCTCATATAGAATAGATTTACATCTAGACGTATTGAGCTTCCTACAAAATAATTCATTCACAAAAGCCGCTGGTAAGACTGCTCCAAAGCCCAGATCAAATAAAAATAGGTAGATGGAACTTTGCGAATAACGAACTGACGCCGGGTTTTTAAACGTGTAGTGCGTGTGTAAGGCGTAATTTTTCTTTGTATTATGTATACTGCAAGGCAAGGAGTAGTTATAATCGGCGTCACTTTGTAGTTCTCAAAGTTCGCCAAGAGCTCCATAGGTCTTTAAATCAAATTGTTTGGCCTCGATATCTTAAAGTACCTTCATAATTTTACTACTCTCACATCGTTCTCGTCGCAGGATGATAGGTTATATATATATTTATATGTTTATGAAGATATATTGGCGCTTTTATTAGAGCGATTCATTCAGTATGTGTGCACGGAAGATAAAAATAGTCTGAGTATTTCCAGTTTTGTACGAATAAACCTGTTATTCACAAACAAGTTCGCCAATGACATTGTCCATCAATATTGTTTGCGTATACGTCAAGAACAGTGCCAAGTTTGCCAAACTGGGATACATTGCTCCAATTCACAAATTAATCTACCTGTTCTTGATGAACAAACTGTACGGATCTAGTGCTTGTTGAAATTACTTGCGAACAAACAACGTAACTAGGTCCAAGGAGATGTTTTTGTGCCTGTTTTAGGTATAAAAGTTCTCGCTAACAACTGTGGCAAACCTCCACCTAGGAAGGGATCATCTCAAAGTCTTTCTTCTTCTTTTTCTACCGAACTGTGACAATCTATCCTCGTTAGGGACTATTTTTGCCAGTGTAGTGTTTGAGAATTTTAAATTTTCTCAATTGTTTGTATTTGTTGCATTAGAATGCTTAGTGTCATGCATTCTAACGCTTATTGGAGTTTCTGGAGACAATCTACGGCATTAGCAGTTCGTAACATGCCTTTAGGTCAGAGGTAGCCTATTGACATAATGAGAAATCACTAAAACCAAAAGCCATATTTCCAAGCATTGTTTCCAATGTTCCGATAAATCAGTCACTAAATGAAACTTTACCTTTACCAAAAATACACATTAAAGATCACTATAACACAATTTACGAGACACTAGAAAAAATCTCAACCGCTTCGCCTGATTTCCGCCAAGAAGTCCCTCTAGGTCTTTATTAGTGGATCTTTGTCGTTGCTAGTCGTCCGGTAATCGAATGATTAAATATTTGTATTCATCCGACATACTGGATGCCTAGACACTCCATAGGGCTGTTACCAAAGACATTATGGCTGTTATTATATAATTTTATTCATTCGACAACCAGAAAACTTAAATGCAATTAATATTTATTAATTTAAAACCTCCTTGGTACTGAATAGATATTAATAAAAATATCTTTTTTTTGTAAAATTTATTTTAGTACATAGCTGAAAAAATACCAACGCAGGACTTCTAACCTATTACGGCCAAGTAGGGTTACAATCATCTTATTACCGGACGGACTAGCAACAGCCCCTACGGATTGTCTAATCATCCGGTATGTCGGATGATTTAGTCGTCCGATTACCGGAGGAGACTAGACTATGCATTGCATACAGGCAAAAAGTCTTTGCCTACCTCCACCAAATTCAAATACACTTTAGAACGCAGAATAATGCGCTTATGGTGCCAATTTTGTTGTTCAATATCACTAAACTTAACTAAATTGACAGGTCTAAAAGCCTTGCTATCCCTTTCTCATGTGCGGGGTTAAATAAGGATGGCAATATTTTATACCTGTCAAATTAGTTAAGTTGAGTAATTTTGTATAACAGAATTGGCACCCATATGTGTGTATTTTATTGAGGTGGGTAATATTTTATGTTTATTCCTTTGGCTGTCTACTTAACAGAAAATTCAATGCGCGTCCCTGCTACACTACCTTATTATTAGTGTCGGTAGGTATGCGTAAACGATCGCTATTATTTCAAGTGTTCCTGTCTAGACATAGGATCTAAATACGATAACCAGGTGTTTTTATTATGAATAATTTTGTTCACAAGTAGACAAGTACCTATAAAATAAAAAGAGAAGACTAAGATGGTTAAAGTACGTCCCAAAGGAATACAAGTACAACATGGGCTTCTTCAAAGAGATTTTTGAAGGGTCGGCAACGAGCGACTGATCCTCCTAGTGATGCAATTTCTTTGCTCTGTCCCCAATATTATAAGTTTAAATTGCCCCCTCAGTAAGCCTCAGCGCTGGGTGGCGGTACCGCCTTTGAGAACCTTTGGAGTAGAGTATATAGACCTTAGGAATGTAAACTCTAAAATTCTACTATTGTTATAAAATGAAAAAAATCTCACAATGATGACAAACTTCAAAACATAACAAGAAGTTGTCTATTTAAAAATAAACTCCGTGTACCTACTCAACGTCTGGTCAAAAGTGAAAACAAAAACTCAAGTAACAATAGGGTGGGTCGGACGGCCTATTTTCACACGTTACACAGCCCTGGTGCGTCGCGGTAAGTTACTGCCAAAACAAAAACTACATAATATTTATTTTTAAATTTTAAATGCATATAAGACTATAAGTCTTGATCAAATTACCAAAGTATTCATTGATTGGAAGTATGTGAGTACTCGGAACCGGCGGACATGCATGAAAATATTGATGAATGTAAAAGAAGCAAAAGAGATGTAAGTCGAGAGTGAAATGGCGCTTTGTACCCGCTGGATGTAATGGCGTGATGATATGTATAGACATACATATCATCACGCCATAATAATATGTTGTTTTCTGTAACTAATAAAAATTCTTGCGAAAAAAGCAACATTTCCGTGTTTTTTTTTTATGAAGTAGTAATCGCTGTTTGCTATAGTAAGTCAATGATTATTATAGACGTTTTGAAAACGTATTCAGACTTAATACATTTAATTGATGGAAGATGCCAGTTGTCTATGCTCTCTATCCTAAACAAACAATGTTTAACTTATGCCAAACATGATATTATACAATCCAGTCTTGTTCACTCTTCTTTCTTTGTCCAGTCCATTCTACTCTGGAACGCGCTTCCTCCTCAAATCAGGATGGCAACGAACCGCAACACGGAGTTTTTGGCGGGAATCAGGCGGAGCGGTTGAGATTTTTTCCAGTGTGTCGTAAATTGTGTTAAAGTGATCTTTAATGTGTATTTTTGGTGTCGATATGTGCAGTAAAGTTTCATTTAGTGACTGATTTATAGGAGCATTGGAAATAATGCCATAATACGACTTTTGGGTTAAGTGATTTATCATTTTGGTCAATAGGTTACCTCTAATCTAAAGGCGTGTTACGATCTGCTTCTGCCGTGGGTTGTCTCCAGAAACTCCATTGGGCGTTAAAATGCATGACACTAGGCATTTTAATGCGGCAAACACGAGAAATTTTGCAACATGAAAATTCTCTAACACTCGACACTGGCAAAAATAGTCCCTGAAGGGATTGATTGCCATACTTAGGAAGAAGAAGAAGAAGAAGAACCGCAACACGTTCAGGGCAAATGTACGACAATACTACGATACTAAAGTGGAATCATCAAATTGAAATTTATTTTCTTCACCCCCATTGTATCAGAATGGATTGAATAATATATTTATGTATGTTTATATATGTATATATTTCATATATATTATATAGTGTAAGTATATATATAATTGTATTATATTTATGTATATTCAAATAAATTATATAATTAGTTTCTCATGTTTTGTCTTCTTCACTTCATACCTGCCTCGTTTATCTCAGCATCACCCAAAGGTTGACTGGTAGATAATGCCTACGGCATTAAGTCCGCCTGTGCAAACTGTATTTTGCATGAAGTGTAAATAAATAAAAATAATAAATATTATTTCACGCGCCCACCGAAATAATACACTAATAAAATATTTGTCTGATTTAATTATTGTAGAACTCGATCCAAAGATCTTAAGGAAGATATTGATATTGTTTAATTATGTAAATTCTGTGTAATTTACATATTATGTCACCCCGAATAGGCGCTGCCCTCCTACGCACATAAAGCCCTTTGCAAATTACAATGAGTATGTCTATTCATAAACGTTTCGTTAACATGAATACACAACTCAACACGCTTGTTGAAGCACTCAGTTCTAGAATATTCCCAAATCTTACCAGTTGACTGATTCGTACATGCATCTATGCAAATAAATAAAATTTAAGTGTCTGTTTGTAATGTCAATGCAGCAGCTGATGATATAGGGATTAATTGACTTTCGTTTATTTTAGAAAAAGATTTAGAATACCGCAGCAAATATTAAAACCCCATCAAATTGTGTACAAAATCCGATTCAAATATGGTGTTTTTATATATTTTGTACGCAATCAATACAAACGTAAATTCCAAGCGAACCAAAAGGAAAGTCTTTAATAAGATTTAAATGACACAGCTTCATTAATTTAAGTCCATAAAACGAAAGTACATGTCGAGAATAAGGCGATTTTAAATTAAATTACAGATAGGTACCTACTTAAATGTCTTCGGCAGACCAAATATTGCTCATGAACTACTTCAAGGAACTTCTTGGAGGTGTGAATTAAATCTTGTGTGGTTTGGCTTTGATTTGCAAACAAATTATAGGCGGTTGAACAAATTTTAATCAACCTTCTACAAAAAACTATGTTTATGGCAGAGAGCTACCACAAGGCGACAGGACCGGATCCCCGTTGCAAGCACGTTGCTGCACTCTCTTTTATTTCTATTGCCGTAGCAGACCTTTTTGTCTACCTTGCTACTCTGACAAATTTTATAATTGCTTTGTAACTTTACTTGCGGAACTGCATAGGTGGGACAGGCCAAAAAATATTTTTTACATATTATACACTAGCTGTTGCTCGCGACTTTCTGCATTTGCTTAAAGACAAAATATAGCCTGTCCTTCTTAAAAAAATAAAATCGATCTCCTTGTAAAATTTTATCACGATCCGTTCAGCCGTTTAGTCGTGCAAATGTTACAAACAGAGTTACTTTCGCATTTATAGTATTAGTTAGGATTGGTCACATTCTTTTTTACTATGTGTGTATACGATGGACCGCCTGTTGGTAAGTGGTCACCGTAACTTATGGACGCTTGCATCACCAGGGTTTATACTAGCGCGTTGCCAACCTTATTTTTGCTAGTACAGCGTTTCCTCGAAGAACACGGGGAACCTTACTTAATCACCACGAAAACACAACACTACATCAGAGTGGTGTTGTTTGTCTGCGATCTTTAAGGTGGAGGTAGTCGCTAGTCGGGCGACTACATTTTTCAATGGGAAATCCCTTCACGCCCTACGTCTCTTATCTTTCCTTTCTGTAATGCGTGAGTGGATCAGTATATGTAATGGAGGGAGATAGGTAGAGATAGGATTTGACGTAATTTTATGAAAAACAGTTCTCGTCGCAGCGATATTACAGCCTTCAACCAGTAATATAGTAAGCTTGAAATATTTATATTCGGAATTAAGCACCTAGTCTAAAAATTTGGTACCTACCTGTATTGTACCTACGTACCTTTGTAAAAAGCTTCTACCAAGAAATTCATCAAAATTGTATGATTGTAGCGTCAGGCAAAGTCACCTCCGTGACATAGCAGTGAAATGCTCGTTTGATTTCAAGCATTACCTTTACTACCAAAGTAAAGCCAGAGATAGGAATATATCCGAAGAAAGGGGATGGGCACCATGACACCAACTGGTCAGTGGTCACGTTGAGACTTTTGAGACCTAAAATATATATTCAAAGACGTTTCGGCCTACCGCTGCGAGGATCGTTTCGGGAAGGCATTAAGAAGTTTGTTTTAATTACAGATAGAGAAACAGAACTATCCAAACTTGATCATTACGTAGGTACTATCCGTAGGTAGAGGTAGGTGTAGGTCACTGTGTAGGTACTAGTTACTAATAGTGGGGAAGTGTAGGTGATTCGAAGATGAAGATAAAACGTAGTAGTTATGTACTCTGTGGATGGAGAATGGCAAGGTAAAAAGTCAGCACCGAGTTTCTTGCGGGTTCTTCTCAGGTGGTTTTTTTTTCCGAACCGGTGGAAATTTAGACCTTCATAAGTGCCAAGTGCAAGTGCCATTAAGGCCTAAACTGAATAAATGATTTTTGATGGTTTTATTTAGCCTAGATGAGAATCGACAATTATCAAATCAGTTTTTAGTCAAATCCTTGCTTTATCAAGTCTATATAATAACGTAGATACCTGCCTATCAGTAGGTCTGGTAATTAGTAGATTGGAGGTTATTAGTCCTTATTATCATTTTAAACTTGTCAAGTATTATAATTTTGAATAAATCCTGGCTACATCAAATTCTAACTTTAAATAACAGGCAGTTAAATATAATAAAGCATGGTTATAATAATTTCTGATGATAATGTCATGTAAACACTTTCGTAATAGGTATCAAATTCTCTCTGGTCATTTGAGACATAAATAATACCTATACACTTTGATTCATACACATATATGTATCAGATAACGTGGATCTTTGAGTGTCTGTTTGCACACGTGGAAATATACATACCTACTTACATTATATACATATACATCTAAATATTATTTGCATACTTAATTAGATATGTACTCAAATTTATTTAGGCTGCATTTAAGCTTTGAATTTAATTTAAGATAGGTCTAGGTCTTAAGAAGTTTATGAAGTTGATAAAGTCTTGTATACTCATTTGTTTCAAATAAATTAAAAAAAACTTCGCTAAGTGACAATGTGTTACTACTGCACTATCTCATGCAACGTAACATAGCTAGAGGTAGGTAGGCACAAACTGTACCTAAATATTATAGGAAGATATTTTATAAAAGGTTAATTAGAGGAGCAGTAGGTAGATAATTCAAACAATTTACTTTCGCTCATCTCTGTACACTATAATAGCTACAAACATACAAATTATCAACACTTCGGTAATGAACGTAATGGCCTCTAGGTACCTACTAGGGAGGCTGCTGTACTGACTTACTCACGCGTAAGTTACTAAGTTTCTTATAGGTAGGTACTACCTATTCTTATATTATATCTGTGGTGTAGGTGTCGCGAGCCCTGCTTTCTCCCAAAACGTGGGCGCTATCGTGCTTCCATTGGTAGGTACCTATACCTAGATCATGTCATGACCCAATCGTGTTCACACCGCGTCTACGATAAACGCGTATAGAAACACAACACAACGTTCGACGGAACGTAAGTAATATGATAACGATTGTTTACCTGCGATTATTGGATATTCAAGGTAAACTTACAGATGTAGGTATACGTTTAGTCAAAACGCAGATTTCGATGTAAATCTACTGGCCAGTATTATCGTTGACATTGAAAGTAGTTACGCAAGTTGGTGTCATGTGCAACTTTCCTACGAGACATCGTGGCTGAACAAGAGCCGAAGCCACGTTCCCCTGTATTCCAACATAACAAAAAGCCGGGCGAACGCCGCATTTAAGACAGTCCCCCTTACCTCTCGCGCTCGAACATATCCTGTGAGGACTACACAAGACAGCCATAGGTATATCCTCCAATGCATCACCACAATGTGAACCGGACCGGTCGCACCAGCAGGAGTATGACACAATCACACAATAATAACACAGCACAAAACAATTTGCTGTTATGTTATTACACTAGCACCATACACACGGCCCGAGCGACGCGCAAAACGACATGCGACGGTCGTTTGCAATAGAAGTAAACTGAGTAGCGCTTGGAGCTAAATTCACCGCACTGACTGACTGAGGTAGGGCGCGCGCCTCGCAAAGTCGCACTCGTGTACTCGCGACTAACTTCGCTCGTGTGAGCCGCCTTCGGTTCGGTCACCGCACGAGCCCGACCAATGGTCGATGGAGTCCTATTTTATTTTGCGTCAAGAACTAATATTAAATACTTCGAAATAAAAACACACTGCATGTAGAATAAACTATTTCCCAGTTCTTCCGCTCAACATTAGCCGACGACGCACTGTCCTCGACAAAGGAATGAACTTGTTCTAAATTTGACATGTCGTTGGACACAAACAAAATATTGTTTGCTAGGGCGACGACCGAATGTCTGCCTGACGCTGCGAGGTAATTTTGTAAAATATATATAGCAACCACCAACACGATAGCTCAGAGAAGATACTACCTCAGAGTAGATAATATACTACGTACAACGGAGTGATGATTGATTTATAGACACGCTCCATGTGCCTACAACCGACACCTTTTTTAGGGTTCCGTACCTCAAAAGGAAAAAAGGAACCCTCATAGGGTCACATTGATGTCCGTCTGTCTGGACCTTTTTCCCAAGAAAGCGTAGAGTTATCAAGTTGAAATTATTATCAAATACCCAGGTCTATGGTCTCTTTCAGCATCAGCTGTGAAAATATCAAACCTGTATGTCAACACCAAGAAAAAATATGACCGCATAGGTCGTAAATTTTGCCTTGCGAATTTACTATAACAATATTACAAAAACATGACGTCTCTTCTTACCTACAAGTTTGTACGGAACCCTCGGTGCGCGAGTACAACTCGCACTTGGCCGGTTTTTTTACAATAATTCTATATGGTGGGCCACCTAAACATAAGCTAAAAAAACTAGATAGAACTGATAGAACATAATAAATGGTAATGCAATAAAGTATGTAAGTACATCATTTAAGTACACAATTTAATTGAGATGACGTCATGACAAGCATACCTATGAAATTGATGAAAATATGATAAGGCAAACACAAAGAACAAAGATTTTTTTTTATTTATATTTGGCAACAGTCAAGTGGTGCCTGGAACCCTTGGAATTGCAAGGGTCTATAAGTTACGGTGACCACTTACCATAAGGCGGGTCGTACGGTTATTTGCGACCTGTTACAGAGCTTTGGTATAGTACTCTATTCACAGCAGCATGAATACAACTCTTTTTTCCTACACAATCAAGTTTTAGGCGGGAGGTCTCTAAGTTAACTTCCTTCCAGTATAATTAAATCATACTTATCTCATAAGAAGTAAGAAACGAAGTGTTTATTTACTCTGTGGCCATAGTTCCTAAGTCTCAATAAGATAATATTTGTACGCAGTATATGATTTTTATTTATTTTATGATAATATTATGCAGTACAGTGCCATCTACAGCAAAAACTAAGAGCCACAAAATGTTTCATTCAACTCACGCAAAAATGAACGAGCATAGTGCAAAACAAAATAGTTCCTAAAATATTTGATAGATGTCGCTGATTTGGAATAATCTGCACCGCAATTTACAAATCGTCACACAATTAACACGTCACAAAATTCTTTTCCACTGTGTACTACTAAGGAAGGAAGGAAGGAAGGTACAACAAAATTATGATTACCAAAACGCCAATTGTTCTTTAAGCGTTTATTAATGACGCACAAACTTGAAACTAATGCCTAAAAATATAAGTGAAAAAAGAAAACATTCTTATAACCATAATTAATTGCACAAACAACATTACAAGACAGACATTTTTAGTTTTATAAAGACTAAGCATGTTGTTTTAGTTGTTCACTTCTTGTCCATGTCAGTAATTTGATCTTTGTGACGGCGGATGGCGTCTTCATGACGCTTGATTTGATCTTGATGGAAGGAGATCTCCTTGTCTAAGTGACTCTTTAGGTTCTTAATCTGCTCCTTTTGCTGAAAAGGAAACCAAGACAACATGAAATATGTACTTAAAATTCAAAATGAATTAGTTATATTTAGTTTAGGCCCTAATAAGGCCATTATCAACAAAGATCTACAAAAAACAACTGGTGTGAATGAAAGTGTGACTGTAAATATGAAATAGGGAATGCCATGTTGGTTTGGTCGTATAGATTGGACAAGTGATAAAAGACTGACAAAACAGATATTGTATAACTGTTTTGTCAGTCTTTTATCAAATGTGAGCGGAAGAAGCTGTGGAAGGCCAAGGTCCAACCTGTCTAGATCAACTTTCCAATCGATCAAATTACGGAATCGGCGGGCATGTATGAAAAGATTGATGAATAATAAAGAAGCAAAAGAAGCCAAGCCATTATTTCTATAATCTTTCAATATTCAATAAGTACAGTAAGTTAGTACCTTTTTGTAGAAATATTCATCCTCCCTAGCAGCTTCCATCTTGCCGAAAGTGCCGCCAGCCTCACGAATGGAACCACCGCCACCACCACCCTGGCCCGCACCAGATCCAGGCTCTCCCACATACATCCTGAAGTAATCCACAAATCATAAAAAAATCATAATATGGTAGGCCATAAAGACCCCAATTGTATAGTCACAAAATCTAGATCACACACACATACTTTGAGATGTTTAATATTATTCATACCAATAATTATAGGAATTCTGTAAGGAATATTATTTATTCTTCTCCTGAGATCTGTTTAGCAATTTCATGTCCCAGTATGGCAATATGCATGTGTGGACGGACTCATTGACTTGACTTGATTTTAATGAGTAAAGTTGACAAAGAACAGTTAAATATCTTATTCATATTGCAAATTAGACTAAGTTACATTGTTGCTCAGGCTTTAAGTGCCTTTATCAACATTTAAACATGTTTATTGATGTTTTTTCTTAAAATTATTTTGTATGAATTAGAGTAACAAGGATTATTAATATATAGACAGACTTAGTGAGACTGCAATATATAGTCATATAAGTTAATTTTAATCACATAATTAGAAATGTCTAACTTTAGAAATAGATATAATGGCACTCAAATGAATAATTTCATGATGCAACTGAAAATAAATTGCCTAGAATTAAAATCATATTTGCTTTTCCCTCACTTGCTTTAAGTTGATTTATTGTTTTTATTTGTCCAAAAATAAATAATTGTTAGCAAAATCTGATTATCTTTTTGTTCTTTCGATTTTATTGGCTTAACCAGACTTACTTATTTATCTTTGATTTTAACACACTAGATATAAAATAGGAAGATAGCACACTAGAAATAAAATAGGAAGCAAATCATTTGAAAACTTACATGAGATATCTATTCCAAAGAAGAAGAAAGACTAAAATAAAGGTTTGTAAGTGCGCAGTCACGGCGATTGCGACATAAAATGTTTGTTTTGTGATACAAAGAAGTGACAGTGAGTAGGTAGGTATAAACTATTTATGAACGACACGGTCCACGCCAAGATCGATGAAAGTGAGCTAATCGAACTATTTATGGAATATAGTTTGTGTTTGACCATACTATCATCCGATGATAAGTTAAATTTATTTACAGTTGGGTACTTCGATCTATAGAATATTAATAATACTTTAGAAATGTATTCTAGAAAACGGATTACCGGCCGCGTTGCGTAACCAACGTCGGCCGGTAACAGATATCTTACCTCACGTTTACTAGAGCTCGTCCGAATGCAATTCTGTTCTTAGTTAGAAAACTCATAATTTTGTTTTGTTTATAGGTGTATAAATATGGTATTAAATGCAATATACACTTCTAAATTTTGCGTACGTTTGCTTACAAAAGTGATATAAAATCAATCTGTCAGATTGACGTCCATGACGTTTTACATTAGGCTTTTTATACAGAATGTTCATGCCTAGATACGTGTCCTTAATATACTTTTGAAAAAATAATATGCTAAATTATATTAATGAAATTGTCGCATTACTGTGCAGTACAAGGAACACCGAAACTAAAACTCTAGATCAGTTTGAAGTTTACAACTTACGTAACATATTAAAATATCCTATTATCTTTGAATTATTCTCGCCAAATCAAAACTTCGTTGAATGGAGGTTAATTTCACAGATATTCAGAATTAATAAAAATACATAATTCGTCTCATAAGGCTAACGTAGTTTTGTGTATTTTTTTAATCATTTTGTTAATTTTATATTCTAACTTTCATAGCCTTCTTCTTCCTAGCTACGGCAATCAATCCTCTTCAATTGGACTACATTTGCGTGTCGAGTGTTGGAGAATTATTAAGTTTCTATTTTTTTGTATTTTGTGCATTAAAATGCCTAATGTCAGTCTTTCTAATGCTTAAGGAAGTTTCTGAAGACAATCCACGGTAGTAGCAGATAGCAACATGCCTTTAGGTCCGACGTAACTTATTGACTAAAGGTATAGAACACTTCACACAAATGCCTTACAGCATTATTTCCTATGTTCCAATAAATCACTAAATTAAACTTTACTGCACAAACTGACACCGAAAATACCGATCTTTAATGTGTATTTTCAGTGTCATTGTGTGCAGTAGTGTCATTTAGTGAGTGATTTATGGGACATTGTAAATAATATTGCTGTAACATGGCTTTTTGGTGAACAGATTTATCATGACTACATTAGTGTAAAACAACTCACAAAAACAAAATGTTGGTGACCGCCTACCACTGACGCACCTTATGTAGGTATACAATACTTCAAAGTGGTTTGCCTCACTATATTAATCGCTAGCTGTGCCTGCGACTTCGTACGCGTGGAATTTTTTCTCACTACATAGTATAAAACAAAGTCGCTTCCCACTGTCTGTCTGTCCCTATGTATGCTTAGATCATTAAAACTACGCAACAGATTTTGATGCGGTTTTTTTAAAAGATAGAGTGATTCAAGAGGATGATTTTTATGTATAATTAATTTGTGTTTTATAGGTATTTAACTTATATGGCTAATAACGCTGGCCATGCGAAACCGGGGAGGGTCGCTAGTTTTGGATAATACGTTAAACAGGACTTACAGGTTAAGTTATGTCCTATCTAAAGGTCTGTTTTGATCTGCCACTGCCGTGTAGTCTTCAGAAATAAATAAATATGAAAATGCATGACACTAGGCATTTATATGCAGCAAACACAAAAAAAAATAGAAACTTGATAAATTTCTAACATTCGACAATGGCAAAAATGGTCCTTGAAGGGGATTGATTGCCTTAGCTAACTAAGGCAATCAATCCCCTTCAAGGACCACCACTTCTTCTTCTTAGGAAGAAGAAGAAAATATATAGGCAACACAGTTTTGTCTTTTAATTAATGCATAGACAAGACAAATTGAATCCTAAACGTAGAGATTCACAATCTTAAATAATCTGGCGCGTAAATCAAAAAATATATCTACATTACTTTTAACTAACAAGTTATAGCTGATAATTTTGCAGCAGGTACAAGATCAGACATATAGTCACATCGAGATAATAAGTTTATTTAGATACTTACGCCATTTCATGTTTCTTGACCCACAAGACATGCTTAAGTTTCTGTTCAGCAATTATTTTATTTAATTCTGCAGTTTCTCTCATAGCTCTAATGACATGACGTTCTTCTTTCAGAGTTTCAACCTTTAGGTGTTTTTCTGCAGAAGTGTACCTGAGAACAGTTTATATTGTTAATTTACATGTTGAAACAAATTCAACTCCAAATGTAACAGACTGAAAATAAAATTACAGACTAATAAAAGTACAGACTTCCTACATATAGATTAAGAAAAATAGCATTTTAAATATACTAACTTCAAATATTCCTGCATTTCTCTGTGAAAAGGATTAATATTAAAACATGCATCAGAAAAAGTTTGTTCAGTCATAGCAGAGGCATTCTTCATTATGCATCTATTTTCAGAGTTTTCTTCTGGAATTTCAAAGTTATTAAGTCCTTCTTGCTCAGAAACTGATGAGGAAGAGGTATCAAATTGTTTTGTATTGTTTGTTTGAATTTGCATATTTTCATTATGATCTGTATCCATAGAGATGGAATTATGGCTCACTTGACTCACTTCTGTGTTCATAAAAACTGCTTGATTGTTTATGCCACTACAACTTGGTTGATTATTCATGGTACTGGAAGCAAGATGGCTGCTCTCTCTAAAAACATAAGTACTTTATTAGTGTGAAGTAAACAATTTCAAACATAATAATATTAGGTATCTACAGCTGACTTTAATAAAATAGGATTGTTTTATAGTTTTAAAGGTTATACACCTGGATAGATTAAATTAAATTATAGGTTTCATAATATTTCTCTGTATTTACTTATAGGTATCAGGTTTTTTTCAAAATATCATTAATTATAGATGGAAGGGGTGTACCTACCACAGGTTTAATACTATTCATTAAAATAAAATATTAAAGAAAACTTACTCATCAATGTGCTCAGTCTTAATTTCGATATTAGCAATTATTGTGTCATTCATGTTTTCATTTTCCCTTTTAAGCACACCATCTTGCACTAATTCAAGAATATTGCACACTTCTAGAGATTGCCTAGTGTACTTCTGCAAGGCGGCTCCATGTGCGGTTATCTCTTCGCGAGCTATACGTTTCATGTTTTGCCACTGAGTTTTAACTTTTTTTATAGAGCTTACACTGAACTTATTACCGAACTTCACTAATAATTCACGTAATATCTCGTTCCACGCAATGTCCTTCTCTTCTGAATAATTAGGTCCATTGTTGCTCTTAGTAATTACCACTTCTTTGCGCTGCTTAATTAACTCTAGCAGATATTGTTTTTCATCGAGAGACCAATTCGGCGTCCTCAGCCGCCGATTGTTATTTACCTTCCCCATGTTATGCGTTGTGCTTCTCGGGTTGTGATTTATCTTTTGCAACGATTTGTTGCAAACGATGCACTCCACGTCCAAAATTATAGGTTTCCACATTTAAAAACAATTGAGCGACGAAAACGAATGAAAACGTTGACAACTGTCGGACAGCACCGCTAGCTAACTGCGAACTGTTTAATTAAATACTTATTTGTTGCTAGTTAATTTTTAAATTGTAAAATATAGAATTTTAGTGTTATAAAAATATTTCAGTGAGGCGACGGATTATGTGTTATGAGTTCTTGTTTTTAAAAATCTTTGCTCAATTAATTATCCAGCCATAACAAAGCGGGAAAGTTTAAATATGTACCTACAAATTAAATTACATACCAGCATTGAACAAAATTAATTCAGCTGAAAAATTATGCAGATAATAAAACTGGTTCTATGCCTGTTTGTAACTGAATGAGTAGGTAACATGTTTTTGTACTTTGATGGATTATTGTAAGCAATCATTGAATAGTTCCTAGTAACCAACGGTCATTGATCCTAATTTTAACGTCTTCGTATTTTATTTGATACATAACTTCAGTCACGATCTTTGATTATATGCATACTTGCATATAAACAAAGATATAATAAAATAAATCAAGTTTAAAGTTTTTGTCGATGCAAACTGTCGGTAAATTTTGATATCCAGAAGGCGGTAAATGTACCGGTGGTGGTGTAGTGTATTAATAAGCCTACGTTTTTTTTTTAAATAGGTTAACGTTGGCTGTTTACTATTCCATCTAATTCCTTAGGTCTTTGGAGGCCTGGTTGGTCTCCAATGGTCTTTCCGGCGAGGGAAGGAGTCGTCTGGAATGTCTTGTCTTAGAGATAAGAGAAGTGTATCGGGCGAGCTATACATCCAGCTGGCAGGGAATTGAGATGCCTAAAAGCAGTAAAACAACGCTCAGACCGTTTTACCACCAACTGATCGGTATTATAATATTTATACCTATTGCACGTGGAGCTGATTAGCAAATTTATCATAATTAGTATATTTATCACCGGATTTTATATTAAATGATAATTTACAATGTTTTTTAAACTCAAAGTCCCAATAATTGAAGACTTCTGCAGTTCTTTTATTCATCAACCATACATCATGCATAGCGCCTGAAAAAAACGGACAAGCAATGCGACAATTGGGAATATTGCTCAATTTTCGAAAAGTTCTAACAATGAGCGTCGATCACTTTATTATTTACTAGCTTTTCCCCGCGACTTCGTCCGCGTAGCAATATAGTATACTATTATCTGTAAATGTTCATCAGGGATAATGTCGGCTTCTACTGGTAAAATAATTTGTCAAATCGGTCCCGTGCTTTCGCCTATTCAATACAAACATAAAAACAATCAAATCTTTCCTCTTTATAATATTAGTGTAGATAATCAGCACCCAAAACCAAAATTGGTTTTCCAGCACCACAAAGGATAGGTAAAGTGCAAAGGACATCATGCATGTTTCATAGAGATTTGGTCCAAATCTGAAAATGCCAACGCATTTTTTCATGAAATCTCAGTTTTTGGAACTCAAATAAAATCGAGGACAAAGGTCCTACAGCTTTGGTGCCATAGTAATAATACGTTAAGACGGGCAAGCTCTAACAGAATGTACCAAAAAATGCGTTGGCCGGCACTTTCAGATTTGGACCAAAATGGAGATGTCCTTTAAGGGTTTTTTGTTTCACGAAAGATGTCAACCGATGTTTGTTCATGAGCTTTTTATAGTAATTTATCTCAAACGCTGAAGAGAGAGGGGGTGCTGCCGCGTTTCGAAGAGATCGAAGTAGGGCTGGAGAAAAGGAATGGTACCTAACTAATAAAAAGGAGAGGTACGGTGATGCAAGATGGAAAGTAAGTACCTTTTCTAAACAAATGAATGAACGGTTATGCGTTTTCTCTAGCAAGAATGGAATTACAGTATTCAATCGAGGAGAATCGCTTTGCTTACACCAAAAGAGGCGGACAAATTTCGTATCCATGCATGAATTTATACTTACCTACTCTACGCACAGAATTAAATTATATTTCGTAGAAAATATAAATAATTTTGTTTTATTACTATACAATTATCATAACGTCTTAAATACCAACCATACGCTTTGCTAATATTGCAACACCTGTTTTTATACCATCAAAAAAGGTTGGTCAAAACTCTATCAATTTGAACACGAAGAACTAAATTTTTATAAAGAAGTGATTGATTGCATAGATTAACCTGTAATTTGATGTAGAAATCGATGTTGGTACCTACATTATATTTTTCAAGATTAAATCTATACTAATATTATAAAGAGGAAAGATTTGTATTTTTGTATGTATTGAATAGGCTCCGAAACTACTAGACCGATATCAAAAATTCTTTCACCGCTAGAAAGCTACATCATCACTAAGTAACATAGGCTATATATTATACTAGCTTCCCGCCCCGGCTTCGCTCGGGTAGACAAAATATTTGATAAATGTCTATAGGCTCCGAAACTACTGGACCGATTTCAAAAATTCTTTCACCGTTAGAAAGCTACACTGATTAACATAGGCTAGCTGCCCACCCCGGCTTTGCACGGGTAGACAAAATATTTGATATAAATGTCTACCCGTGCGAAGCCGGGGCGGGCCGCTATTATTTATATTTTGCACCCGGCATTTATAAGCCGCAGATTTAAGATAAAAAAAACTTTTTTTAAACGTACGTGGGAACCTGCTGCTCTTCGGTTGTCAAGAGTACCTAATCTACATATATTCCTCTTTTATAAGTCTTCTACCACTAATTATGTCCCATCGTCATCGTTCAGCTGTTTCAGCCCTAAAATAAAGAGACAAAAAAATTGTGGTTGGTTTTTGGAAAGTCTATTGTGTCATGTGTCTATTACCTGAATTGAAAATGCATTATCATATATAGAAGCATAAGCGAAAGTATTTCGAAAAAAAAAACAGACAGACCAGCAACTTTATCTTGTGTATAAGTAGTTTCAGAGATAAATTACTATAAAAAGCTCATGAACAAACATCGGTTGACATCTTTCGTGAGACAAAAAACCCTTAAAGGACATCTCCATTTTGGTCCAAATCTGAAAGTGCCGGCCAACGCATTTTTTTTTTGTATAATCTGTTTATTTGTCCGTCTGAGCATTTATTTCTATGGCACTAAAGATGGACATTTCATTAGTTTTGATTATTTTGTATTCCTATTTTTAACAAAAATGTATGAAAACTCGGTTTTTGGAACTCAAATAAAATCGAGGACAAAGGTCCTACAGCTTTGGTGCCATAGTAATAATATGTTAAGACGGGCAAGCTCTAACAGAATGTACCAAAAAATGCGTTGGCCGGCACTTAAATATTCCTAAAGTAAATAAATCTGCCTTTGTAAATTAAACAGAAACTGCAGATCTGCAATGCATTTCTGTGTGTCAATAATCGTTCTTCTACTAACCTAACGAACTTACATCATAAAGTAACTAAGCCAATGCGAACCATAGTGAACAGCAGTAAGTATTCCTAAATTGGCCATGTGCGAGTTGGACTCGCACACCGAGAGTTCCGTACTACAAACGCACCACTTAACTTTGCTATTGCATCAACCGCGAATCACAAGTTTGTAATATGTTTATAGTAAATTCGCTTTTTTTTAGAACATAGGTATAGCAGTACACACTCCATTAGCATTTCAAGGGTCTTCTACTTACCATTATTATTATTATCTATTTTTTATACCACTGAAGTGGCAAACAATCATACGGCCCATCTGATGGTAAGCGGTCACCGTAGCTTATGGACGCTTGCATCACCAAGATAGAGATATTAAGAAATATACGTATCTAGTCGTTTCGTAGTAGAGTTCCGTTGGTTAATCTTCGGTTACGGAACCCTGGAAACCATCTTCAAACCAATTTGGATTAATTAAACTCGGTCTATTTAGATTGAATAGACATAACATAACTTTACAGCCAGTCGCGCCAAGAGGCTTCGCAGCGACGCACGCTTGCCCGCTGTTTTTTTGACATTCTAAAAAGTTAGCCGGTTGTCTATATGTGTGTTTTATATCTTTTTAAACATCGAATGCCGTTGAACTGTTGTTTTGTGAAGGACATTGAGAACTCACGGATTGCGTAACTGTTGTGTAATTATTTTCCTTTTGGGTAAGTTCATAATATTTGATTGTCTTGTATGTATGTGTACGGATTTATCTGACAACTCCACTTTGTCTTGTTTGATAGATAAGTAAGTATACTTGTGTAAGAAAGTATACCATAGCATTCCGAAACGGTTATGCTCTCTGCTCTATGTTATACTAGCTTCTGCCCGCGACTACGTCCGCGTTGAGTTTAGAATCTCAGAGGAACCTAAAATTTTCCCGGGCTAAAAACATTTTCCCGGGATAAAAAGTATCCTATGTGTTAATCCAGGTTATAAATTATGTGTGTTCCAAATTTCATCTAAATCTGTTTATTAGTTTTTGCGTGAAAGAGCATCAAACATCCATCCATCCATCGATACTCACAATCTTTCGCATTTATAATATTAGTAGGATGTATGTACCTATTGTTATGTGTATGTACCTACTAATTTTATTACAATGAGGTACCTTTCTTCATTTGGTATATATGGGGTAATATCTGGAACACAATCTAACGATCTCTGGAATATACAGGGCGTCCCACGGATATGCCACATGGAGGGACCTTGAATATTGTACATGGAATCTTTTACTGAAAGAAGACATTATTTGAATTTAAAAAACAGTTTAAACTGCATTCATTTTAAAGAAAGGTAGGGCGATTTGGGATTTCCCGTGGGTTATCCCATTTAAATTGGAGCCGCCCGTCTGGGGACTGTACCTCCGCCTTACAGAAGACCGCAGTGAAATAACACTACTTTATGTAGTGATGTGTTTCTGCGGTAAGTAAGGTTGCCAGTGCTCCACGAGGATACGCTGGGCTAGAAGTATTGCTGCTAGCACAGTGTGTCCTCATCAACAACATGGTTGGCACCCCGTTAGTGATACCCCTGGTATTGCTAGCGGCTATAGGCTACGGTGACTGCTTACCATCAGGTGGGCCGTATGCTTGTGTGCCACCTTAGTGGTACAAAAAAAAACATATATATTTAAATGATTACATGGTTGAACCGGGAATCGAACCCATTACCCGAGAAAAATAATCAGCCTGTAGCCTTATCGTACGGAACGAAAGGCTTCAATTCCCGGTTCAACCATGTACTCGTAATTATTTATATAGCTGTGAATGCAGTATAAATTGTTTTTTAAATTTAAATAATGTCTTCCTTCAGTAAAATGTTCCATTTCCAATATTCAAGGTACTTTGCCTCCATGTGGCATATCCTGTATAACAGCCATTTTGATAATATCCTACACGAATGGAAAGCTACTATAATTATTTTATAATACATATATCATTTTTATCCAAATTCATTTCGGGTGAGGTCGCTGGGGAAAGCTAGTAGGTACATTACATTAAAACTTTTTACATTATGGATCGTAATGGTCTAATTAATCACAGTTAATTTGCAATATACATTTGTATAAGTAGATTTTTATACGAATTTTCATAATTAGTGTTTAGCAATTAAATGAAACTTAACTATACTGATTTAAAATTCGATTTTATATCTCATAAACTTTATATTCTAGTCTATAGTCTTCTTGCCATTTTAATATTACTAGTATCAAAGATAACGTAACAGAATATTAGTAATGATTGGAAATTATCACACAGCGCCATCTGGCCCCAAACTTAGTAAAGCTTGTATGCTTGTATTGCGGCGGGAATTGAACCTGCGACCCGTAGCGTAGCAGTCAGTTATACTAGCCAATAGACCAGAGCGGAAAATAGGCTGCTAAAATCTTAAGCGGTTGCTTCTAATTATATAGCGAAAGATAGTTTAATCAACCAGGGAAGACGCAGAATCAATATGTTATGTATAACTAGCTGGAGATATTTTATGTATATTTTTCATGTATAACTAACTATCGAAAATTAATTCCACGCGTACTAAGTCGCGGGAACAACTAAGTAGTTCATAATTATTTGAGTATAAAGTATAGCGGTAATCTGCGCCCGCGATTCGTCACCTCGACATGCTATAAGTAGTTCTCTTACTTCATAAGCCCAGTAATTTCATTAGCTAAATGCCCTTCAATATAGTAAGTCCAACAAAAAATTGCTCAAATCTAAGTGAATACTTCTAAGTATATACAATTAACTTGTATCAGTTGTATATAAAGCACAGTGTGTCTAATTGGATCTGTACAAGGTAAAAAGTAAGTGCCAACGTAAATAGGAGGATTAGTTGGGTAGGACATGCATACGTCCTAAGTTAAGTACATAAATTTGACTGCGCAAATTCTTAAATCGGATTGGAAATAAGTCAGTAGTCTTTGACAAGGCTACATAAAATAATTTGGCTTGAAATTCGCAGTGGTGCAATGGCTAGTATTCAGTACCTGTAGCTTACTATCAATGATCGTTAACGCTATATAAAACGAAAGGAATGAGGAATTAGAATCTTGACCACGTGACATAACGTAATAGTTTTTAATTCCCATACATTTCCTTCGTTTTCTATAGCGTTAACGTTTATAGATAGTAACCATGGCTAAGCCTACAGGCGAGAAGGTTAACGCTGCATTTTTGGTAAAAAACTATTCCGCTAAAATCCAATTACGATTTCCGGTGACCTACATCAATATTTGAATTAACAGAAAGTTACAAAAGAAGGAATGACACCATAATGGCGCCATTCGCGTCAATTTACTTTTATTTAAAGAAGGGATTCAAGTATAACCGTGTTACGAAGGTTCTAAATAAACATGAGCTATGTAACATAACTATTCTTCGTAAGATTTTGTTGTTGGTTGAATGCAAGGTGAATTGCCTAATTAAACAAATTAAAACAAATAAATCTGTAGGGCTGCGAAGGTTGAGAAATTGAGAATAAATCCAAAATACATGTCACAATGTCAGTCAGTCTCTATTTCGATTTCTACACGCGACAATTATTAGCAATTAAATTTGAATATTCATGCCGACAAAGAACTAAAGAATTTAATGAAATTACTTTGATCGTTTTAAAATCATTTAAGTAATTATGACGGTGGAAATACTTGCATATGTAAAGAGATATAGGTACTATAACGTTAAGTTAAACTTCTTTTACCAATTAAATGTACATATTGGTGCCAAATTTGTTGTACAAAATTACTAAAGTAATTTGACAGTTCTTAAAGTCTTGCTATCCCTTTTCATGTGCGGGGTTAAACAAAGATAGCAATACCTTTAGAACTGTCAAATTATTTTAGCTTAGTGATTTTATACAACAAAACTGGCACCAATGTCTGTATAATCGAATACATATTTTTGATAAAAAATTATACATGGTGACATGTACGTATATGTATGCAAGTATTTCAAAAAGCTAATGTATCTAAAACTATAATCATTCAATTCTAGCCGTTATTATAAGTATTTATACTTAGCGCGTTTTGACTTGGAAACTAGATACTGGCGCGTCGTGGTAACGTTACCTCGCGGGGAAAGCCGAGCGACCCCGTTACCACATTATAACGCATGCCCTTTAGATCGATGCACTAACCACTACCTATGAGATATATTCTTACTGCTGGATAGAACTACAAGTAAAGATTATATACTTTCTGGACTGGAATAGGCCGTGGAAGGTCCAGGACGAACTTTCTAGATCAAAGGGTCGGCAACGCACGATACCCCTGGTGTTGCAAGCGTCCATAGGCTACGGTAACCACTTACCAACAAGCGGACCGTAGGTTTGCATGCCACCTTACTGGTAAAATTCATACATATGAAGAGATTGATTAATTTTTAAAGCAATAGAGTGCAAGTCAAGAGTGAAATGGCGCTCTATACTCTCCACCTCAAATGACAAAAGGAACTTAGGTTGCCTGACTGCACTACAATTTTAGGTGTGGTGACTTAATTGTTATCCATAATGTCAACCCAAAATTGTTGGTAGGGAAGATGGCGTGAATCGTGATCTCTCAAAATAACGCAAGTATCAGCAGGATAGATATAGATTTTGTGTAAAACCCATTGGTGGTTTTTACTCATATTATTCTTTCAACTCTCAAATTATCTACCTAGTGATTATCTATAACGCAAGATGTAGAATATCAATAGCTGAGGCTTGTTTCTCGTACATTACCAAATTACTTTACCAGCACGCAGCAGGATTTGAAATAATCGTGACAAGGCGAACTCTATATAATATCAATACTATTCACCAAACTTCAAATATTCAAACTCAAAATATTTATTTGAATAGACTTTACAAATAGGTGCTTCCAAAGCGTCAGAATCTACCACGGGATTCGGAAGGTCCTATTTTGCTGAGGAGATAATTACTCTTTCCAAATCTAATATATAAAATTCTCGTGTCACAGTTTTCGTTGCCATACTCCTCCGAAACGGCTTGACCGATTTTGATGATTTTTTTTGTGCTTATCCGGTATGTATGAGAATCGGCCAACATCTATTTTTCATCCCCCTAAATGTTAGGGGTAGTCCACCCCTAAATTTTATTTTTTATTTTTTAGACCGATTTCAAAAATTCTTTCACCGTTAGAAAGCTACATCATCACTGAGTACTATAGGCTATATATTATACTAGCTTCCCGCCCCGGCTTTGCACGGGTAGACAAAATATTTGATATAAAAGTCTACCCGTGCGAAGCCGGGGCGGGCCGCTAGTAAAATATATAATTTACATTTCAATTACGTACGTGACATGAATATAATCCTGTTATAATTATAAATGCGAAAGTTCGTGAGTATGGATGGATGGATGTTTGTTACTCTTTCACGCAAAAACTACTCATCGGATTTCAATGAAATTTGGAATACCGATAATTTATAACCTGGATATAAAACACATAGGCAACTTTTTGTAATAAGAAGAAAATTAACACCTCAAACTGTTGGTTTTATACTGTCGGTATTTATTCGTTCTAGTAGTTTCCGGGTGGATAATTATCATGGGAAATGGGATACCTTATTGACTGTTTTATGGCATCGGCTTTACCACGTTACCGGAGATTCTTCAAAATATAATAGATATCGAATGACTCATTAACGTACCGGTTTTTTAATGACTGGAATAGTTAAATTATTTCACAACATCCTGTCCTGTCCTACACATTAGTTAATTAGTATAAAAAGAATAGGTATTATAATAATGCTCGGATATTACGACATCAGTCCCAAAGTAAGCAGATCTTATACTACAAAATTGCTCACAGGATACATAAATATATTTTGCTGTTTATACTTGCTCGCACACAATAATATGCATCACAAAAAGGTTTGCCAAGATTGGGGGATTGTACCCGCAACACTTAACGTAGTAGTCACCTTTCCGAACCACTAGCTAGACCAGGGCTGTCCAAACAACGGCCCGACGCATGTTTTAATCAGAAAATTGTTTTGGACATAAATAGTTTGGATAGGAGAATTCTTTGTCTAAACATAATATAATCAATATTTAATATTATTTATTTATTTTTATTCTTGTACCATTCCATTCGCATGATATTTAAAAGTGAAGCTACTTTAACTATTATTAGGGGAATGTTTAAAGAAGTAGTTACTCTGTATTATTTTTACTTGTAAACTGAAAATATTTTTTACTGCGGCCCTCCAGCTTTTGTAGTAAATTTTATTAGCCCGCGAAGGTATGTAGTTCGGTCAGCTTGAGCTAGACCATCGGTGACTTACATACAATATAACAGAAATATTTTTCTCGTGAATCACTAGAAGTTTTCTCGTCAATAGCAAATCAAGGGTTCCCGAAGGGTTAGTGATACACCTGGTATTGCTAGCGGCTATAGGCTACGGTGATTGCTTATCAACAGGTAGCCCGTATACTTGTGAGCCACCTTAGTGGTACATAATAGATTAGTCAAGACAACAAAAAAATAAATAAATACAAATTTGTATGTAGCTTTTTGATGCATAGCACTACTGAGTATTTTTAATTTAATTTACTGTATCTCTATAATATTAATTAATCTTGCGTGAAGTTGAATAGAATAAGACAAATTAAATGTCTGTGAAATGTAATTGAATGATGATTTATGATAGTTTTAAGTTATTTATTGACAAGAGCTTGCTTCCATCAAGTTATAAAACAAACTATGCGACTACAGAAACAACGTAATTCATAGCAGTTGTGTTCGACATCTAGTATAATATAAGCTTTGAATTCTGACGCAGAATGGCACTTTTTTGATACTACCAAGGAAACACACAAGCATACGGCCCATCTGAGAGCAGTCACCGTACCCTATAGCCGCTAGCAATACCAGGGGTATCACTAACGCATTGACAACCCTGTTGTTGATGAGGACTCCTATGAGCCTAATGACCTAGCAGCATTACTACTAGCGCAGCCTATCCTCGTGGAGCACTGGCAACCTTACTTACCGCAAAAATACAACTCTACATTAAAGTAATGTTATTTGACTGCGATCTTCTGCCAAACCCCACATTAGATTCCATTTCGCCCTACCTCTCATAACAGTTCCATCTCTATTACCCAATGTCTAAGATTATATCGACGTGATGTGTCGAAGGGAACTCAATTTGTATCAATTGACGTTACCGCTAAGGACTCCGACGGGATGTAGTAAATTATCGTCTAGCCAAGTTTCGATGAGCCTGTACTGTAGCAATCTCTTGCGTCATATTAGTTCCATAGCAATGTTTCCCATTTGGTGGGTCGCTGCCCGGTACCGGGCCAGGAAAAAAATACCGGGTCTTGTTTTATAATAATACCATCAATTGACGAATCATAAGCGCCATGGAAGAACAATATTCGGGAAACATTGCCTCAGAGTCCTTAAAAAATACTTTTATACCGAAATAGAAATAAGGATGACACATAGACAAATTTCTCACTCTGATTACGAAGGGAATGCTGATAAAGGCCTAGTACGTACTAATTAACTAAAGCACCAATATTTTAAATAGTCGCTTGTAATATTTACTTTGAAATTAATTATTGTATTTATAAAAAACGAGCGAAAAAGTTTTAAGTGTAACACACTTAAAACTTCACTTAAAGTCTTACCAAAAAAAACAGAGGTAGAATTTTCAGATGTTAAGTTTACAGTAACATTTAAAGTTTTTTTTCAGTTACGATATCTATAGTCAGGTAATTTGCCAAATAAAACCGGAGGTTATCTTATTAACTAACCTCTCCTAAATTCTCTGTATTCCAAACTAGACAACACTTTTTGAGTTCAGGTAATTATTTGTCCACTTCTTTCGTTTTTTGTATACATTTATGTAGACGAAGATAATAAGATTACATGATAAACTGGCGACATGATTAATTACGCTTTCACATAGTATCTTTTCCAACCAGGCACCAAATGACCTAGCAATATGAACGACTACAACCTTAAGCTGCCTACGCGCAACCTTCTGACCGGAGCCATCGTGAACTGGGAGGATGATGAGATAGGCTCCGCGGGAGACAACCCGGAGAACCTTACACTAGCCTGGAAGGACCTGTCCATCTTCCGCAAGAAAAAAATTCAGAACAGCATATGGAGGTCTGCTACATACGAAGAGGTCAAGATTTTAAATGGAGGTGAGTTCATTACCTTTCATCATTCTTAGCAATTCTTCTTAGCATTTCTATAGCGTTGCATTTTCGCTTATTCTATAAAAGATTTTTTTATACCACTGTGGCAAACAAGCATACGGCTCACATGGTAAGCGGCCACCGTAACTTATAGACGCTTCAACACCAGGGGTATCACTCGCGTTGCTGACCCTAGATAGACCCTATAGATATCCTACTCATATCACGGCATTGCGAACAACGGAGTGACGCCGGTAAAAACTACGCCTTGCAGTGTAAATTAAGGTCCAATTAATGGTAGATTGTTATACGAGGTGCTAAAGTGACCCATTGTATATGTATACGATACGAGGTAGTTTTACAATAGTTTTTAAATAATCCAAAATTAAATCATGGTCATCAATTTAATTTGTAATAAGATAAAATGACTTGTAATTTCTTCTGTAGCGCAACGCAATGCATGTATTCCTCCGAAGAAATCACCGATTTGGTAGTTCCATTTACAAAAATTAAATATTTATTTTTTTATAAAACTATAATAAGTCGAAGGTCGAGTCTTTATTCATAATTGTTCTATTTTATGAATTAATATTTTCGTTTTTATTAGTAACAGACAAAAATAAAAAAGTAGAAACGTTTTCCCCTAGAACAGGATATTCTATTTTTTTCCGGTCTGGAACGTTTAATTACAATGACGAACTTTTAGAGCATGAAGAGTGAAAAATAATTTATGACACTACGTTCAAGTTTTTTTATTTACACAGTCTGTAATATTTAGGAATATGTAATATATGACTACACTTTTTATAGTAGATAATTAATCAACGGCCGAATTAAACTGAACTCACTCTACTACTAATAAATTTTATTAATCATAGCAAAAGTAATTGGGCTTACATTAATTAATATTTGAATATTGTCCATCAATACAATGTATGGAATTTTTAGCTTATTATTAACTAGAGAAGAACCTATAGAGAGGCGCCCGGTTTCATCCGCAATTGATAATTGATTAAGTTTAATTTAATACTGTTACATGGAAATAATACAATTTTAGAATGTTTGTCCGTCTATCTGTGAGCTTCTTTGTCCACGCTATCTCCAAAACAGTTAAACATTGCTACAGGATTTTGAATGAAAATCAAGTAGAGAAATTTTCTGATAGTAATCTAAGCTACTAGGGATCATATACATAGTAAAGGATAATTTTATAACACAGGATTATTTTGTCCGTATCCCACGCGGGTGAAATCGTGGTTCTTCTTCTTCTTCTTCCTAAGTTCAATCCCTTCAGGGATAGATAATTTTCAAGTTTTAAACATTTCTCGTGTTTGCCGCATTAAAATGCCTAGTGTCATGCATTCTAATTTATACCTACTGTACTGTAGTTTGTTGTATACAAAAAAGGTTGCATTCCTAAAACCTCCAACAATGGTTTTGCCACTTTGCGTTCATAAAATTGCTTTAACTATCAATTTGAATGGTTATGGGCCATATTAATAATAACCAGCCATAAGCCATTTCATGGCCATCAATATATTATTAATTTAATTGATATAATATCATAATTGGCTGCTGCACACAGTAGGTAGTTCGTGATTCATCTTAGTTTTGTCCGATTCTTTAAATCAGCTGTACTCAACCTGCGGCCCGCTGAGCCTTTGTGGTGGGCCCAGCTGGTGTTACTTTCTTCTTCTTCTTCTTCCTAAGTATGGCAATCAATCCCTTCAGGGACTATTTTTGCCAGTGTCGAGTGTTAGAGAATTTTCATGTTGCACAATTTTTCGTGTTTGCCGCATTAAAATGCCTAGTGTCATGCATTCTAACGCCCAATGGAGTTTCTGGAGACAACCCACGGCAGTAGCAGATCGTAACACGCCTTTAGATTAGAGGTAACCTATTGACCAAAATGATAAATCACTTAACCCAAAAGTCGTATTATGGCATTATTTCCAATGCTCCTATAAATCAGTCACTAAATGAAACTTTACTGCACATATCGACACCAAAAATACACATTAAAGATCACTATATCACAATTTACGACACACTGGAAAAAATCTCAACCGCTCCGCCTGATTCCCGCCAAAAAACTCTGGTGTTACTTTATTTTAAATCATTTTGAATTTCGTGCCCTTTAGAAAAATTGAGAACGCGCTAAGTAAATAGGTTCTATATAACTACCTCGTCGCGGTGCGCAGTGCTATTATTGATACTGAAATTTGTAATACGGCACATGACAGTTGTTTAATTCAATTTGTAACAATCGCGCAAAACTAAGAAATCATTATGCACAAAATTGTTTTTCTGCGGCCCGCGACACCTCGACTAACACGTTTTTGTGGCCCCTGTGAAAAAAGGTTGAGTACCGCTGCTTTAAGCCGATTTGAATGTAAATAAGGTTTCCAAAGTTAACTTTAGTAGTTTTAAGGGCCGTTACACAATTCTCTTGCGTCGTTGACTTTAAAATGTAACCGGTAACCCTTTTTATGTAGGAATGCTAGTAGTTTGAAGGTCGTTGACTGTTGTTTTGGAACTTGTAGCGGATGTTTTGATTAATGAAAGTGGAATAATGAGAAGAAAAAGAGGTGAGGCATGTATGTATGTATGAATGTATGTATGTATATGTATGGAATAGCTAAGACTCAGCTATGATGAAATCAAGGCAGAATATTAACTTGATAAAGAATTGATATACCTATATCCCTGCGATTGATGCCTCAGGTGTTGCTAGCGTCCAAAGATGAAGGTGACCGGTTTCCATTGCTCCCGAATGTATATCATAGAGGAATTAGCTGGCCCACTAGCATACAGAACACAGTAAAAATATTTATTTCATGAAAGCAGTGACAAAACCAACTTTGTAGCTTTCTTTTTGATATTTGTAATTTCCTACTAATGTCTAGAAGAATTTTGTTCCAAATTGCTATATCATGATTGTTACATGAAAAAAAAGAGCACTGAGTTTTTTTTTTCCGAACCGGTGGTAATTTAGACCATCATAAGCTCATTATTAGGGTCTAAACTGAATGAATGATTTTTGGTTTTGATTTTGACAGTAGAAAACACAAACAGAAGTTATAACGTTACAGAAATTCTACTAAAATTCCATCTCCTATTAAGCCCTTTGGAGCTTTTAGGAGTGCCAAGCTATAAAATACTCCAACTGGCAAAATTTCAAAAACCGTAATGTTCTACGCTGATACCCTATTCACACTGCACCCAATTCTCCTTGATCAGGGAGTCTACACAAGTTAGCCATTGCCAAACCTGCAATGATGTTAACACAGACAATTTCGATCATCTTAAATTTGTGGGTATTTGTTTATTTCTATGTGCTCCGCGCGTTGTAATTATTGACACTTTCTGTCGATATTCCTTTTTTTTATACCACTAAGGTTGCAAACAATTTTACGGCCCGCCTGATGGTAAGCGGTTACCGCAGCCTATGGACGCTTGCAACACCAGGGGTATCACTCGCGCGTTGCCGACCCTGAATGACTGACTGAATGACTCCTTTCATGTACATATTCAAAAGAACAAATAAATAAAATATATTCTAAGGCGTAATTATTTTGGAAGTATAAATAATGTTGGAACCGGCAGTCATGTATGAAGAGATTGATGAATGTAGTCCTACGTAGACAAATCATAAGATGTTTAAAAGTCACGAATCAAATAGCGCTGTATAGTCTCTGCTTCCCCGAAAGGAATTGGACGTGATAATATGATGTAACCCATAATTTTCAGTAACGAGAATTTTTGTTGCCAATTTGATAAACCGAACTGTCTTGATAACGCTTTTCCTGGAAGCCCAGGCGAAAAAAAGCAAAGATGTAGCTTTAAAACGGCATTGGAACTGGCGAACAGACCTTATTACACTCAAAATTGTTTTGGCCAACATAGGTGCTTGCTTATAAAACCTATTATCTAGGAATAGAACGTCATTGCCACGTTATTGCAGACAGTTTTTTACTGAGCTGTGAGCTGTGACTAATGTCTACGAGTATAAACATTTTGTTACTAGCGGCCCGCCCCGGCTTCGCACGGGTAGACATTTCTCAAATATTTTGTCTACCCGTGCGCAGCCAGGGCGAGCAACTACTATAATATATAGTCTGTTATTCTGTGATAATGTAGCTTTCTAACGGGGAAATATTTTTTGATATCGGTCCAGTAGTTTCCTAGCCTATTCAATACACATACACACAAAAATACAAATCTTTCCTCTATATAATATTATTATAGTATAGACAAAAATAAAAATAATATTTGATTTATTGCGGTGCATTTATGTGAAGACGGAACTGAATTCAGTTTGTTTGTAGTTTAGAGGTAGGTATTTTTAATTAGTTGAATAAAACTGGTCTATAAATGTATACACTTATTGTAATATTTAATGGTTTCAAAGGTCAGGCGCACATGTCTAAAATAAATGAAAATGCTTATTGGCTAGTAGGAACAATAAGTCACCAGACGATGACGTAAAATTAATGGATAAAAAAGAGAGAAAATACTAATTAAACTTGGCTCTTAAAAAACTCTTAAAATCTAGTAATAGTAGTTAAAAGAAACTAATAAGAGGGTACACATACATACATATATGTATAAACCAATACATTTAAAACTAAGAAACCATTTCATAAAGAGAGTTATTCAATCTCTAGCAATATTGTATGATATACATATGTAAAGGACGGATAAGCATGTATATGGAGGAATTACAGTGGTCAAAAACATTATTATATACTTCATAGATATTCTATTATAAATATAACATTAAAAACTTGGCTCCTTATTTTTATTATTTTGATTTGATTCAGGTTTTACTTTGCGGAAATTCATATTTATAGAATACAAAATATATTATAATTTGCTTTGTCCGCTTAATGAGTGTGATACGGGCGCAGGCCGTTCGACCGTATCACACTCATTAAGCGGACAAAGCAAATTATAATATATTTTGTTTTCTATTTTATTATTTTGTTCACAGTGAGCGGAGTGGCTTCGTCTGGAAACTTGGTAGCTTTAATGGGAAGCAGGTGAGGAAGAATTTTCTTACAACCTCATTAATTAAGTATTAATTGCATACTGGCAACTCAATATGCTCAGATTGCAAGGGCCTTGGGCCCCTTGTTCATATAGTGCTTTTAATATTTCATTGATAAAATGGTATGTTAAATATAGAAGGCAAAGCAAAAGTTTTAATGGGACACCTAGTTCACACTCAGATTATTTAATGATTGAGACCTAACCAAGGAAGTGTTTTTTTTTTATATTGGGTCATTAAAGACACAATTATTGATTTTTTCACACACACCTTCGACTTGTGTTATCAAAATTTCTTTTTGTTGAAAAAATCCAGCGAAATTACTTGCGCCAATTAAGCTTATCTATTATTCTCACTGAATATTGATAGTTTTCTCTTTCTGATTGATGTTATATGGCGAAAGGCAAAATTATTATATTTTACCCCCTACCTGCTTCAATATATCTTTAGCCTTGAGTTTCTTCTCAGACCGCGGAAGTATGCAGGTTGGTCACGATGTTTTCTTCACCGTCAATCTATTTCGTGATGGTACTAATCACTGCACTTAGAAAACCCCCTACCTAAGTGATGTATTTTCTCAACCAGTGGTGCAGGAAAGACAACACTCCTGGCTGCGATAAGTCGCCGCGATAAAAGCGCAATGACTGGTTACCTGATGCTGAATGGAAGGTTGGCTGGTGCTGACCTGATAGCGAGGATATCTGGCTTCGTACCACAGGAAGACTTGGCTGTTGAGGATCTAACTGTTACCGAACACATGGAATTTATGGTAAGACGCTTAAGTAAAAATCAGTTAGTTCAAAAGAGAGGTAGGGTTGGGATCTCCCGTGGGTTTTCCCATTCAAATAAGAGCCCGGATGGGGTCTGTACCTGCACTTTACAGATGACCGTAGTCATATAACACTACTCTGATGTAGTGTTGTGTTTCTGCGATAAGTAAGGTTGCCAGTGCTCCACGAGGATCAGCTGCGCTAGTAGCCCAGGGTTGGCAACGCGTTAGTGATACCCTGGTATTGCTAGCTGCTATTGGCTACGGTAATTGCTTACCATCAAGTGGGCTGTATGCTTGTGTGCCAACCATAGTAGGAGAAAAGAAGAACACCCAGCGTAGCGGTCACACTTACTAAGCACTAGAATAAAGATGTTGTCAGATTTGTCGTCTGAATGCTCAGCTTGTTAGCTCATGGAGAGTAGGTTTTATAATTACGAAATGTATCACGGATTGAACATTTTGAACACTTTAAATCTGTATATGCTAATTAAAATTCCTTCCGGAAAACCAGCCTTTCATATATTTCAGATTTCATCAAGTTCAGATAGGTGGCTTTGTCGCGAAAGGTTACAAACAAACGACCGACGAACAAAAACACTTCCGTGTTTCACGTATTTATGTATGAACTAAGACCAGACACGCTTTACTTATGCGAAATCATTTTGGTTTTTAAAACATGCAAAATTTTGGAATATCCCAAAATTTGGATCAAAACATTATATAAATACACTCTTCTATTAAAATTCGACGTTGAGTAAAATTGTAATGTAGCCCATCGTCTACTTCTCGAGTCTTGAGAACGGGCACAAACAAACGAGGAGTTTTTATATAAAGTTTATTATTTTGTAGATATAGTACGGCTTACATGCATAGCCAAACTGGTCTTCAAAACGGGTCTGCTCGTTGCCCCACTGCAAATATTTTTTATTCATCTGCTATTTGGTTTTATTCTATTTGTTTCTACGAAGTCTACACTTTATGAGCCGGTACTATCTACTACTACTATCATTGGTACTGTTATTGTAGTAACAAATTCATTAGAAACCAAGTCACGTGTCACCTTAATTAAATCTCGTGGATCAACCGCCTTTCAACTTTTTCACATTGGATTTTTTCTCATTACTCAAAACAAGTTATTTCTATGGCGCGTAAGATTTCAAAACTAACAAGCCGTATGTATATGGTAATTTAGTAGCCGTGATAAGCTTGATTTACATTTTATATAATCCAATGGCTCCATTCTGTTCTCGATGACATCCGTACAAGAATGGAAATTTTTAAATAGTTACATTTATCGCCACATCTTAAAGGTTGCATGTTTAAAGTTTCAATTAATGTTGCTCACTATTCAATATAATTTGGTAGTCGTATTTGCATATGTCCGTTTGAATAGCCATCTTGTAATGGGCCCATTAAATTAACACATTACACGTGAGAGATTATTTCCTAACCAGATTTACCTTCAAATGAGCACGATACCTGCGTATTGGCACATTTTCAGAACTTAGCCAGCACAGTGAACTCATCAACAATACGCAGTATGGTACCCCATGGAGTTGCTAGGGACTGCTCGCCATCAGGCGGGCCGTACGCTTACGCTTAAAATAAAGATTATAATATAACACTGTAATTTTTACTCCAACCAGGCTCGGCTAATGATGGACAAGCGATCGTCAAAAATAATCCGACAAAAGCGCATACAGCAGCTTCTCGGTGAATTAGGAATCAACAACTGTATAAAAACCAAATTGAAGGCTCTATCCGGTGGCGAGAGGAAGAGAGTTGCTTTGGCGGTTCAGGTAAGGAACTATACACTAACTATAAATGCAAACCAGCATCGTTAGACACGCTGGATTGAGCCAGACATATCGTTAAGTGCTAAGAAGTATACTGTAAATAATAAATCCTTTGAACCCAAATCCATTACTCTTCTATTTTGTATATTGTCCAACAGCTTTATAAATGTAGATGTGTTAGGTACTTGAACTTTTTATTTGCTTTATTTAAAGATTCACAAAAAAATAACAATCAATTATGCTGACTAACAAAAAACATTGGAAAATGTCAAGTTATAAACTATGTGATTAAATTATCAAAATACAAATGAGATCAAAGATTTTAAAACAATAAAAATCAGGGCTTAACTCTTTTGAACTCTCAAAGCCTATAATTTGTTCTGAAACTGCATTCATCAGCACTTGTTCCAATTCATTTGTACCTTTCCAGCTTCTCAACGACCCTCCTATTCTATTCTGTGACGAGCCAACCACAGGATTAGACAGCTGGGCAGCCAGCTCCGTGGTCCAACGCCTTCGGAAGCTAGCTATCGGTGGAAAGCTGGTCATATGTTCAGTCCACCAGCCAGCGTCGGGTGTCTTTGAACAGTTTCACCAGATTGTCTTCTTGGCAAACGGACGGACAGCTTTTCATGGGACTATTGAGCAAGCCGATCACTTCTTTGCATCGTAAGTACCTTTTCCGGGATTATTGGTGAAAAACATCCTTTTGTACTGACAGATTGACATAACGAATGGGAGTTTTTTTAATCAGGCAGAGCGGTTCAGATTTTTTTTCCAGTATCTCGTAAATTGTGTTATAGTGATCTTAAATGTGTATTTTTTGTGTCGTTATGTGCAGTAAAGATTAATTAAATGATTGATTTATAGGAAAATTGAAAAATTGTCTCCAGAAACTCCATTATGACACTAGGCATTTAAATGCAACAATCACGAAATATTGAGAAACTTGAAAATTCTCTAACTCTCGACACTGGCAAAAATACTCCCTAAAGTGGATTGATTGCCATAGTTAGGAAGAAGAAGAAGCAGATCACTATCGATTCTACAACTCGTTAAAGGCATCGAATAAAAAAATATACTCTCAAATATACATTTCTCCTGAACGTCTTTAAAACTAACAATACAGTGCAAGTCTTGGTGGGAATTGTATTGTATAACCTTATACATTGGGCTATTATATTCTCTTAAATCTGTGTTCAAAATTTAAATGCTAATGTGTTTATGGACGCAAACAGGAACACAAAGCTATAAAGTTACAATATCCTTAACAATGCAAATTAATTTTTTCTTAGCCTATTTTCGGAGCGAAACGGATTCTATTAGCTCTTTCATTACTAGCAAGAACCTATTTAAAAACAAGTTTAGCTAGTATATAACAAAGTATAATCAACAATGGATCTTGTTTAATTAATTCCATCAGCCTCAGTCTTTACAGGCTAATCAATATATGTAATCAGATAGATCTTGAGTAATTGGAGCACCGATCTATAAAAGACATTCTAAATCAATGAATTGGAGTGACCATTATTTTAAATTATGGACGTACAAGTAACTAGACTACATTGAATTTTACTGTCTGTAATTGAACGTGAAACTTGAAACAACGTGAAAATTACTATAGAAATACTCTCAGCAACTGTATAGAACTTATTTTCACTGTAAAATAGAGTGCAAACATAAGAATGAGTATTATGATAACTCAGTTATTACTTAATCTTATGGTGCAAGGTTATATGGCAGAAGCTTCGTGTAAAAATCTAGCTAAGAGCCGCATCGGGTGAGACCTACAAGTACCAAAGTATGAATTATAATTGAAGGCCAATTTACAATACTTCCCTGATTATTTGTAAAATTAATAATTGTGACACACGGACGACAGCATTTTTCAAACAGTAAAAGCCATTTAATAATAAAAATGAAGATGATTTTGCAGTAGAGTTCAAAAATTGAAAATGTTCTTCTGAAGATTTTGTAGAAACATAATCAGTACATTAAGTAACTTAAACATAAGAAAAGAATGAGTCCCCGCCGTGGTTTTCGCAACGGAGTACAGCATGGAGTTCTTCAAGAAGGGTGTGAAGAGATTTTTGCTGGGTCGACATCGCGCGATTTGTGTTACAAGCGTCCATAGGCTACGGTAACCGCATACCAGAAGGCGGGTGGAATGTGTCTTTGTCACCTTAGTAGTGTTATAAAAATAAGATAAAGTAATTAAGAAGTAAAGTCATTGCCAAAACACACCGGTTTTGCGACCTATTGGCCCTGGGAAGCAAAACTCGCTTTGTCTAAATCTAAAGCTAAATTGTTTGCCCGAAAGCAGAGCCGAAATGAAAAAAAATACTTAAAACAAGCTTACACTCCATGAGCTAAATTATAGAAAACTTTAGCTAAATACTGTCAATATCATTAAAAAATGTTGTCCTGTCAAAGCGATGAATGTATTTAGTTGCAATGCCATAAAGAACAAAATGGGGTAGAAAAAACTTGTAGTCAGATAAACAAGAGAATTGGCACCAATAAGTACTATATTTTGATAACAAGAAGTTCCTATTTAATTGATAAATGGAATAGTATGTCACGGGCTAATTATATTTCCACAAAAATGTAAGACTGGAAAAGTCTACGATTGTGCGTGACAATGATTGACAAGAGTGGCAAAAAATATTACGAAAAAATAGACAGTAATTATAAAAGAATAAAATGTTAATCTATAAACACAATTAACAAAAGCAATCATATTTTTTACAGTCGCACAGTCGCCCCACAGGTTATCGGTAAATTAAAAGAACTACTTTTTTTATACAATCGAGATTTTATAATCGAACATTTGCTGAAATCCCGTTGAATGAACTGTCAAGGCCAAATGTAGCTTTTCATTTTATTTGTTAAGATTTAAATAATCGCGTATTACCATATCTCGATTTTTACTATAACGTGGTTTTTCAGTCGTTTTTTAAACACCTGGCAGGATATATGTAAAACTTTCTCGTTTTATATCGTTACCGATAGACGGCTTTTAAAGTTATTAATTAGATGGATGTTCAATCAACCGGATTAAAATGTAAATTGTATTTGTCTGGTTTTTATAAAAGACTTGCTGACCCGGCGAACTTCGTTCCGTCTAACAGTCAATTAATGTTTAGGATTTTAAAATGAATAAAAAATTATTAAGTAATTTTTTAAGGATAATAATTTTAATATCTCTTTATTAGCCATGTTCTTTGGTGCATTGGGTTGCACTCTCCAGTGTACTTTCAAAACAAATCATAGACATCATGACGTGATCTGTCAGTTGTTTTAGGTTAGGTTAGATCAATTTGTTTTAGGTACCATTTAAAAAAAAACGGCCAGACTGATGTTTTATTTATAGATTGACGTGATTTTTACTACTAATTATCGTATTCTGGACGAATATAAAGCCAAACACAAAAATCATAAGAATTCGTCAAGCCGTTCATGAGTTATAAGTGGTGTAACTAACACGACTTGTTTACGTCTACCAATCGGTGTATTTGTCTACGAACTTCAAACTTGTAAAGATGAGATCCTTGTATTCATTTCGGCTGTCGCATTGTTTTTCTAGCGCTTATATCACAATAGAATCAATTATGAAGCTCCAGAAATGTATGTCCTATTTAACGATTGCCTAACTTGTACTTACACAAATAACGGAATTCATTTTGCATAGTTTTTTTCGTTGAGTTTGCATCAGAATAGAATGAATTTGGAAGCTCAAGAAATGTGTGTATTTAACGATTGCCAATCAAATCAAATCAAATCATTTATTCAGTTTAGGCACTTATGAAGGTTTAAATTACCACCGGTTCGGAAAAAATCAACCTGAGAAGAACCGGCAAGAAACTCAATGAAATTCTATTAGCAACTTGACCGACGGCGTCTTAACGTGCTGTCCGATGCACAAGGTATAATAGTATCACCCAACCAAATAAAGACTACTTATGGTTGCTTAACTTCACAGATCGATCGATATGCGCAATACTACTATGCCACGAGCTCTCGACCCTAATGGATGAATATTAAGACGACATTTAAATTTTAAGGGCGTCGTAAGTGACTTGAGCCAAATTGTAACTTGCATTTTACACTGATAAGAAGAGGTATTTAGTAAATTTAGGTTTCGATTTCCTCTAATAAATATTAAGTAACTTATGAAATGGTAATGATGGCTAGCTAGAGTGGTGGCGATTCGACGATCTCTTCAGTATATGGCCATAAATAATGTAGAAATTTGAAATGATTCAATTAAATCCTAATTTAAATCATTGTCACCAGTTTGAACTACAAATGTCCAGTTGGCTTCAACGCAGCAGAGTACTACGTGTCTCTGTTAGGTATTCAAATGGACAAGGAGATGGAGAGTAGAGACAGAATAAGACGCATATGCGATGAGTTCCACAGGTCGAATCTATCGACAGAAATCGAAAACAGAGTTGGTGATGTTAAAGATGAAACTGAATATTTCAACGGTACACTTGATGAAAAGGTAAGACATTTGAAAACACTAAGGAAGTTAGGAAAGGTATAGATATTAGATAAGATAATTTATGAAAATACTGAGGAATAAAGGTATGGTAAGAGAGATTAGACAGAGTTTATGAGTTGAGTTGACTTAGGCATGGCTAAAAGAATCAAATGGTTTTCATACCTTGAATTAGTCAGAAATAAATTTGAATAACCCATAAATCGTTATCCACTTTACTCCAATGACGGTTATTTTAAGTTATTTACCGCGAATGGCTATAAAGTTTTATCTTTCAAACCTTAACAAATATTAGGTACCTATCCGACTTTGGTTATGTAAGTTAATTTCAATTATTTTCATTTATCTTCTTGTGGTGCCTCTTTTATAATGAATGCCGTTTGGCCATCACTACTAAATACTAATTGATCAAAGATTACTTATTTTTCAGAATGACTATTTCGAACGGTACCTAACTCTGTAAGTATTTAGCTTTATTTATCATTACTTATAGAATATCATCCATTTACAACATGTTATTGACACAATACTTCAATTTCAGAGTCAAAGTAAATTACTTCGTCCAATTTTACTGGTTGATGTGGAGAAATTTACAATCGTTAAAACATAACAGCTCGATTTGGATAGCAGAGTTCTTACTACTGATGGTAAGTATATCATCAAAGTAATTTACAGGAATGACTTTTTTTTGTGTTTACTATTTGATTCAAAACAGATTAAACTTTCTACAAAAAACAGAACTTAACCTTACCTACTTATAGATAAAAGATCAGACCCAAACCAGAATCCTGCGGGTGAGCCAAGGCTTATTTGAAAATCTCATCATCGTGTCAAATAACATGATTTCCAAAAATCAAGTTGTGCGCATTACACCCAGTCCAAAAACATTAGCCTGTGTGGCAATTGCTGCTTTAAACAATGTTATCATTACAAAAAGTTTGCTCATCCACTTCTACTATTTAATAAAATTTCCATGATTTATGAATTGCTCCATTAACTAGCTCTTAACTATTGATGTATTTCTTTACTTACTAGTTCGTCGGCTTAATAATCTCCGTGCCTTACATCGGCCACTTTGCGGAGCTCGACCAGCGTGATATCCAAAACGTGGAGGGTCTCTTATACCTCACCATCACAGAGACGATCTTCCTCTTCATCTACGCCGTGTTCATCACATTTCCTAGTGAAATGCCAATATTGCTGAGAGAGACTGCGAGTGGGCTGTATTCGCCTTTCCCTTACTATTTGTCTAAGATGATATTTTGGGTAAGGTTATATTTCTCCATTTCTGATCCATAGCTTCTTATTACCAAATTTCTTCTAAAGTACTTATAAAACATAAATTTAATGTTGGAACTCAGATAATGTTTAACTTATATTCCATTACATTATTGTAATAAAGCATTTGGCGCCAAATGTCAAACGAATACTTTCTACCTCAAAGTAGTTAGAGCGATTGGGTTCTAAAATATTTAATGTGTTATTTGTCTCATCAATTTTATGAATCTCATTTTTCTCCGTGTGATCCGTTATACTGTTATTATTATGAGACATTGTTTGAAATTACTTTAATGGATTGATTTATATTCATTTTATTCATGATTATGATAATGATTTTCGGACAAGCTATTGCTATTGGCTATAAGTTTCACCAATATTACTACCTACTGGTGTTTTTATTTTATTGAGATACAAAGTTATTTTTTATTTTGTATGTTTATGGATTTAGCAAACGTTTTCAATTCTTAAAGAGCATTATTTCTTAATCAATGTTTTCTCTATAACTATTGGGGAAAAAATTAATTAAATTAAATACTCATTTGACTTCAATTGATAACTAAATATAGAAATCGATAGGATCATTAATTATTCCTTCATTACTGTGCGATTAGCCGGTAGAACAATCCTCATTTAAATTGTTTCCAAAATAAGTTGCAATACCTACTTTTAGAAATATAATCTACCAAAATTTTAAATATTCAAAAATTATCCACGTACAATAAAATCCTTATAAGATAAGAAAGCAATGCCGAACTCGAGTCATTTTTTAAGAAATAAGACGAATTGATTGAAACATGACCACCACGGCTTTTTACTAACTTGTCCACCGTATTTCAGATACCACGAGCAGTGATAGAACCAATTCTGTTCGCGTCTCTAATATTTGGTGTAGCTGGTTTACGGGGCGGCTTCTACGGCTGGTTTAGTTTCTGTTTCGTCTGCGTGCTCTGTGCCAACTACGCCAATGCATATGGTAAGTACATCTTCAATCACAATTTCAATATTTCATCTCTCTACTTCTTACCTACATTCACTTAATACTTTATCACCTCGATCTTCTGTATTATTTATTAATTTATATTACTTGTAAGAAGTGCATGAAAGTGCTAAGAATTATTCGACTGCATAATGTTATGGCTTCCTAATTTTCAGCTTACACTTACACCATATCCCTTCCTCTTATATTTCACTCAATTACTTAGCGTTTTCTTTTAAAACGACATTTAAATTATGTGGCGCCACGTTATTTTGATTGGATTTCATCGATTTGGTCGTTTATTAATAAATAAACTTAAACTGCGGCTTCCTTCGGTTTATTAACATTTGCTCGCCTATTCGTCTCTCAATATTCTCGGTTGGTATTCTCTTAATTTTTTAGTGTCTTGTGCTGATTTGCTTGCTTGGTTTATCTTTCTTCCATTGCAGTCTGCAATATAACATTTAACACAATAGGATGACGTAACGGGTAGGGTAACAAATATGGGTATGTAACCTGTTCTCAGTTGCTTCAATCTTTGCTTCTTCATTGCGTTCATTTCCTGCACCATAAAACCGTAAAGGCGTTTTTCTCGGGATTTTTAATGAGCAATAAAATTCTAAGCTCGTTTTGTTATGGCAGTATATTATGCAAGCAAAAAACCCTCGTCGAATAACAGATCGCTCGTGGCTTTAATTAATTAAAGAAAAGTACAACCTTCGTTCAAAGTAACCGATTTAATTGCAGCAAGAAACTTCTTGTCGTCTTAATATCATGTCGTCATGATAATTCCAAAATTATATTATTTGCAAATAAATTAATTGGTGTTATTCATCGAATACCTGTGTCATATACCATGGCATATAATAAGTAATTCTTAGGCTGTTCTAGCTTCATACACAGCTTTTATCAGAAATATTTTGATTGTTCTATATCCGTACAAAAATACTTCAAAACCAATCGAAGTATTATTACAGGAGAATGGTAAATTTACGGGTTTTCTGCTTGCATATTTGATTCGAGCAATCGGCTTCTGACTCCCGTTTCTGACTTGCAGGCTCCTTCCTTTCGGCTGTTTTCGACAGAATGGAAACGGCTGCCTTGGTGTCTGTGCCCTTCGAACTGATAGGAACTATGTATTCTGGAATTTACCTCAACCTCGATAGTATATCGCCTTGGTTTTCTTGGCTAAGATTCGTTTCTCCCTTTTACTATGGAGTTGAGTCTATCTCGATCCTACAATGGGACTCTATTGAGACAATAGACTGTGTTTTCGAAGGAAAAGCCGAAGGTATGCCTTGCATCAAAACTGGTCACGATGTCCTAAATAGGTTCGGTTACGCAGAAGAGCATTTCTGGCGGAATTGCGTGTGTCTAGCGATTATGTACTGTGTTGCGCACACCGTAGCGTTCGTTATGGTTATCAAGAGAAGTCGTGGAACGCCCGTATATTGATTCAGCATCTTATACTTATATGGAACATTATGATATAATTCCTTAGGCAAATTTTATGTTATCAATATTCCAATGAACACTGATTATATGTACTGGATCTGGCATATGTATGACAAAATAAAACTATGAGAATAAATTATTTTACAAGGCTTGATTTTAGCCTGACCTGTATTACTTACATTTGTACCCTTCCTTTAATTCTCCCCTTATATGTATTTCCCTATATGTTTAATACCATTTGATTTATGCGATAGAAAGTCTGATTGTTGGTTTTTAATTATATTGGCGACACAGTGTCTAGTCAAACTGGTCAAACTGGTCATTACACAAAAATGCATGTGGTTATGTCTGTGGTGTCTACACAATTGTTACTAATAAGATCTTATTGTTTTTTTTATACCACTAAGGTGGCACACAAGCATACAGGCCCACCTGATGGTAAGCAGTCACCGTAGCCTATAGCCGCTAGCAATACCAGAGGTATCACTTACGGGGTGCCAACCATGTTGTTGATGAGGACTCACTGCGCTAGCAGCAATACTACTAGCCCAGCGTATCCTTGAGGAGCCCTGGCAACCTTACTTACCGCAGAAACACAACACTACATCAAGTAGTGTTAATTCACTGCGGTGTTCTGAAAGGCGGAGGTACAGTCCCCAGTCGGGCGGCTCCAATTTAAATGGGATAACCCACGGGAAATCCCAAATCGCCCTCCCTCTCTTTTTTAAAAGCACATGGTGTGAATAATCACTGTACTTAAGCTTAGAAAAACTCATTGGTACAGGCCGGGATTCGAACCTGGGCCCATCAGATGACAGGCCGTTGCTTCAACCACAAGGCCACCACGGCTTTTAGAATTTTAATTTTATTGTTTAGAAACATAATTAATTAATAAATAATAAAAGCGATGTTTACGTGACAGCCAAGGGAAGGGATAATTTTTTTCGTGTGTGAATGTATATTTTTTGATTCCGCAACTTTTGTTCCGAACAACGCTTTGCTGTCGTAAACAAATCTTTGAAAAAATTAATTGTTTTAATTTTTATATCGATAACGCTCGTCTTTATATGGATCATATGTACATACATTTTTACAGGTGTTTTTTGTTTAACTCAGTTTAGTAATTTGAGTTTTCATTATTATGTATAGGTACTTGATTCAAATTTTACCTATATGTATAGAATGTTTGGTCCCTAAAATTTTATTTTGAGATTAAAATCGCAAAAATAAGCGTTATATAATAGATTTGGACATGCGACTTTTCGATTCCGCGTACATATAGATAGATATATCGAGCCAAATAATACGGTGGTCATGAAGTCCGTTCACTCAAATTATAATGTCATAAATAAATATTTGGGCTATCTTTCTAAGAACCAAAACCGGGCCTTGCATAGACGAGTATTTTTAAAACGTCCTTCAGTAAAACTAGTTCTGTTTTTATCTATTCAAAGGATAAAATAATAGCTTTGTTCTCGAAATTTGTCGAACATTTGAGCGGATGATTTTTAACAACTCAGATAAAATTAAAAAAGAAGATGGTTCTTTGCAAACAACAAAGTGACGACGGCTTTTACGAGGGCAAGGCGTACTGTGGCTTCTTTTGCGTGTAATTGTGTATATGTACACTGCAAGGCGTAGTTGTAACCAGCGTCATTTTGTTGGTCGTAAGCATCTACCTTTACCATTTGATCTGAAGTACACACTATCACGGATCCTTAACTCGAAACAATAAATATCTAAAATAAATCTCATATCCTTAACTCGATGAAGGTTCGTCGGGAGCAGAAATTCTGACAACTGTTTGAAGCCAGGTAGCCGATGTTCCCTTTAAAATGGGTTGCGTAGGTCAGCTGGCAGTTGCTTTGTAAAATCGGGTAACCAGGTACATCACGTGTCGTTTAAGGGTCGGCAACGCGCAGTGCACCACCAGGGGGAGGTATTGCAAGCGACCATAGGCGACGGTAACCGCTTACCAACAGGCGGGCCGTATGCTTGTTTGCCACCTTAGTGGTATAAAAAATCCCGTTAGATCTAGTGCCGAGACCCTAACTGTGTATGGAATATCACCAGGGCAATCCTTAAATCTTCGTCCAATTCTGTGTCACGTTATTCGTCCGCGATTAACTCCAAAGCGAATGAACCGATTTAAATGAAATTGCAGTTTGATACAACTTGAGAGACAGGATAGTGTTTGTCTATATTTTTTATAACTGAGCCACAGCACCATATGGCCGGATCTTCTATAATATAAAGGCTTAAACTAGAGTACCTGATGATTAATTTAATTTAAAATGCATTTTTATAAATGTTATAAGTCAATAAAGATGACACACCTACCGACACGATCATTACAAAAAAAAATTTTATTTTTGTCTGTCTGTTTGTTCCGCATAATCGCCGAAACAGCTGGACAGAATTTAGCAGTATTTCACTGTCAGAAGGCTGTTATTCGAGGCGCAACGTAGGCTACTTTTATTTTAAAAAATACCAACGCTGCGCCAAAAATTAAAACCAATGAAATTGTGAACAAAATTAACCCCACGCTTAGAAGTTGCGAGCGTAGTTAGTAAATCATATACCTACATAAATATAATCTTTGACATTTATTTGTTTTTAATAATGGCGGTGTTGAGTTTGAATAAATCATATTTCCATATCTAGTCGCCAAGGGGCGTGTCTCGGTGTAAGCTGGCCTATTATACAAGACACATGTGTAGCTCGAAAACTTCCGTAGCTTGTTTGAATCAATTACCTACTCATCGACCACATAAATTATATTGTAGTATGTTTATCTATGTAAAGTCACAGGCAAACCTAATTATCTTTGACAGACTCACCTGTTAAATTGATTGCACACATTATTATAAAAAACAATCTCATTTTAGACTTGTGATTCGACTTGCTAGATGCTGAACAGCCTTCTTAATGAGTTCGCTCGTTAATTATGGAAGATAATAGTTTTACGAATGAAATTATACGATAAACGAGCCGAAGCTTGTTAGCGTTCGTTTGTTTTAGAATTATTATAACTGGGCCGATATTGGTGGCACTTCTGTTGTTCCAAATTACTAAACTTAACTAATTGGACAGGTCTAAAAATATTGCCATCCTGATTTAACCCCGCAGATGAGAAAGGGATAGCAAGATTTTTAGATCTGTCAAATTAATTAAGTTTAATAATTTTGTACAACAGAATTGGCACAATGTGTATGAAATTTCTATCATCATGGCGTGATTTTGACGTAGCAGCAAGAAAAAATGGCGGTCTTCGTTACTATTCTTAGAATTTTGATCTTAAAATGACGTCATGGTGATTGAAATGCGATTGAGTTTTTTTCATATAGAATAGGGAGGCTGAAATAACATTTGTATGATAATACATTATAGGTAAAACAGAGGACGAAGATAATATCAAATAGAACTGTGGCGTACGTGCACACCTGTTGAGCGATTCTCTCAAATATTATCAATTCGTTACGAGTTGTCAAACTGTCGCGTCAAGCAAGATCGAGTTATCGGAACCTGTTTTTTCGCGGTGGCATGCAGACTTTGCAGTTCAGCCGTGTGGCCTGGGGATAAGAGACCACCGCAGCCTCAGACGCTTACAAATCCGGGATCCACTAGTGCCTTGTTGAACTTATGTTGAGAGGAACCACCGTGCCGCACTAGCAGCGGATTAATAGAAATATAGGACTACTATGTTTTCCTTAAAAAATGACGACGTAGTATAACATACAAAGTAATAAAAATATAAAGTAGCTGTCCCGAATATCTCAATACTTCGAGAACTCGGCATACAAACGCGTCTATCGTCCAAATTCAAATTCAAATTCAAAAATCATTTATTCAGTTTAGGCCCTAATAAGACTCTTATGAAGGTCTAAATTACCACATATTTCATAGTTAAAACACGCATTTTAAAGTTCTTTGGTCACATATCGCGGCGGGATAACACGTCCATAGAGCGCTTAGTCGTACAGGGCAAAATAGTCTTGTCTTAGCTATGAATTCATATGACAAATTAACCATAGAACATAGGTTCTTTATTTTATCCCGAAATTAAAACTATACAGATACTTTTTTCAAATTTTATTGTCATATGAACCTTCTACTGCCAGACAAACACAAAAAAAAAGAATTAGCGAAATCGACCTAGTCATTTACGTGATGCCAATGCCAATGTGAAATTGTGTGTAAGTAAAAATTATCCCATACTTTTAAGCTGTGGCGGCCTTGTGGTTGAAGCAACGGCCTGATATGCAGATCGCAGCCAATAACACTACTTTGATGTAGTGTTGTGTTTCTGTGGTAGTAAGGTTTCCAATGCTCCACGAGGATACGCTGCGCTAGTAGTAATGCAGCTAGCACAGTGACTCCTCATCAACAACAGGGTTGGCAACGCCTTAGTGATATCCCTGGTATTGCTAGCGGCTATAGGCTACGGTGACTGCTTACCATCAGGTGGGCCGTATGCTTGTGTGTCAACCTTAGTGGTATAAAAGAAACCAAGATGATCAATAATTAAACAACCTAATACGAAAAGGTTACCAATGCAAGAGACGCGATGAACCTTAATCTATAAGTGAAATGACACTTTTCTGCACACCGCTAAGGGGACTAAACGATAGGATAAGTATCTTTAAACTTTTTATCTATAAACTGAAATACATATACGCATTTCCTGTATACGACTTGTTGGTATAAATGTATAGTCCACATAACACAAACTCAGTAAGTACTTCTTAAACACAAATAAAACCAATATTGCCACTGAAACAAATATGGATTGTCACTATGCCATGTTATCCCTTCAATATATGTCTGAAATTTGTCTATATAAAATCAATGATATATAGTCTGTAATTAAATGTGATAGTAATAAAGTAAGTCTTAAAAAGTACGTATTTAGTATAATACAAATGCATATTTTTAGAATAGCTAAAATTTGACTATAAAATGGTTAATTTGGTTTGTTTGTATGTTACTCAGTGATATGTAGCTTTCTAACGGTGAAATAATTTTTACTTTTTTTTTTTAAAGAATAAACACCCACCCACTGGTAAGGTTCTTTGAATCACACGGTAATCCTCGTTTGGTTACACCCTTTGAATCACAGGGTAATCCATGCATTTATATTATTATTCAGTCTATTAATCAAACCATATATCAAACTAGCTTTTGCCCGCGGCTTCCTATATCTAAATGATAGCTTTTGCCCACTGCTACCTATTTTCATGGATTTAACTTCAAAAGATTACAGCATGGGGTTCTTCAAGAAGGGTGAATAGATTTTTGAAGGGTCGGCAACGCGCGAGTGATACCCCTGGTGTTGCAAGCGTCCATAGGCTGTGGTAACCGCTTACCATCAGGCGGGCCGTATGGTTGTTTGCCACCTTAGAGGTATAAAAAACATTCATCCCCTATTTTACCCCATTAGGGGAGGTATTTCCAAAAACTCTTCCTGTCTTACTGTCAAAATTTCTAGTCTCTAACCCCAGCCGTTTGGGCTGTGCGTTGATTTGTCCGCAAGTCAGTCAGTCTGTTTCTTCTTTTATATATACAGGTACAGACAGATACCCAATGCAAATTGAGTACAAAATATACAGTTCCAAAACTTCCTTTATCTATGTACATTGAACTATTATGTATTAAAGAACATTGTAATATTAGCCCAGTGAATGAATATGTATCCTCCTCACAAAATTTTATTTAGTATACTAAGATACGATTATCACTTTAGTGGGCCATAGATTATATAAAAAAGTGTATACTCAATCTTTATTCAAAACAGATTAAACTTTTAACAAAAAATAGAACTTAACATACCCACTTATAGATAAAAGATCTGACCCAAACCAGATTATATATGAATCTATGCTAATAAGCAGTCGACGCTTTTCGGCTCTTACGTTATAAATTAAATACTCTCGAAATAAGTCCTATTTTCAAGTTGCCGGTGGGTTGAACACATGCCATGAAACGTAATCGTGGGTCGATTCTCAGGTCGAGTTACATATTACAAAGGACTTGGTCACAATTGTACGCACATACTACAGCGAATACAATGAAACTAAGCCTTGCCCCATTACATGTTTAAAAAACCGGCGTCACTTTATTGTTCGTAAAGTTCCATCTCCCTTTTTTATTTGATGTATATCTATATAATATATGATCAAACGAACTTCTCAAGTGAAGTTCGATCGATATTATATGAGTCGCTTCATTCGAAGATATAATTAACCAGGTAGTCCTTTTAACCTACAGGCAACTTCGCACGTTTTAGATTTTTGCATTTGCAACTCTAAAATACTAACTTAGTATCAACTTCCGTTTCCCCACTATTCGCCTTACCGATGCCATTATATAGGAGCCTCATTTGGTTTAGAGATTAACACGTAGTAAAACTTTGGGATTAGGGCGGGCGGGTTATTATATCTTCGAATGAAGCGACTCATATAATATCGATCGAACTTCACTTGAGAAGTTCGTTTGATCATATATTATATTTCGTCGCTTCATTCTTCAGATATAATTAACCAGGTAGATGTTCAGAGAAAAGTTTTACTACTGATAGTAAGTATGGTAATGTGGCATTGAATTTATTTAAAATAGTACACGTTTTTCAATATGGAAATATTTATAGTATTTTCATATAGTGAATCAGCTTAGTATATTAGGAATATTAAAAGTAATACAATCACATGTAATTGATTATTCTAGAGAGGACAAAAATACCGTTCTGGCAAATTCTGTATCATCAGAAATTGGGCGTTGATAGAATTTAGCAAATATTTGGGAAGTATCTGACCAACTTGCGGTTTTTCTAATAGCATCTAAACTAGCGCCGGAGGCGCGCGCCGTCGACGTGGCAGCATGACGCGAACTGTGTGCGCTAAATGCCCCCACGTCCACGCCGCACTCCTCCAGGGCGTTCTTGATCCATCTGCTAATTGTCTGTGAAGTAGCCCCTCTATGGGGTCCCTTCACAGTCAATATTAACTTTTCTTCGCTATCGGATCTCAAATCGCTTGTACGAGAGATGTAGTCCTCTACAACAGTGGCTGGACAAATGGTAACATTTTGTCGAAAGAAAGGTAAAATTAGAATTGGTTGGTTACGACCGGGAGCTGATGTCTTGATTAAGTCTGGAATTGGGATTCTAATGGCCGATGTTGTAATTGAAATATTACGCCATTTAATTAATGAAAATGTTTGAACCCTGTGTGCTGTACTTAAAGCAAGTAATAGAACTAGTTTTTTTTTTTTTTTTTTTTTAGTTATTTGCACAAGGCTTAGGTCGGAGTTCGGATACCACTGAGATATATAATTAAATACAACTTGTGGATCCCAAGTTTGTGTATATTTAGGAAAGTTAGGCCTCAGTCTGTACACACCCTTAACAAGGCGTTTTATGCTTTCGTCTGATCCCAAATTATTACCTAGTAAAAGGGACAGAGCAGATCGGTGACTATTTAGTGACCCATAGGATGCACCTTTATCAAACTGATGTGTTAGAAAACTTAATACAAATGGGACATTATTATGAAAATAATCAGTCTTATGGTCTGAGCAATATTGCCATCAAAGTTTGTATGTGACACTGTATTGCTGTAAGGTGCTTTTTGAGACAGAAGCCAGCATTAACTCTAAAGATGCAGCTGGTGCTCCTCGACGGGCGAAGGCGAGCCGGAGAGCACCGCTGCTGCCAGGGTAAGCCGTTGGTGCAAGGGGTGCCAACGTCTGTAATAGGAACGGAGAAGGTTTTTGTTAGGATTAAGATATATTATCCTACTGCTCAGAAGACTTTTTAATAACGGAAACCAGGGTTGAGATGGCCAAAAGGGGAACACAAAAATACCGGTAGCTCGGTCGTTCATTATTTTACGCAAACATTTCAAAATTAGAGAGAATGGAGGGAATGCGTAGAAAAAATAATTTTGCCAACTGATTGTAAAGGCATCTACACAAATAGCATCAGGATCTTTTTTCCATGAAATATAACTTGAACATTTGGCATTAGTGCGGGAGGCGAAGAGATCTATTGATGGTTGGCCCAGCTGTTTTGTAATGGAATTGAACGCCACAGATGACAACTCCCATTCTGTGTCTGGGTTAAGTTTTCTTGATTCCTCATCAGCATCTTTATTGTCTTTGGTATTAATATACGAAGCAAATAGCCATATCCTTCTGTTCTCGCACCACTGCCAAATGTTTCTTGTCAATTGATTAAGGTGAGGGTATTGTATACCTCCCATCCTATTTACATAGCTAATAGCCGTTGTATTATCCACGCGTAATAATATAGTACAATCAGTACGATCCCGCACAAAACATTTGAGAGCCAGGAAAACAGCTAGCAGTTCCAAGTAATTGATATGAAATTTAATTTCGTTTTCTTTCCAACTACCATTTACTTTAGAACCGTTGCAGACTGCACCCCAACCGGTACGGGATGCGTCTGTGAAAATTTCAAAATCATAGTTTGTAATATGAAAAGGGTTATTTAAAGTTAAAATGTTGTTTTTCCACCAAATTAAATCATATAAAATAACACTGCTTAAAGTAATTTGTGCGTCATAGTTTTCAAAACTTTGGAGTGATAGAAATTTTTGTCTTTCCAAAATTTTTGTGTACAACCATCCATAACGGGCAGCTGGGCATGCAGCTGTGAGAGAACCAATCAACTGGGCGAACTCTCTTATGGAACAGGAGGGTAATTTAGAAAAACGTTGAACTGATTGTACTATATAGTCACGCTTTTCCTGTGGTAACGACATAGTCATGTTCCGGGAATCATAGATAAAGCCTAAAAATGTACAACTCTGGCGAGGTATTAATGAGCTCTTTTCTGTATTTACTACAAAACCTAAACATTCTAACAGTTTCAATGTTTCATGGACGTTATTTAGGCATTCTGAGTAACTGTCCGCAATACAGAGAATATCATCTAAATATATAACAGATTTGTGTCCTTTTAATCGCAAATAGGATATTACTTCTTTCATTATTTTACTGAAAGTTCTAGGGGCTACAGAAAGACCATATGGCATTGCCGTGAACTCATATGTGAGAGTACTGGAAGAAATATCATCTTGAAATTGAAAGCGTAAATATTTACGATGAGGTGGGTATATAGGGACACTAAGGTACGCTTCTTTTAAATCTATTGTAGCCATGAAACATTTAGGTGTTATTAATTTCTGTGCAGTTCTGTGGTCTTCCATTTTAAAATGTATTTTTGGAATGAACTTATTTAATGATTTCAAATTCAAAATAAACCGTTTTCCACCATTTCTTTTAGGAGCTAAGAATATTTTTGAAATAAATTGATCGTCAGATTCAGTACATTGTATTATAGCTCCTAAGTCCAATAAATTATTTATACCTAACAATATATCATTTCTTTCAGAACCTGACCAGATATGTATAGGCTTAGATGACTGGAATACCTTTTGAAAAAAGGGTATACGGAAACCATTTTGTATACATTCCAGAATAATCTTGTTATCAGTAATATTATGCCAACAACTATAATGAAATTGTAAACGTCCAGCATGTACCTGTATTGTCGAAGCGGGACACGGAGAACCATCTGTGAGCAAGTCGTGCTTGTCCCGAGTATCTATTACTGCGGGTGTGCAGTTCGTGACTTCGGGTGGCTCGATGACGCTTGCTTCGCCTGCGATGCTGGCGGTTGCTTGCGTGGTGTGAATGAGGTCTTCTTGTACCCTCCTCGCCCCCCCCTGTTCGACGGGTAGCGAAGAGGGGCCTGCCAGTTTCCCTGGAAACGATTACGAGTCGGTGCCAGTGACACGCTAGAAGAAGGCTTAGGGTTGGTTCCAACTTTCTTTATTTGAGAGCTCTGTTTCTCTATAGCCTTGGAAGCTTTAATTTTGTCTGGTAATTTCGTACCAAACAAAGTTTCGTCTCTTTCCTGGTCTTGAATAAGATTCAAAAAAGATTTATCAAGACTTGGGGTGATGGCTTTGGTTCGCACCTGCGTTTCCATATAATGGAGATCAGCGAATATACGACAGCTGTCGCTAAATTGTTTTATTGCCTGCACCTTATCCATGTTACTCAAGTCTGTCTTAAGTAAAAGTGATAAACCTCTATTTAGTGCGGTCAATCCAGTACCAATTTGTTGTTGGAAACCTTCAAGTTTCTTATCACGATTTCTGGTAATATCGTTAATGGCCGCCGATATTTCGGGGTTCAATCTTGGTGCCAATAAAAGTGGGCAATTTTCTGGTGTTAAATAGTTCTTAAAAAGGGAATCTTTAGATTCTTTTGGTAAGCCTTTTCTAAGCAGGGGCTGCCACCTGCTTGCCAAATTATCATTAATTTTTGCACCAAATTTTGGTATATTATCTGTTGGCTCACCTAATGCCGTTAGAATATCCGCGGGTAGTTCCGCTATATCAGTAGGATCGTCGGTTGTCGGAGCTGATTCTACATTGACTACGACAGATTCCTGGTTCACAGATGCATGGTCTTCGTCACCAACAGATATATCATTAACTGATTCATCATTAAACGGTACAGGGGCATCTGCAAAAATACGTAACGTGGTAATTACACGGAAGGTAGGTAAGATAAAAATATTTTTAATGTAGGAGGTAGGTATTTGCATTTGGGTATGCATTTATTGCAGTTCAAGTATACCTTCATTAGGAACACTAGCATTTCTGCATTATGTTGCCGTCGTGTTGAATCTCGTTCAACCTCCAGGCGAGCCATGTTCGTATTTCGAATCGAGGCGTAAAGTACCGTATGTAAAAGTATAATACACAATAACTTACCTTCGTTTTTATCACCCTCTGATTCAGATGATGAATTCATAACGATCCGATGATATTTTTTACGTTCCTGTTTTTGCAGCTTTCTAATTTTTTTATTATAATGTGCAATTTTTTCTTCAGCACTTCTTTTCGGCATTTTTTATAAATTAAGCTAAATTTAATAAATTCTTAGTAAAAGTAACGTGACAAATGAATATTAGATTTATGTGGGTAGAAGTAAACGCAAAGTATAGTAAGGGGTAAACGTGCTAACGTTACCGCGCACGAAAAAAGAATGAGGCTCCTATATAATGGCATCGGTAAGGCGAATAGTGGGGAAACGGAAGTTGATACTAAGTTAGTATTTTAGAGTTGCAAATGCAAAAATCTAAAACGTGCGAAGTTGCCTGTAGGTTAAAAGGACTACCTGGTTAATTATATCTGAAGAATGAAGCGACGAAATATAATTATGGATTTAGTCTGGGATTGGAATGTTCCCGAACAATTATTACGACATAAGAAAGAGTCTTATACGCGATAATAAATTGTTTATTTACCTCGACGTTTCAACCAAGTTCAAGTTGCATCGGCCGTGGTCACGAGCTGACTGGTTGTCGGTATGTTTGCCCTCTCCTTGATGTGTGGGTAGGACGAATATTTGTTACTACCTCGATTGCTTGAACAGAACCGATTGATTTTTTTGTATATCTTAATTTCCATGAATCTAAGAATAATTAAGAAGTCACGAATCAAGAATCTGCCTATCTTTAAATCTCCTCTGCCTCCTTGCCAAATTGTACTTAATAAAATCTACGAAATTTTACTGTAAACAACTTTCAAACAACCAAATTATAGCGACTTACAACTTATGCCCAGCGACATCTATTGCCCAAATATTTATGAACGTAAATACCATTGCACTATTACCCTTCTTAATGTATTTTCTCTCATTCCAGGATCATTCCTCTCATCAGTGTTTGACAAGATTGAGACGGCAGCGCTGATAGCAGTACCATTCGACCTCATCGGTGTAATGTTCTCCGGTATCTATATTAATTTAGCCAGCGCTGCCCGGTACTTCTCCTGGCTCCGATTTATATCCGGCTTCTATTACGGCGTCGAGTCCATTTCCATACTGCAGTGGAATCTAGTTACTACTATTAACTGTGATAACGTCCCCGGCAGCCCTTGTATTAGTACAGGCCGTGAAGTTCTAAGCAGGTATGGTTATGAAGAATGGCATTACTGGCGCAACTGCGTTTGTTTAGTCGCAATGTATTTCATTATGAACATAATCGCATTTGTTATGGTTGTTAAGAGGAGTAGGGGTACGCCTGTGTATTAATTTGAATTATAGATGTAAGTTTAATAAGATATTAATAATTAATTAATGAATAAAATAACAAATGAAACCTGAAGACTTGCTCACACATTAAAATGAATGAATAAATTGAAATAATACATTTTAATAGGAAAACCTATTATTGTTAACAGGATTTTTTTAATTAACGCAAAGTTTATAATTTGAGGTGCCTAAAAATTATATATTCTAGTTCTAATATAACAATACTTATACTTGTAAACAAACATGAAGAGGCTTTAAATCGGGATTTAAATTTCTTACGATTTAACATGGACAATAACTATAAATAATAATAAAAAATAGTACACTTGTGTTTGTAATTTTTTATTATTTTCCCATGGCAATTAAAATAAATAGAAGGGTCTTGTATATAAAATAACCAAACTAATTTAACAGAGATTTTCCATAGCACAATCATAAGCAAGGCCTCTAATAGGAAGGTAAGCGTAAAGTTCAGGGTCTGAAGTGTTGGGACAGGGTCGATGTAGCAATCATAAAGGTACGGAATTATTCCCCGCATATATAAATATCATCTTTATAGATACACTGCAGTAAATAAGTTTAAGATTAAGCAATATTTTTTGTAGTACTCATCATTGGTCTGTTTAATATCAGCCAAGGTAATGCGTCTTATTAAAAAGTGCTTATAAAAAATCTCAGCTATGCTCAAGGCGAATCAATCTTTTGAGTTCTGATTATATAACTTCAAAATGTCGTACTTGCCTTAATTTCAACAAATCTCTTCATGAAAGACAAAGTATATATATTTGGAAATATAAAGTATATGGAAATTATATTGAACGAAAACGTACAGTAGACCTTAAAAAATATAAAGAAGAAAAGACATTATTGGGAGAAAATACTTACGTTCGTATTTTCTTTCGTAATGTGGCAAAGCCGAGAGCTCATTACTTGCAGAGTACCATTTTATTGTTTCCACTTGAAATGGCAACCGCTCAAGTAAACTTTAGCCTTGGAAGTTGCTTAAGAAACCTACGAAACTATTCGTAAAAATTAAACTGTAACAAACCATTTCACAACCTCTTTTTACGTTCTAATTCTACAAAATTTTAGAATCCACAGCTAATATTATAAATGCAAATGTAACTCTGTACGTAATATATTTTCAGGATAAACGGCTGAACGGATCGTTATAAAATTTAACAAACAGATAGATTATAATCTGGGGACGGACATAGGCTATAATTTTCTTAAAACAATGCAGATGATGTCTAGGGTTACAGCTAGTATAATTACAATAATTATTCTATTTGATAAAAAAAAAATACATTTCATTCATGATATTTTGTATTTATTCCCACTAGGATGTCTCAAGTTCTGTAAGTTTTCCATGGAAGAATATTATTATGACCATGACAATATATTTCGGCTCAACATCGTAAAAGTTGAACCAGTCCACCTAATTTGCTTAAAACCACATCTTGTGGGAGTGGATAGGCGTCACAAAAATGTAGCAAAAAAACTCGATACCTATTTAATTTCAAGGTCTATCTGTCTCCATGTGATAAATTCGTAAATAAAGCTAACATTGTGCTAAGGAATCTGAAATAAACTGATTCATGATGAACAAATGACATCAGATTTTTCAAGACTATCATTATTTTTATTTATGAACTCGTTAATGGATTACGATAAGGAGGAAGACTGAAGGATTGTTCACATATTGTGCAATCATTATATGAGTGACCAAAGAGTTTAACTCACTATAGCACACAGACCCAGGATTTTTTTCGCCTTTAGCATTTCACAGAAAGGTTCGTTTATATGGATACGCGGGGTCGTCGTTTCGGATCATCCAACAAAACTTAACTTTGGTTTATTACGTGCAGATAAGAATTCCTTCTATATCTTGTTTAAGTCAAAAGTCTTTGGGTCGGCAACGCGCGAGTGATACCCCTGGTGTTGTAAGTGTTCATAGGCTACGGTGACCGCTTACCATCAGGTGGGCCGTATGATTGTTTGCCGCCTTAGTGGTATACAAAAAAATAAGGCTATGTTACGTGTGGCTTGAATAGAATATTGAAAATGATCGTTTATTTAAAGTCACCGATGACGAAGCGTTCTCATGTAAACAATCCTTTAACGTTTTATTTATAAATTTTATTACAACAGTTGATAGGTTTTTTACTCAGCCAGTAGTTGCAAAATTAAGTTATTTTTTGTCTGTTATTCTTGGTAGAGAATAGACTTGTGTTGTTTATGTGGTAAGCTTAATATAATAGTGCCGATGTAGGCACGTGTTTTTATATAAGAAGGCATGCGCTTAGAAACATATAAAGTGGACTAATAGAAGTGATTATGGTCCCAATTCCCTTGACACACACAAATATATTTTTTTTGCTTGATGCACTAAATTTGTAGCTAAGTGGTGTCAAATTTAAATGAAGTCCTGTCAAAACTGAAAGATAGAATACAGTCTAAGTTTTAGTCATAGCGTAGTCATTTGAAGTCATGTGAAGTTCAGTTATTGGTACCAATACTCTTTTTCAATTGAAAAAGACTGTTCATTTCAGCTGCTATAATATTCCATTTATCATTTATCAAAATGAGTGATGCCTCGTAGCACCAGCAACGCTACGTAATGTGCAATTTTAATCGATTTCGTAGTACGGCTACGACGTAGGAGTCTTCTCTCAACACGTAGATTTATTGATTGAGTCACATAAATTACAAATACAAAAAATATGGATTAATGATTTGCTAACGAAATGAATCACTCAGTAGGCATCTATCATCTTAAAACTTCATCATCATCAGCCTTTATCATCCCACTGCTGGGAATGCGCCTCCCTTTTCCTGTACTATAAGGCTTCGTTCCTGCGTCAATCCAAGGCCGAAATGCTATTAACCTATCACACACAATTTATTGTACTACGCATGCATTGCTTTTTGAAATAGTACCTTTTTCCATCGTTATAAGATACGAAGTAGCCTCGGAGGTCGGAGACATCATTAAAGTAGATTTAAATGAACATATATGTGCCAACCTTCATCCTACAGTTGTTAAGACCACCGTGGTAAAATCACGGCTATCTCATTATTACGAAGCCTTTAACAGGAAGTGTGGTTCATAATTTTAATTGTAACATTAATTATGGAAATATGACTCTTATTTTTTTATTAGTTTAGTTTTGTTTTACGGTAACATTTTTTTGATCATTTATTCATACTTTACGTAGAGTTTCTGGCGGGAATCAGGCGGAGTGGTTGAGATTTTTTCCAGTGTCTCGTAGGTTGTGTTAAAGTGGTCTATAATGTGTATTTTTTGTGACGTTATACACAGTAAAGTTTCGTTTAGTAACTGATTTATAGGAACATTGGAAATAATGCTATAATATGACATTGAGGTACCTCCGACCTAAAGGCATGTTACGATCTGCTACTGCCGTGGATTGTCTCCAATCAGCATAATAATGCATGACACTAGGCATTTTATATGCATTTTATATATATGTAGGCATATTTCTCTAACACTCGAAACTGCCTTAAATAGTCCGTAAAGAAGAGTGATTGCCATAGTTAGGAAGAAGAAGATGAAGAAGAATACTTTACGTCACTTTATTTATTTGTGCATTTATGTTTATAAGGATTTCCAACAAGAAACAAACAAAACAGATTTTGATTTTATTTTTGATTTTGACAATTTGATGTTTTAATAATAATAATAATAATAATATAATAATAATAATAATAATAAGTTGTATAGTACAATAATGTTTAATTATACAAATAATAGTACAATAATGTTTGGACATTATCACACAACGCCATCTGGCCCCAAACTAAGCAAAGCTTGTACTATGGGAACCAGTAGCTGATATAATACTTATATACTTATTTTTTTGTAAACACATACTCATAATATATACCAAACATCCAGACGCAAGACAAACATATTTGTCACATAAATGTTTGCCCCGACGGGAATCGAACCCACTACCTCTAGCGTAGCAGTCAGGTGTACTAACCACTAGACCAGCGGTCTCGTCTAATGTTATTCTAATTAATCATCTAAATAATGAACACATATATTTTAACATATTTTTGTGTAATTTTGTGTCGTTATATTAAGCACGTGTGTAGTTATATACTTATCTACATAGTTACATGAATAAATAATGTAATATTTTATGCATCCTTAAATTATCAACTTACAAACCGGTGTGTCGGTTGGGTCAGCTAGTTTCTTAATACAAATAACAATTATGTTTCAAAACAATTTCTCTGTAACACGTCACGCTATGCCTCAAGCAATCATCTCAAGATGATAGACAAGCATATTAGAACCTTAATATGTGAGAACATAATTTTAAAGGGCTCACGCGATGCTTGGAAGTCAGTTATTATGTTAGCTGTGTTTGAAATCATTCGTAGAGAATTCTTATTGTAGGTATATAAAATACTTGTACTCTAACTTGTGAATTTTTTAAACCGACTGTTAATTTGTTTTCGACTCATATTAGTATGTAAGAATAATATTTCTTAAATCTTATAAACTCAATAATACATATAGGAATAAACATTAATAAATAATTATAAAATCACAATTTATGTCATTAATAAAACAATTAATTATAATAGTATTATCAAAAATAGCTTAAACATATTTTATATAAATTATATTTATTAAGTTTTACAATAGTAATGCGATACATTTTATATTTTTGTTACAAAAATTTGTCATATTCTTCATGTAATATAATCAAATAAATTTGCGAGGAATAAATTAGACAATTTCAACATCATTAATAAATTTAAACTTAAGAACTACGTAAATTATATATGTATTTAGTTTATAATACTCAAATTTATGTTCTTCATTAATGCGATAAATAAACTTTGCATGAATTAATATTATTATATTTGGATTAAATAAAACAATTTTAAATTGAACATACCTTTAATATCATCAATAAGCATACCCCTTGCTTTCTTCCCACTTCAGCCCGCAATAGCCTATTGCACTCCACAGCAAAATAACAAACAATAGGCCGAGACTATCCAGTAATAAGAAGCCATCCGTTGAGTACCCAGTTTCCAGCAACACAGAGGCCCCGTCCTTGTAACATATGGATGTGGAATTCTCGGGACAGTCTGTAAAACATTTGTTTTAATTCGTTACTTCATGTCCTCTATATTTTATTTAATGTGACGTCACATTGCTAACCAGCGTACGATCAAGACGCTTCCAACGATAACTCATTTGTCAAATTGTGATCAGTAGTTTAGAAGTATGAGGGACCAACGAACGTATATACCGGTCAAAAACATAACCCTCTTTTTTGCTCCGCCGCGCCGTAGTAGGGCAAATAGTAAGCCATGCTTACGTCACGCTTTCGATTCCTAGGTAGGACTAATAAATGGATGAATTATCTGTATCCACTTGCTCATCTTTTTGTCCTACCCTAGTAAGTAAGAAAAAAAAATTCTATGGATAGCTTCTTTTTCGGTGAAGAATACAAGCTATATCCTATAGATACGCGCAGTAAGTCGCACGAAAGAGTAATTGTACAGCACGTGCCATGAGGAGTCGGATCCATGCCAGAGTACTACTTTGGGTTCACCAGTCTTGTCATATTGGGACCAACAATATACCAATAGAAACTAAAAACTTGCTGTTTTAAATATAGCACATAAGAGCGTAACTATGTAGAAATCTAGTACTATTATTGTACCTGCTCGATGCAGCTATCTTTGAAACAAAAAGCTGGAGATAAAATGCTGTCACCAGTATTTGAACAAACATTGGAACAAACTCGGCCTAATCTGTCAAATGACGCACCTGCGGCGCAGCGCCGTCACTCTTGTCAGCACAATAAAACACTTATCTTCCAGACTATTAATAAAAACTATCTTAAAAAGGTTACTTTACATTAGACCCACAGTGGAGCACATGCTCTTTAAACAAAATAGATGTGGTAATAAATAATTAACTGTATTTATGTTGAGAGGCTTAAAATATATGAATACGTTCATACAATCGCTATTAGTTATTCAGGTTACGTCAAAGCCGTGGTGGCCTTGTGGTTGAAGCAACGACCTGTCATTTGATGGGCCTAGGTTCAAATCCCGGCCTGTACCAGTGAGTTTTTCTACGCTTAAGTACAGTGATTAATCACACCATGAGCTAAAAAGGGAGGTAGGGCGAATCGGGATCTCCCGTGGGCTTTCCCATTAATATTGGAGCAGCCCGCCGGGGGAATGTACCTCCACCTTGCAGAAGACCACAGTCGAATAACACTACTTTTATGTAGTGTTGTGTTTCTGCGGTGAGTAAGGTTGCCAGTGCTCCACGCGGATACGCTACGCAACAAAAGGCTTGGCAACGGGTTAGTGATATCCTTGGTATTGCTAGCGATTATAGGCTACGGTGACTGCTTACCATCAGGTGGGCCGTATGCTTGTGTGCCACCTTAGTGGTATTAAAAAAAAGCTTACTTCGTTTATTGATATAGTTAAGGTTTTTTTGCATATGTCCTTTGTAGCATATTACATATTCCAAATCGTGTCATGTTTTGTATAAATCCTGAGATATGTTCGCCGGAATATTATTTCGCCCGATATTAATAATGAAGAATTATTAATATATGTAATAATAATCGTCTATGATACAGGTGTCTCACACCAAATTGTCAGACACCTGTTTTATTGACGCAAAAACTGTTTCTGTTCAGCCAATTGTGCATTAAATCCAGTGAGAGAATATACATTCTGACATGTTTTCAAATTAACTTGTTTATTAAGTTATAGCTTTAATATTAATAATATGGACTCCCCACTGTACGGTTTCAAACAAGCTTCCTTGCCACGGACACTCAGGTTGGGGCTTTTCCTATATGAGTTTCTATAAAAAGGATTCGAACAGATTTACAGGCACGCCTAGTTCTTCTATAGACAACGTATTTGCACCTTAGTGGCAACCAGTCTATAATTGATCCTTTAGTTCGTAATTAGACGCCCGTAATAAACAAACTCGACAAATTGTTGAGATATTTCGTGAGAATTGTCCAATGTAAATGAACCTTAAGCTCTATGGGCCATATCATTAATGATGTGACCCATAGTTACGGCTGTGAGCCACAAAAGGCCACAAACCAGTTTTAGGAACTTTTTACGTTCCACCTACGTATACCTACGCATCTATGTCGATAGCATTGCGATGGTAGATAAAAACTCGTTGCCTCAACTATAGTGCGGTAGATTCGTGACATGAAGACCATTAGCCATGAATCGTTATACAATTTGTCTATCTATATAATATTTGTCAAGATTATTCAATACGTGATGACGTGATAACGGTATCTTTTGTTCTAAAAGGTAGAGAAACATACTTAAAAGGTTTCGTACAAAAATACGCTTATTGTGTTTCTATTTTGACATAATGAATCAATTTCTAGAATTATATTGATTAATTCTGTTTTAATTTAGATCAAAATATATTAGGTAACGTTTTGTTGGAACAGCACAGACGCTATTACAAATAGATATTTTTATGATTTTTATTTAAATTTCAATTTATTTTGAAATGTATTAATTAAAATATTTTTAAATAGCTGTGGTAAAGTTCGTCTCAAGATCACGTAAGGAGGGTTCTGTATCAAAAAAAAATTACTATCGCATATTGAAAGGGTGATATCTACCTACCCCTAGCATATCACGCAACAGATAATTCTAAGCTAAAGTTGCGGACATATCCTTGTATTGGCCGAGAATTGAAACGCCAGACAATTTTGATGTCACATTAATTTTGAGTGGCCTCCCATGTAACATTTGAATACTTTGACGACGCCTCAAATAGTTACGTGGGCCTACAAACTTTGAATCTCGTTTCTGTACTGATAGCAAGAACATCTTACGAAAACGTTTTTGAAAACGTAACTCACGAAATGACAAAATTGTCATACGAATTTTTAGTTCCACTTTTCACCTGCGCAGCGCTGTTAATTTTTTCATACAAAAATAGCCGAAATCGATACGATTATGAAGTCGAAAGTTGTTGTTGCAAAGGCTTTTGTATTCGGTTGTAAATTTGTCACAAAGTTTGTCAATTAAAATTCGGCAAAGTGTATATTTAGCAATTCTAGAACGGCACTCTGAGCAATAAAACTATTAATATTAGCGTTTTCTTAAAATAGCTTAATCATCTAAAATAACCGTGTCAATGTGCAATAAATAAATATGCAACTGGTTAAGTGGTATCAATAAATAATGTCAGTGTGAAGACAATACCACTATCCATAATTCCTCATTTACATTATTATCTATTTAGCTATCTGTTTATCTGGCACAATAAGTTGTTCTTCAACAAAACCTGTATCAAGTTACGGATGTTGATATTTAAATTGTAAATTCCGCTGACACCTAGCCATATGTTAAAATTAAGTCAATGTAGTGACCGCTATATTTGAAAAATAAAATGTTTTTTTTCCAACACTACTCTGATGTAGCATTGTTTCACTACGCAGAAGATTGCATTTAAATTACACCACTATTTTAGTTTGTAGTATTATATTCCTGCTTACTCACTTGTAAGGTTTCCAGAGTTCGTGTAAACTATTGGCAGTAAGAATATCTATATTATGTATATATAAAAACGAGTATATTATTTACTCTAGGTCCACGGCGTCACGAGTCAAAGGGCTAGACCGATTTCATTATATATTTTGTGTTTTTTATTGCTAGGAGAAGGTTCTAATGAAAATAAAAAAACAGCGGAATTATTTTAATTTCAGGATAAACTTAAGGTCGTTTTGTGCCGTGGTGGCCTTGTGGTTGAAGCAACAGGCCTGTCATCTGATGGGCCCAGGTTCGAGTCCCGGCCTGTACCAATGAGTTTTTCTAAGCGACAGTGACAGTTTAAGTACAGTGATTAATCACACTATGAGCTTTTAAATAGAAAGGTAGGGCGATTTGGGAATTCCCGTGGGTTATCCCATTTAAATTGGAGCCGCCCGACTGGGGATTGTACCTCCGCCTTACAGAAGACCGCAGTGAAATAACACTACTTGATGTAGTGTTGTGTTTCTGCGGTAAGTAAGGTTGCCAATGCTCCACGAGGATACGCTGGGCTAGTAGTATTGCTGCTAGCACAGTGAGTCCTCATCAGCAACATGGTTGGCACCCCGTAGTGATACCCCTGGTATTGCTAGCGGCTATAGGCTAGGGACAGGACAACGTCTGGCGGGACAGCTAGATCTCCATTCCTCATAACATAAGATTGGCAACGCACCAGAGATACCAATGGTATCGCAGACCAACACTTTATGTGACTAGACTATACCAATTGTACTTTGAAATGGTTAGTCTACCACCGGATTCGGAGGGTCGCTTTTGCTGAGAAGAATCCAATACGAAAGATTGCACTTTATCTTTTAAAAATAAATAATTGCAGAAAGCGTCTATAGGGTACGGTGACCGTGCTTTGTGTACCATTAATGCATACTTATATTAATAAATACGAAATTAACTCTTTTTGTATGTTTGTTTGTTTGCTACCTTTTCAGGACTAACGGCTGAACGGATCGTAATAAAATTTGTCAAGGATATAGATTATATCCTGGGAAGGAGATAGGCTACTTTTATCTTTAAACAATTATAGTAAGTATATAAAAAGTAAAAAAACCTTACCTATATAGTCGATCTGACGCCAATAGATGTTGCTCAAAGCGTCCATAGAGTAGAAGAAATGTGAAATGTATTTGACAGGATAAAGCCAGGTGGGCAACGATGACAGACGGAGGAAGGCTCCAGACATCAGGAATAGCGGAAGGTCTGCACACGGCATTACGTCGCTCATGATGCCTGTTGAGGTGAACACAGCGCCCATGCCGAGACCTGATCGAGATGGAGATGAGAAAAAAACAGGATTTTATTTTGGCTTGATTAATATATATACCCTGCCAAATTACAGCTTTCTAGTGCTGAGATGACGCCGCGCCGATTAAAACTACGCCTTGCAGACCTTCCACGAATATAAAGGGTTTTCCAAAAGGAGTACAGCATGGGGTTCTTCAAGAAAGGTGTGAAAATATTTCTGAAGTGTCGGCAACGCGCGAGTTATACCCCTGGTGTTGCAAGCGTCCATAGGCTCCGGTAACCGCTTACCATCAGACGGGCCGTATGCTTGTTTGCCACCTTAGTGGTATAAAAAAAAACTTAGTTCTACCAATTTACAAGAGAATCGACACCATTGCATATTTGTTTTCCATAACTGATTTATAGTGCTATTGAAAATAGTGCTCTAATAAGGCTTTAAGGTGAAGTAATTTCTCTTTTTAAGATATACATATACTGTATGCCTTAAAACGTTATTCAAGTTGCTCAAGTTCCGGGTAGTGTGTTTATTCTCAAGATTTAGAGCTGCGTGGTTTCACAGAATGACAAAGTAACGTAATAAACGAAAGAGGATGATATTTTTGTTTTAAAATCATTTTGCTTTTTTACAATTTGTAGTAAAAAATAAAATACCAACTCCTTAGCTTGTTTTTCTGAGTAATTTTATTATTTTATCCTCATTTTATTATTTTATAATCCATTCACATTTTTAAATATATTATAAACTCGCGAGATGTCTACTTTACGAATGGGAAATTCGTCACGAAAATAAAATGTGTAATTCGCCACAGTTCTAAGTTACTTTCAATGTATGGTGTTTACAAAAGTGTTTACAAACGAATTTACGTTGTGGTAAATGTACAACAATTCTATAAATGGATTAGCACGAGTTATTATTGTTCGTTGAGGACTATTTACATATCACTATTAGCTAATGTAGCTATTTAAATTATTATAAATTGTTATTTTGTTAAGCTATTGGTCTTAAAATGTTATGAATAAAATGGCTTATTGTCCCACAGATTATCATATAATTAAACGAGTTGGCTCCAAGAATCGTATCATAGACATTTAAAACACACATCACATTTAAAACTGGAACTTTAAGCACGAACCATAAACAATAAACTTACCGTAAGCCATAGCGGCGGTTGCTCCGACCACCAATGACGCCATGAACCCCATGGCTGTCAGTACATGGTGCGGCAGTTCCACGGCCACCGTGGCCATAGACACTAGTGTTATGGGCCATATCACACATTTAGGGAACTGCGAACCAAAAAGCCATTTTTGAAACGTGTTCTTAAGTTATAAGTTATTTTGGTTAATGTCAACTGCTCAAAGTAGGTAGTTTGAAAAATAATTTAGAATGTTTGGTTTCCTGCAACGCTTCTATTGAATGTATCTTTAATAAACTGCCTGTCTTTGCCCGCTTAGAAATATAATAAATAGGATGCCCCGGGTCGGGTGGTACAATTTAAGATGAGACTAAATGACATTCTGGTCATAATATTTAAAATTGTAAATAAAGTTTATAATTTCTTTTTTATTATCAAATAATACGGATGTAATCGCCCCCACTTATCCCTAAATTGGTATGATGGTATGGTACATAACTAGTGTTATTTACAAGGATTTTAGCTAACCCAAGATTTCCCTAAGAAACTTCAAATCATTCATCATTAATTCAGTCATTGGTATAAGTAGGTCGTCGATATTTGTGGATTTAAGTTCCAAATGACGTATTGTACCTTCACCATACAGAGGACCGCAGTCAAATAAGACTACTTTGACATAGTGCTGTGTTTCTGCGATAGAAGCATAGCTGCAGCGAGTCCTCATCAACAACATGGTTGGCAACGCTTTATTGATACACCTGGTATTTCTAACGGCTATAGGCTACGAGACTGCTAACCATCAGATGGGCCGTATGCTTGTGTGCCACCGTATTGGTATAAAAAAATTTGACCCACAATGAAAAAGTGACAAGCAAAATAGTTGATAATCAGTGCTGTATATAAAATTTTGCTTACAGAGCCCAGAAACCTGGACACGAAGTAAGCAGAGCAGCTATACACCCCAACCTCCCTCTTAAAGAGGGCAATTTCTACGGCGAACACATAGAGGGCGTTGTACGATTGGGCAAACAGCACTTCGCTGGTGATCAGCCAAAGGAAGCCTCGCAGGTCTTGCACCCCACTCTGAGTAGTCCCCGATATGCCCAGGTAGCATGTACATAGGACTATCGATGAGATTACCTGGACGGATAGAGAAACAAGCAGGTCAAAATAAAAATAAAACCGGCCTAGTGCGAGTCGGGCTCGCGCACCGTGGGTTCCGTACACACTTGTAGATAAGGTTAAAAGTAGGCGAACTCATTCATTCATCAAGGTTATTATTCGTCGGTGACTGTCAACAGCGCGATTAAGTTTTTTTTTAAGTAAATTCGCATTAAAAATACTGCATATTTACGGTTTTCAGATTTCTTACATCTGAGATCCTTTACTTGTGCTATAAGACACTGCTTCATGCCAAATTTCATGGTTCTAGGTCAACGGGAAGTACCCTGTCGGTTTGATTCCCTTGTGAAATCGCAAAATATGCGAAAATTTGCGACATAAACGGTCATTTCTCTTCTTCATATTGACTTACAAGTTTGATTATTTTGCAGCTGAAAAAGACCATAGACCCGGGTATTTCTTATTAATTTCAATTTGATAGGTACCTCTTCTTTTTGAAAAAAATAAATTCTTGGCAGATAGACAGAAGGACAACAAAGTTATCATATAAATAAGGGTGCCTTTTTTCCTTTTAAGGAACCCTAAAAAACCTGTAGTAAAGTTGAAAGGTGGAGAAGAGTACTCAAAGAAGCAAAAGATGTGTAAGTCAAGCGTGAAATGGCGCTCTTTACTCTCTGCCCCGTGAGAGTAGACTAGACGTAATGATATGTATGTTAATAAAAACCTCCTTTTCTTTGATCAAGCTGTTGGATACCCATATCAATTTGTCATGGCTCTATTCTATTGGCTACACCTCACACATTTTTGTCTATTTTAATTAGTTTATTATCATATTTTTACACTTATTTTAATCATAAATTTGTGTAAATGTGATAGCATCGCATTGTATTCTTCTCTATTGTTATAATATTTTCAAATATATTCTTATTATATACTCAATACATTATGCATTCAACAATCGTATTTTAAATATCACTGTGTTAATAAATTACTCAATAATGGAGCCAATTTTTATTACTTTTCGAGAAGTGGTCTCATCATCTCATGAAGAGATGATCACAAATTCTTTACAGGCTGGTTGGGAACATTAAGTAAGTAACTTTATTAAGAAACACATTTAAATTTCAAAATTCGAACCCCTTCTAATTAGTGTTCGTTTTACATTTTTTTGGGGCTCACTTTTTTTACAGTTTGATGGCCTTGCTTATATTTGCTATTTTTGCTTTTAATTTAACACTATATTGAGAAACTTGATAATTTCTTACATTCGACACTGGCAAAAATAGTCCGTGAAGATGATTGATTGCCATAATCAGGAAAAAGATACTTATTAATCGGTTGGCGTTGGTCTACGGCGTAGGTTCACCATTATAAGGTGGATCTATTATACAGAATTTATGATTATCTGACTTTTCACTAAAATAGGTACTTACCACTGACATTAAAAGTTGTATGAAATGGTTTCTTAAATTCCTTTTCAAGGTCAGCGAAGACCTCCATAACAAGAGATGCACTTGTTTGAACCAGTTCCTCCGCTTTCTAGAATATAAAGATTTATTAATGATGGGCCGTGGTGGCGTTTGAGACGTTAATTTCAGCCTTGATGTAATGGGGGCACGGGTAACTCCTGATTACCCGTGCACCCACCTGTGGGTGAAGCCACCACCTGTGGGTGGTACACGGGTCTCAAACCATTCTAACGACACAAGTTCGATTCCCACCTGTGTGTACCATTGATTTCTTCTAACTTAAGAGCAGTGATTAGTCACACCACAGCCTTTACGGTGAAGGAAAACATCGTGAAGAAACCTGAATACGTCTGAGAAAAAATCAAAGACGTATGTATGTAGTGCCTAGGAAAGCTTTAGACATTTTAGGGTAGGCAATTCTTTAACCAGGATCGAGCTTAGTTAATTATTCAGATATACCTAAATAAGTATTGTGCAAAGTTTTCACGGTGCCTGATATACCTAGCCAAAACCCTTCCTAGCATCGGTCGGACTAATAAAAGTGAGTAGATAATAGTGTGCGGTGCGAAATAGGGTTTGCACAACAGTGATTTGAGCTTGTCCGTCTGAGCATTTATTACTATGGCACCAAAGTTGGACATTACAGGACATTTAATTTGTTTTAGTTATTTTGAATTCCTATTTTCAACAAAAATTTATGAAAATTCAGATTTTCGAACTCAAATAGTTCCACACCATACAGCTTTGGTGCCACAATAAAAAAATGTTTAGAAGGGCAAGCTCTAACAGCATATACAATAAAATGCGATGGCCGGCACTTTCACATTTAGACCAAATGAATGTCCTTTATATTAGGTATACGATACGAATACTTTGTCATTTTAGACTATATTTGTAAAAAAAAAGCGCTGCGCAGGCGACAAAAGAAACTCAGGAAGGAAGAAGGAAAACAGGGAGAAAAAATGTTTTTTTTTTACATTTTGAAAGTTACGTTTTCGAGTACGTCAAGTCGAAAGATGTCCTCAGCACTCACCTATTACTTAGTACTTAGGTATCTATTCTAAGTGTGGAAAAAGTTTCGAGAATAAGTTCGTAGATACGCCAAGCATGGCCCATCGATCATTAGCCCACGTAAGGTTTTTTTGTGTAGGTAAATAATGAATGGAAATGAAGACAAGTTGGTGAAATGTTGGTGACCGCCTACCAGTGACGCACCTTATGTAGGTATATCAAAATACAATACTCCAAAGTGGTTTGCCTCACTATATTAATCGCTAGCTGTGCCTGCGACTTCGTACGCGTGGAATTTATTTTCACTACATAATAAAACAGAAGGCAAAAGAGCGCGAGGCCGATCCCCAACACGCTGGTGTGACCAAGAAAAACATGCCACCTCCTCTATCAATATCCAACAAGCCGTGATGAAGTCAATGGACTGGAATCGATGGAGGCAGATCGTACAATTGAAACCAAGTGACCACGATCCTCAGTAATGAGGGACCGACCTGAGAGAGAGAGTATAAAACAGGGTCGCTTCCCGCTGTCTGTCTGTCCCTATGTATGCTTAGATCTTTAAATCTACGCAACGGATTTTGATGCAGTCTTTAAATGGATAGAGTTATTGAAGAGGAAAGTTTTTATGTATAATTAATTTGTGTTTCGACAACGAAATCTTTCAACGTCATTTGTACCAAGTTCATGACGACTGCTGATTTCGCAAAGACAACACAATATATTTCTTCGATTGTCCTGAGCAGGATAATCAGTAGTTTAATATAATTATAATACATATTTATTAATGGTATTTTAAAATATTTTAATCAGATGAAAGAAATAATCAAACCATCAATCTTAATCGTAAAACCGACAAAAACCCATCTGATCACTATAAAATTTACCGCTGCTCATTATAACAAATCAAATTGTATACTCACACAACAGATTTCCCCCGAGGCAAGTTTGACGGGCACACTTCACCCAAACACCTGCTCGTGGTCATATCATAATTTGCCAATAGTTTGTCCATTCTACTGCTCTCAATATTAGTAGACACCGTCCGTATGTAGAACTCAGCGGGATTATAGTTCAGCGGACAATGTATGTCTATGCTAATAAAAAAAAACTAATTACAAATGAGAATACAAATTGGAAACTAGCAATGCAGTTATGAGAAATATTGATTCGACATTTGCATATAAAATCAAAGGATTTAAATGCAAACAATTAGTATAAATTAGCAACAGCCAACAGGTGTAACTGTACAGATGCGTTCAGATGAACAGATGCGAACAGATCTATACTAGATACAGTTAAACTTCGGGAAATAATAACATCTAATGCATAATAAAACAGGAAATTCAAAATACATTTAAGCTGATGATGATCGCTGGTGATGCAGGAAAAATCGTTTTTTTTTTTATAAATAGTAGTGAGTAAGGAGTAAGTAAGAGTAAGTAAGTAATATAAATAACAGTGATAAATAGAACTGATACTTCTACCAAACATGAGTATTTTCTTTCTAAACACAGATTTGCTTTCTAAACACAGTTTTTTAAATGCATCCCAACGTATTTATTGATATCAACACACCTGCCATGCTAATCCCAGTATCACCAAAAGGTTGACTGGTGGAGAATAACGTCATTGGCATATTGTATTTGCAGAAAAAGCAATGCTAAGACGTTACCTTTCAAATAAATCACTGCAGTCCTTCTGAGAGCCATGAAAGAGAAGTCTCCCATCTGTCATCAGGAGTAGAGAGTTGAACTCTTGGAAGAGATCACAAGATGGCTGGTGTACGGAGCAGATGACTATCTTCCCACTCTTCGTAAGCTTTTTCAGAATGCCCACCACAAGCAAAGCATTGTAACTGTCTAGTCCTGTGGTAGGCTCATCGCATATCAGAATTTGTGGGTCTGATAAAAGCTGAAAAAAGAGAACGTGGTTTTTGGTTCACACGTTATAAAAAAAATATGATATTTTGTTAATTTATATATTTTTGAATTTCAATTTGGAACACGAAAATGCTGTTCACTTTACGTGTTCAGTGGTCATAATATTCAGGATTTATTAGTCAAACACGTTTTTAATTATCAAAACATGACCTTTTGACAATATTAAAAATAATATGATACCTATAGCTTCGGGTAACCGAATTCACGAAAAATACAGATGAGCAATAATACGAGTAAATAATCAGACAAAAATACAAATTAACCCTATATAACTCGGGATATTCCCGTTTATGAGTAATTAGTCTTTGAGAAACATTTATTACTATCAATTATATTAAGTCCCGTAGAAAGAACGGAATCAAGGGTTTCTTCTGGGGTAAAAATAACCCTGTTTTTGAATCGCGTGTGCGCTAATCTTTACGAATAAAACACAGGGTGTGTTTTAGTATGTGATTTTTTGAACTAATGGGGTCATTAATATCGCAATTATTTATTATATGGATCTGGTAGGTGGCGTTGTTGTTGAGTTTTTATTCAAACGCGGACGAAGTCGCGGTAAAAAGCTAGTATTTAACAAAATCCGTTCAGTTGTTTTTGCGTAACTGCGCAACCAAACAAAGAAAGAAAACATTTATTTATAACAACACAAATATATTGTAAAGGAAGGCAAGTGAAGACGAAGAACATAGTGTCGCTATGAAACGGTCCCAACTCAGCATGTGCTAGATGGCCTATGACTGTCGCAATAATTATGTACGAAAATGGGAATATGTTTTTCTTAATCGATTATATCATACATAAAATTTGGTATAGCATTGTGTACTCAATATGCATAATATATTCAGAATAGTTTTACTCAAAACACTGATAACCCACACCAGATTACCATAATTGGATGTGAGGCAAAGTTTAAAAAACAAAATGAATTGCATAATTAATCTATTATAGACAAAAATAAAGCTAACTTAATTCAAAAGATAAGAATACTTAGCCTCACCTACATTTCTGTCTTCTTCATAACAATGGGGAATAAGTAATTCGCTAACAAATAATAACGGAAACATACCGTGTAAACGCGTTTTAAGGTATTTTATTTCCACTAGTTATGTACGTCTCATATGTTCTTCCTCGGCCTATTAGCAATTTCTATACCATTTCTAATTAAAATCCGATCAAACATTTTAGCAAACAGCTTGTGTATTTATTAAATAACTTCGCACGGATATTATAAATGTGTTGTGTGTGTGTATGTATGTGTTTGTACCGTCTTCACGCCTCAACGGCTGAATGGATTTGTATGATATTAGGAATGGAGGTAACTTATAAGCTGCATTAACATACAGGATACTTTTCAACTCCAAAATTGAGTATTTCCCGAGGGATAGTAGAACCCTGCGGGTAAAAACTAGTAGGCTATATACGCGAGCGTACGTGTTTAAAATAGGATAGGGTTTTTAAAAAATATGTTCCACTTACCGAATTAGCCAGTGACAATAATTTCCTTTCCCCGCCAGAAAGGGCTGATATATGCGTGTGCTCGTGTGCCTTCAGCTTGAGATCCTCCATCAGGTTCTCCAGCCTTATTTTATTCATTTGCTTCTTACAGCTACCTAGTTTCATTTCTGTCTGTAACAAATCCTTATTTTTTATTCGTTCATCCACTCGGTGGCCGAAGCGGGGATCAGTCCTGCGAATCTGTAGCCTTACCAACAACCATTTTCGGCTACGTATTCGTATCGCATTCGACTATTTTGTATGGGAAATTGAACAGCGCTGTGCCGGTGAAAAGTGGAACCAAAAATTCCTATGACTTTTTTACATTTTTAGAGTTACGTTTCCGAATACGTAGTCGAATGATGTACTTGATACCAGCACTGGTTTCGATTTCGCGAGACCCTAAAACTCAGTACACTCACTTAGTATAAATATCTACATTTGCTATCTATTATCTAACTTTACTGCAAAAATCACACTGAAAATACACACTAAAGATGACCTTAACACAATTTACGAGACACTGGAAAACATCTCAAACACTGCTTGGTTCCCGCCAAGACAAGACAAGGTTAAAAGTACGCCTTGCCTACGCACAATTTTTTTATTGGCGTCACTTCGCTATCCGCAAAGTTCCATCTAGATACCTTTTTTTTATCTGAGCCAACGACAAACATCGCAAACAACCATAAACAAAATAGACCAACTCACCATAAAGACCAAGTGCTCAATAACGCTCAACCCATCCATGAATACTTCGAACTGGGGCACAATCTCCACCAGTCCCGTCCCTTTGACATTTGTCCCGTTCACCCGGACCGTCCCGCTAGACGGCAGGGTACATTTACCAGCCAACGACACCAGAAATGTCGTTTTACCAGCACCACTGGGAAAGATTTACTGGTAAATGGGTAAACATTCGGACTGATTCGTTATTAAAGAGGTATTTTCCACAAAGGCCGAGTTCTAATGTTGAAATCATGCTTTTTAATAGCGTTTGTTTAAAAAAGTAATGGGGTATTGGTTCCAATAATTCTCTTGTCACAAATTAGTCTTCAACGTGTTGAAAACACTAAATTATAACTTAGAACTGACAAATTATTTTATTGTGCTCAAATTAAGTCCTGTCGAAATCATGAATATGTTAAGGATAGAGTAAATAATGAAGTAGTTTCATTTCAGAGAACATGTGAACAAGAGAATTGGCACCATTAGCTCGTTAACTGTACACTTTTTAGAACCGTAATAGCATAACAATTAATTATTCATTAAATACACATGTAGGAACCACAATAATATTCCACAGACGAAAAACATATTTGAAAACAACAAAGAGCATCGTTATATTACTGGCAGGTTTCGAAAATTCAAATGAAGTACCTTGTTCTAAAACTAAAATTTCATACACAGGGCGTGCTGTCCTGTACTTCTGTATTTAAAACTCTGTAGTATGACAGAGACAGCGGTTGTCTAATAAATTAGCGTACGTAAAATAAGTCAAAGTATAGTTACGTTACTTACCTCGGTCCAATAACAGCCGCAAATTCCCCGCATTTTATGCACCCTGAAACTGTGTAACCGAATATAAAATATGAAAATGAAGGTGACGTAATTACCTACCATGGAAATCGCAAAATTCATGTAGTGTCATGACTATCGTGTCTTTTTAGTATTTAAATTGTAATTGATGTCGATTCTGGTGTATAAAATCACTAAACTAAACTAATTTGACAGTGACTAAAAAGTATTGCTTCCCTTTCTCGCGTGCGGGGTTAAATAAGGATGGCAATATTTTTTACATTGTCTGGATATTAACAAGATAAATCTTAAATTCGTCATCATTGTAGATATGTTTTCTTATTTTTTACCTTGTCACAACTAACGGTCACATTTGTGAATTCAACTATAGAACACAGTGGTTTTAAAAGCCATCTCTAGCAACTGAGAAATGATTATGTTTTATGACGTTTAATGTTTGAGTGACAGAAAAAGAAAACAATTTAGAAACACAAATGTCGCTAGAATATCAGGCAACGCTTCAAATCACAAAGGCCACCACGGCTCTAGGACCCAAAGTACTGTAGAGAAATTCAAAGAAAAAGATAATTAAGATTAAATAAATTAAGACGATTTAGTAATCGACTGTACTTCATTGTACCTAGGTAATACCTACCATTGTTAAGTATAATAGTTTTTGGTTTATTGACCTTCCTTCTCCACCGAGACTTGTCCTCGGGTGTCCACACAGTGAGGTCGCGAAATGTGACGCAGGCAACATGTTCACTGATAACTTTATTATGTTCCTGTAAAGTAAAATACATGTCCCTATATTCTAAAAACGAGGTCGGTTGAATTGGGATCTCCCGTGGGTTTTCCCATTAACTTGGAGCCGCCCGACTGTACCTCCTTACAGAAGACCGTAGTCAAATAACACTACTAATTGGCACAGCCCGGGGTTCGAACTGTTGCTTGAACCACAAAGCCACCACGGCTTCCACAGGCATTGGAAACACTACCTATCTCTTTATCCTCATACTAGCTAATACAATGGTTGACAAACAAACACGAAAGTAATAAAAACTTGTGAAATTCTATTCCGTACAATATCTGGAACTGTAATTCAGCTTGCAAGATTTGACCTAAAACTAAAAAGCATTTCAAGTTAAATAAAATCTTGTAAGAGTTGCTTGATATTCTAAAATCAACGTCAGCAACGGGCAAGTCTGTAACTCACAAACGCAACCTAAACATATTTTTTACGTTCCAATTTTAGAATGTCACTTACACCTTTAAACTCCATCTCTCACAATCACATGTTGACTGCGAACATCGCACTAAACAACCTTAATTTGTTCCCGGCCTCATATTTCGAAACAACTTGCGGTATTTAACTCGGAAATCATTATTTCAACAGATAACGCGATGTTTGGTTTGGGATCTCAGTTCATTTACTGCGATAAAGGTCTGTTTATACGAGACTGCATCGACATTGTCGTGCTCTTGTCGCTCCATATAAAAGCGTTTGGTAAATGAACGGGTTATGTGATTGCTTGTAAGAGTGAAGACCTGATTTGAATCGGAATTCGGGCTGAAATATATGTTTTTTTTACCTACATTTTTTTTTCGTCGCCTTATTAACAAATACTATAAGGAGGTCACCATTTTGTTGCATATTTATATGGCGCAGTATCTATAAGTACGCTAAATGTAACCCTACACTATCGTTGAGTAACATAGGCTATATATTATTAACTTAAGGCTAAGAACTAAAATTTCTACGCGGGCGATTTCGCGAGTGGAATGCCAGTACTTATAGCCGGAGATGGGCATGTGACGTAAGAATGGCGATGGGCATGAGCCCATCTGTTGAGCCCATTTGACGGATGACCGTCAAAATAAAAAAAAAAACACCTAAAATATCTACGGTGAGAAAGGAGTTGCCATTGCCACTGTTGACGGTACACCACTTAGGGGAATCGTTCGGAAAAGCGTGAAGATACAATAGTAATATTTTTATACCACTATGGTGGCAAAACCTTATCCATCTGATGGTAAGCGATTACCGTAGCTTATGGACGCTACTACACCAGGGGTACACAATCTTTTCAGACTTCTTGAAGAATTCCTTTTCAATTTCAATTCCATACTTTGGGAATATCATCATGGTGGAAAATATATAAACGAGTTAACGTTCTATATAAACAAACCTTTATTTATGTGAGTCATTTTGACGTGTGTACACAGTGAAAATGGGGTGAAACATTGTAATGATGTAAATATAGATGTAGTTCGTTAAAGTCATCTTGGTCTTGGTTGGTAGAGTCTGCCATTTATAATTATCTCAAAGTTGAAGAAGCAAGGGTGGGTACTATGAGGCTTACACCACTTAACCCCATTACTTTAAATTACGATGGTGATGGGGATTTTTGGACAAATATTGCATGGATCCAAATTGATGGGCAGTCAATAGGGTTTTTGAGACTTCTGTCCCTAAATCCCCATAATAATCTCCGCCATATAATAGGGATTTGTGCATAAAATAATCCACAAATCCCCATCACCGTAGAAAATATGTTATTGTTTCCTACAGTATGTCCAAGTGAAATGGCGCTATCTTCTACCCGAAAGGGACTTGACTTGGCGATATACGTTAATCTTACTTACTCTTTCAGAAGTAGCATCCATCAGAATTTTGAACTAAAGCTTAAATACTATCTTTCTTTTCCAAAAGATTGTCTGAAGGTACCGCCTTAAAACGACACCCAATTTTAACTTCACAATTTACTTCTTATAAAATATGATTTTTCGAAGAATGATTGTTTAGTCGCTTAAAGATTCTAAACAATACTGACTTTTTACTAAATGCACAATGCACTACAAAGTGAAAAAAATAGAAAAATAAAATAAAACCTGTTGTCAAAACTTGGTGCCAACCACTAGTTCTTAATTCAATTCTGAATCACAAACATAAAAATACGATAAGTAACAATTATTCAAGCTATTTTATTCAGATTATATTCAAGAATTCAGACAAAAGCGATTCCGTAGAAACTATACCTAACACTTTGATCATATAAAGTATGTAATCAAAGACCTATCTATAGTTTTATACTTACGGTACCACACCTAGATACAATGAAAATAATGTTTAAATAGAACAGAGTAGATATAATTATGTGGTTAGACACATTTTTTATACATGTACATTTGTTATATAAATAAATTTAACTCTCAATAATAATTTACACAAAAGGCCTGTCCTTACCCGTACCTCTGGCAACGTATGTGCAAAATTGTTCGGGTTGCAGTTGTGGCGTGAAAGGGTCGTGAAAGTGAAACTAAGGAACTCACGTTCGCATTTAAAATCGCTTGTTCCTCGTACATTACCAAGTTACATTACCAGCAATGTGCGAGGCAAAAATATTCTTCGTACAGAACCGAGTAATGTACAAGGAATTATTTTTTCTTCGTACATTACCAGTACTGTGCAAGGAAAAGTAATTCTTCATACAAAATATGATATTAGTTATTATACGGTATTAGGATTACGTCAAACATAGTACACAGCTGTCATCATCATCGCCTAGGTCTATCTGTCATCCATTTAGAATGTAGTCCTCCAACCATTTCCAATGGTGGCCTTGGCCTTTTTTGCATCTGTCATGTATAGCTCATCTCTTCCAATACCGCCCGATTCTACCCTGATATTTAGATATATTTTTTTAGTTTATGTGTCGATATTCCACCAGTGTTCAACAGTAATTCTTCACCCAAAAAAAAAGTGCTTCCTCCCTAATATTTATTATACTCTTAGTGTTGCTCTATTGGCATAAAGACAGCTGTCAATGTCAACTTGAAGTTTGACACACTAAAAAGTTTAACGTTTACAGTTACTTCCCAAGTTGCACCGCAGAGTACCATCGTAAGTCCCTATTATAAGGTACCATCCATTCACGAGACCTTTTACCTTGCGGTACTAAACTAATCGTTAGAAAAAAGTTTACAATCAAAAGCTTATTAAGCTGTTTCTATGACTAACACAGTAAAAAAGAAACAAGTGTACAAAAACTCTACTTTGACGTCTACACGACATATTAATTACTGACGTGGAACAAATTGATGTTTTTTGTGGTGTCCCACGGTCGGCCATTACCCCGAGGCATATATACTCGAGGTAACAACCAACTTTGTACTCCATACAAAAGTTTGATAAGTTGATAGCAATTGAGATAATGCTGCTTACGATAAAAAAATACTCACGATACTTAAAAACAGTTGATGCATGTAGGATCACCTTCGCTGTCGTTGCCAGTTACAGATGGAATTTACAAATGGGGGATACTTTTTATTAATTTACAGACACATTATTTAATAAAGAAAATAAGCACCTTTTTTATATATGGCAACTCTGTTGGCAGAAATAAAAATATGTCTGGTTACGTGCGGGATTCGTCGTCATCTATCTAATAAATTCGTTCTTCTATTTATAAATCATATATTTTACAATCACTTATAATTTTATCTTAAAAATCGTTTACGTTCATTGATATCGAATTCAGTAAAAAAAAATACAGAAAATTTATTCGTCTTAAAAACCTTCAATTGAAAGATCATTAAGTCTTCTGTTTTGTTAGCAAATGGCTCACCTCATTGACAATAAGATAGACTGGTGCTATAACGACTGACTATTTAAATGTAATTTTATACGATTTCGTATTTTTTGTGTTTAGTTATTACGTCATTAACATAACAATATAAAACGCCTTCTTATACGATTTGCATACGTTATATTATTACGCAACGCATTATTATGCGTTCTTTGAAATAATCTTATTAATTCTTCGCAGTTAGTGAGACAAAACTGGAATATTATCTTAAAAAGCCTATAATCATTTAAAATAATGGAAACTAGCAACTTGTGGAATTCGTATAAATAGTGTTTTTCTTGACAGAATTAGGTGACGTTTTAGATTCGTCTTAATTTGAGGGAGTGAGAATGCAAATGGAATACCACTCTCAAAAATCAATACATATGGATTAAAATAAATGCTGATTTAACAATAATTTTGCAATGTAAATGACTTTTTATAAATGTAATAATAATAAAAGTTTTTTTTTTAATATGTGGGTATTAATAATAAAGATCGCCAAATTTAATATGACAAATTAAAAAAAAAAACAGAATGCATTGTTTGTATAATAAGTTTTCAAATCTGTCATTTAAATGTATTTATAAAAATGTGTATTCTTTTCAAATAATTTTATCACGGTTGAATTTTTGTGTCAACCTCATATTAGTTTTTTTTTTATATATACCTATTTGTATTCAAATATTATAATATACTTTGTAAGAAATTGTAGTGTTTTATCTAAAGAATGCGGCATTCGACCTTGTTACATTACATTATAAATTTGACAAAAATCTTGTCAAGTAATAATAATAATTAATTTAAGGGTCGGTAGCACGCGTGTGATACCCCTGGTGCTCCAATCGTCTATGGGCTACGGTGACCGCTTACCATCAGGTGGGCCGTATGCTTGTTGCCACCTTAGTGGTATAAAAAAGGGAGCATTTAATGCTTTTTAATATGATGCAAGGTGCAGACCGCACATAGTGAATCATTTGGAAATCGTTAAAATTCCATTAGGTTAGAATTTCTGGTCATATTATTTTAATGAAGATACTCGATTTAAAAAATCGCTTGTGACTCACACAAGTCATGAATTTAAAACGATGATGGTTCTGTTATTTATAAATTGAGGCGAAACTAGGGTTGCCAGATGGTCATGATTCGTCTGGATTAAGCCGTGCCGAGGTAATCAAATATCTAGGAGTTGATATTAACAAAAGTCTAACCGTCACGGAACATATCACGGCGCTCTCAATGAGGGTGCGCAGGGATTTTTGGCGGAAATCAGGTGGAGCGGTTGAGAATTGAGATTTTTTCCAGTGTCTTGGAAATTGTGTTAGAGTGATCTTGAATGTGTATTTTTAATGTCGCTATGCAGTAAAGTTGCATTTAGTGACTGATTTATAGGAACATTGGAAATAATACCATAATACGACTTTTGGGTTAAGTGATTTATCATTTTGGTCAATACACAACCTCTGACCTAAGGGCGTGTTACGATCTGCTACTGTCGTGGATTGTCTCCAGAAACTCCAATAAGCATTAGAATGCATGGCACTAGGCATTTTAATGCGACAAACATGACACATTTTGAAACTTGAAAATTCTCTAACTCGACACTGGCCAAAATAGTCCCTGAAGGGATTGATTGCCATACATAGGAAGAAGAAGAAGAGGGTGCGCAGAGTGGTGGGAATCATGAAAGACCTACGCGATGTGGCTTCTCTGAACACCCTTATATCAGTTTACTATGCATTATCCCAATCGCTTCTGGCATACTGCATCACTGTTATCACTGTTTGGGGTAGTGCTTCGAAAACCAACCTTATCCAAGCCGAGCGTGCTCATCGCTCCGTTCTGAAAGTTATGCTTGCGAAGCCTAAGCTATTCAACTCGAGAAGTTTAAAACGAAAGTGTTGCACTAAATATTGCTACATTTATTGAAATCCCTGTCCTATCGGCTGCTGATTATGACGACATGGTTGAACAACCACAATACCACTTAAACCACGTTTTCTCAACGCTTCGGGCAATTCGAAAGATGCCATTTTTAACGTTGTAGTTATTTATGTTAATAATAAAGTTTAAAATTTAATTGAATGATTTTTTTTTCATTTATTTATGTATTTTCTTCAAATGTTGTGAGCTCCGATTGGCTTATAACCTAGACAGATCGATAGAGAATCCCAAACTCTATCAAACTGCATATAAATCTCATATTCGACCAAAACCATATTATTATGGTATTGATGTATGCATGTACCTGGATTGCAATCCAGAATTTTATCGAATTATCGATATTTTCGATTGTAATGCATGCGTTTAATCCACCCACACTCCTCACTTCACAATACAATAAAATTGTTTATACATATACTAGGTACTGAATAATCGGAAAGTCTTCAATGGGCGACAGTACATAGAGCGTATATACTTTCATACCTTACCTACAAGTTTGTACGAAGCCCTCGATGCGCGAGTCCGACTCGCACTTGGCAGGTTTTATTTTATACCACAGTCGCAAACAAGCATACGGCCCGCCTGATGGTAAGCGGTTACCGTAGCCTATGACCCTTGCAACACCATAGGTACTCACGCGTTGCCGACCATTAGTCGTCATTGATGAAACTTAGTCAAATATATTTAGAGCATAACAGTATTTTTTTGCAAATAGGTTGTAAACAGGCGTATGCTTCGCCTTACAGTTAAGCGGTTGTCTTAGTTTTTGTATGCCTGCAATACCAGGGTCATCTCTCAAGAGTCACCTCATCTCTCTATGTCAATCTCTTAAAATCTTACTCACTAGTGCAGTGGTTCTTAACTGGTGGTCAGCAGACCACTGGTGGTAGTAGTAGTCCCTGAGCATCTATAGTGCATCTATAGTGGTCCGCGAAGACACATGAAAAATAAAATATTAAAATACTGTTGACATTGAACAGTTGTATGCGTGTTTTATTCATATGAATTACTAGCTGTCCGCCCGCGACTTCGTACGCGTGGAATGCCTATTTTTCATGGGTTTTTTTTGCGAGCAACCCTAATTATTTTCTAATAGTAATCTAAGTGTCGCCTCATAGCATTTGTTATCTACCCGTGAAAGTTGCGTTCAAATCGGTCCTCCCTTGTGGATTATGTTCGCAATTACATGGGTTTTTTATTTGTTGCGTGGAACCCTAACTATTCTTCCAAAATAAATTAAGCCTTAGCTACCGCCTTATAGCATCAGCTACCTGCCAGTGAACAAATCGGTCCCGCTGTTCGGTTATTATTCACAATTTCATGTGTTACTTTATTTGTTGCGCGGAACCCTAATTCTTTTTCCAAAATAAATGTGGCCTTATTTACGTCTTATAGCATCAGCTACCTGCCAGTGAAAGTTCTATTCAAATCGGTGCAGCTGTTTCGGAGTTACAGCCAGGTATACATTTTAACTTTTTCCCCTATCCCAGGGGAACCGTGCCAGTAGCAGGAACATTGTCGACTACGTGAACGAAAACGCACCTCGCGAAATGTCAAAATTGTCATACTAATTTTTAGTTCCACTTTTTACCGCCGCAACGCTGTTCATTTTTCAATACAAAAATAGTCGAAGGCGATACGATAACGTTGTCGCAATTATTCATGCTAGCCCTACCGTGCTGAATTTCGGGATAAAAAGTATCCTATGTTATACCTCGTAGTATCAACTCATATCGTGCCAAGTTTCATTTGAATCCGTCCAGTAGTTTCGGCGTGATGCGCGGCCTAGAAACAGACAGACAGACAGACAGAGACAAAAATAAAAATAAAAATTAGGTGTGGCACTCGGAGACTGCCGCGGTAAAGCTATTGCATAGCATTTTTTATCAACTTATGCAATTATAATTATTTATTTATTTTATTATTTATTAGTATTTTTTTATATACCTATATACTTTCTCACAAACAGCTGATTGCGGTAGTTTTCCAATACAATCAATGCCACCTAAAGGCGGGTTGCTGAACTAAAGAGACAAAAGTGATATTTCAAAAAGTCATTAAAAGTTCTGGTATTTATCGATAGATGGAACTAAAAAGTATCACCGCTGTGCCGGTCGGAGTGGGGGGTGTTAGGTTTTTTTCGTTACGGAATTTCTGGATTCGGTCCCCACGCTCAAGGCCCGCGATAAAAGCTATGCAATAGCTTTATTACAGTTTTGGTTTCAGTATCGAATATAGAGTGCCCTCCAAATTTTTTTAATTTAAATATCTTCAATGTACAGAATTGGGCCTGTTACAGTTTTATTATAAGTATAGATAGATGAGAAACGAAGATTGGTTATTCAGGTTAGATTAGCTTAATTTTGTATATTACCTTCAAACAGTTGGTGGTAGAAGTAAGACAGAAATATTGTCAAATGATCCCTCATACCCATATATAACAAGGTTAAGAACCACTGTCCTAGAGGAACTATCTGAGTATATAATATCTAGTAGAAATTCTTCTCTAAGAGCGCTGTTTTGGGTGGGAAGTCACTGCTTTGTCCACTGCTCGACAAAGAACGTTTTTTTACTAACCTAGGTCTTCCCCAATTCATTCTTATATATTAAAATAAAAGCCACACGCATTTCTAAATATTTTATTAAAATTACAGTAACGATATACTCACACACGTCAACAATAAGTAGGTAATACTTATAAATATGACAGCTGCATTAAATATAATATCTTTAGCTGTTACTTGTAATTATATTATTATGACTCCAGCCTAATGGCACTAAACGACTCTATTCACTTTTAAACTATCTCGTTGCATATTTATACAATAATAATGAGTAGGCACTTGTTTTACCATTTACTTATTATTAACAAATCCATAAACAAATGTCGACGAAATCAAGTGCGAGCCGTCACACCCAAAGTTAAAGTATAATCAACTCTATGCAGGGTGTACATTCGGTTTGTATTTGAACGTGATGATTAAAAACTTTTAACAATACGCACTCAACTTAATAACAAACTTTATTTAACTAAATAAGAGCTTATTTTGTGAAAGCTTTACTATACGGAGTATCGACTACATACAATTATAAATCTAAGGGTACTAAGCTAAAAGGTATATATAATAAACAATATTTTACAGTCAAAGACAAAGGCTTTCAATAAAAATAATAAAAAATCCTCTTCTTAGTAGTTCTTGAAGTTAGTAAAATAATGCATGATACATACAATAATGTTAGCTTACGCTAATTTTGTTCAATTTATAAATCTGTGAATATAATTATGAAAATGTCACGATCTCACTAAAATCTATATTAAAGTATAATTAGAGAGTTTCGAACGAATTTCAAAATGAAGGTCTGTGGTTGGTCCTTATAAGGCCAATAAGGATTGGCATTTAATTGCTGTGTTCTGATTGGGCCATTTGAAAATGGCTAGCTGTGATTGGTCAGCAGGCGCAAGACTTGTTGCCACCATCGCGACTGTTCTCGCCGTTCGCGATCTTGTGGTCGAGAGCAATCCTTTCACCATCTCTGGTATCGTTGCTCTGAAGTAACTTGTCGTTAAGAAGAATCTGGAACGAGAGAGGCATCATGATGAGAATTTTGTTAAACACTGTTATATTAGGTCCTTACATATGAAATTGGCGTTTTGTATGGGAGGAACAAAAAGTCGAATATTTTTTAATATAATATATTTAATTAATCAAAGTATGAACCATTATTTTCTATGCACTTTTGCCATCTCATAGGTAGTTCATTGATCCCTTTACTAAAAAAACCAGTCGGACGGGAATCAATAAAATCTTTGAAGGCGATTTGGACTGCCCCATCGGAGTTGAATTTTTTCCCTTGCAAGAAGTTATCCAAATTTCGAAAAAAATGGTAATCTGTTGGAGCAAGGTCCGGGGAGTACGGAGGATGTCTTAGACTTTCCAATTGAAGCTCTTCTAATTTAGTAGCCGTCTGTAGCGCAGTGTGTGGTCTAGCGTTGTCGTGAAGCAGCAGTGGCGTGGAGCGATTGACCAGCCTAGGTTGTTTAGCCGCTAGCTTTTCCATCATGGTTTGCAATTCCTGACAATAGACATCAGCCGTAATAGTCTGGCCAGATTTGAAAAAACTGTAATGAACAATACCGGCACTAGTCCACCAAACGCTTACAAGTAACTTTTTTGGGGTTAATTTTCGCTTGGGGCAGGATTTGGCTGGCTGGCCAGGATCTAACCATTGCGCTGAGCGCTTCCGATTATCGTAAAGAACCCATTTTTCATCACAGGTAATGATTCGGTTTAAAATACCTTCATTATTGTGCCGGTTTAGTAATGTAACGCAGCAGTCGACGCGCGTTTGCCGGTTTGTTTCAGTCAATTCGTGAGGTACCCACCTTTCAAGCTTTTTAATCTTCCTAATTTGCTTCAAGTGAATTAAAACAGTTTTATCACTAACATTGCAGCCTGCAGCTAACTCGGACGTGGTTTGCGATGGATCCGCTTCCACAATAGCCTTCAACTCTTCATTATCAACTTGAGTCTCAGGTCGTCCACGGGGCTTGTTCCGCAGGTCGAAATTTCCAGAACGAAAACGTTGGAACCAAAAACGAACTGTGTTTTCTTTTGCAACACGACCGCCATACACATCATTCACCCTTCGAGTTGTTTCCGCAGCACTAGTGCCACGGCGGAACTCGTACTCGTAAATAATGCGATATTTAAGGTTTTCCATTTTGTAAAATGAGTGACGCAAACAGAAAAAAACAGAAGAAAAAAAACAAATGAATGACGATCATCGAAGCACAAATACATGAGTCTATAGCTGTACAAATTTGAATTTGGAATTCCTTACCAAAGAGGAGAAATTCGTGATTAAAGTGGCCAGTACGAAAAACGCCAATTTCATATGTAAGGACCTAATATTATGTATGTTACATGAAAAAAAGACAGAGTTTCTTGCCGGTTCTTCTCAGGTGGCTATTTTTTCAGAACCGGTGGTAATTTAGACCTTCGTAATTGCCGTGTTCGGGCCTAAACTGAGTAAATAATTACTATAATATACATATTAAGCGCAGTGTTGGAACAAGTTGAATTTGATTTCGAACTAGGGACCACTTTTCTAGAAAATATTCGCATATGTTTTTTTATGGATTTGTTAATTTGCATATGCAAAAGGCTACGAGTAAGCTCGCTATATTATCGACTCCAAAGGCTTAAGCTTGGTCTGTTCTATTCCATACGCAAGCGCGGATTTATCTTTAAGAAATGGTTACTATTCGCCTACGCAAAACATTCTGACTAATTTACCAGAACTTAATTGTTATTGTTAAAAGATAAACGAAGAAGTTACTACACGCACACAGAGATAAGCACACAAGTAAAGTTAATCCGCTTAGCTACACGCACCGTTATAAGGTCCATTGCACTCGAAGATACGGCTAAAACTTATCATTTTCACTATTGCACCACATGTATCGAAACAAAAACCAGTTACATCCAAAACTTTTCCATCAGTCTACGTACATACGGATTTCAAGGCGCCTCTCGATGGCTATAAATTAGTGAGTAACGATAGAGATAACATCCACATTGACGATTATATCGTAGACTCTAGTCCAAAACGGGTTCTTTTACGAGTTTAAAACACACAAATAGTAGGCGGTGTCGAATTGTTTTAAATTAGACCAGAATTAATTTCATGAGAAGTTTGAAAGTCTCTCATTGTCTTTTATATTTTTTTTATTTATTTTGGTGACCAATAACAATACGGCCCGCGTGATGTTAATCGGATCAGTAACCTGTAGACGCTTGCTACCAGGGGTATCACGCGCGCGTTGCCGACCCTGCAAGAATCACTTCACGAACCCCATGCTGTACTCCTTTAGGAAAACTACGATCTGAAGTACCTATACCTATATTTTTCTATGATTTAAAGTTTTCAAACATTGTTGTTCTTCAAAAAAAAAACGTTGTGAATTGAGGAAGGATTTGGTCAACAATACCATAAACACAAAATGATCACATCCATCGATTAAGATACTTTCAACCACGAAAAACAGCGTGTTTAAGTAAATATAGTATATCGTGGTGATGGTAAGCGTCATTGCGTCACACCCGCCAAATGCAACAGGTTCCACAGTTCCATTTAATGCACCTCTGCCTAACATCAGGAAGGCGAGGACTTAAATTCAACCTGTGGTTTAAGTGCCTTGTATTTTCATTTTACCTTTAAAGAATATTTACTCAATTCCTTATCTAAGTTCCAAGCTATATTTGAGCAAGTAGCTTGTGACTTGGCCATGGGACGATTATAATAATATTAATGTTTTCTCATTTGCCAACGTGAGGAATGCGGCTCGAGGTTATTCATATTTCATGAATAATTTAAAATTGATTAAACTTGAACCTACGAGAGTGTTCGCTAACCTAATGAGTTCTGTTTTTCTCAAGTCTTTTTGTTAACGAGCCTACATAACGCCTACTATGTTTTTTTTGCGCGCTTCACCTCGCTGTGTTTTCTATATTAAATTATTAATGTATCAGCGTGATTGATTGTGAGTATGTAATCAAATTATTTATGTGCAGAAAATGTTATTGCTTAGGTCCAAAAAATAAGGGCATTGTTTTAACATAAAAAAATCTCACAAACATGTCCGTCCTATCGTATAATCGACAAACAAATATTTAAATGTGTTTTCACTCCTCTAAAAGTCCGTCTTTGTAGCGCACCTACCAGAGCAGGTACAAAATAGATTAACCTGCTCTAGAGAAAAAGGTTTTTTTTTTTAATTATGTCTGGAATTACATACAACTTATCTTTCAATTCAGGGTCAAGGGTGCGGTTATTTCCCACAAGAAATGGACACTTAACTCTTTCAATGGTAGATGTTCCTATACAAATGTTTAAAACAGTGTTTTTTGTTAGATTTTTCATGTAAAGGGTACCTTATCTCTGAAACTATTAAACATATTTTAGAAATTAGTTTACTAATATTGCTACGAGACCCCTAAGTACTTCCTCTGAATTGCATTACTGTGTTCCGCTGTAAAAGGCATTCTAGCCACACTGGGCTAAGGAGACTTTTGACCTTAGATCTCGAGGTGACGAGTACAGTGCATTGCCTTGCGGGACTTTGATACTCAAGGTCCTGCATGGAACTCGTAGATGGAGTAAATAATAGAGGCAATAAAATATTCTGCTCTACTCACACGCAAAGAGAAGGCTATATACATTACTAATGTACAAGACAAGGACACGGCTATACTATTTTTGTCCCTTACCACGTGCAGGGTTTTTCACGTTTCGTAAAATACTTTATGTAACAATCTAAACTCGAGTGGCAGCACTTTACGCAAACATTTAGGCTTAGGGTCGGCAATGCGCGAGTGATACCCCTCGTGTTGCAAGCGTCCATAGGCTACGGTGACCGCTTACCATCAGGCAGGCCGTATGCATGTTTGCCACCTTAGTGGTATAAAAAAAAGTATGATTCATGTTTGTAATTTAGATGCAAAACATATCTTTTCTCTTTATAATATTAGTATAGATAAGTTAATATAGTTAGTAAGTTCTATTAAGTTAATTCTATTAATTTAAGTACAAAAAATTTTTTTTGTTTAATTCAAAAATAGTTTTGTTTTTTCTCACAGTCAATAATCAATATACAGTTTTGCCTTTAAATATTGTATAAAAATATAATTTGTTTCGGGGAGCTTCAGGTGTCTATATTACAGGCTTCAGGCCTAGTTTAGTCACCTGCAGCAATAACACATAATATATTAAAAATTTGCAACATCTCTGCCCGTTGTAACATCTACCTACATTACTTGTGTTTAATGTGAACATTTATACTGTGGAAATAAATAAATATTATTATTATTATTATTGTTAAAAAAAATGAAACGGCGCTCTATACTCATCGTGCCTAGCTCGTGAGGGACTTGCTTGGCGTGATGATATGTAAGTATGCATGGTAGTTTAAGCTCACCTTATTAACTAAGCAGCGCGCTGCCTCCTCAATGTTAACGTTCTCCTTTGCCGATGTTTCGAACCAGCCAGCGAATCCCTTCTCCCGGCAGTACTCGTCCATCTTAGAGTGAGAATTCACTATGCCCTCTTTTTGTTGATCGCACTGTGTACAATAAGCAGAACATACGTTTTAATATCTGTGTCCAAATTGGTATTAAATAAAACAAAGTTTTATTATTCGCTCACAAGATGTCGCCACAAGTCAAAGTAGAGGTCAATATGGTTTCTTTCGTATGTCATGTATGCAGTTAGTCAAATAATTCCGTATTCACTATTTTTTTTGCAATGGGAAAAATGGTATTACGATGGCGTTTAGGTATAAATTAAAGGAAGGCCTTTAGTCGTCCGTCAACGCACATCCTAAACTGCCGATCGTAGAGACCTGAAAATTGGAGTGTGATTTTTGTATGACTTATGCATCGGATAAGAAGAATTTTGCTTAATTGTACCCCTGAGGGGGTGAAAAAGGGGGGTAAAGTTTGCATGTGACAACGTGATTCCTTGGTCTATCTACTTCCAATTTTGCATAAACCTTTTGAAACAGAATTGATGGAAAACGTGTTTCGTATTTTATTTAAATTCATCCCCTAACGGGGTTAAAATAAGGTACAAAGTTATTTTGGCGGTGATTTACATCGAATTTGTTATCAATATTCCTTAGTGCTTTTTCTTTAAATTAGGTACAATTTGTTTTGACACAGGTTTGAAAGCTCAACCTAATTTTATTTAAAAAAGGTTGAACTCTCTTAAAAACATAAGCAAATGTATACATCTATATAAATACATAAAGTTTAAGTGTCTGTTTGTAATACCTAAGTTACAGCTTTTTAATAAATGCATATGAAAGTAAAAACGAGACTGATGAAAAAACCCATTAAAAAAAATCTGCCTGTCCGTCTGTCTGTATGTATGTTTGGGGTAATTTCCGAAATGGCTGGACCGATTTGAACGGGACGTTCACTGGCAGATAGCTGATGCTATGAGGCATAACTGAAGCCTTATGTATTTAGGAAAAAGAATTTTGGCTCCAGGCAACAAATAATTAAGCTCATGAAATTGTTCACAAAATTAATTGCACGCGTACGAAGTCGCGGGCACAGCTAATAACTACGTTCATTCCAAATTTCATTTAACTCCATTCAGCCGTTGCACCGTGAAGAGGGAGGGAGAGAGCCGTTACTAACTACAAACAGAAACATTCGCATTTATAATATTACTAGCTGCCCGCCCCGGCTTCGCTCGTGTGGACAATTTTTTTTGCATTTGTGGGGATGAAAAATAGATGTTGGCCGATTCTCATAGATACCGGATAAGCACAAAAAATTTCATCAAAATCGGTCAAGCCGTTTCGGAGGAGTATGGCAACGAAAACTGTGACACGAGAATTTTATATATTAGATAGTTTGATTAGGCTAAAACCAACCTTGTTAGCCAGCAATATGCACGGTATGGAGGACCCGTCCGGCAGCTGCACTTTGGTGTCCAAATCGTTCTTCCACTTGTGAACCGCATCGAAGGTGGCCACTCTGGACACGTCGAAAACTATGAACGCACCCACTGCCTCCTTGTAGTATACCCGGGTCATATTGCCGAAACGCTCTTGGCCTGGAACAGAGTGTATCAATAAGGCTTTGCTGCTGGTTAGTCCTTCGTCTCTTAGGTGCACACGTCCTTGAATTTCTTCTCAGTATGCAGGTTTCCTCACGATGTTTTCCTTCACGGTAAAGCTCGAGGTGTGACTGATCACTGCACAAGTATAATAAAACTACCAAGAGCAATCATTAAGATCCACGCGAGTTGCAAAAATATTCATGAATATGAATATTAAATAGTTGATAGATTTATTACGATACCTTAGGCCTTAATTTGTATGAATAATGTACGTATTCCAATCAATATTTATAGGGCATCAGAAAATGCTAGGAATAATTAGTGTGGAATGCTTCTGCGTACCGAGAGATGTCAAGCCCAAGTATAACAAGTTTATAGATAACTGTTCCTGTTAACAGATAGCTGTGACTTCGGAGGCATGGAAATTATATTCAACTTATAAAGCTTACTAACGAGAAGGGCAGTCGTTTAATTTTTCTACGTATCAAACTTCAAGTGTTTTTTGCCTTTTAAGTAGAAATAAAAATGGATATTAATTGCTACGGAATTCGTAGCTCTATCTCCATGCTCCACTGTGCCTATCGTAGCAAGTAGCGCATAACCTTTTTTTAGAACTTGCTCAGTGCCTATTCTCAGAAGACTTATTTCCTAACCGGTTGTGTACTCCATCCAAAGCTGGCTTATGGAGCCTTAAGTGAATACAATGTTTCAATTTGTACACCTTTTTTCTGCCAATCCTTTGATCATACATCGTAAGCTTACAAGAAATGTAATCTTAAACTCTGGAATGAAGCCCGGGAAGGAGCAGCAATCAATCGGAACGTGCCGTTATAAAACAGTGGTTCGCACATTTACCAGTTGTATTCATGCCTTACATTAAACCAGGGATACACACATATATTTTGAAGACACGAGTCATTCTTGAAAGACAAATATTTTGAAGACACGAGCCATTCTTTAAAGAAACATATTTTGAAGACACGAGTAATTCTTTTAAGACACATATTTTGAGACACGAGTAATTCTTTTAAGACACATATTTTGAGACACGAGTAATTCTTTTAAGACACATATTTTGAAGACACGAGTAATTCTTGAAAGTCACATATTTTGGGACACGAGTTATTCTTTTAAGACACATATTTTGAGACACGAGTAATTTTTTTAAGACACATATTTTGAGACACGAGTAATTCTTTTAAGACACATATTTTGAAGACACGAGTAATTCTTGAAAGACACATATTTTGAAGACACGAGTAATTCTAAGACCCGGAAGATCTTATCACCACAGAATTGACAGCAACTGATACAAACGTTCTTTAACGTTTAATTCGGTTATCTAGAGGGGATTTTATGAGGATTGATATAGCTGTGTCACAATATATTTATTATCAATATTCTTTAAGAAGCGAGGTCAAACAGTCAAATACCGTGCATGCGTAATATTGTACAAATCAGAAAATGTACGAACAGGGAAATTGTACTACTAATTCATAGTTAGCTGTAAGAATCATGTACAAATGTGTCTCAAAATACCTATATGATGACGTCGTAGCGGGCCACGAGTGTGAATCAAGTAAAGCAAATGGTTCGGAGAAATTCTAAAGAACTTTAATTTAAAGAAACAAATATAATATATATGTTTTTAGGCTATTTTATTCCCCTACATCATACATTCAACATCGAATATTCCAAATTAGGAGCCAAAAAGTAACCTTGCTTTATGTATGTTTCGAGTTTTAAAATATTTCATTAAGTCGGTCAATAGTGTTGTAACTTAAATCTTACGCTGGAGTATAGTTTACGAGTAGCTTAACGAAATCCTTTATTATATCTACGAGTTCGACTTCTAGTTTTCATTCATTTGATCGAAGTTCTGTGTTTTTTAATTCTGTGCTGAGCATTCCGAAAGGATATTGAATAAATTATATTCCTTATAGTGCTTAAAAAAACAACGAGTGGTGTATACCGGTTGCTGGACAAGTAAACCAAGTCTGTAGGTAAGCGTGAGGCGTATATGCACAAATCCAATTATATTAATATGTGTACAATTTTAATATCATTACACAAATCTATAATTAAATATTGTAAGAGATAACGTGTGAATCTTTAAAATTACTGTACTGTTACAAAAAAATATTTCACCAGAAAAAGCTATGATATCCCTCATTAACAAAGGCACATATTTATTTTGTAAAAGGGAAGATGTATAAGTAACTTAGTACTTAAATTAATAGCACGCAGTCGCGGGCAGCAGCCAGGTCAAGATTAAAAAAAACCCTCTGATTTATCAGGCACGTAGGTGCGGTCTCCGACCCTAATCAATTAATATCTTATTCTTTTTCAAATTCCCTTTTAATCATTTAATGTTACGGAATCAAAAGTATGCATATTTCGAAGCAACAGGAACTCCACAGCGTACGGGCCATAATGGAAATAACCAGATTAAAAAATCGATTAGGATTGGCCTAATTCCTGGCCTTTCTTGGCTTATCTTCCTGGCCTTTTTAGGGTCGGCTCTAAATGACTTCTAACGCTATATAGAGATAGAGTACTATCTACAGCTCTAGTGTAGTATATTCTCTTGATCTACAGCCATATCAGGTGTCATTCCACCGTAGCCTCTCCCCAACACAGATCAAGTAAAAAAGGTAATGGAATTTTGCAAACAACGATGTGACGCTGGTTTTTTAAACATGTAGTGCGTGGGCAAGCCGTCGTTTGCAGGTATTCGTTGTAGGTGTGTGCGTGTAACTGTGTTTATGTACACTCCAAGGCATAGTTTAAACCGGCGTCAGTTGTTCGCAAAGTTCCTTCTACCTTTTTTATATGATCTGAGCTCCTCATATCAAGACAAGTTTGAAGCTTGTTTGAAGATAAAAGTTTATAAAAATTAAGAAATATAATCAGATAAAATCTTACTTTTTTTTACGCGTCACAGAGGAATCACAATTAGTAACGTTAAGAACAGCAGACAAAACGTTAACATTACCAATAGAAAAATAAATGCCATAGCTTGACACGCTGACTCCATATTTTGAAACACAATTCGACAACAATGATACTTCAACAAAAAAAGTCTTCTTTTGGATATTGACAATTACAATAGTCAAAGACAATGGGACAAAAAACATAGAATTTACCAATGAGGTTAAAATTATTTTCTTTCCCCAATATATATATTTACATGTTGTTAGCTTGATAGAAATTTAAGTTAAAGCTTAGCCATGGATTATCTCTAGGTACAGATATTATTGTTATAAAACTTAATATTATTTGAAAAAATTATGAATAAATACATATGACACGTAATAAAGTCAGCTCTAACCTCAGAGTAGTTAATTATGTCAAATAGTTTTTGAGTTATGAGGGGGTCAAAAGTGGCTCCAAATGGTTCGTGTAATTACACACGGTGCTGCTCGCCTAGCTTGAACGTGGCTTGACACGCTCCGCGTATCACTAACTCAATACTGCGCTCATAACTAAGTCAAGAAAAACTAGGTGTCTTTAGGTGCCGGAAAACCACAAAAATTTCATCAAGAGCAAGTTTAGATTTTTTTATTTAAGAAAATAACGTATTCTATTTATTTTTTCGTTTTATTAAATTAAACAGCCCCACATACCTGCAATGTCCCATAACTGTAGTCGAATAATGGTATTCTGATCCCAGTTGAGTACTTTGAGCGCGAAGTCCACTCCTATAGTCGCTCTGTAGTGCTGGCTGAAGAACTGGTGGACATAACGCTTGATTATCGAAGTCTTCCCTGTACCCAATTCACCGATCACCAGAATCTTGTACAAATGCTCCCTTCGCTCAGCTGTGGGCGACGCATGGGACTGAAAGAGAGAAAAGATCACTGAATATGCTGTTTAGGAGATTAAAGTGACTACTGCAGGACTAGTAGCTGTCTCATTCATAGGATGGTGTATGAGCCATGTGTGAGCGATATGGAGATATATTTCTTTTTAATTGATTTGGCGCACAACTGTTCATTTATTTATTCACTGTCACTGACCTAGTACTAGGTCATTAAAACGTCTCATAATTCTTTTAAAACACTGACCTAGTACTAGGTCAGTGTTCACTTTTCACGATTTTTAGATTTTTTTTAATAAAAAAGTGGCGAACAAGATTACGGTCCACCTGATGGTTAGCGATCACCGCACTCACATAGCCAGCCGCCTAATAGTTTGATGAGTGCATTGTGAACCATATGCTGAGAGAAATAGCTGTCACTACTTGATGAAATAGCATAAGGAACGAAATTATGCTACTCTACAGTCGGGCAGCTCCTATCTTGAATACGGCTCCTTCCAACATAATGTAAGTCAATGGTGAAATGGCGCTCTATACTCTCTACCCCGTCAGTTTTCTTTTGTTTGAAAGGAAACTTGATTGTATTTTGTGTGTAATGAATAAACTCAACAACTACTGGACCGATTAGAAAAATTGCTTCACCAGTAGAATCAAAATCCAAAATAGTTTATTCAGTTTAGGCCCTAGTAAGGCACATACGAACGTCTGAAACCACCAGTACGGATAAAAATGCCAACCGTGAAAAACCGGCAAGAAACTCAGTGCTCTGTCTTAGAATATATTATCAAAGAACATAGCTAATATAATATATTGCTACGCAGGCAAACTCGCGGTTAAAGAGCTAGTATAAACTAAAGCTCTAGTATAGTAGTTTTGGTATTTAGGTTCAAATTGATAGTGGATATGAATGTGTATATTTAAAGAATTGACTTAACTTCCTCGTAGATTTGTTTTGTAGAGAATTTGTTGAATCAATTTATTTTATTGTTTCTTTACTACCCACACACATTAGTATATTTGCATTTACAAGTAGCCGCTTAAGATTCAACAAACTTAAAAAAATATGGACGGTGCCTTGTGGATATACTGGTTATCCGTATCAATGGTTATTTTTAGAATCGACGTTATATTATTTAAACTTTTAATTTCATAATCTTATTGCTTTTAGTTATGACTTATGACAACCGCATCAATCCGCCCATTCTCTGCCAGTGTCGAGTGTAGATTTTTAAAATATTTTTTGTTAAATACTAGGTTTTTGGCCATATAAAATAGCATTTTACTGTCCCTATATTTCAACTAAATGGATTTACACAGAATAAAAGACGAAAAAAATACTAAATTGATTTACACAGACGAATTACGAGACGTTTTAAAAATCTAAGCAGCTGCGCTGTGTTTCATTCCCGCTTAAACGCAATCTTCCCTTCTATTATAATGATCACGTTTCTATTGTAATGGTTATGTGTGATATCTACGCTCATATGCTAAAATAACCGGTCGCACTGTAAAGTTGAAAAAAAACCTGCTAATACGAAGTAGGTCTAGGTATCATTCGTGTCGTCTGATCATTAAATAATTTCGTCGGTTAGTAGATATTATTTAAATGATTTCACAAGATAATATTTGTTTTATAAAATAAAACGTCTCCTGGTCCGCCATTTTATGCCGTAAATTTTAATCTCTGTAATCTGGATTTACTAAACTCTGAATTTTCTGGTAATTTCTATACAAATTTAGTTTTTACGAATGTCAAAGCGAATTAATTGTGCCCGTTGCGAGGTCGTATTTTCGTCGTAATACTTTTTGGATTGCCATTAAATAAAAAAAGAAGAATACATTATTGTTAAAAATAGAATACAATCTTAAATTTAAATTTGGATTGGATTTGGTCGTTAGTAAAATTAAAACGGCATTAAGTACGTTTGTAATTTGACGCGAATATACAAACGACTCGTAACTTCGTTAGTATCGAGAAACTACGAGAGAATCATTGGAAGTTCAAAGATTGCGTAGTGACCTCCTACAGAACACGGTTACGCTGAATAATTGTAAAATGACGTAAGGCCAGATAACCAGATATGGTACGTACGACTTTACGTATCGTAATTTCCATGAATTTTAAGTTATTCTAAACTATAGCACAAACAAAATAAAGTCTCATTTGGATTAACTTCAAAGGCAAAATTATAGATGAGAAAATTGAAGGCCAGAAGGACAAGCCCATTAATAGATAGGTTACTACTTCAAGACCTTAAACACATAACAAGAAGGAATCCCGGAACCGAAAATCTACATAACTCAATAATTATTCTAACATGACTTCATTTCAATGTGTAATCGAAATTACCTTTATATTAGCATATTATTTGGTATACATAAGTATTTAGCATATATTTTTTAACTTATTCGTTTGCGTTATGTTACATCAGCCTAGATCATGGAATTTGTACTGATATGTTTTTGTAAAAAATACGTGCTAATAAACGCACGCTAACACAGTTTTTGTAAACTGGTTTAAAAGCACATACTTAAGCATTTGTAAAATATATATACATATATAATCAAACGTTTTGCACATATATGTATTTCACTTCTAAAAATAGCAGTAAGATTGCACCATAATATATGCCGGCTTAGTTTATGATCATATTTTCTTTAATATCCTTAACACACATTTATTTACATAACTAGCTGTGCCTGCTACTTCGTACGCGTGGAATTTATTTTCTAAACTAACTAGCTATCAAGACAAACGTTGTCCTGTCTATGTCCACTACGTTTAGTACTTATGTGCTCTGTGCCTACCACACCACGTGACATTGGCGGAATAGCTATATTAAAAGCTCGTCGCCATTAACTTAAAGAAGAAGAAGAATTAATTATACAAAGTACACCATAGAAAAAAGGACCTTTACCTTTTCCTGCGTCTTTGATTATATACTAGTTTAAAGCCTGGGTGGCCTTGTGGTTGAATCAACAGGCCTGTCATCTGATGGGCCCAGGTTCGAGTCCCGGCCTGTACCAATGAGTTTTTCTAATCTTAAGTACAGTGATTTTTCACACCATTAGCTTTTAAAACGAGAGGTAGAGCGATTTGGGATTTCCCGTGGGTTATCCCATTTAAATTGGAGCCGCCCGACTGGGGACTGTACCTCCGCCTTAGAGAAGACCGCAGTGAAATAACATTACTTGATGTAGTGTTGTGTTTCTGCGGTAAGTAAGGTTGCCAGTGCTCCACGAGGATACGCTGGGCTAGTAGTATTGCTACTAGCACAGTGAGTCCTCATCAGCAACATGGTTGGCACCCGGTAGTGATATCCCTGGTATTGCTAGCGGCTATAGGCTACGGTGACTGCTTACCATCAGGTGGGCCGTAGGCTTGTGTGCCAACTTAGTGGTATAAAAAAAAAAAAAAACTTGTCCCTTTAGTTTGTCCCGAAATTAAATATGGTCCGATTTTTTTTCTTTTCATAAGATCCTTCTCCTGACAATAACAAACGCAAAAAAAGAACCAGCGAATTCGGTCGAGCCGTCACGCCGCACGCGTGATGCCGTGACCAAGGGAAGTAGGGATTCATTTTTATATATATAAGATAAATTAAACATTATACGTAAAACAATAAATGTATGTAGAATGTAGATGAGGGTACTGAAACTAGATGAAATTGCTAATTGACATACCATTGCTGTACAATGAACATCGGATATAGACTGCGAGTTAACATTAATCGATTTGCTCCTGAGCCTTAATTGACTGAATATCGGCTAAGCATTAGATGTAGTAGTATTTCATCAGAACAAGTTACAAATTGCAAATAAAATCCTAGTAGAATGTGATGTAACAAAGGGGCCATTAAAAGGTAATTAAAATAATTCAAACAAAATACAAGTTCTCTTGGTTACACATAAATTATAATCATAGATAGATACTAAACACTGGCCCACTGACGAGATTATACAGTCGGTATTTGTCATCTAGAAACGTAAAGAAAATATTGTATTATTAATTTTACGAAAACAATTACAAAGCAATAATGTCCGTACGTACATAAGTAAGAGCAAGTTAGGTTCATCAACCACCCCAAAAGCTTCGCAGCGTGCGTAAATCGTACTATTTCATTTCAAGATTTTACAACTCAATCTGCACACATTTTAATTCCGATAACAAAATAATACCGAAACTATGCAAGTGTGCCAAGAATGCTGGCATCGTTGCTACGCTGGAATTAGTGCTAATCAATTTAGCAGGATGTACCAGGAGCTATCACGATCTTCAAGACGCATGGGTAAAATCCATGCCTAACATAGAACAAAGCGCAAATATTTACTTGTAGTAAAATAAATAAGGGTCTTGAGATGATGACAGAAATAGCTTTAGATAAGTTTATCTTACTCACACTAGCTTTAGGCTTCTGTTTTGGCGACATCATAGCCAAGTTCCAGACCACAAACCGTCAAGAAACACACCAGTGGGTCCAATAATGCAAATCGCGTGAATGATACTGGATATTTCCGAACAAGAAGTACCACATTGCACTAAAAACTGCGTTTTCACCGTTAAGGCATTTCCAGAAGCAACTTTCCTGATTTTACTTTTTGAACGTGGATACCTCGGTGGCTACCAAGTTCGAACTATCGAGCCGGCGCGATATCACTAGCTATATATGATGGTCTTCGAGTGGAGCAAACAGCCTTATCACCTGGCCGATAACAAACGAGTAATTGTCAGTCGCACTCTTCACCAGTATCGCTATGTACCGTAGTAAATAATTTATAGTGTAAATAAACTTTTTTATATGCTATTCCGGTCTCTATGCATCAGTTGAACGAGAATAGATTATGTCGAAATGACCTAGTTTATTTATATAATGCAATTTAATTTAAGATTCGAATACCATTTCATATTAATTTAAAAATAAATGACCTTATCACTTGTCATGATATAAATATAACTATATTACCTAATAAAAATATATTAGAAGCAAGCGACTGACTCTCGAAAATGCAAATAAAAGATACCAGAAATTTTATGCACTCTAGATACATAATCACTGATACAACCAATGATATTATATGTACATCCAAATAAAACAAAATAAAGGTTTTCGTAAGGTGTAGGTCATAAAATTATCGAAACTTAAACATGAAAAATTGAAGTCGGTCATTGATAAAATCAGCAACAGATAAACAGAACATGAAAAGTAACCTTTTCGACATAAAAAAAGCTATCCTACTAATATTATAAATGCGAAAGTTTGTGAGTATCGATGGTTGGATGTTTGTTACTCTTTCATTCACGCAAAAACTACTCAACGGATTTGGATGAAATTTGGAACACAGATAGTTTATAGCGTAACACATAGGATACTTGTGTCCCGGGAAAATGTTTTTATCCTGGGAATTTTTTAGGTCACTGAGATTTTAAGCTCAACGCGGACGTAGTAGAAGCAGAAGCTAGTTTGCAATAAAAATAATAATTTGATATCCCTCTTTTACAATTACTTCACACCTTAACCACCTTATGAAAACCAATACAAATATTACGTTTATTGCACCCACCTTTCGTTGTAACACGAGCAATTTATGTACTGAGAAAAAATAAGACCTCGAAATGGCGACTCTCTCGTTAAAGACTATTCATAGTGAACGGAGGACATTGCTCAAGCAAAGCAACTCTGCGGTGAGCCAGTCGGATCGAGTGTCGGCCACGCTTCAACAGACCTAGCTGATTGGCATGTGGTGGATATGGCTAAGTTAGACGATATACTGAGATCTAGGTGAGAGCAGGCTAATAGATTTAATCCTACTAATATAATGCTTAAGTAAATAAATGTGAAAGTTTGTAGGGATAAATGTATGGATGTTGTTGCTCAATCACGTAAAAGCAACTCAACGGATTTGTATGAAATTTAGCACACGTATAGTTTATAACCTGGATATTATTATTATATTTAGAATATGTTTGGTTCCTCTGGTATGCTTAGCTCAACGCGGACAAAGTCGCGGGCAGAAGCTAGTCCTATAGTAGTGCCAAGATAAAAAGGAGACCTTTGATAGGTCTGTAACTATAGCAATAAATCCTTGTCAAGGACTATTTTTGCTAGTTAAGTGTCGAGTGTTAGAGAATTTTCAATTATCTACATTTTTCGTTTGTTGCATTCAAATACATTGTGTCATGCATTCTAATGCTTATTGGAGTTTCTGGAGACAATCCACGGCAGAAGCAGATCGTAACACGCTTTTTTGTCAGAGGTAACCTATTGACCAAAATTATAAATCACCTAACCCAAAAGTCATATTACAGCATTATTTCCACTGTTTATATATATCAGTCACTAAATGAAACTTAGCTGCACATAATGATACCGAAAAAAATGATCACTGTAACACAATTTACGAGACACTGGACAAAAATCTAAACCACTACCTGATTCGCGCCAAAAACTCCCAACAGTTACATTCTACGTGTGTTTATTTTCAGATTTTAGTCGGCGTGTTACCGTTTCACTTACGATTACATTTCTTAGCTGTGAAAAGTCACAAAATATCTTAGCCCCACCATAACCTATGCGAGACCTCAGAATAATAACTAAAGGTCACTAAATCTGCACTGGAAGAAAGAAAATGGAACTTCTTAAAAAATAACTGTCAAACTGCTCCAATTACATCTTCTCATTGTTACCAAATGATATTCGTTCCAAATTCAAATTTGAGACGAAAATGATTATTTATTTTAGTTGCAACTTTTCGAATATATCCTTGTCATATTATTTTTATTTCTTTTATTACCTACTTATGTAACGAACGCTGGCAAAAAACTAATAAAATGTATTATTAATAATACTGGCAATAAAATTTATTAGTTTATTGCCCGTGTTAGTTTCATACGATTGCAAAACAGGTTTTTTTTCAAAAAAACTTTTTGTGTTACATTATTTTAGATCTTGCTGGTTAAAACTTGTATGTATAGAAATCATTTACATAGAACAATGTACGTACATGAAGATGTTGCTTGCATGCGATTATATTATATACCGCATTATTATTCTACAATGGTCTAATCAAATTGCTTTTTGCAAATTTAATATTATTAATATACATAACGATTGTATGCGGTAACATTAAACACCTAATCTTTAGGTACAAAAAATAGCTTTTTCCAAATAAAAACTACTAAATAGCTTCTAAATTGAGATAATAATATAACTATCATAAATAACGAAGTGATATAAACTTCTTTTTATCAAATAAACATCTATCATAGCTAGTTAGACTGGAATGGAACTGAACATAAAAAAGACAGCACTGAGTTTCTGGCCGGTTGTTCTCATTGGCATTTTTTTGCCAAACCGGTGGTAAATTAGACCTCCATAAGTGCCTTATAAGGCCCTAAACTGAATAAATGATTTTTGATATGATGACAACTATAGCACCTAGCTGGTTAGTCTGGAATGGAACTGTTAATAATGAGATATATGGAATATGCAGGAATGAATAAAATACTAATTATGTTTGATAGACTAAAAATAAATTCGTATTTAAATCTAATTTTTTACATTGCTTGTTTTATATTTAGAAATCTTACCATCAGGTAGGCCGTATGCTTGTGTGCCAACTTAGTGGTATTAAAAAAAAATTAGAGAAATGGTTTGGCAAGATTTGAAATTGGAAAACCTCTTTAATTATAGGCTCAGAATAAAAACCAAAGCTCTGAGATTGTAAACATCTTGGCTGGACGCAAATAAAAAAAAACTTAGGTACGCTAAACGTAAATTTGCACGCTAAATTTTTCCATAGCTATATGCCTAATTATTTAGATAATACAAATCATATATTCAAATGACGTAAAACAACGACTAGAGGTGATCCCGTTCCACGTAATTTATTTTATAGTGAGTATTTACAGAAATAGATTTACGAATGATGTTATTCTACGAATAGCATGGATAACTATTAACTAGCTAATAAGTAAAAACTACCACTAATATGAATGATCGTTAAGGTGGCAAAAGTATTTGATAATTACCTTGATTAGAAGAACAATTAAGAATGGGCAATATTTTTAGAAATTGTGTGGTTAATTAGTTACATTAAGAAATTGTGTAACTCGGATTGAGTCATTGAATTGTACAGTAAATTAATTGTATGGTCACCCGTTTTTTTTTTGTTCGAGGTAGAATTTCAATCTAATTAAAGAAAAGGCAAGGAAGCATGAATATTAAATTATATGAGTCAGTATAGACCGATTTTAGAAGAAACTGAACCCAAAGTCCAAATAACTTCATCAGAAAAGCTTCGTAAAAGCGTTATTAAGCATATTTCTTAGTATCCCAAGGCCTAATAAGGCCTTATGTACTTTACAGATCCTGAAATGCAACTCCGACTAATATCGAACCTACGAAAGTTTTAATGATCATTTGCTTTTTTTGCAATTACGCCATAACTGCATTGCTTTATAAGTTTATACTATAGGATGTGTGTTTTATATATGTGACATGTTAAGTTATTCTGTAGCGTGTTGGAAAATTAAAATTGGTCATTTAATAAAAAGGTAACCAATTTTAATATAATTTAGTTAAACAATAACATGGACTCCAATATGTACGTAATGTAGGAAAGGCTTCCCTGAATTTTTTAAACAGATTTTTTTGTTTTATTCCAGGCAAACGGGTCGCGGGCAAAATTATATAGTACCTACTATTTAATCATAATCTTAATCATAACTTTTATTGCAATTAGTGTACAGCATTTTAGAATTATACTAATACACAGTACACACCCTGTTTATAGGCCGCAGCAATTGTGATAGTGAGAAGGCATTTATTAATTTATATTATCTATTTTATATTACACCTAATAATTTAGATGTATATTATAAATTATTTTACACCGTTTGTGTGGTACGATACTGTTGAATCAAATAACGTATGATAATGAAGTATTATATTGCAGGACCTTATGGCGAAATTATATTCATATTTGAGGTGACTTATAAATAAATTATTGCGTTATGACAACTTTATTCCTATAAGATGGCCGGTCTGATACCTGTTACTCGTATTAATAAATTTCCACAAGAATGTATACTTATTGTAAGCTGTTTCATTCTAATGTTGATGGTTATTACAATATATTATGCATACATATTAGTTTTATTTCGTGTCAAACAATGGATTAATAATCAAATTTATTGGAGATTCATTCACATACCTACATTTGCATAATAATCTATTTTTAATGAAAAGTTATGATAAATTTCAATCAAAAAGAACCGAATGCAGTATTTTATAAACGCGTACCGATACTGCACTAAATTAATCAAAGCATAAATTATTTTATAATATTTCGTAAGTTTTGCAAAAATAATGTAGTTTTTCGATTCCCATTGACAACTCGTTTCTTGGAAATAATATGTTAGTATTAAATAAACATATTATCGCTTACCTTCCTTTTCTGAGAACCCATCACAGTCAAAAAATGCAGATGACTAAAATAAATGTAGGTAACTGCTTACGATCTTTTCATAAAACACGACGAAAACGATACATAAATAAACGATGTTTTTATATCGCAATTCTTAATTCGCAATTACATATACCTAAACGTTAATTGACTCGAATTCTAAAACACGTAGTAAGCAGAAACGAAGAAGTGGACAAAATAAATTAAGATCCGACAAAATTAAATTCATGGCATTGACTTCGAAAACTAGTTATTATAATCTTAGGAGATCATTATCATACTAGTCCACTTACATAAGTTAACTGGATGGTTAGCATCTAGTAGCTCTACATGATTAATTAAAAAAGATTTTAAATCATTATATATAACCGAATAATATCCCGATATAGAACACTACGCCGTGGGTACTGTCACTGAACAATAATAGCCGTAACAACGAGACAATGCGTGCACTTGATCAAACAACGTGACTGAAGTAGTACATTGCTATGCATAGTAGACACACCCGGGCAGCAAGCAAGTCGTACTCACGAAAGGCATCGTTTGGGCCGCTGAAAGCTACTGTGAAATGTAACGTACTGGGAACAACACGGTCGTCTCTGCGCTGAACCCGCAGCAATCGCACACCGTTAGGTAGCAGTCGTCAACCACCTCCTCGAAGGTCATGGCGCGCGCGCATCGCTCGAAGCGCCTGTGGCCACTGAGGCGGGCGGTGGCGGGGCGCCGCCGCTACTCGCCACAGCGCTACACCGCTACACTCACCGGTGTGTTGCCGCCAGCCTTGCTCTGGGGCTCGATCAGATCTCCGTAGGCCGGCATTGCGTCCGCGTACCGCTCCTCTTCGGTGTCGGCGTCGCGAGAGTGTGCCGGCGAGGGCGGCGCGGGCGCGGCGAGCCTCACGCGCGCCAGCGCCACCGCCTCCTCGAGCGACCCCACCGCTGCCTCTCCCCGCGCCCCTTCCTCCTGCTCCTCCGACAAGCACGCGGAGGCTTGCGCCACAAACGCTATTCGCCGCCGCACTACGCTCTCCGGACTCGGCTCCTCAACGGGCTTTTCCATTTCCGTCTCGCTATTCCGCTTCCAGGCCGCTTTAGTAAAAGGCTTGGTTGCAACGGGATGCTCTACGGCTATAGGACTGGGTTCCGGTGTTGGTGTTTCCGTAGTCGTTGGAGTAGATGTTGGAGTGTCTAATTCGGGTGGGGTAGGGGGAAGATCCAAGGTAGACTCAGTGGTTCCCGGTTGAGAGCCAGACGGAGTGGCATCGCCGGCGCGCTTTTTTCCCATACTGCCCATGCGGCGCAGTAGGCCTTCCTTCTTTTTCTTATCGAGGGCGGGCGAACTATCGGTGCTGCGGGAGGCGTCGCTGGCCGCGTCACGCGGCTTCTTGTTGCGTTTACGCATCGTGCGTCCGTCGCGCGTGATCTCGCCGTCTGAGGCGGAAGATTTAGTAGAGCCAGTGCGCTTGATCGAGCCGATGTGGAAGGGCGAGCCGGGGCGGAACGGCGCTCGGAGCGTGTGTAGAGTACGTCGGAGGCGCGAGGGCAAGCGGGGGGGTGTGGGCGAGGCGGGCGGAGGGGAGTCCTCGTCCCGCATGGTGGTGTGCCGAGCGCGGCGCTCCGACTGCCGGCTAGCCCGCGTCCAGGCCGCACGCCGCCCGCGACCTTGCTCCCTTGATCAGCCAACGTAAACCTCGGATAAACTTACATGCCTCTGTGACACTCAGAAACTCGTCAAGGATTAAGATATTGTATAACATCGAGAATGTCGGATTGGATTGATTGGAAGAAATATAATATCTGCCCCGTCAACTTCCCATCTGACATCTCAACATTAGAGGCTTCTAATTTCATTGGCAAACTATTCCAACACAACACAATTACTATTACCAATGCCCTATGACAAAACGAATCAGCAAAGTATTAAGTCACACACGAACCAGAAAGGTGACATATTGATAACATTAGGGAAAAAAAACAAAAAGCTACTTTTAATTTGCCTGTAAAGTGTTTGTTGACGAACCTGAGATACGCTTACGACATAGCTTCTATTTGTTTAACTACGTTATCAACAAGTTCTCTTATCGCTATCATACAATGTAGGATTCCTGTACTTGTCTGTAGTACGTGTTAAGCAACCTACAATTACCAAAAGTCTGATTTATCTGACTAGTTTACGAAAAAGATATTATTAAAAGACATCATCCATTTTGGTCCAAATCTGAAAGTGCCGGCCAACACAATTTTTTTGTAAGCCTATTCTTAGTTCATTTAGAGCTTGCCCGTCTGAACATAGGTATATTGCTATGGCACCAAAGCTGTAGGACCTTTGTCCTCGATGTTATTTGAGTTTGAAAATCAGAATTTTCATAAAATTTTGTTGAAAATGGAAATTCAAAGTAATCAGAACAAATGAAATGTACTGTAATGTCCAACTTTGGTGCCATAGTAATAAATGTTCAGACGGACAAGCTCTAACAGAATATACAAAAAAAATATGTTGGCCGGCACTTTCAGATTTAGACCAAATCTCTATGAAACATGGATGATGTCCTTTACTGTCTTATCATTAAGATTTTTTTTCAATTCGAAACTCCATATAATTAAAAGCTATCCCAGACCGACTGACCAAAATACTGCACCCCACAAGGCATCGATGTCAGAATTTGTGGGAAAAGTAACTTTAAACCCATCCAATTGTAAACCGATTATTTTAACACGTCACGTGTTTACTCATGCGAATAAATCCTCTTATATACCACCAAATATTAGCAGGGTTATAGTGCTTCTTCCTATTTGCCTAATGACCTGCGATGGTTGATGAACCGTGCTCTGTCAGCTAGTTAACTTCACCGCAGTTGTACGGAATCTTTGAGGAAAGGAAGCCCTACAATACAACACCCATACTTTTGTAATCGATCATAGATTTTAGAATTCTTGTTGCAGTCGGGAGTTTCTTTCACAAAACACCTGTATATGTATTAAAAGCACACACCTACTAATTTAATAATACATATTATTAAAATTAGGTATAATGTAAAATTTATGTAAATAAATAAATGCCATCTCACTGTCACAATTGCTGTGCCCTATAAACAGGGTGTGTATTAGCTTAGCTCATAGTAGATAATATACAACACAAGTATTAGTTTAAAAGCTTGTAAAATACTGTACACTAATTGCAATAAAAATGTATGATTTTTAATTGACTTAGGACTTAGGCTCAGCATTCAAAATTGTCCGGAGCTAAAAGACTACAAAATGCGAATACGAGATAATCGCCCGCCAGTCTCCGTTTGGTCGACTGCCTTACGGCTGAATACTGAAACGACATTCAAAGTTTGAGGGCTCACGTAACTGTTTGAAGCGTTGCCGTTGTCAAAATATAATTTCGGTGGCCACACAAAATTAACATGGCATCATATTAGACGGGCTTTTCAGTAATTCGGCCATCAAACCGATGAACTGTGGCAAGCAGAGACCTCATTTTAATAAAAAGTACGTTAGTAAGCAAATATGGAAGAATTATATTAATATTTATTAAAAATGCGTACGAAGTCGCTCGTGCAGCTGGTAATAAATAAATAAAATAAGATTTTACGACTAAAATGTCTCGATCGTATCTTATTCTTTATTATATTAATCTTATGCGTATCGACCTTCGAGTCGTACGTTTTCGAATGACAGGATACTAGACTATTGAACAGATGACGAAATGTAAGAAGCGAGGAGTAATTGTGCAGGAAGCATCAATAAACGATCGGCTTAATAGATATGTTTATGATACCAACGAAGCATTACACGATTACATGATAGTAATTTAAGGTCTAAAATAATCAAATTCACTACCATTGGCATTGGAGGGTGAGAGTGTGATTGTAAAGACGAAAACGGAATGGTACGTTATTTTAGACACATACGAGTAGAAGAAATTAGTGTTGAAAGACTGATAAAACAGACTCGTATACCTACAATGCGAATTTGAGTGCGAAGTAGAAGCCGTGGAAGGCCAAGGTCCAACTTCCTAGATCAAATTACCAAAGAATACAATGATTGAAAGGTAAAGAGTACTCGGAATCGGCGGGCATTTATGAAGCTATTGATCAATGTAAAAGGAGTAAAAGAGGTGTGTAAGTCAAGAGATGACGGTCTATACCCTCTGCATACCCCAGGACTTTGCGTGTTGTAATGGAGGCTCAATCATGTAATAATAATAATAATAATATGGCAGTACTCCTCGACACGGCACGCATTGTCAGGAGGTTCCTAGCTCTGTAACCCTAACCACTGGTAGCTTGGGCTCGCGCCTCGTTATCGGTGGCTCCCTAGTTTTGGTGTATTTTTTTTATAATATCTGTTTTTTTAAGAATATAAAAAAAACACAGACTAAGATTTGAAATAAATAATGGTAATAATAATAATGCTTGGATATTATCGCACAGCACCATGTGGCCCCAAACTAAACAAAGCTTGTACTATGGGAACCAGCAGCTGATAGAATTCTTGTATACTTTTTTTTTAAATACATACTTATATAACACATACCAAACACCCAGACGCAAGGCAAACAAGTTTGTTACTGTACTAGCAGTCAGGTATAACCACTAGACCAGCGATCTCGTCTCATCGAATATCGTCATATGTAACATAGGTAATAGTTCTGATGTTTATTAATAAGTTTATTTGTTTCCTTTGTTGCGTAGTTCGACAAATACTTAGTACTTTCATGGTAATACACACGACCAGAATCTTTTATCTAATGGCTTAACAATAACGACATTGAAGATTTTTTTATTTAATGTCACCTCGAATGTTCCGTTATCAAAGACCGTTATTCCCAGACATGCGCCCATCGGAAGTTGATATCACATAACTGAAAAAACACTGTCTTGTCGATATGGTCAGCTTAACGTGGAATTAGCGATTAGGTCAATGTTGTCAATTCATTGATTAACATGATGTAGGCTGGTGAAATTGAAGTGACAATGAACTTCAATCTAATCCTCTATACCATAGAGTCTAGTTTACTTCAACCTCGTATCAGAATACCGTATAAAGAGTCTATATGTTAGTCTGATACGAGTTTAGACTGCGATACTTATCTAGTTGAAAATCCAGTAGGATACCTACAGACGTTTTAAACCTAGTTTTTTTGTAGTTTACTCCTTAAGAATCTTTTTCATATATAGGTCCCTTGATACGGGCATTTTATGAGGAATTTTATACATGCTTTATCTAAACGCGCGAGTCACGTAGGTAAAGCAAACTTTGCGGACGACTATTTTAGCACGACGATAACTAAGCTTCAAGCTAGGCGACAAACAAAGCTCTTGTTGGTAAAGCAATAAAGTCCGTTGCGCGATGGAGCTGAAACACATTTTTTATTAAAATTATTTCATTTTAGGATCCACATGGACTTAAATAAAAGTATGGTGCTCTACATTGAGAACACAAACAGGGACTACATACTTAAAGAGCTTAATCAATTTACGCAGTGATGTCATAAATAAATTTTACTTTATAGTTGTATGTATAAATTATATTATATATCAAAAGCAAATTAACATATAACATATTTTTATATCTGAGATAGTACATTTTCGTGTTCTTCGTGCATACAGCGCCATCGTTCACAAAACTCCAAGAATTAATTTAGTTCATTCGATTGCCGCTCCGGCAATGTGGCGCCACGAGTAGAATAAATATATTGGTGACATTCTGTTAGCATAAACCGGAAAAAGCCTATACTCATATATTATCTCCTCTGAGCTATACTCTAGGGCAGGAGTGGCGGATCACGTTCCGAATCAAGATCGCCGCCGACCTGTTATCACAAACCTGTGTAAACATTTTACTTAATCTAACTGAAACGTCTTCATCTTCGTACGTTCGGTTTCTGTTAATAGTTAACTTGTATTATTCAGTACGTTATTTAAATTGGAACTCGATTTATTTTCAGTATAAGTTTAATATTAGCAATATAAGTAAATCCACACGATGACTATCGTGGGCACCGAACCGTGAAACACGTGCTATGCTGATGCGACGCACTCGCGAAGCAGCGCACTAGCGAATGAAAATTCTGGGGTTGGCATAACTAGAACCAGAGGTTTACATGCTCTTCCCTGTTGCAAGATCTGCAGACCATTGAGGGAGTATTTGACACAGCAGGTATGTAGAGCGTTCAGGGCAAAGGACAGCACTAAAGGTCCTAAGGGCCGACGTGCGTCTGTCAACCTGGACCCGTTATAATACCAAATTATAAGATGAGATGTGATCGGGGACACCTCGGCGACGGCAACATATCATTTAAGACACCCCAAATGAAACTAATTGGTGATGCTCTAAGGTAACCAGGAGTTCTAATACCGCAGTTGTGAGTAATAAATGACCTAAATGTATTTTTTTTTTATACGACTAAGGTGGCACACAAGCATACGGCCCACCCGATGGTAAGCAGTCACCGTAGCCTATAGCCGCTAGCAATACCAGGGGTATCCCTTACGGGGTGCCAACCATGTTGTTGATGAGGACTCACTGTGCTAGGTAGGCAATAGATACTACTAGCCCAGCATATCCTCGTGGAGCACTGGCAACCTTACTTACCGCAGAAACACAACACTACATCAAGTAGTGTTATTTCACTGCGGTCTTCTGTAAGGCGGAGGTACAGTCCCCAGTCGGGCGGCTCCAATTTAAATGGGATAACCCACGGGAAATCCCAAATCGCCCTACCTCTCTTTTTAAAAGCTCATGGTGTGATTTATCACTGTACTTAAGCTTAGAAAAACTCATAACTCATAAATTTTCACAAAATCTTACTCACCCTCAATCGTCCTCCAATTTCAGCTTCAATTGCGTCCTCTGCATACATCATAAAAATCCTTAGTTCAGAAAAGAAGGATAATTGAAAAAAAAATATTTTCTTTCAACAAAACATTGAGACGTTATATTAACAGCACAATTTTCTTCGCAGTTTCTCTGTTCACTCAAACAGGTTTGATTTAAATTCACTAGTTTTTCGAAATGGCAATATTCTTATCACTCAAGTCTCAGTCTGATACATATGATTGGTACCCATTTAATGTCTAGACGATAAAATAGCGCTACAATGACTCACAAAACATAATGAAGATGCAAAAATAACTAAGAATTCGATATAATTGTACGTAAAACACAATTATACATTTAAAGTATTCTTCTTTTCACTTTCTCTGAACCACTGAACAATTTTATGAATGTGGAAAAACAGTTGTCAATTTTCCCGCGCATACGAATGAAAAATGTTTTTCGTATTTTGCACAGAACCAAGTGGCATTGACACTAAGCCTATTCTTTCGAAGGGTGAACGTCCTCTTTCGATCTGTGGTAGCATTTCTTGCTATAAGCTATTGTCTGCCGAAATATCCGAGCCAACCTATTAAAAACTGTTTATAGCATCATCTAATTTAAATATTATGTTTTCACTGCCACAGGTTTGATTTGACCGTTTATTTTTCACTTTGTAAGAAGTGTATCCAATACCGAATGGATCGCACTACTATCGCTTAGGTATACGTATGTGATCTCCGTATCTTTGCTTATCAAGTCACACCTGATAAGATTTGCATTATTACAGCATATCGTTAGAAAATATATCGGACAGTCACATGTCGTAGGCGAAATGACTGGACTATATAAAATATGCTTATCCGCTTTTAACCTGTATATCCAAGCAGAATAATATTTTTACAGGTATCACAGCTCAATTTTGTACCAAATTTTTATAAAGCTGACCACAAAGATCGATAAATTTCAAATCATGTCACATAAGCACGTAACTAACACAGTTAATTATTAAATATTGCGATTTAGCGAGTTCATTAAATCATCAGTATTTAAATATGATCTTGTTTGTAATAAGTTTACTTGGGATTTTTTAATAATGTCCTTATATCACGTTACCAAAGAGAAGAGTTTTAATTAAATATGATGAATGATACGAACCTGGGTCAACCGCCGGCCATTTTTCGTAGCTGGCATGTTTCTTTATTTTAGCTCGTTTTTCGACTCTCAACAATTGTTACTGACGTGAACAAAAATCACAACTTTTTTTGTTCTATTAATTTTACATAATTATTACAACAAACGAAACGAAACGAAACGGAAACGAATATTTACATCGTTAAAAAAAACAAAACGATGCAAAAGGTCAACGTGTCAAAAACTTCACTGAAATTCGCACAAAAATGAAAAAATAACTTTTTGATTCTAAATTTATCTCGAGGCACAAGAATCACTACACAAGCATTCTTATCTGTAGCTCACCATGAAGTAAAATGTATTTGTACAATATTTGCCCTCATAAAGATAAAGACTAGAAATAAATCTTCATTGTTTACCAATACAGAATACATTTACAAATAAATAGGTAGGTACCGAAGTACAGTGTAGTCTATACAAAACGGACAACAACGCGTTACTTGCGAGCACATTAAAATTGATGAAAAAATAAAATTACTAGGTACGTTAGCGATGGGACAATACGTGTATAACTCCATCTCACAGACCTAGGATTTTTTTATGCTCCATTTTCCATACCTTTATCATACCATATAGATTTTATAACATCTAAATTAATGCACGACACTTAAACATGGATAATTCACCAGAAAATCGACTTCTTCAGATATATAGGTTGTCTTTGTTATTTAGCAGATAATACATAATTTGTACTTTATAATTTGTACCAAAAATTATCTTAAATTCATTGGTTTTATTTTTCATAAACAGCAGTGGTATGTTTTAACCCGTATATTAATACATAATAAAAGTAAGTATTTACGTGAGATATCACTAATTCCTTACATATAGTTTGTTTTGATAAAACAAAATGTTTGTTCGTCCTATCGTAACGTACCCAACTAAACAAGAGAACACCTATTTATTTAGGTAACTATTATAATATTTATAATCTTTAATCGAACTGAGGATGCGTACCCAAGTTTTTTCCACGTTTTATTCTTTGATTATATCCTTGTATAATCAAAGGTTCTATTGAGAATCTCAAGTTGAGATATTGAGAATTTCTAGGTACAACGAAGACTAGCAAGACTACCCGAAATAAGTGCTGTCTTTTAGCGAAAATCCCAGAGCTTGCAGACGATTGAAGTTTCTATTTTGTCTCCTATGATATAATAATCATGCAAAGCAATCCAGAAACGCCGGCATAATCGCCTACAATGTCGATAGAAGACGATATATTTGAGAACCTCCTCTATTTTGAAGTCTGTTATAAACCATACGCAATACAAATCTCGAAGCTATTCAGTTGACATTACATTGTAAACCACTTCAATATTGAAGCATTGTTCTGCTAGACTGCATTGTCCTAGGTCAGTAGGCATTCGTGGCCACTTGTCCAACAACGTTGAATATTGTTACAGAATTGCCATGTTCCGGATCATTAAAATTCAATCGTGATTTTAATAACCATAGGTATTACTTATTCCTCGTAGTTAGAACATCTCTCGACTATGTTTTGAAAACGTAACTCTCAAAATGTAAAAACACCTACGAATTTTTAGTTCCAATTTTCGCCAGTGCAATGCTATTTATTTTCCAAAAAAACAAATGACGAAATTGGTTCTTGCCAAGGCTACTGAAAGCAAGTACATTTTCGACTATGTATTCGAAAGCGTAACTCTCAAAATTATTCAATTTTCATTCGAATGTTAGTTCCACTTTCCACTCGCAGCTGGTTCTGGTTATACATATAAAATATATTGTTATAATTATTAAAATATATTAAATTATTAAATAATAATTAGGTAGGTCCCTCATATCCTCATATACATATGCAATATCTGTAGACTGTAACTCACTTACCTGTCTAATAGGTGAAATATAATTTATTGATGCAAATTGTCCATTATCCAGCCACATTATATTTAAACGTAATTTTAATACTACTAGACTTAAAAAATACAATAGAATTTTACACGTCTAGGATTTATGAACTACGCCTATTCATCGTAGATAGAGAACTGATAACAATATCTAAATCTTATCATAATCTATGTAAATCCTCTTAAAAATATGTATATAAAATAATCACGACCAAAAATTACCAATTTATTAGTACGTAGTTGTTAATCAATTAAAAAATATATAATTTATTTACATGAAAACTCAAGAATAGGTAGATAAATACTGCGGGTACTTATCTGTATATAATTTAACGAAAAACATTTAAAAATCAAATCGCTTTCCCGACGTTTTTATTTTACGAACTTTTGTAAGCCGAAGGTAGAATAGAAATAAGTAAAACCAACCAAAAGGAACATAACCTAAAACATTTTACACATTTAAGAAATTAACGCCATCTTTGTTAACAAAACGCAAAACTTACCATATTCAAATGCCGAATTCTTCTTATAGCGCGCCTTTTTTGACAGTTCGAAGTGTGCGTTTTGGGTAACACGGGAGGTTCACTTTGCCGTAAACATCTCTCAGATTCCCGCGAACTGACTGCGATGCCTGCTATACGGGCGGCCGTACACATGATTTGCTGCTTTGCGCATAGACTAGATAAGACCGTGACAAATACTATTGAATACAATTTATCAGTAGGTATTTGTATACTGGTGACTTCCTAAATAACACAGTAGGTAAAGTGTATTTGAGAGTTTGTTCGTAATTTAAAATAAGCTCTCAATATTTTTTTTACTTTTTTATATACACCTATAAAGACACTTATCAGCCTGACATTACCAGGCAAAGAGTGAATACAAATTCAGCGTATTTATAAAGTGTTTTGAACATCCACTTCATAAAGAGCATGGCCACAGATTCGCAATCCACAACCTTCCTTTTGATAAAGTATTATGGTTCGTTATTGCCTGCACTTGTACTATGCGATCTTTATTGTAGAATCAGTACGTTAATAAAGATAACACGAAGTCCAGACACAATGTAACGTAAAGAGTATGATTAAGTAAATTCAAATGTATTCATACTTACACTTACTTATTATAAAACTAGCAACCTGCCCTGGCTTCGCACGGATTTACACAAAAACCAAAATGAATTATGCATAACCTTCATCAGGAATCTCTACGTCTTAGTGAAAACCGCATTAAAATCCGTTTCGTAGTTTTACATATCTAAGCGAACAGACAGACGGCGGGAAGCGAGTTAGTTTTATACTATGTTAAGATGCGACGTTGCCGTCTGTTTGTCTGTCGGTTAGTGAACTCGTAGCTCGAGAACTAATCCAATTAAATTTTCTATACATTTTTATATAATTAGGTGTATAGCTTATTTAATTTAATGTTAGTAGTCTCGAGCAAACGGCTAGTTGACCGTATCTCAGAGTAGATAATATACTACGTACAAACCGTATGCTTCCTGCCATCTTAACGGTGTTATTATATATAATAGGAATACAAACAAACGAACATTAAAGACCTTTGGAAGTCGGTTTAAAAAATTACACCATAGGCAATTATTTATATAAATAGATATAATTTAAGATAGTAAGCCCAGTAGTGAAGTTTTTATTAAAAGTGAATAATATTTTTAACTTCTGAATATCATAAATCGTATAATTAATAAGAATAATAATCTGTGAGAAGAAATAAACAAGCGATGAAGAAAAAATAAAACCATAATATCCCCGTTTCAGTTTATATATTTGTACCATAAAAGCACGCGTACTGGCCACTAAATTTATAACAAGTGCCTACTAATGGCCATATAAATAAATTTCTTCACTTATTAAAACAAACAAATAAAAAGCACACATAGGTGTATATTCTGTTTTAAAAAATTACTAAACTTAACTAATTTGACAGATCTAAAAAGTCTTGCTATCCCTTTCTCATGACCGAGGTTGAATAAGGATAGCAATATTTTTGGACCTGTCAAATTAGTTGAGTTTAGTCATTTTGAACAACAGAATGGCACCATAGACAGCAAGTAATTACTTTAAAATACATTAAGTTATCTCTACACAGCTACAGTACAACTTGCAACCTTAGAAATACATATATTATTTTGATTGTGAAATACATATATTATTTTGATTGTGAACTGGGTTGGAAAGGTATTCTTTGCAACAATTCTAATACAACGCAAGTTCACATTTGATAAAAAATAAAACTGCTTTCTCCGAAGTCTTTAGTTAATATTCTGGTAAATAAAATCCTCTGAGCCCGAGCTAGAATAATATGCGACTATGTATTCAAAAACGTAACTCGCTATGTCAAAATTTCCATACACATTTTTAGTACCACTGTTCACCGGCGAAGCGCTATTCATTTTACCATACAAAAATAGTCGAAAGCGATACGTATACGTAGTCAAAAATTGTTGCTGCTAGGGCTACTGTACGTGGGATGATGTACAATATCCCATTTTATTTCGGTAGCAATGCATATCTTGGGATAATCCTAATCTTTGTGAATGTCTAAATAGATAAAGAAGGAATAGTAAATATATATTTAGATATTCACGGCTCTCTGATATGTTATTAAACTAAATTTATTTTACACCACTGGTCATGAACAATGATAGGTAAAATAAAAGTAAATTAATTTGCAAAATCTTAAGTAAAATCCAAAATGTCCAACATTTCTTCTTTGGATTATTTAACTTAAAATAGGTACATTAATTAAATTAAAAGGAACCGTATTACACAGCCTTGGAATAAGCTACATAATATAAAAAAAAACGCTTAAAATAATATTTACTTTAATAAAACATCTAAGGATAAGGTTTATGTTCAACCTATTTTCTACACTAATATTATAAAGAGGATAGATTTGATTGTTTGTTTGTTTTTATTGAATAGGCTCCGAAACTACTGGACCGATTTGAAAAAAATCTTTTACCATTACAAGCCAACATTATTCCTGATGAACATTGGCTACTTTTTACCGCGAGCAAATGCTTCCCACGGGAAAACGAATAAGAGTATACTATATTGCTACACGGGCGAAGTCGCGGGGAAAAAGCTAGTGACTAATAAAATGGTGACCCTTTTAAAACTAAACTAAGGTGAAAATTTAATATACTTAAAACTAGGGGCAAATAACTTGCAATCTTTTTGGTAATTGTTAGTTTTTGCAATATTTTAACATCATTTGAACCTGTGAAGATTTACTAGAAATTTGACGTTTTCTTTGTAACATATTTAGTTTAATTTATAACAATCAAAAATAACAATGTAAGTAGTAAATCATGTTTTTTTATTATTGACTTTACGCTATGCAATAATATATGCCGTTCGTTCTGTGTAGCTTTTCTAGCTAACTATTTATTCGGTGTTTATTTCCAGACCCAATAATAACAAAAAATAAAAGTCTGCCTGTCTGTTTACCGAAGCAGTAAATTCGATTGAAAGAAGCCTTCAGGCGAACCCACCGAACCTTATCCTTTACTTTTTCTAGGAGGGCATTTTGATCTCCCGTCCACGATTTAACATGTAGTGGGAAACATTTTCGTAGGTCAAGAAGGTGACCATAGTCGCTGGCACCACCCTTACTAGGTTCGGCTTGAGACCCTTGTAGAACCCACGCCAGCCTTCGTGTCTGCAAAACGAACATAATTACCGTTAAATGGTTATAATTCCTCTCAAGTATGTGTTAAAAAAATATTAACTTACCTTAAATCGAGAAATATTTGCTCGATATTAAAAAATGAATCGAGGGAGAAATAGTTGAGTTATGCGATGAAATAGTGTTATTGCAATAGCGATTATATCGATACTATCGATAGTGTTTGGAATTAAACTGTCGATAGTATCGACACTATTGAACTTTAGTAATAGTATTACTTATTTTTATCAAGCGATACTATCGATAGTATCATCAAAAGTTCATAGTTTCGATAGACCTTTCGATTTCTTGCCGGATTCTTCTCAGCAAAACCGACCTTCCGAATCCGGTGTTAGATTCTGACGATTTTAAAGTGCTTGCCTGTGAAGTCTAGTCAAATAAAGATCTTTTTGAGTTTGAGTTTGATAAAGTAACAGATTTTTGAGGTCACGATACTATCGATAGACTATCGCTATCGCAACAACACTACGATGGAAATCTCTACATGTGAATATTAGTTTTGGAAGATTTTTCTTTTTAAAATCGAATATCGAAATAATCAACTGTCCATTACTTTTGAGAAATATATCACGAATTATTATATAAATGTTCATAGTATGAAGGCTTTGTTATGACAATCTTTTCATGATTACATATTAAAGAGAGAAGTCTAATGTTATCCTCTCTATAGTTTTTCAAATATTCTGGAGGCATAAAAAAACATCAAATCCAAAACATTTAATAAGGATACAAGTGAACAATAACTATAAAAACACAAATTAAAACAAACGCAAAATCAATTTGCTACAATTTATTGATTACACAAATTGAATAGGCGTATTTGAAACAGTGAAACTTTAGCGATTATATAAAAATATAGTTAATAAATCACTACTTAATGTTAATATCGATATCGTGGCCAGCCACCGAAGAGAATAACAATAACTACAGCTTTGGTTACACTGCAAGACGACTAATCTTAAGTTAAATAATTTAATTTATAGTACACTCCATTTTGTCTAGAGAAACATCCCACCATGCGATCCATAATTACCAAAATGGCGGACATACTGACTACTCGTTCTTGAAGTCTCTAAGGTTCAAGGCGGTCGGTGGTCTTTTAAATAAACATTGTGTTATGTTTATAAACACGTATCTCTTGCACTTATACAGAATGTAATAAACTAATAATGGTAGATATGTATTGAGACGTCGATTATAGTTTTGAATCGCCGTATGAACACGTACACTAAAGGACATGGATCTAAAACTTAAAATAAATACGATAATGAACTAATGCATGAATTTTGCCTTACAATAAATGAATACAGTCCTAAACGTTGTCGATTAAATCCCATATGCGAACCAAAGGTCGATTAACTTGCTCTTGTTTTTAAACGAAAGATAATTCGAAATAATATAAACTAAGTACTTTAAATATTTGTAAGTGTATAATCTCTTTTTATTTAATATTTACAGCTCTATCTCGCAGTGGAACCAATGCTTAAAACATCATGAAGCCAACTAAAAATTGCTTTACAGTCAGATATTTTTATCATATTTGGTGTAATTTTACTGATTGAACCGAACTTTTTATGAATTTTTTCTTGATTTAGAGACGAATTAGGACATCGTCAGAGGTAAATTTGTATCTTTTTTATCAATTATTGTTTGCCACTTTCTGTACCCATTTTTATCAGATGACAGAAAAGGTAAGACTGTTTTTTTTATGATTTTTTAATTATAATTTTTTCATGTCATGTGACGTTGTCACTGTCATTTGAGTGAACAAAATAATTGTTTTAGATATCTATTAATAATTCATCTACTTACTTATTTTAACAAAATGCGAAACGGCTACTCTTTTGAGATTGTACTAAGTAAGGGGAGAATCTACAAAAAGGGATTATTTTGCTTTCTATGAAAAATACGTTTGACCTAATAAAGGTACTATACTAGCATTTAGAAATGTAAGGCAATTTAGCTTTAATCTTATGTATTATTAGGATTTCAAATATGTATATTTTATTTATCTAGTAATTTCGTGATTAAGTTGAAGTTAAACTGCCTTATATTGAACCTAACGTCGTCTCACCACACATGTAACGTTATAGCCAAAATGAAAACAGTGTCTTTTACGTCTTTTATTAAAATACTAAAGACACCAACACGAAATGTTCTAAGTACATACATATCCTATTATCACAAAAAATTCTCAAATTAAATACTAAATTGTGCTACGCGTGGCAACACAGCGCAGTGCCGTGCTGCCAGCTATATAATATAATTCAGTTGTGATCTGATGGGAAAAAGTACTACTACTACTACATTAAAATATTACTATATTGTTGTTAAATATATAAATAAAAAAACACAACATATGTCGTGAGACAAAATTTATAAATAACATTGACTAAATTCACACGGTACAGGTTTGACAATAGTTCGCATACAATGGTGTCAATTCTGTTGTTCAAAATTACTAAATTTAACTAATTTGACAGTCTAAAATTGCCATCCTTATTTAACCCCGCACATGAGAAAGGGATAGCAGACTTTTAGACCTGTCAAATTAGTTAAGTTTAGCAATTTTGAACAACAGAATTGGCACCAATATCTCACTCATTATCAACTCTAACTAAACACTATTAAGGTCCAATATGTCCAAGATTTCCAAATACATAAACAATGCTAAATGTTAAACATTTTAAAACTTCTAGTTGAACAAGACAAAAATTGCTTACAGTATTTTATATTCCTATTGTAACAACATAATTTTGGGAATAGAATTGAAATAACTACAATATTACATTAAAAATACAGTTACGACTTTTGAAGACACGCCAACATTACCAATTACCGATCCTATGCCAAAACCTGCCGCGTCCACTATTACAAAATGGTTTACGAGAATAGTTATACAAAAACATTAAGAAAATGCATATGATCAATAAACAAATTACATTTAAAATACAATAAATAAAGACCGCTTACATACTAACTGCTTACCTTATACAACACTCCACAGACAAAACGAACCGAACACCATAAAGAACCTTGTGCGTGACAGCTGTCAATGTCAAAATTGTGTCAAAATAAAATTAAAATAAAAAGAATAGTTGCGTACATTTCCCATCAGATAAACGTTGTTGTATTGGAAGAACTAATCGTTGTTGGTGAATTTCTCCCATATGAGCATGACGAGACATATGTTAGGCGTTACATGTAGGAGGTACGGCGTTAGGCCCTTGTAGAAGCCCCTGAGGCGTTCGTACCTCCAAGTCTGTGTGACGCAGTGCCACGCGCCGTCGTAGCTGCGGTGGTGGTCCTGAAGGCGCGCGCGCACCACCTGGTAGGGGTACGTGGCGCCCGCCGCGATCAGCTTCGAGATCGCCGCGAACGTCAAGTACTCCATCGACGTCTGCAAATCACACGTCGAGAAAGTTATTAAAAGTTATTTAAAAAATATTCCATTGGCACGAACAATCCGCTATAGTTATTTAAACAGCTTAATGGTGCCAATTCTGTTGTACAAAATTACTAAATACTTAACTAATTTGACAGGTCTAAAAATATTGCCATCCTTATTTAACCCCGCAGATGAGAAGGGGATAGCAAGACTTTTAGACCTGTCAAATTAGTTCAGTTTAGTAATTTTGTACAGCAGAATCGACACCAATATGTTTATAAATTACCCATTCAACTCAGGGGCATGCATTGGATAAAGGCAAGTAGTCACTGCCTCCCTCCACCAAAATTAAATACACTTTATGACACAGAATATATAAATAATGTGTATTTCATTGAGCTAGGTAAGAATTTATGTTAATTCCTTTGGCCGTCTACCTAAAAGGAAATTCAATGCACACCCCTGATTAAACTAAAAGTAGTTAGAAGTTACTTAAAAAATGCATCAGCACCAAATATCAGCTACATACGAAGTTATTTTGACAGCTTAATATGGTTTTGTGGCCCGAAATATAACCACCGGAAATACGTGGTCAGCAACTAAATCAAGGATGTACTCCGATTGGAATAGGATTTAGCCGTGAAAGGTGTAGTAGTAGAAGGCGTTGGTTTTTTTGTATGAAGAATTCTTTTTAGGCAACACGATATCACATTCCTTGGTGATCAATACAGTTTATTTGCTGACAACTATAGATGTAGCTCAATTCACTTAACTTGCTGACCAAACACAATTTGTAGCTGGCCAAACCTATGTAATTAGCTGACCGTTTGAATTTTAAATTATATTTTGCCAGCCGTTTGCAGAGTGATATTCTGTGAACTTCAAAAGGAGGTAAAACGTTTATTATTTTACTCGTATGACTTAATTTTGAGGGAAACTAACTAAAACAGGCAGAGCCGACTTGTCACTTGATACAGAAAAATAATACTTTTATTTAGTGGCGCACAGAGATTTGTGTATTATCACATCCAATCGAATATTAAATTAAGTACATAGTAAATCTTATATGTTAAAAAGGTGAAGCGTGCATTCATTTACTCGTACGTACGAAGATTATTTTATCTTTCTACTCGTCGCCCGCGCACAAAGGTTATACATAGATAACAAAAAAACACTTTTGGAATACCTGTGGATAAGCAATTTAATAGAAAAAAGATTAATGTATTTGTTTTAAGTAAAATTGTTCTTCGTGTACGTAACTTATGTACGCACACATTAATAAATGAATTAAAATATTTATCCATTAACTATTATTAGCTGTGCCCGCGACTTCGTTCGCATGGAGTTAATTTTGTTCATAATTTAATGGGTCTTCTTTTTGTTGCGCGCAACCCTAACATTTTTTCCGAAATTAAGTATCCTAAGTTACGCCCTGTAACATTAGCTATCTGCCAGTGACAGTCCCGTTAAAATCAGTCCAGCCGTTTCGGAGATTACTCGGAACAACCAAGTAGACAACAATTTTACAATTTGTGTTTTCGCTGGTGTCAGTATAGGTATCGTATGTCTACATATGCATTTAGAAAAAAAAAACTGTTATTTTAAAATTACAAACAGACACTTCAATTTAATTTATAGGTATAGATTTAAAAGTGTTCGCTTACCAATTTAATGTCGATGGGCAAATTCCTGTACTGGTTGTATCTGTTCTTCATCTCCTCGTAGGTCATGAACTGCAGCGCGCCGTGAGACACCCCGAACATGCCCGGCACGAAGCCCTGGAACCGTACAGTTAAACGTCAACTCACGTATGTATTTTAATCCCTCTAAACAACAGTGAGACATGAGAAAGGCGTTACATTTGCCTGTAAGATAAGGAGCAACCATTTCTAATAAAGAGTGAGCATTACCAGTGGGAGTAACAAATTACAAGTAGGGAGTAACATATTACCAGTAGGGAGTAACATATTATCCGTATAGTAACACATTACCAGTAGAGTAACAAATTACCAGTAGGGAGTAACACATTATCAGTATAGTAACACATTACCAGTAGAGTAACAAATTACCAGTAGGGAGTAACACATTATCAGTATAGTAACTAGTATCGACGTATCGACAAACAATAACCAGTAAATAGTAAAATAACCAGGAAGGAATAACCATTATCAGAAGGGAAAACAGTTACCAGTAAGCAGTAAACATTATCAGCAGTAATACAATTTCCAGTAAATAATAACACTTACAAGTAATAGTTATCAGTAAAAAGTAGTAATTACAAACATGAAGTAACAAATTACCAGTAGAGAGAGTACCAATTACCCGTAACCATTTTATGAGTAGAGTAACAATCACCTGTAAGGAAGTAACAATCAACAACAAACTGGCACAATATTCATCACAGATAATACTTTTCTCTAATTTAGTACATATAAATCACTCAATATAAAGATAATTTTCCATTAAACAATTCAACAGCGTGGTTTGACGTAAAAAGGAGACACAAACGTTCCAATTAATTAACTATTATCAGGCCGACCTGTGAACTATTATGAACTAGCTAGACAGCTTAGAAGCGGTTTGAGTGTTCTAGTTACCGACCGACAGCTGTTCATTCTATCCGACGTTGGCTGGACGTTGGCAATTGTTTTCAACATCCCGACATTTCCGTACGTAGGGTCGGTTCTCCGTTATAGCTTGTTCTCAGAATTCCATGCGAACCTATCGCCGTCGCGAAGTGAATGCCTTCAGAGCTTCACAACGGATTTGAATGGAAACATTGCAGACTATGTTAGACTGTCATCACACAATATATATTTTTTTGAATTTACAAAATCTTCTACCAACAGCGAGAGAAATGGGAACAGGGAACATACCTTGTATTCCCAAAAGCGAAAGATCGTAGCTGTTATCACAGTAATATTATGCATGCGAAATTTTGTGTGCAAGTGTGTGTTTGTACCCTCTTAACGCCTCAATGGCTAAATGTATTTGTATGATATTTGGAACGGAGGTAGCTTCTAAGCTGGATTAACATTTAGGTTACTTTTTATCCGGGAAAATTGAGTGGTTCCCGGGGGATAGTAGAAAAGAACCCACGAGCGACGCCGCGGGTCGAAGTTAATACTTCAATAATGTATTTCTCGTTGGAGGTGATTTAGTGTGTATCAAATTTATTATCTTAATGGTATTGCTATTAGCCCGATATTAAAATACTGGCATTATAAAAAATATATTCAACAGAAAATATTTCAAACATTAATTTTGGTTCAAATATGAAATTTACATCTTATTCACAGTGCGATATTAAGAATGAACATTCAAATTGAAGACGATTTAGATTGACTCGTACTGGCTGCATCTGCAAATGTATGCAAATACGAATACAAGAATTTATAAACTCCATACAAATTAAATCTACAGAAATCATGTGATAACGAGATGAGAGCTGGCACACATCCTATTTGTAAATCGTAGCTAAAAATACACAAAAAAATAAAATTTCCATTACGGCCTTACCGCGTAACAACGAACTCGCGAGATATTTGTAAACATTTCATCTCATTCATTGCCAATCGCATCCAATTCGCAACAACAATGCTAACACCTAAGCCTCTTCGAAACCATTCATAGCGTGATTGTATGTAACCCCATCCATACTTAATATCATAAAAGAAAACTCATGGATTTTAGTATGTTGGTATTTTAAAAATTCACCAGTGCCGGTAGCACGAACATTGTCGACAACGTTTTTATATTGGAAAATGAACAGCGCTGCGGCGGTGAAAAGTGGAACTAAAAATGTTTATGACAATTTTTACATTTCGCGAGTTACGTTTTCGAATACGTTGTCGACAATGTTCCTGCTACCGGCACAGAAGTATGCTGTATTACCACTAAGTAACATAGGATATATATTATATTGCTACATGGACGAAGTCGCGTATAAAATGCTAGTGGGTAATAAGATAGGTGAAACTAACGTGGACATGTATCTATACTAGCTTCTACCCGCAACTTCGTCCGCGTTGAGCTTAGAAACCCAGAGAAAACTATGATTTTCCAGGATATTAACATTTTCCCGAGATAAAAGTGGATCCTATGTGTTAGTCCAGGCTATATACTACACGACTGCCAAATTTCATACAAATCCGTTGAGCAGTTTTTACGCGTTTGAGGAACAAACATACATCCATTCTATTCTTAAAAACTTTCACATCATCTATAATAGTAGAATAAAATTGACGATTGTCGCATATGATATGTATCATTTGAAATCGGACGGCAAACTTTACTAAAATTGGAACTAAAAACTCGTATGATTTAATTTCGAGAGAGACGATTTCGAATACGCAGACGAATGATGTTCTTGCTACCAGTACAGTAAAGAAACAGCTCGCGAATATTTTTTACATTCATCAGAAAATATGATAAGATAAATCAGTGCGTTACGTCATTGACAACATAACATTCATACAAAGTGTTATAGATAAAACAATATTATGTAGATACCTTTTATATTAACGAGTATGGACGAGATAGTCAACAATGGCTATCTTATCTCGGCCAAAACATAACTCTGATCAAACAATCAACTGTGACACTAGGAACAAAAGATAAACACTAAACATTATTATTTTTAACGCCGTCCTCGGTCAACCGTCACGCATTGAATCAATCATTTCATATCGACAAAATATATCCGTCAACACATACATACCTACCTATAATATATTTGTAGGTACATCTACATATGTGACATTTATTTATGCTGAATCAGATTCAAAGTATGATTAATTATTTATTTATGATCAAAACAATAATTAAATGAGATAATCTTGTTTTTCCTGGTTAACATCATGTCATGTGTGAAGCATTTGCAGTTTATTTTGTAAACAATAAGCAGAGAGAGACTAGTATCCCGGCGGCGTGTTTAACCTCGTTTTGCCTTATTGGGGATGAATTTTCAAGAATCCTTCGTATTAAATAAAGGATAGGTACTAGTTATCTGTCCACGGTGGGCTCAAAGTGTCTATAGCCTACTCCTGGATTGTAGGAATCTTCTTCAGGTAAAATTTTAACAGAAATAAGCTATGAAGTTTGGCAGTAAAAAGAAAACCGACTGGCCGACAATAAAACATACAAAATATATATTGCGTTTGGACTTCAAAGTATCCCAGAATGTAAAAACCATACGTTTTAAGTCCTGTGTAATGTGATGATCACAAAATGTTTACCATTTTGTGATCTAAGAGAAACATGCAATTTATTTGCACACTTGTTGAGATAGCTAACACTTATTAAAAAAATATACCTATGTAGATAACATAGTAATTGACGCTGGCGTTTTAACAAACAATGATAGCGAATCCTATCTTTCATGCTATAATTAAAAAGAAAACAACAAAGTTTATGTATAAAAAAGGAAAATAATGTTTAACCTTTAACAATATGCAATACGAAGTTATTGATATAAAAAAAATATTCATAAAATGCAAACCTTAGGTACATACACGGAATTTGAGGCGCCTAGTAGAAAAACTTATCTACTTGGTGTTCGAGCTATTTGACATAATAATATGGCGACAGACTTACGGCCGTATATTGAAAAGACATTAAAAGCTTAAAGGCCCACGTAATTGTGTGAAGTGTCGCCCGTAAAAATACAATTTCGCATGTTAAAATCGGAGGCCACCCAAAATTAATGTGGCATCAAAATAGACTGGTGGGTCTGCATGCCATATCATGATTGTTACATGAAAAAATATAGACCACTGAATTTCTGCCGTTTTTTTTTATACCACTAAGGTGGCAAACAAGCATACGGCCCGCCTGATGGTAAGCGGTTACCGCAGCCTATGGACGCTTGCAACACCCGGGGATATCACTCGCGCGTTGCCGACGCTATAAAAAAATTTACATGAAAAAAGATAAGAGCACTGAATTTCTGCCGTTTCTTAACAGATGGCTTTTTTCCGAACCGGTGGTAATTTAGACCATCATAAGTACTTGTTAGGGCCTAAACTGAATAAATGATTTTTTAATTTATAATGCAGCACAGCGCTTTCACGAGGAGATCATCAACGCTATACGGAAAAATATGTCCGAAATCTATACAAATAAATATGTTTAAAGTTATTAGAAGATAATATGATCACGCCAAGTCTTTTACGGGGTAGGAACAGAGCAAAGAGCGCCATTCCACTCTTGACCACAATAAGCTCATTGTAAACTTAAATCGCACACGCAGGGCGCAAGACGATTGACAAAACCTGTCTTATTCACGTGGGGATTATCTAACAACTGTACATGCGTCAAACAAAACACTACACGTAGAACTAAGATGCAAATTGCATTAACACACGCGTAGACATATTTGTATACGTAGTGCATCTGGGTGTAATTTAATACGCGAATACCTCCTATACATTCATTTTATAACCACAGTTCCCACACGAAAGATTGTTTGTCATTGCAGATTATACAAAAGTCATATAATTTCACTGGGGAACGATAAAATATAAATATTATATGATCCCAAGTCGCGTGTTCTCAAAGAATCTCGAATAAATCACTTCATAGGATAGGATAAAACAAAGTCGCTTCCCGCTGTCTGTCTGTCCCTATGTATGCTTAGGCCTTTAAAACTAGGCAACGGATTTTGATGCGGTTTTCTTTAATAGATAGTGATTCAAGATAAATTTTTATATTTATAATCCATTTGTGTTTTGTAGGTATTTAACTTATATGGCTAATGCTGACCGAGCGAAGCTGGGGCGGGTCACTTGTAATAATAATAATAATGCCTGGACAGTATCACACAGCGCCATCTGGGCTCAAACTAAGCACAGCTTATAATATGGGAACCAGCAGCTGAGAATACTTTCTCTTTTGTAAATACCATGCCAAACACCCAGACGCTAGGCAAACACGTTTATTACATAAATTTTTGCCACGGCGGGAATCGAATCCGCGACCCCAAGCGTAGCAATCAGGTACTACTAACCACTAGACCAGTGGTCTTGAAAATCTTAAATAACAATATAGCAGTCTTCGAAATTACGTTCGATGATTCTGTCTGCCGCCATGCAGACTACCGATATATTGATTGGTACGTTCGCAAACAGTTTGAAGGGCACTGCTAGCAAGTAAAATTACATGGCACACAAAATGATACGTATAATGATGATTATTTAATTATATTATCAGTGTTCAAGCGATTAAATGATGTTGGTAGGTAGGTACATATGGGATACGAGCGCCTAGCCGAGCCTGATTAATGAGCATTCGGCCGAAAAACAAAAGACGCTAATTGGGTAGCTACAACTAGCAATCTATAGACATAATTATTAATTTCTTTACAAGATGATTTCTATCTACTTTTTTAAGTTGTTTACTTTCTGGATACGAGGCCAACTGTTTATTAAAAAAAACACTTATTTCCTCTCATATAATAAGTAAAGGGTGACAAAATAGCACATTACCGTCGTCAGTCTTATAAAACAAATGTACACTGATAAAACAGTCTAGTTTCAAACAACTAATGCAAATGAATAAAGCAATCCCTATTCACCTACAGTCAACAGAATTATACGAACAAAAGTGATGTATATACAAAATGGATCATCTCTCGTAACGACAACGTGACGATACTCATGCCGTCGATAAAACAACACATGCACATTGTGATGTAAAAACCACAAATTTCAGAGCACACAACAATGGAATTAAGAGGAACTGACATTTAGCCAGATCCACTCATGTACAGTCTACAGACGATTGTTTATGTTCGATTACACTAAATAATTCAGAGATTTCAGACATCGGAATACGAAATGTTCAAGGCCACTCCATTTCAAACCAAGGTCTCAATTGATTTTAAGCCCCGGGTGTTACTGACCTTGACCGATTGAAGGTCGTTTATTCTCCGTAATTTACGTAAACTACATCAATAGCTTAGTGTTACAAGCAGCGTCCATAATGCTGAAATGCTGCTTGCACAGTGACTCCTCATCAACAGCAGAGTTGACAACACGTTAGTGATATTGCTAGCGGCTATAGGCTTCGGTGACTGCTTACCATCAAGTAGGCCGTATGCTTGTGTGCCACCATAATATGTTTATGGTGCCACCTTAGTGGTATAAAAAAAACTCTCTTAGAATAACTTAGCCCGATCATCGTGGTCATCAGGATACTGAATTACACAAAAAGTAATTTAATTATTGTATTATCATCGGTCCTTAATTTATATGCAAAGTTTCAAAATGACCAGACGTGTAAAAGTTGATGAAAATTACGTTAAAAAAATCCGCTACATTGATAGATTCATACATACAGTTGAAGGTAATAAAGGCATGTCAATAAAAATGTGTAAAAATAAAAAACAATACAATGAATAACTTACCCTGTAAAGTCCCCGAACACCCTCCGTCCTGTAAATCTTGGTGAGTCCATCCACCATGCCCTTGTATCTTTTGTTATCGGCGAGCACTTCCTCGCTGTACTGCAGGCAGAGGCGGGTCTTCACCACCCATATGGGGTTGGTCATCAGGAGAGACAGGACGCCGGCTTCGGCCGCCGCGAGCATGTGGAGGCCGGGCCCGAGGGGCGTGCGGGCATTCCCACCTTGGATCCATGTTTTGATAGCGTTGTAGCTGATGAAAAGAGGCAAAGTTGGTTGTGGATCTTTAGAATACAGCTTCTAGAATACAGCAAGCCAGAAATACAAAAGTTGGTTTCATCTCAGTAGTTCCTTTAGCAATTCCCATGAAGGAACTATCGACCAAAAATTCTTAGCAGTTTCTTTTTATACCACTAAGGTGGAAAACGGCAGCATACGGCCCGCCTGATGGCAACCGTAGCCTATGGGCGCTTGCAACACCAGGGGTATCACTCGCGCGTTGCAAATCCTTCAGAAATCTCTTCACACCCTCTTGAAGAACCCCATGCTGTACTCATTTGGGAAAACCACGTGGGGAGCTCATTCCACAGTTTAATTGTGCAAAAAAAGTTCTTACAAGAAACTGCTGAGCTTCTTACAGTGAACTACTCCGAACAAACCGGCACATATCAGTAGTCCGAGCGAATAAATTGCGTCTAAGTTGTCGTATCGTCTTAAGACTATTTTGGTATAAAGTTGAAAAAAATTGTCTTACAAATTCTTGGGAATTTGTAAGACAATTTTGTCATTTCACGAGTTACGTTTTCGAGCCAATGTAATGTAATCTAGCTTTGGTAACCCAATCATTCATCTGAACAGTCCGAATAGAAAAAACATCGCACATCCGTGAAGTTTGAGTCAAACACACCTTTGTTATGTTGGCACACTACCAATATTTGGACTACATAACAAAGACATAGTAAAAGATCCTTCACACAATAGTTGCATGAATGGAAATACTCACAACAAAAAATAGAAGCCCCACGCGGAGCCAGAGCCCCACACGTTGGGAGTGACGCCCCTGTACAATCCTCGGAAGCCTTCCTTCTTCACGATCGTGACGAAGGCACTGCCCAGGCCATCGTATCTCGGTACTGTTGCGGTCCTCCCGTCATTAACTATTAAACAAACAGTGTTGTGGTCAAATAGGTATTATGTAATTATATCTATGAATACTGCGATTGGCTTAGTCTAGTCTAGTCACTAGGGCTGGCAGTGTCCGCTTACCATTGTATGAATGAGAGGGTGATTCAAATTACCCTATCTGTATCTGGCTTGACCAACCACAGTAGACACAGACAATAACAGTAGATAGGGACTAGATATCTAATAATACTTGAATACATTTTCAAGTATTCATTCCATCTAATCAGAGACAATACAGAAATCTTTGGTTATCCTACTTAATATTATAAATGCGAAAGTTTGTGAGTATGGATGGATGGATATGGTTTGTTACTCTTTCACGAAAAAACTACTCAATGGATTTGGATCACATATAATTTATAACCTGGATTAACACATAGGATACTTTATATCCCATATTTCAAACACAGTCCGATGGTGCCAGGGAACCCACTTTAGGAAAACTGCCCTAAATTTTAGGGTATTTAATTACTTTGCTACTTGTTGTGTGAGTTAAATGTAGTTATTCGATATTTTTATTTAGACTATGGTCAGTTGAGGAACTGTAGAAATTGCTTTCTTTTCAGTGTTTTAGACAAATAGAAACTAATTTTCAATGCTAACACAATCTCAACTGCTAGCTCAGGGATATTAGGATGGTCCAGAATGCTCCAATATGTTTTATTGAGCACATGGCAAGTTTATATAATCATGTTGAAATGAAAAACCCTCAACTATCAACTCTCATAGTGAAGTACAGAACAAAGCCACATTTGCTCATAAATTATATGTATATGACTAAGTTTCAGTGTTACATATTTATAAATAGCAGTTAGAACATTTAGAGCGGATTCATAACAAAGGTATGTGAGGTTATACTATCTATACTAATTGTGTAAGTTAAAGTGGACAGATTTGTATTATTGTGTGTATGTTTGTATTGAATAGGCTCCAAAACTACTGGAACAATTTCAAAAATTCTTTCACCATTAGAAAGCTACATTATCACTGAGTAACATAGGCTATATTATTATATTAACATGCGGAAAAAGTTGCAGGGAAATAGCTAGTACTATATTTAATTTCTTATTTAGTACTTAGTATGATGTGTATAACACTTCATATTACTTACTGATAGTTGAATTAAGAATGGTATAGAAAAAAAGAGGCCTTTAAATGGCAGTGGGATGATAAAGGTTGTGGATGAACAGCTAAGCTAATCATTTTTTTATCTTACAGTCTGCTTACAGTCTATACCGACCGGTGAACAATGGAACATCACCTACATACATATATGTATACTCGTATCAGGAAGACATCTCAAGAATAATGTAAACAAACCTTTTCCAGCATGTAGGCTTCACTTTTACTTGCATAAGGTCAAGGGCACATAGGACCATTGTGCACTTCAATAAAGATCACTGAATTGCATCAGACTCACAAATAATTAGCTTAATAAGGAAGCTCACACAGCTAACTATAGAAACACATTCGTCATAAACAATTAATATAATTAACCTCGTAAATTATCACGGGACCACACATGGCAATCATACATTATTGCACGAAATACATACCAGCAAATCTGATTTTAATTAAGTCCAAAGGGTGTAGAATCAGCGTTGAGGTCACGCCACCCGATATACCAGCTACCAGGTGTTCGTACTTGATATGGCTGAGCAACGCCAGCTTGGTGGATGGAGAATTTGGATTCTTCATTGTAGTCATGACGAATTAACTAAATCACAGATAATTTTTTGAATAGCATCTTGCGCAAACCGTATTTTAACACCTATATCTACCGGCATACACTTTCCCAAAAGTCTTTAACGAAATTTAAAATTATACAATCTTCACTATACATTATTACTCTCGTAATATTCCCACGAAATTACGTGTGATAAAATGAAATGAAATCGTATGAAATGAAATAATGAACAACGAATGAATGAATATTGGTATTGAATGAAAAAACGTGAACAATGAACCGAACGAAGAACGATTTCGTTATGCGGATACGCTCCTATTCACGAACAATACGATTGAATATTAGCAATAGAATCTAAGCCTTTGAGTGTTGTTATTCTTCCCGAAAATAAATCATTTTCTATGTAACACATATTACACATTGGTATATCAATAAAAATCATTATTGTGTAATATTATTATTTACCATATACATACATAAATAATTTTCCTGGTAAACGGAGCGTGAATAGTGATGCATGTGTATTAATCAAAACTGAGGATCAAATCAAAAAGTTTATTATGTGGTATTGATTGAGGCTATGGTATCATGAATTATGATCACTTACCGTAGCAAGTTAAAAAAAACGAAAGGGTGTGCCTGGTTAAGCCTTGCCAGCATACAATATGATAGTTAGTAGTCCTTGGATCCTTGTGTTTGGACGACGATTTCGAACCTACCAGGAAAAAATAGCGTGACGATTTTGATGTATTCTAGGACAAAATTGGCCAGGCTTTGTCGCGAATATGCAATGAACAGTCGAGTGAATTAGACTTCTACAATTACCACTATAGAGCAAAGGTCATATAGGTTGACAATAATACGAATGTAAAATAATTTGAAGGTAGTGTATGTGAGTTAATATGTATATAGGTCGCGGCACGAAACTCTAGCGCTGACCGTTATTGCGCAGAAGTAAAAAATAAGGTGTCTTGGCGGGGTACAGGGGTGAAGGGCGAGCGTGCGTTGCGCCGATTGGCTCTCCAGTCGTACTCCGTCCCCCGTGCCGATACGACGCTCCGCGCACTTCCAGTGTACAGTCGCGTTCTGAATTGTTTTGTTGTCATCGTTAATTTTTGTTGTTGTTTTTTGTTAAGTTTGTTTTGTTGATTTGTTTGTTGTGTTTGTTAGTTTATTCACTGTTTGATTAAGTTTGAACAGTTTTTAAACAGTGAAAATGCCGAGGCCGAGAAGGAATACTGTTTTGAAAAGACAGGCACGGAAAATGGTGTTTGACGTGCATTGTTTTCTGAAAAGGGAATCGAATGATTTCATTAATTCCCTGAAACAAATTCAAAGTGAAATTGGCGAAGCTGCGAGTATTTTACTCGATTCTGACCGCAGCACTGTAGATATAAGTGAAATAAAACAAACTGCAGAAGTTATTCAGGCGGGAAATATAAAATTAAATAGTATAATTAGTGACTTACAGAAAATTCAGAAAAGGACAGCTGAATCTACAAAGACGTCCATAGCAACGGTAAGGAAAATCTCCACTGAAGCCAATAATTCCGACTTATTATCAGTATTTAGAACACCAGGCAAAAAACGCTCCAGATCAAAACCGGTCACAGATATTGATAACTTTGATCAAGGATTAATAAAGAGGTGCATACATAACTTTCATAGGACAAATAATGAACTTCCCACCGTCGGAAAGTTGAGAAAGAAGCTAGAGGAAGATATAAATTTCAAAGGCTCAGAACGAAGTCTTCGACGAATAATTAAGAGTTTAGGGTTTCGGTGGAAAAATACTGAAAACAATCGAAAAGTACTGATTGAAAGTTCAAATATACGTTTACTACGTATCGAATACTTACGCAAAATAAAACAATATCGCCAAGAGGGAAGGCCCATCGTATATACAGATGAATCTTACGTAGATTCATCGCACTCTGCTCCAAAAGCCTGGACCGATGGTACTACAAAAGGTCTCAAAAAACCTATCTCCAAAGGACAGCGGGTGGTCATTGTCCACGCAGGATCAGAGGCTGGGTTCATACCGAACGCACTGTTAACTTTTAAAGCTGGTGCGAAATCAGGCGACTACCACGACAATATGAACTACGACAACTACGAAAAATGGCTGAGGACACAGTTATTGCCGAACTTACCGCCTAATTCTGTCGTGGTAGTCGACAACGCATCATACCATAATAAACAATGGGACCTTGCACCCACTTCTAATTCCAAAAAAGCTGACATGCAGGGTTGGCTTACTGAAAAGGGCATACAATATGAGGAAACTCTACTAAAACCTCAACTATACAATTTAATACGGGCTAACAAAGATAGATTTAAAACATTTTCAATTGACAGGATACTAGCAGAGCAAGGACATCAAGTGCTAAGACTGCCACCATACCACCCAGATCTAAATCCAATCGAAATGGCATGGTCTGACATAAAGCAATATGTAGGCAGTAAAAATGTGAAGTGGAGTGTTGCTAAATGTATAGAACTAATTCAAGAAAAAGTTTTGCTGATGGGTGCTTGGGATTGGGGAAAGTTATGCCAAAAGGTAAAGGACATAGAAGAGCAATATGTCAAGAGTGACCATGTCGTGGATTTGGTTACAGAAGAATTCATCATTCGCGTTGATGGTGACAGTTCAGAGGATAGCCTTGGTGAGTCTGATGACGATGACGCTGTTAGTGCCGACGACCGAAGCAGCCCTGAGCCGGGGCCCTCAGTAAGCAAAAGGCCCTGTTGGGATACTATTGAAGGTGTAAGACCATTGTCTGATTCGGACTAGATATCGGAAAGGAGAATGCGGTGTCTGATGTCCACACCCTGCCGAACTCGCAGGTTTCTTCTATCCTGAGAAGAAACTTCAGTAGGTTCTTATGTAATTCGGACTTAATATAATTTTTTTTATTATTTGGTATTTAATATAAAAATTTACAAATCCGATAGTGTATTTATTTTTCTACTCCCCATAAACTTGTTAAAAATTATATTGTAGGTAACATGAAGTAATATTTGCGTGCGTGACAGTACCCATACGCAGTTAAGTTCCACATTTTGTTCACCGCTAGACTTACTATTTGACTTTACATTAAAACATTATTTTGCTGTTTTTAACTAAGCAATTAAATTACTAATTTGTATTGCGTGCGCGATGGTACCCATGCGCAGCTATCCCCTCCACGTTTCGCTCAGCGCTAGAGTTTCGTGCCGCGACCTGTACCCAAGTGGTGAAAAAAAATAAAAATCTCAGTGTCTATACCTATATACTAATTACTAAAGCCCAGGAAACATTACTCTCCAAACCGTTAAATAAAGCAGTCAGGTCATAAAGTATCGCAATTTTCACTATGCGTCGTGATCGAATGTTTTATCGATGTTAATATCGACGATGTACATTACCAAAGAGAATAAAATATCGTGTTTTAAGTCTAGTTCGTATAGTACATCCCTAAAGCGCCTCTTCTTGACAATTTGACAGCTCTCTTCGTAACTATTGCCCATTTATTACGTAAATCAGCGAGGAAAGAATTTAATAAAATTGTGCAAGGAAGACCAGAAAAATGCTGAAAGTAGCGACCACTCTGAGACTGGTCTCAAAACAGGGCAATCAGGTGCGTACCTTAGCGACGGCAGTTGGATACAAGCAAGCCTTGATAAACGTTCCTCCAACAAGACTGACTGTGCTCGATAATGGAATCAGAGTCGCTACTGAAGACTCAGGTGCGGCCACCGCCACCGTAGGGCTCTGGATCGATGCGGGCTCAAGGTACGAGAATTCCAAGAACAATGGTGTCGCACACTTCCTCGAACACATGGCTTTCAAAGGCACCAGCAAAAGGTCGCAGACAGACTTAGAATTACTTGTAGAGAACATGGGAGCGCACTTAAACGCTTACACATCAAGAGAGCAAACCGTGTTCTACGCCAAGTGCCTCGCCAACGACGTTCCCGTCGCCATAGAGATCCTAGCTGATATCATCCAGAATTCTTCCCTCGCTGAACCCGAAATCGAACGAGAACGAGGCGTGATTCTCCGTGAGATGCAAGATGTAGAGAGCAACCTACAAGAAGTAGTGTTTGACCATCTCCACGCCACAGCTTTCCAAGGCACACCCCTGGGCCAGACTATCCTTGGGCCCACCAAGAACATCAAGAAAATCTCAAAAGCTGACCTGCAGGCATACATCAAGGCCCACTATCAGCCTGGCCGTATTGTCCTATCTGGTGCTGGTGGTGTAGAACATGAGAGGTTGGTAGACCTTGCCAAGAAGCACTTCAGTGGCCTTAAGAATGTAGCAGTTGACATTCCTGATTTGGCTCCCTGCCGTTACACAGGCTCAGAAATCAGGGTCCGAGATGACTCCATGCCTCTTGCTCATGTGGCTATCGCTGTTGAAGGCGCTGGCTGGACTGATGCAGACAACATCCCTCTGATGGTAGCTAACACCCTTGTTGGAGCTTGGGACCGCTCTCAGGGTGGTGGCAGCAACAATGCTTCCTACCTGGCCCGTGCTGCCTCTGTTGAGAGCCTCTGCCACAGTTTCCAGTCCTTCAACACTTGCTACAAGGACACCGGTCTGTGGGGCATTTACTTTGTAGCTGAACCTTTGCAGTTAGAGGACATGTTGTACAACATTCAGAAGGAATGGATGAAGCTTTGCACATCAGTCACCGAGGGAGAGGTTGAGCGTGCAAAGAATCTTTTGAAGACCAACATGCTTTTGCAGCTCGATGGAACAACCCCAGTATGTGAGGACATTGGCCGTCAGATGCTGTGCTACAACCGCCGAATCCCCCTTCATGAATTGGATGCCCGTATCGACTCTGTCTCAGTACAGAATGTCCGTGATGTCTGCTACAAGTACCTGTATGACCGCTGTCCTGCCGTAGCTGCAGTTGGGCCCACTGAGGGTCTCCCAGACTACACCAGGATCCGCGCTGGAATGTACTGGCTTAGGGCATAAATAATACAATAGTTACCATTTTAGAAGCATTATTTAAATCAGTTAAGATCGAAAATACATTATACAAATCTCTCCCAATGTCTGTAGTTTTATTGTAATAAAACACTGTCTTTGGTGATACATGTATTTATTTTAAGGAGATAAGTAAATAAAACTGTGTAAATAAAAACTCCTTTCCTTAATTTTATTTTTGTTTTAATAATGATCAATAATATTGGCTTTAGAATACACATGATAACAATATTATATGCATAAACCGTAGAGGGAGTAACTAAGAGGCAATAACGTCTGCTCTCCTCACACACAAAGAGAAGGCTATATACGGTACTAATGTACAAGACAAGGACACAGCTATACTATTTTTGTCCCTTACCGCGTATCCACGTTTCGTAAGATACTTTATGTAACTTGTGTGGAAGCACTTTACGCAGTCACACGCATTAGTAACTATCTCCATCACATTCTAGGACACGCGGTACCTTGGTCTATTAGTTACTCAGTCTTCGGCACAGATGTAATATAAATCATTGGTTTTATTCTTATATTTTATACATCAATAGCACCAGTTGGAGTAACCTCGACTTCTGTCGTACTTTTCTCTTGCACACCGGCCTTGCGCGTGACTGTGGGCTCGGCTTTAGTGCCGTATGGCAACACTTGCTCGCTGTGGCTGATCAGGCTGGCTGAGGATATGAACACTGACACCTGCTCCGGAGTAGGACAGGCAACTATGAGGGTATCATCATAGGAGTAGCCGGCAGCTGTGAGCAGTTGCTCCGTTTGGACGAAATAGCCAACCACATTGTTCTGTAATCAGATCAATTAACTTTTATTGATACATAAATAAGATACATTACTCAAGCGATCTTACTCTTTTTACAAGACTATGAAAGGGATGTAAATATGACATCGATTGTATTGCAGTGCCGGTAGCAGGAACATTGTCGACAACGTATTCGAAAATGTAACTCGCGAAATGTCAAAATTGTCATACGAATACGCAAACGTTGTCGACAATGTTCCTGCTACCGGCACTGATTCACGGAGAATCTATTTATGTGATTGTCTTGTTTTTAATTCCGAATCAGTCAATCACAATGGTAACCAACGTCAAATCATAGAACCAAATAAGGGTGGCCGTCAAAATCCGGGCCTTGTGGTATGCAGCGTTGTCTGCTTTATTAGCGATGCAATCCCACCGGTCTGTACCAATGAGTTTTTCTAACTTAAGTGATTAGTCACACCACGAGCTTTTCGGTGAAGGAAAACATCGTGAGAAAACCTGCATACGTCTGAGAAGAAATTCAAGGACGTATGTCCTTGTCCTCACCATCTGTGACGTTTGCACTTAATTATCTTCGGTGAAAAATGGGTGTTGTAATACCTCTGCTTAAGGAAGGGGTCCTTCAGGGAACTTTGTGGGGTGAGGCTCGAAGATATATATTTAGATGTATACTCACCCTAATAGGTCTGAAGAGAATGAACTCAGTTTCTTTATTGGCGAGGTACAGTTGCATGGACCGCTGTAGTGGCGCGAGGTGGGTCTTGATGCGCCGCTGAGCTTCCTGCACGACCACCGCCCACTCCTCAGGCGTCGCCCACGGCTGGGATATCAGCTTCGTTTGCTGCTCTACAGCCGTCAGGGATTGGGCCTGGACACAAATTTAAAAATAGCAATTGAAAATTGTTTATTAAATTCAGTTTAGGCCCTAACAAGACATTTATGAATGTCGTACTTTACTTTCCCGCCTCCAAATCCATACTTCCATACTAATAGTATAAATGCGAAAGTAACTCTGTTTGTTTGTTTGCTTTTGAGGACTAAACGGCTGCACGGATCGAAATAAAATTTGACAACGAGATAGATTATATCCTAGGGAAGGACATTCTGTCTTTAAATAAATGCAGACGAAATCGCGGGTTACAGCTAGTATAATAACATACAACTTTAGACATCACCATTGACCGTCGGTTGGTCTAATGGTCAGTAAACGTGACTACTACGTCTGGTATTGCGGGTTAATTCGCTTATATGTATTTATACGTACGTTATGCGAATGTGAGTGGAAGAAACCGGGCATGACCATTATAACTTCTAATCAAATTGACAAAGTAAAGTACTCAATGATGGGAAAGAATACTCGGAACCGGCGGGAATGGCATGTATGAAGAGATTGATGGATGTAGAAGAAGCAAAAGAGGTGTGCGTGTAGTAAGTAAAGTGTGTAATGGAACTCGGCGTGTTGATGACTACGTACCTTCTCAATAAACGCTATCATAGGCCCGACTAGTATCTCCGTGGTGTCTTTTATGAAACTCTCGCAACAAGTTTTGAGCTGCCTGTCCACCTCCTTCCTGGAGTCTAGTAAGTGTTCGCGCACTATCGGCGTGCCTTCGAGGAGGAACTCCAACAGCGCATTGTTACTATTGAGGGAGAATATCTGCCTGGGCCTGTGGATCAGACCGTACGCGGCATTCTTCACGTTGCTGAAGTCCAACGAAGTCTCTTTGATAACAAAGTCCACTTGAAACGGTGCTATTTGTTCCCTCAAAATGAGTAAATGCTTGATTTGGAACAGCTGTCCGTCTATCGTGGTAGCGTCTGCTGTTATTTGCCTCGCTGCGCTGTCGACGCTTTGTACGCAGAGGGAGATCGCTTCTTGGGCTAATCCCTGGAAGACTTTCTTCTCCAGACATCTGTAGAGTCGTGATAGAGCGGCTAAGGTTCTCCTCACTGTGGGGTACCACATGCCGTGCAGGTCGGCTGGTGAGGCCTGGGGCCGCCGGTGGGGCTCCACAAACGCTGGGGCCTCCTGAGACGACGCCGACACGTCCGATATCATCGAGTTGCGAGAGTCGCTCCTTCTCATCGACTCATCTTGGAGCGACAACGCTATTTGCTAGAAGGAACAAATATTGCGAGGTATCAATTGTAGTAGACTCATTTGGTTGAAAACTATACAGGAGGCCATATTTTGCAACGCACGAGTCGTACCCCTCGTGTTGCAAGCGTCTATAGACTACGGTAACCGTTTTCCATCAGGCGGGGAGTATGCTTGTTTGCCACCTTAGTGGCACAAAATATTTTTTTGAGATTTGCACAGATTAGTCATATGATCATCATGACAATGAAGAAGTAGGACCAAGGCAAAGGAACAGTTTTATTTTCATGAGTTCGATACAGATTGTGTGTGTAGGATACAGGATCACGTGTACGTATGTGACCTCCTTTTTCCACCTTTTGAAAAGAGAGGGAGGGCGATTTGGGACTGGGGACTGTACCTCCACCTTACAGAAGACTGCAGTGAAATAACACTACTTGATGTAGTTTTGTGTTTCTGCGGTAAGTCAGGTTGCCAGTGCTCCACGAGGATACGCTGTTCTAGTGAGTCCTCATCAACAACATAGTTGGCAACCCGTTATGATACTACCCTGGTATTGCTAGCGGCTATAGGCTACGGTGACTGCTTACCATCAGGTGGGCCGTATGCTTGTGCCACACCTTAAGCGTGCTACACACCTCCAGTTTTTACTGCACAGTTTTAACTATACAGTCGAACTGTGCAGCTAAAACTGAAGGTGTGTAGGCAAAACTGACAAATTTGCAGTTCTAAACTGAACGTGTGTAGACACTTGGGGCGTCAGTTTTAACTGCACAGTTCGACTGTACAGTTTAAACTGAACGTGTGTAGCCCGCTACAGTGGTCAAAAAAAAAAAAAACTGTTTCTGTAGACACTTGGGGCATCAGTTTTAACTGCACAGTTCGACTGTACAGTTAAAACTGAAGGTGTGTAGCCCTCTTTAGTGGTATATAAAAAAAAAAAGAAACAAGTACCTCCATCATGAGCAGTTTCGTGGGGTAGGCGAGGTCCCCGGGCGCGGGCCGGTAGAGCAGCACGTCGGCCCGCAGGTGCACGTGCGCGCGGAACACGAGCCGCTCCTGCGCGTCCTGCAGCAGCGCGCGCGCACACGCGCCCAGCGCACACAGGCTGCCCGCTGCACACACACACTCACACACACATTATACATCACATTCATTATACATTTTTTGTTTGTTTACTAGTGGCCCGCCCCGGCTTCGCACGGGAAGACATTTATCAAATATTGTGTCTACCCGTGCGAAGCCGGGGCGGGCAGCTAGTCTAATATATAGCCTATGTTACAGTGATAATTTAGCTTTTCACCGATGAAAGATTTTTTTAAATCGGTCCAGTTGTTTCGGAGTCTATTCGATACAAACACACAAAAATACAAATCTTTCCTCTTTATAATATTACTAGTATATATTAGTATAGATTTAAGGGCATCCAACAAAGGTTATACACATTTTTATGCATTAATACATACAAGACAGAGCACTAATTTACTTGCAGATACTTCTTCGGAACCGGTGGTAATTTAGACCTTATTAGGGTCTAAACGGAATAAATATATTTCTTTTTACGTATACGGCCCGCCTAATGGTTAGCTGTTACCGTAGCCTATGGACGCTTGCAACACTCGCGCGTAGCAGAAATAACATTAACCGCCGAAAAAGGCCACATAAATCTGTAGCGACCTCTCTGCTAAATACACCAACGTTGGAATCTACGAACTAGCGCTGCCGCTCTATAGGCGACTGTCGTAAAATAGTCGACAGCGCTAACTAAAGCGGGCTATACACGTACAGTTTTAACTGCACAGTTGTCAGTTTTGCCTACACACACCATCAGTTTTAACTGCACAGTTCGACTGTACAGTTATAGCTGTGCAGTTAAAACTGAATCTGTGTAGCGTGCTTAATACGCAGTTGAAAGTGTTCCCGCTGTGAAGGCTACAGTAGTACCCACGGTCGCTGTTGACTTGCTCCTCGATGACCTCGACCCTAAGGATGACGCACAGCTCGGCCAGCGTCTCGAGGTGGTTGATGTGGATGATCTGCGGCCGTACGCTCTCGTACAGACCGTTGCACAGCGACTGTAGGTATTGTCTACAACACCATAACATTACTGGTCACATATAGTCTGGCAAACATTTTAAGCTATTGCATAGCTTTTATCGCGGGCCTTGAGCGTGGGGACCGAATCCAGAAATTCCGTAGGTAACGAAAAAAACCTAACACCCCCCACTCCGACCGACAACTCCATCTATCGATAAATACCAGAACTTTTAATTACTTTTTGAAATATCACGCATGTCTCTTTAGTTCAGCAACCCGCCTTTAGGTAGCATTGGTTGTATTGGAAAACTACCGTAATCAGCTGTATGTGAGAAAGTATATAGGTATATAAAAAAATACTGCATTAATAAAATAAATAAATAATTATAATTGCATAAGTTGATCAAAAATGCTATGCAATAGCTTTACCGCGGCAGTCTCCGAGTGCCACACCTAATTTTTTGTCAATAATACGACCCTTTTTTTACCACTAAGGTGGCAAACAAGCATACCATACGGCCCACCTCATGGCAAGCGGCCGCAGCCAATAGACGCTTGCAACTACACAGCGGTATCATTTGTGCCGAGCATATAAAGCATCAAGCCGATCCTCGTTAGTCGTTAGCGATACCCCTGGTATTGCTAGCGGCTATAGGGTACGTTGACTGCTTACCATCAGGTGGGCCGTATGCTTGTGTGCCACCTTGGTGGTATAAAAAAACATATACCTAGTCTGGCAGAGTTGATCAAATGACAGTTAAAAGAAGGGTATATACTCACTCCAGCGCCGGTGAGGGCTTGGCGAAGAAGTGGGCATAGAGGGCGCACTCATCCCTGCACGTGTAGGCAAGGAGCGAGCAGGCCTGCCTGACGGCCCCGCAGTGGTCTCCCCCGCGCCCCCCGGCCGCGTCGCCCCCGCGCCCCCCGCGCCCCCCGGGCAGCGCGGCCCGCAGCGCCCCCGCCGCCCCCGCGCCCGCCCCCCGCGCTCGCTGCGCACAATACTCGCGCTCCACGTCCGCTAGCAGCGATGCGTACCTGCCAAGTTCATCAATATAGACTACTCATATTAAGTATGGATGGATGTTTATTACTCTTCCACGCAAAAACTACTGAACGAATTTGGATAAAATTTTGAACACATATAGTTTATAACTCAGGTTAAAATATAGGATTTTTATCTATTCTAAGCTCAACGCGGACGAAGTCGCGAGCGGACGCTAGTAGACTATAAAACGTAAGTAAAAAATGTTCAAGCGCCCTACCTAAATATTCTTTAAAAATTATAGCTAAGAACACATTCGATTAGGTCACTTTTGTAAAAAAAAAACGGTTCATGTATTTAGGAGCTACAATGCTACAAAGCCTACCGATACACACGTTAAATTATAACACTCCTCTTTTAGAGTCGGGGGCTAAAAACTTAACTCAATACACCCCAGGTCTGTTGGTAATTGAAACTAAAATATTCATCATTTTGACAGCACTCAATTGACCTACAACGCACTAAGGAAAATGAAAACTAATTAAAAATACTCTATATTATCTGTATATATAAAAGAAGAAGTATTAAATATAAGCTTTTAGAGGTGACCGTAGGACAGACGATAATATGAGATAAAATTACCCATTTGATTTATTAACTTCTTCCATAGTCCCTTCATAGTCACTTCCCACTGTCTGCCTGTCCCTATGTATGCTTAGATTACTTAGATTAGATTTATATGTATAATTCATTTGTTATATGTATATGGCTAACGCTGCATATATACGTAAAACGAGCCAAGCTTTAAGGAATAACTTACTCAGTGTTTCCCTCAGCACGTTTCTCTATCTCGCTAATGACCATCTTCAGCTTTGGCGCCGCCGCTTGAAACTTGCCAAAGTACACAGCATAAGCCGTGTCCGACTCTTGGTCGTCATTCATCAGTTGCGCAGACGCATGCTCCAACACGTGAGTGACGTACGATCGGATCAGAGCAATAGCGCGGTTTTGCAAGTGACGATACTTCACTAGGTATGTATGGGATTCTTTGAAGTTATTCTATAAAAAAACATATAAAATGGTAATGTTTCCCTTGTCACAGTAAAACTTAAAGAAAATATTCAAAAGACATATCACAGTCAGTTCTATGGATGGCTTAAAATTTTCACAAATCTTTCATATTTTTCTTATAAATAATCTTTTATACTCATTGCACCAAAGTTTTAATAATCCTCTATACTCTAACCCAAGGAAACAATAAATTATTTTCAGCCTATCTATATAAATACATATTACCATTGCAGTAATATTATTATGATAATTATTGATGTTAATGTACTTTTATATATTTGATGTTTTGTTCCTTTTATTATGTTTTTTATACCACTGTGGTGGCACACAAGCATACGGTACGGTCCACCTGATGGTAAGCAGTCACCATAGCCTATAGCCGCTAGCAGTACCAGAGATATCACTAACGAGTTGCCAACCCAGTTGTTGATGAGGACTCACTGTGCTAGCAACATTACTACTAGTCCAGCATATCCTCTCGGAGCACTGGCAACCTTACTTACCACAGAAACTTATTTTTCACTGCGGTCTTCTGTAAGGTGGAGGTACAGTCCCCAATCGGGCGGCTCCAATATTAATGGGAAAACCCACGGGAGATCCCAATTCACCCTACCTCTCGTTTTTAACTCAAGGTGTGATTATTGTACTTAAGCTCAGAAAAGCTCATTGGTACAAGCCGGGATTTGAACCTGGGCCCATCAAATGACAGGCAGTTGCCTTAATGGGCACCACAGTTTAATTACTGTCTGTAATTATGTGGATAGAATGTTATTATGATTATACCTGACTGCTACGCTAGAGGCCGCGGGTTCGATTCCCGCTTCCCGCAAATATTTATGTGACAATTGGTATGTAAATATATTATAATAAGTAAGTATTTACAACAAATTCAGTATATAAGTATTTTATCAGCTGCTGGTTTCCGTAGTATACCCACTTTTTATAATCATTCACCTGGTTACATCTCATGAACCCTAACAGTTTCTTTGAAAGCAAAAAATATACTCACATTAGCTCTCATATAATCCAAGCACTCATCAATTTTGGCTAGGACATTGAAGAATGTCTCGCTATTTACCGACATTGTGGGGCTGTTGAGCCGCTGAGATAGATGCTCTACTTGTGTGAAATAATGTAGCTTTTGTTTTATATCTTCACCTGAAACATGTAACAAGGTAATATTTATATACATTTTTATAGTTTTTTATTGAGCCTAATATTTTTTATGTGCTATATGCTTTTCTGCCACCTTTGAAGTTTAAAAATCTAATGTAATTTGATGAAAAGGAGGGCAGCAAATAGTCAGAAGCGTGATTAAGACTAGATATGGAGAGAACAAATAGTGAATTTATCTGTGGAAGTTTGATATTAGCAACCATTTAAAAACAGAATGTTAATGTAATTTCGTACCAATACTAGAAAGTTTATTCTGATCAGCCAGTAGTTGTTCACTCATAGTGTGCAATGCATTTGTTTTGTTTGACACAAAGTTATATTGTTCATGCAATTTATCTAAGTCCGACATTGTGGCACCTATCTGAAAAACATATTAAAATATCTTATATATCTTATTTAAAAGTTTTTTTTATTAATACCCTGGTAGGGCCAGTCAGTAGGCAGATATGTAAAGAATGCATAAACTCAGCTTCAAAAAAGGCTGGATACCATGATACCTGATAAAATACAGTGATGATTTGTAAGTGATGGTCACAACCGTCAGCCATGAGTACATGACTACAAGCACAAGGTTAGCACAAAGCTGTTTACTGCAGCTCTAGCAAGAATAACCTGCGACTATGTATTCATTGGTATGAATAAATAGTTGAAGGTGGTCCTTCAACTATTTTTGTATGGGAAAATGTATAGCGTTGTGGCAGTGAAAAGCAGAATTAAAAATTAGTATGAACATTTTGTCATTTTTAAAGTTACATTATCAACTATGTAGCCAAAAGACATTCTTGCTATGGGCACTGTTGTAGTTATGGTACAAGCATGTAATATTATCTATGCACATCCCATCCAAATATGCCCTCTAGGGATATTAACGGGACTTTAATTAAAACCTTGTAGGATTACATTGGGTTCCTATTGTACCAACACATCACCAGTTTTAACAGATATGAAAACCTTACTGACTGCTGAAACACAACACTACATTACAGTAATTTCATTTGGCTAAAATTTTCATAAAATTTGAGGTTTTAACTTTAACATGTTATTGCACAGGAGACCTGCGGTCCTACTGAACCTACTTAATAATTGATAAACTTTTTACTACAGGCAGTTTTCAAAAGGGTCAAAACACTGAGACCCATGAAACTCAACTATAATCTATACTAGTAATATTATAATAATGAAAAGATTTATATTTTTGTGTGTATGTTTGTATTGAATAGGCTCAGAAACTACTGGACCGACTTCAAAAATTCTTTCACGATTGGAAAGCTACCTTATCACTGAGTAACATAGGCTATATATTATACTAGCGGTTTGAAAAATGTCTACCCGTGCAAAGCCGGGGCGGGCCGCTAGTATGTGATAAATTAAATACCTGATTAGTCAAAGCATCACATTCATTTCTCCTGTCCTCCAACTGCTTGTAATATCCTTCATAGGGGCTGTCGTCTGCCTTCGAGCTACTCTCACACAAACTCTCATACCACTCCAGGAAGTCAAATGTAGTGTCAACTGATGGTACTGCATTGTCATGTACATCACAAGACTCATTGTCGTGTTTCTCCTGTAAGATAGTGGAAAGTAAACAGTTAATATTACTTATCCCACAGTAAACCTTCCCTTTTTTACAAGAAATAACCTAACCATCTAAGTAGGGACTCATTTTAACTAAACTTTTATATTATGTTAATTGCTTAGCAAGATCCCATGCTAGTATCCCATGGATTATATATTTAGCTAGCCGAAATACCAACTTCTTCCACGTCGGTTGATACGCCAAGAATAAGCGACTCCAAATCCAAGATTGCTCCTCTTTGATCTGAAGTGAGCGGTGCCAAGGGGTTATCAGACGCCTCCCAAAGCAGCAATTTGTTTTGAATTTCTTTCAAAGTCATAACATCATCCATCGTACAAAATAAACTCTATTTTAACACAACACGTAAATAAATACACAGACCTAGGATAGGATTTTTTTCGCTACCGTAAATACAATTTGCATTTGAATGACGTTGACACTTGAAAGCCACAGAGTACATAACCCAAGTGATACAACCGCTACGTTTTATTTTATCATGTCATGGATACAAGTTCATAACAGCATACATTTTTAAAGATTGTATTTTCATTGGACTTGTGCTGCCATTAGAAAAAACAATGGATATTTTTTATATGGATCTTATTTTTTTTTATTATATTATCGACTATATCGATATAGATGGGATTGATCAGAGAAATGGACGTAGAAGTATAGTACGTGATGTGAACAAAAATAAAAAACCGGAACCGAACCGGTTTTGATAGATTTTTTTTTTCTTGTCTTTATACTTTATTTTCGCTATTATCCTCATCGGTTTCCTCATGTACACTATTAGTGAAGTGGCTGTTTAACGACATCTGTTGTCGAGTAGCAACATATAAAGGTGTGCTAAGTCGCTGTGCACTACAAAATATGCGCTTTTCTAGAAGAGACGCAGTAACAACCGTTTTATGTTTGATTATATTCACAACGCATGTTATGCTCAGTTGTTCGTGGTTACTCATACCCTGGATCCCATAGAGTGCTATGGAGGTAGGCAGTGTCAATATTTGCCACATTTATAAGAATGACATGTCTCTGTTCATAAGTAGTACGTAGGGGGAGTAACTGAATGTTTCATTTAAATCATTCAGTTACTCCCCCTACGTTTCAATCATATTAATTAATTACGCGTAGCGGTTGTATTCTTTTGGTTCATTACCACAATGCACCAGCTCAGGGTAGATAGAATACTACGTACGAGGTACAAGCACTACGTACTTACCTAACCTTCTGAAGTTTTATAAGTGTATCAGCGCCATCTATGAGTAGGAGCAGAGGTCTGTTGTACAATCATATTACCACTATTATATACTTTATTCCGCCATCTAGCGGCAGTTTTATTATAAAAGTTTATTTATAATCTTCTGTACGATAGATGGCGGGGTACCCTTTTCAAACTAACGCACTATATTATCTGCTTACATATTGGTGCGACTTGGAATCTCAAGATTGGAATCCAAAATATTTATGTAAGTGGGTACTGAAGATTGGAGCTAATTCGATCAATTTCCTATAAATAAAACTAGCCTAGTCATAACTAATTTGACATGCAAAATTATATTTCTAGATTCGGTAGCTTTTCTAATTTGATTGTAACTTTTATTGTAAATATTGTTGATTAAAGCAGTTTCAACTATTTTACTTTTGTGGAACATTGATGACACAGCATTGAGGTCAAAGTACCGTAGCGCTGTTCTACTCGATCCAACTAACATTATCAAATTACATTAGTTTACTTTTACATTGTAATAGGTTTAATTAATGCTCGATGTTAACAGCGGATATATTGTAATTTATGTTCGTAGGCCAATCGATGCGTCATTTTTACTGTTTGTAAACAATCATGCTGAGCTCATTCTGTGGTCACAAAATATCATGTCATATTCATATTCACCACATGATCATCATTGACCAATGGAATGAAACCTTTAGCTCTCTAAGTCGTTTCCATAGCAAGCCACTAACAAGTCAGCTCAACTTCAGCTCTAATGAGTTTCTCCCACAGAATAAGGACTAGCTATGGCTTTATTCATTATTCTAAGTTTTTAACATTCCCAAAATTAATTTAGATTATTTTTTTGTAGTCATCCATATCCGACTGGTCAATTTGTAAGATTGATTAAATAAGATATGAAGGGTAATCAAATAATAAGACAAGACATCTGAGTAGTTTTGCATTTATTGGATATGAGGAACCTTTCTGGTCAACATAAGCTACAATGGACATATTCTGTTTACAGTATATTTACAATTTCAGTATAATATATAGGTATTTCATTCTAGGTCTAGGGTAATGCTTTAGGAGTACAATTACTGTATATTCACAATAATTACGAAGACCTAACGAAATGATAATCTATACACATAAAGTGGCGTTGTACAAAATACTAGTCTACAAGTAAAATAGTTAGAGTCAGCCCGAGGACTGGCCCTGCCGCGGTCTGAACACAGACGACCACTTTGTTCGCTCCACCAGTTACAACGAAGCTACATTAAATACAGCATACATTTAACTTATATATTTGTTTAGATATATCCTCACTCGTTTACAATCGGACACGGTCCTTGGTAGGCACTCTGCGGGGCCGGTCCATGTACCATCACATTCTTCCATATATGTACATCATTACGACTCACGAATCTATTACAACTTGTACTATATACAAACAATTTAATTATTAAAAAATACATTGTTAAATTGCTACAACCTCATATCGAGAAAGGGTTGGAATAAAATGTATATGTTTTATTCGGTTTCAGCGCAGCGTGCAAAACCTACTAAAGCCAGCAGTTTGCACGAGGTCACAGTCTCGCAACGATTCTAATCTACCTCAGCACAACGCTACACAGCCATGCCCATGCAGCCGACATACATTCACATATTTATATATCGCTATATGTGTAATTAATTACAGTACCAACTTAACCAACTGCACTTGACTCGCTCAGTACATACAAACAGTAGCAGTAGGACCACACTATCGAAGACAGATCATTTATAAAAGTCCGGAGAGAAACAACACTCGCTATTCAAAATATTGTAACACAGTATTAAACTGATAAAATAATAAATTACAAAAAAAATTGTAGTAAATAAATTAACACACAGTCCTTGTTCAATGCATAGGAATATTCAACTATTCAATTACATTTATCATAAACACACGACTTACAGTTATCTTAAATGGAATACATTACTTGGATAGCGATACCTAAACCGAATAAAAATATAGACATACATCGAAACCCTAAGACTCGTTGCTGAGATGCGTAGCAAAAGCACGGCAATTAGCACGAAATTCTGCACCCTAATTATTATCTAATAACAGAAAAATATATTTCTATGATCCGAAGCATAATAACATATAGGTATAGATAGCGTCGCGGACGCCCGGGGCGTATGGTGAGACACTTTGTGTGATTTGTAGATGATCGCGCGACGGCGCTTCCCTCGGCGCTCGACCGGTGCAGCGGTGGGCGCACTCCTCGTTAAGCTAGGCGTTAACGCAGCAGAGGCGCGATGCGGCGGCGGGCCCCGGGGGGGTCGCGCGCCGAGGGCGGGGGGTCGGTACCTGAGGGCCGGCGCGGGCCGGCGGCGCGGCGCGGCTCTACGACACCGGCGGCTGCGGGCCCTGCGCCGCCGGCTTGGCGCCGCCCGCCGCGGGCAGCGCCGCCAGCGTGTCCTGGCTGGCGTGCGCCCGCAGGTACGTGTTCTCCACCTCCAGCTGGTTGATCCTCTCCATCAGTTCTGCGATGCGCTCCTTCAGCACTTCCACCTCCTCGCGCACCGCGAACATCAGGTGGCTCTTAACCAGATCCTACAAGCAACACAAGCAAAACGTTAAACACTGCATCATTCAATGCATACATTAATTTAATTAGTGAGTTATTTTAAAAATTATCGTCATAAAGACAGCAATCAGGTTCGGATCTTAAAAAAACAACTTGCAAAAATGAACAGCACCGGTTTTATGGCAATACAATTCACGACATGGCCCGACCAAACGAAAAACAAGATTAACGAGAGCGCGACGAACTTTTTAAAACTGAAGTTATGGAAAGGCATTCCTTTTTAAATGGATAACGTACTTCTGGATTAGGCACGACCACGTAACAGGTATCCTTTTGTCCCTTTTGTCTGATTTCGTAAAGGCAGCCATCTCTTGGTTTTTGCACAATGTCAATCATGTTGGAACGGTGAACTTGTTTTTAGGGTCACTAAATGTATGAGTGTACTCGGCAACGACTGAAACGTTACTGGCGAAGTAGCAAGCAAGTAACAATGACGATGACGATAACGTGCGACGAAGTTTGGTTGCGCGGGGGAGTAGCGTTCGCGCGTCCTACCAGGCGACTGATGGTCTGCGCGTGCGGTCGTCCTATATAAAATGGCGGCGAACACGTCACCTCCGCGGACTCCACGCGGACCGGCCGTGCACCCTGAACTCGTCAACACACAGCCTACATTGCTATCAACTTATCAACAGGCCCTTCTAAAGTAAAAATAAATATGCGTTTTCAAAGCCAAGTAACTTCAAACATTCTGTCGAAAATTTTAAAAAATAATCAATTCTAATCGATGTCATCTAAGAACAACAGTCGAGAGGAAACTATTTCTGCGCACACACAAGGTTTGTCGATACAAATAATATTAATTGATGTGTGCTCTACATTAAACTAGAGCAAATAAAGTCTTCCATGACAGCCCACAGCGTGCCCTTTAAATTAGCACGGAAGGACCCAAGAACTCGGATAACTCTAGCAAGCATCGAAGCGATAATAGTAGCCAATTAAACGATAAAATAATAGAGTTAATATCCAACTCCTCAAACCAGTCTCATGTCAATACAGAATAATATGAAAATAGAAGAGGCTATTTCATAGGAAATTTATGACGTTGAAAAATACGAAATGTGACAAATTTGTTGGGAACATTTTACTCTGCAGCCAATAAAGAAATTGCGCAGTAGTGACTGTCACAAATGAACATTTCTATGGCTATAAATTTGGAAGTTACGAGTAAGAAAACATACGTATTCATGAATGACAGATAATTAAAATTACCGTGAGATACTCACAAGACAAAAATAAGAAACAAATTATGTGGAATATGATGAAGATATGCATGATTTGTATAATCGATGAAATAGAACGAATGCGGATAGTAAAGAGTTATTCTAATCGATATAGTATCGTAATCATCAATAGGTTGGGTAGGTGACATTAATGATTTCATGAAATGAAAGTTAAATGTTCGTATGGAATGCTATGGCCAAGATTTTGGCATCGAGTAAACAATTTACGTGAGATAATTTCTCGCCGCCGCCTACAAAAATGAGCAGCGAACATATATTAAAAGATCAACGCTCTAGTTTTTACGACGGTGGTGTGACTCAAGCAAGACATGCACTCAGGTCACACTGTCTTAAAGTGGTCTGGGGATGATTTTGTCTGATGTTATAATTAGATTAGGGTATAAATAGATATCATGAGATCTTATTCAGCGTTTCGCGTGGGAGTTACGACCTTCAATTAGTGGTGTCTGTATTCTAGAATTAAACCAGCCTATACCAGATTCCGTTAAGAATGATTGTGCTGCAACACTTGCAGATTGCCCAGGCGCCAATGTGCTCTCATTGATAGACAAATATTGGTGCTCAATTGAAACCGAGCTCGGCATGCGAGAAAAATGTGTATGCAAATGTAAACAACAGGAAAGATGTGATTACCAAACACGCTAAGTATCGTACTCTTATCACGTGTACTAATATTTTCATGTCAGTAGGTAAATTTGATAACGACTCTCTATGATATGATATGAAAAATAACCTGGTCATGTTGTGTGAATATTTATTCAGACAACAAGAGTGCTTGAAAACGATGACGAACAGTGCAATGTCATCGTTAAAGGTAGGTGCAATGAACTTATGCACGGTAGCACTCAAAATGCAGGCGATGATATAACCTGTCCAAGGACAGGCTTTAAGCCTGTGGCATTATCTTCAATACAACCAGAATACCAGTGGATGAAAATCCTGCGTGGGCCGTACTATTAGCAAATACAATTCTGACCCAACATCAAATATATTTTAATTTTTGTGACTTTTTGTGACACTTAAAGAACTGTTTGAATCCACGCTGTGACCGAAATTACGAACCCAAAATGTTTATTATTAGCACCGATTTTATTTTACTGCCATCCGGTTAGAAGCTAGTGAGACGTAAATTAATGATACAAGCAAGGATATAGTGTATCAAATAAAGTAGCAGATCTTAGCTATAAAATTGATTAGTGGTTCCAACAACCAATGATGGCAAGGGACTAGTTTGCTCAGTGAATGCGTAAACAAAGGTTCAAACCGCGCCGGCCGGGTCGACACTCTGCGATGAGTTTAATTATTAAAATATACGTGACATCATTGACATTACAAAACAAGTGTTTTGTACACACTTCATCACTACGGCAAGGAGATGACAAAGAAGCCAGTTATAATAATGATCCTAGCAATAAAGATTGAGTTAATGTCAACACGCTCAACACTATGAACTGTACAAATAGCTGTGTATTAAAATGTAATGAACATTTTAATGTATTGTTTGGTGTAAATAGGTGCATTGATGTAGATACTCTAACTAAGCCAAATATTTGTCAGTGGAATATTGGCGCTTGATAACCATTCTGAGACAAACAAATATTTCAATTTAAATCCTCTTCAAGTGGCTTAATGTCATGTTTGTAGCATAATTGGGATTATATTTTGTCGTTTGTGCACTTGTATTTAGATGTTTCAAATATTTTAAAACCATCTCGGTTACAAGGTACAAAGCATTAGCACCCTTTAAAAGCACGGGTAGGAGCTAAAGTAATTGCAAACCTGCGGAACGGGTTCTTGATCTTCCCAATTTTTTAACACAATTAAATTGGTAAAAAAAAAACAACTGCAGTTAAAGGCAATGGAATGATAGCATGGATGAAAACATTAAAAAAATTGTGTCGCCGAAGATAAGCCGCTCACTCAAGCAATATAACATGACATCGGTGATCACGATTTTTTAGTAGTGCCGATTCAGTTAAGTGTAGTGCCGAGCACGAAGATCTCATAAAAAGCTCTTTACAATAAGCCATACTTTAATCTGAAGACACAATACCATGCTCACAATAAAAAATAATTGCTTCTCAGTTTTTGAAAACAATCATAAGTGTAGGTCGAGCCGGGAAATCCCAAACACATTGAGTAACATGATCCTAAATTACCCACAAGCAAAAGTAATTTAAAAGTTCTGAACTCTTTCGCCATCTTTGTACGTGATTCAGAATAAACATTCGATGCACGGCAAATAAATGTGACAAACCTTTTGGAACCATGACAATACATGTAATTAATGCAAATGTTTGACTTCTGACCATTTGTTTTTCGTTCCAAACTGTGATGGAAGTTGAAAAAAATGTGAAGTATGTGACTATGCTTTTATGTAATTAAAATTCGCAAATAACACAACTGCGCATATACAATTTGTAGGTATTCTTTGTTCTACCCAACACATGTTCAAACACAGCTAAGGCAAAATATATTTTGTGCTACCGAACCTTGTTATTTTCGCAACTGGTGTCATTTGGAAACAATTGTCTATTAATATATGTGACACAATTTCTGTATTATGCTGTACATTTGATGGAGCTATTTGTTTTTTAACTTTGAAAACATTTTTATTATTGATCTCAGCTTCTTCAGGGTACAAACAATCATTTTGTAAGACATTATACAACTCTTATTTCAGAGTGGTAGCAACTTTATTTTCATTACCATTGATTTTCTTTGACAGCCTCCACAAACCATCCAAATTGACTGATGACAAGTCGATGTTGCTCATATCACCAATCCTTGACCCATTGATTTCCTTTCAGACGATGTTATCAATGTCCGTGGCTCTACCACTGCCGTGTATACGTCATGCATTAAAAAATGCAGTAAACAACATTAAATTAATGATTGAAGTATTCTCAGTTCAACAGTTTACATAAACAAGAGCAAATGTTTTGATGAGGTCAAAACGTAATCTGCACGGGACATTTGACCTACGACGGTGATGTCAGACTCAGAATCGTCTTTCGGATTAGATCCAGCTGAACATCCACTTGAACATCAAAACGTCGACAAGTTGCAAACACTTGGTGTCGATTCTCTTTCTATTAACGGGTCCACCAATAAAAAGGCAGATAGGGCGAAATGGAATCTCCCGTGGGTTTTCCCAATAAAATTGGAGTCGCCACCCTAGGCCTGTACCTCTACCTTACAGAAGACCGCATTCTTCTTTCACTTGTAGAATGCTGTATTATCACTGAGTAACATACGCTATATATTATAATGATATGCAGGTGAAGACGCGTTGAAAAGCTAGTTAAACATAAATAGTTTCGTCCATAAACGTACATTATTAGTTGATTTCCTACCCATCGCTCTGAGGGTCGAGTGATAATAGGAAGCACTGCTTTTATTAGTATTTTTTAAATTATTTTGCCAGTTTGTCAAATAAAATAGAATAGCTCTGATAAAATAATTATCTCATTGGTTAATAAACATGACCAGAATGAACTAAGAGATAAGGCTTTGCTTGTGACATAATAACCGTACCGTCGTGTCGCGTCGTTATTGACACACCAACTCGTGGGTCCAACAGGACCTGAATATCCATACTCCAGTCCTAGACGAAGTTATTTTTAAGTCACACGTAAGCAGTTTAGTAATCTATTCTAATATTGTAAAGTGATTGTTTTTTTTATGTTTGAGGTAGCCTGGAACTTTTTTAAACCTCTAGGCTTTGGCAAACATGCATGCCGGCCGCCTGAAGGTAAGCGGTTATTGTAGCCTTTGGACGCTTGCAACACGAGGGGCATCTATCACTCGCGCGTTGCCGACCATACAAAATAACTGATTGCTACTCTACCCGAAGTAACATGGGCTTATTAAAAGTTTACTGCTTAGAAACGAGACTACAAATTCTATGCTACTGTGTTTTTAAAATAATAAAATAAATATTAAAATACAGAACCATCGACAGTTACGGGTACGTTCACATTATGATAACATAACATAGTAATCATGAAAAACAGATAACACAAGCGTGTTTATGAAAAATATGAACTGATGTTCTTTGTAAATAAAACCATCAATACAAAGCTCAAATCTGGTTAAGGTCCATCAGCTATATTTTTATCTGTAGATATGAGCGATGTATAATAACAACAAGTGGAAGATTTCCACGGATAACTAATCGTATTTTTCCATGTGTATTGCTTACATAATAAATTTAGCAGCAGCGGTAAATAAGCAATACGAGTACATATACGGCAAATAACAGATAAAGTAGTGCTAACAAGGTTAAACCTTGTAAGAACAAGATTTTTTATGATGGCAGTTTTGGTGTCCTATATTAATATTGTTGTTCAACTCTATATAGCTTGATAACGATGTAAAAGGACTCTTATTCGTTGGCACGGATTAAAAATAACTTTTGAATATGGTTTCATATCAGGTTTTGTGTGTAACCAGTGTCACTGTGTCATAATGAACAAAACTGCACTATTTACAAACGGCAAGTACGTAGTTAAAACGCGGCGATATGAGTGCACGGGACGTGGTTTCATTAAACTATACAAGTCAATTTTCCAAGAAAACTTCACCAGCGTTTCCTGGCTTCGTGATGTGATTTCGATCTGGCGCGTGCGCTCTAAGAGCGAGTCTTAGTTGCAAATTACCAACACTTGATCTCGATATGGCGGCACGCGACCAATTCGTGTGACCTCCTGACATCTCCCGGTCTCCACTCTCCACTTGGTGTCGGCTAATCGTCGAAGTAATCACGGGGCACGTGTCTCCTCTTCAACACCGCATCGGGGTCGGCTTTCCTTCCGCGTCTATTCTCGGCTAGCCGACTCCCGTCGGGTCAGACCCGTCTAATGCAAATCACGTATACAACAAGGGAATTAGCATGCCGAGACGCTTGGAGCAAATAAAAATTTCCACACGCCCCATTGAAATAAATAAATGCCGTCTCGATAATACTTGCTAATGACATAGTGGAAATACGACGAAAACAAAATAGCTAGTTAAAATGAGACAACATCGGGAGCGTCGTGGCTCGAAAAGTTTTAATGAACGTTTATGTTAACGTTTTGAAGAATCAAAACAAAATTATGTTTAAACAGATGCAAGAAATCGGGTCAGTGGTGTGGTGTGGAGCCATGGTTGGTACATCAATTGGACGCACACGCGTAAACATATCTCCTATGATGACGTAATACCAAACGGAGGCGAGATATTACGAAAACCAGTGAGAACCAGAGTACCGCACACACAATCCAAAATTGTATATGTATATATATACAACCTACAGGTGTACACACAACATTCATCGAGCGCCGAGAAAGATGGCGTGCTTCAAGGTAGACCGGTTCCACGGCAGCTTTGCTGCTTACTGGATACTGGTCATACGACGCCGACATTTACTTGATGCTTCACGTGCTAATGGACCCAGCAAACACAGAAAGATGGCAAATTTAATTATGATACATTTTCTAATTTGAACTACTCTCTCTGGTACTGTACGAGATAGATAAAGCTATTAAACTTTTTGTTATTCAATAAATTAATCTGTCTGTGGTTATGTAACATAAGTCATGCATGTTCAATTGTTGCGACAAGAAGAACGTGCTTCTTTTTTATTAAACGGTCTAAGTTGAGTTGCAACATGAAATTCGTGAGAAAGATCATGTTGCACTGATACCGACGTCATATTTTTTTATTTAACCATAATCTAACATTAGCTATATCTTAAGATATACGTTTAATAAACAAGCTTAATGTTTTAGGTACAAACAGATAAGAACGTTACAATGCCTAAAATAACAGAGATAAATAATAACATTGGTGTTCAATAACAGATACATTTATGATATTCGACGGCATGTGCGTACTTGAATCGTGAGAAAAAACAAAATACCAATATGGTAGGTGTCATAGGGAGTGATATAAATATTATACGCTGGTAGTGGGCATTAGGGCCGGATCGGGGTCAATCGCTTGAGGCCATCTGCGTTGGCTAATTATAGACGATACGAGATGCGTCCAATAGTGCACGGCGATGAGTTTGAATTGCAAACACGATTGCATAGGCTTAGGATTAAGCTAGAGAAAAGTATTGCACATAATGAGTGCTCGTCAGATTAAGATAGAGATGTATGAAAGAAACAACAGTCTGGTAACTATTACTAATATCGAGATTATGTTTAGAAAATTTTGAGACATCAAAAGATTCATGTTAAAGAACAAATAAAATTAACAATCATTTGGTAATAAATATTAACGAAAATTTTCAAAACGGACCAAATCTTCGGCTACGGAATGGAATATACACAAATACAAAGTTTTGAAGTTAACCTTGAGATCTATTCTTAGACATCTTCATTATTCATTTCGCATCATCGCAACAACCACTTAAACCACTGGCAATCTCCGATGGCGTAAAACAAGTTGCAATAAACATCAATGACCAGAACAAAGTGCTAAGCTAAATAATGGCGAGGAGTTACAATCTTACACAGTAGCCAACGGTACGCTTTCCTGGTCATTAAAAAAGGGAAGTCATTAGAGATTCAAACAGTAACTCCGATCTAATAACGGGTATTAAGCGGACGCACTATTGCAGTTACAAACACGTACAAGCTCTAGAGAGATTACATCTTTGCGCAACTACTGCGTGAAAACGATTATCAATAAGCTACGCATAACACCGCGGTAACGCCGAATTTATAACAACGAGGCACAGGTTACTACATCGGCCGGTATTGCTCCATTTATCAACGGTGTCTTGCATCGATCATTCCCTCAGCTGGGGCTCAAGTCGGGAGAATCATATTTTTGACCTTTATTAATGTATTCGATATAAAATGTTCATCAACAGCTTGCGAGAACAGTGATCATTAGCTGGTCACGTCCATAGTGATTCAAAAGCATGCCTTGACCCAGATGTTATACAACTTGTACATTGAATTTGCTACAACAGAGGTCAGTGTCCATTATCTAAGTCAATAGATGCATTGAAGTATCTAACTAGTATGTGAGGTGTATACAGTTCGTTGACACGCAATTTCTTAACCAATCTGCAAATTCATACGATGTTCGGAGAATTCTGAAATAATCGGATTACTCGTAGTATTGCACCATTAGAGAGACGACCAAATGGGAGACGGCAGCTTCAAAGCCGGTCAAGAGATATTTCACAAATTCTTTCATCGGGAGCATGCGGAACCATCACGGCCGACTAACCCAGCACCGGGCACAATCTTGAAGGCATCAGCAAAAACTAAATTGCTCTATTGCAATAAACATATATCCGTGTGTAACACATACTAGGGGAGATTCCAAGAAAAGTTAATGGATCAGCACTACCAACCAGCACTAACGTAATTTAACAGACGCAATTTGCACACTTTCTCTAAATATTAGTAAATAGCAATTACTCTTATACTATCATCGTCCTGGAACACGGTGTACGTGAATTAAACATACTGCCTTCAGGATGTCTGAGTTGGTAGAACGTACCTCGCAAAATGACAAGAAATTATACGAATTTTTAGTTCCACTTTTGCCGGCGAAGCGCTGTTCATTTTCCCATACAAAAATACTCAAAAGCGATACGAGTACACCACATTATTGTAGTCATTGTTTCTAAGGCTACTGTAATATAGTAAAAATTACATTATGATAAAAGGAAAACTTCTTTCAAGTTTATTCTTGTCTCTGTCCAATTTGTTTATCAACCTCATAAAAAGTGGAAAGAAAAAGGTCTCAAGCATTTGTGTACTTACTTAAAACGGTCGATTTAAAAATAGAATCTTCAACCTGTCGATGGCCGTGTTTGACCGTGAATAATTTCATTGAAATAAACATTTAAACTATTTCCGCTATTGGTGTCAAATATACCGAACAAACGAACTTTACAAAGAACATTTAGGTTTTATAATCGCAGAATTACTTTCTGTATATAATGTGGTGTAGATATTTGCATTGTAAGGAAACTTTATTGTTATAGTATACGACGCCAACAGTTTAAAACATTGTACTGATCCACCGACTAACCTGATTGCTGAATTTAATTTATTACTTAAATAAATGTAGTAACTTACCATAGCTTGCTCGATCTTGTTGTCGATGGCCACCGCGCTTGTGCCCGATGCGCTGTAACAAAGATAAATTCACACCATTAGTCAAGGAACTTCACGACTTAGTTACTCAATCACCTTTTCGACATCGGACTACTAAGCGTCGGGAGAGTTTTCACCCTTACGTTGTGGAAGTACCACCAATGCGCACTAAGCGTTTTGCATCATGTTTTATAATGTGTGCAGCGAAGGACTGGAAATCTCTCCCCTCGTCAGTGTTCCCTGAATCCTACAACAGGAGACTCTTTAAGACTAGAGTGAATAGGCTATTAACGGGCAACGTTATTTAGTAACACATGAAATTACATTAAATATACGTTGATATACAAGTAGTCATCTAAAGTATTTAAATACAGGCTAAGCGGTTTTTAATATACATTGATTCGAAATCTCAAGTGCATCAACATGTCCATGCGATTTTTTTAATTTTTTTAGTTATATCTGGATGAGATAATAATGTTCAGTTCGGTAGCGTTCTGAATGTAGATAAATATACTTGTGATAATTTAATAATAATTCAGGTAGTCATCCCGGCTTATGAAGAATGTTCACGTACAATGGTTAAGTTAACCGTTACCCATATAATTGTGCGTTTCCAGACTAGACTAGACAGGAATTACTAGACAGGAATTATATTCGTTTATCGCAAAGAATACAAGCAAGAAATACTTTACAGCTTACTAGTTAGAAAACAGAAGAACATAAGTCGTAGCACGATAACTACGAACGGACGGACGCGAATGTATGCACTGGTGCAATTGGAAAGGTGGTGCAAGGACATCCGATCGCATCAAAGATAATTCGTGTTCAACATACAAATTATTGTAGTAATAAATAAGTGCAAGCTGGTAATTATAAGAAGAGCTTCCGTTGCTTGCAACGCGGATGATTACGCTAGCGAAGGAGGCGTTGTGGATAAATATTGCAAAAGCGGTGACCCGTCACTTGAACCGATCAGTATTTGTAACAATAATAGGGAACAATGGGCGCCGGAATTCAGGTACCCTATTAGCCTTGTTGTCATTATCATAATGTAGCTACATATCATATTTGCCATTTCGCTTTCAGGTTTTGGTGTAAGTTTAGAATATAATACCTTATTTCCTTTCTTTAAAACCGGAGGAATTCATTTGCAATAAATGACGATCCGATTCAGTGAACTGCACTCCTCATCAGTAACTGTGTTATTTTATTTAGTATCGAATGTTAACTGAGGTTTACTAACATAACGATATTTACAATTTGACGAGACCGCTGGTCTAGTGGCTAGTATACCTGACTGCTACGCTGGGGTCGAAAGTGAGATTCCGGCGCTGTGCGATAAATTATAATGTCCAAGCATTATTATTATATATATTATTATTTTCTGTGATAAGATGGAAGGAATAATACAAATCAATTAAATAAGAATATTGCAATGTGGGTGCCGCACACAGAATCGCCCTGTGATGACGATACACTCTACTTAGCTCCAGTCGCAGATACCATTACTGAGTGGAGACCACTGGTTGCCGGACTTACCCACTATGATCCAATCTCACTGGTGTAATCGTTCAGTAGCTACAATGTAGCACGACGTACGGCTATGTACTTGACTTTCTCCGACGGATTCCGTGTCGCGTCAACCAGGTGAACAACACAACACTAAAGTTGAGTTAAAGTCATTCGACCGTTACTAAGTCCAATGACGATCAATTTCGACCGGTCCAATGCCTCCTCTGATGTTAAAACGACCATGGACCACATGACTGAGACCGTAACAACAACTTTGTAATTAACTGAATTGTAGGCCGTAATATAAATGTACGATTATGTACATTTGTATACTAATTGACAGATAAGGCTCGAAAGTCTAACACTTCTGATGCCATCAAGCAAAAATGTTTAAAATTGGCTTTCTCTATGCGGAACTCGATAAAAACAAGTTTTAGTATTCCGTGCGTGATTACGCAAGTTGGGAAGTTGACAAAAATTGCAACTAAGTGATATCTGGGTACATGAAAAAGTTGAAACATAAGATAGTGAAACCAGAGAAGAGGTGAAAGTACCCAGCGTAGGTGACGACATGTCTCGATGCAGATTGCTACTAAACTAATAAGTAATCGGCATCAACTAAAAAATATATGTTCTCGCAGTTATGAATCCACCACCGACATACTAGACTATAAAATATTTTTTCATAAATTATTTAAAATTATCCATCATAGAGGAGTTGCTGCCAATATATATATCCTAAAATGGCAGCGTTTGAGTCATTAATCGAAACGGATCTAGCAACAAACTAGTTGCGGGCACAGAGGTTCCATCCAAGACAGACATGAACCAAAAATTACTTATTTTTATATTTTTTATGTGGTAATAACGACAATAAATGAAAAAAAAAACCAACTAGAATTAGACTCGTTCATTTATCGAACGAAGCAATATACAGGGCCTCAACACAAGTCCGTGTTGGTTAAGCAAATGAAATATACTAAAGATGTTAAGCAAATAGAAGATGCAAACAAAGAGATAAACGTTTTGTCACCACGCACGTGCGTGTTTGCTTGCGTTGAGTTTCACTCAACTTTATGTACTGAGTGGATGGAACCAAACGTCCATACACAAAGAGAGACGAACGTTCTCTCATCAAAGAACAAAAGATTTATTATTTCCATCGTAACGTACAAAACAATAAGCTCAATTTTTTATTAACTCTCCGTCATCATTTGCAGCGTAAATAGCATCTGCCCAATATACTGTGGTCCACGACTTTAAGGAATTACAAAACCGGTTTGATGAAAATCTGTTGTTGAGAAACACACGACTCGTATTTATGGCTTGAGACAAGGCAAAAGGATTGGGTAAGCATTTATTTAAATGAATTTACATCCGAGAAGTTGTTTTTGACGATATGATGGTATCCTATGCCGGTGTTTAGTTTATTTATAAATTTGTATGTGTTAATACGGACTATCGTCTGGATGTTAGATTTCTAGATATCTAATCTTAGATATCTAAACAACTTATAGAATTATTCCACAATATATTCACAATCCATGACGACGATAACGTATATTTCTTAATTAACAAAAGCGCAAAACAACGATAACTCGATAATAATATCTAAATTTGTAATGAACCGAAGGCACAATGAATCATAGATATAGCGATTGTGTTCCACAGCGCTGTTGAAAAACAATGCTGACCAGAAAACAAAGGTCACTGAAGAAATTACATTGGTTACATGAAAGTTTAATTTGTTAGTCATTATTGGAAAGAAAATGGTCATTAAAATCCATAAAAAAACAAGTTGTCATTGTTCAATTAACTGCAACCATGGATGGGGTGTACAAATGGATCTAACGCATCTATCAGCTAGACAAGCTAATCATCTTTATTAACATGATGATCATCATTGTTGGCGCCAATTATTCAATTGTCAACGGAACAGACACGCGATTTGTAGTCTAGTGGAAGTAGTAAGGTTCGATTAGCAATTTAATCGCCGTAGCGTGATCCTGGTTTTGATATCGAGTAGCTGCGCCTGCACATAGCGCAAGGTCATTGAAGGGAAATCGACGGGTCTCATGTCGACACGTTTGGTGTTCGCGCCATGGTTAGTATCATGCATTTAAGAATGCTTAGGCAGTTTCTTTCAATTGACTAATTAACTCTATAGTAATTCAAAGCCTCTTGCTAACATGTAATTGCAACTTACAGGAAAACGTTTGAAATTAAATTTAGGGATATTAAAGCGAAAATGTGATACAGCAGCGGTACAATTATTCCTACATGAACGGAACAATGCAATTAAATGTATCACAATTGTCACACACAAAGGACATTAGTGATTTAGTAGAACTTTGAATTTGGGGAGCAATATGCATTCAATCAGTGTTTGTAACGCGAAACGGTCACGCAACAATGCTTTCCCTAGGATTTGACAAAATGCTAACGTTAACACAAATTACTTCATTATTATAAAAAAACAACTTGAGATAGGTCTCAAGTTGTTTTTGTCTTCTGTACATTAATTCTAACACAGTGTAGGCACTGTGTTAGAATTAATGTACAGAAGACATATACCTAGGGTATAACGGAGAGATCTATGTATTAGGATTAGAACCCAACTGTGGAATTCCTTCTACAGTGGAAGTACTCCATAACTGCTATAAGTGGTGAGCTTGTATGTTCGGTTGCCATTTAAATAAGAAATCGTTACATCCGCTTTGCATCCAATCCAATCAACTAAATACTGTAGAAGAAATATTTATGCCCGAGAACAACATCTGTCAAAAATGGCCATGAATATTATTAGTCATCCAAGATCCTGGTGGGCATTCTATTAATATAAAGTGATGAATATAAGACAAAGGTTTGATTATGCATTCGTAAGTTATTTAACAGATTCGTCTAAAGTTCAACAGCACAGTGCTGAAGCTGATTTAAAACAAGGCGGAGCTTTACAATATAGTAATATAATATGGTGTTTTGTGCAACGGATCGATAGAGGCAGTCGGACGATAGAGACAACCAAGTTCAATAGGCGGCGCTAACGTCAGGCGCAGCTTGTCTAGGTGCAGCCGGCCGGCCACGTTGCCGTTGAACCTTCACCGAGTTACCGGCCCAGCCATATGCCAAGTCTGTGTAAACCTGCACACCAGCGAGTGTGATAGGATATGAGCTCTGCAATGCGTCAGTCATTGAACACGTTACGGACAATGATAAAGTAGCGGTACTTACACAGGGTAAAAGTAGTCTATGTACTTCACGACCACTTCTCTGAGAAGATCTTGCTTGTTCATGATGGCCGTGTAGCTTCCACTCAAGAGTTTTGTTTGCATGATTTCCACTTTGGATAACGATCGCGGCGCAGGACTTGCGAGTCCCTGTCTTTGGTTTTTAAGGAGCTTTTTTGTTTTCTGTGCAGTGAGACCGTTGTGCGTGTTTTAGGAAAAAACGTTAAAAAATTGGTCTAAGTTGGCGCGCGAGCAGCCGTATCGACGCGGTGCGGCAAACTGGGACCAGCCAGGGCCTGTCGCGGCGCGGTGGGGGGTGTAGGGAGGGGATCGGAGCAAGTGGCGCGCGCACAGCTCTACCTACTTACGGGCTACGATGGCGCCTCGAAACACCTAGGCAACGCTTTTGCGACACACCCGCCCCATACTTTTAAACCAGTATGAATTTTAATTTAACAGTCGCTGCACTTCTCATCTTATACTGAACGCGCATTCAAATAATACTATCGCGTAGTTTCAAGGTTACCAGTGCCATTACCTATCTACCAAATTCTTAATAGTAAAACAAAGAGAGCATGGGGTTACTGCTATCTATATAGATCTGCATAGGTTAATATAAAATTATTGAAGAGGGTTGTCATGCAACTTGAGACGTTTATTTTAACGATGTAGTAAATAGGAATGCTATAAATCAATTGTATCAAAAATAAGTGAAGCACACACAAGGAAGAAATACACACAGACATAATACTGGGTGTCTTCAAGTTAGTATCATCATGGGATTATCACTGATTACCGTAGATATTTCCGTATATTGTTAGACGGGAGGCTTATTTAGCACAATGTAGAGATTAGACAACTACAACAACAGAACACAGAAAAATTCTTACTACAAATACTATGGTATTAAGTAAGTACATGCATTGTTTTGAAAAGGGTTCTTTTAGAGCTTATATATTAAAACATTTCAAAAGGTTTACATCTGCAGTTCCCAACGTTTTAGTGCTGGGTTTTGAATTGAATACTGTTTGCTTAAGGTGGATTGTAGACCTTGCCTGGATCGTTGTGTGTAACATTAAAAGTACTTTAGAACGACTTAAATTATACATGGGTAAAGGGTATCCCTATGCAATAAGAAGCTTCTCATTTCAGTCGACACTCAAAACATGTTTGCTTCAATGAAAACTTGCAGTATACCGCTGCGTCAATAAATAATGGTAAGGGAAGCGAACGAGTGCCAATATAAACATTAGAATATTGTTTGTTAGTTCTGAATTAGTGGGAATGAAAATATCAACATTTGTTCGCTGTGGGAAGCCGACAAGATCGTAGTACGAAGCTCATTTGCATAAACCAAGAGCCGTAACAACCTGCAAGTGTGCTTTGTGACAAGTGGCCTGGCAAGAATGCAAAGTGGGGACAGTATATCAAACTTAATACACAAAAATCGTTATAAATTAACAAGACTGTAAATAACGCAACAATTTAACATGGCGTTACAAAGTTTATAAATTATGAAATGAATTACATGACTCTGGGTAATGAAATGTCGAAAAAATATTATGTTCGCTATTGGTTCATTTGTTTTTTTTTAATAAGCACTTTATGGAAAGTTGCTTGCCGTATACCACTGTACCGGTGTATTATGACTATAGACGGTGACTTTTGACATGTATATCTACCGATTTATATTTTTAATCGCCGTGTTACCGTTGGTTTACGTCACTTTTTTAGCAGTCAATATCAGTTTATCTTGGCCCTATATATGTGTCCCACTTGTCATATTAATGAATATATAAAAATGAATCCCTATTTCCCTTGGTCACGGCATCACACGTAAATAAACACGGCTAGGCCGATTTCGCTAATTATTTTTTTTGTGTTTGTTATTGTCAGTAAAAGGTTCTTATGAAAACAAAATTTGAAAAAATATTCGGAATATTTTAAATTTCGGGATAAACTAAAGGACCTATGTCTATGGTTTATTTTTTCATATGAATTCATAGCTAAGACAGGACGTCGGTCGGGACAACTAGTTAATAAATAAGTATCAAATGTTACGACATCTGATACAGTTTCATTAACGAAGCTAGTGGGATTAAGTCTATTTTTATTTGTATCATCCAATGACAGTGGGCCAGTGATATTAATTAACCTTGTGAATGAATAACGTAATCGAAAGAGTTAAGTAGTATAGCTGGTGTTTATTTATAAATAGACTTATACATGATGACATTAACAGTATTAACCCAAGGCGATACCAGTGTAACATATAATTTATATTTCAACTAACTTATCAAAGTAAAGTACTCTACAGTTACCACTTCTAGTAAGCAGGGATACATGCGAGTATGATATGTGTCTTTGAATATTTTTACATATTAACCCAGTTTTCTGCAAAGCTATTTGGAAATAACACTGTGCGCAGATTAGATTGTAGTATTTATTTCATAAACAACGTAAATGTCAAATCAATATACCTGAACTGATATTTGTAATCATTTGCAATAATATGTTCGTTGAAATAATCAATATTTTGTAAAACAGAAAGAGCTGCATTTCATAATTTTCTACATCATACATAACCCGGTAGAGATACTGATCTTTGAACTGTTTACCTGTTTTTTGGGTTACTACATTTTTTTTTTAAAAAGGTGACAAATTGATTGGCGTCCGACTCGCCTGGTGGTTAGTGGTCACTGTAGCTTATGAACACTGGCAATACCAACAAAGGGTATCAGTAACGCATTGCCAACCCTATGCTAAGACGATTCATGTATATGCATAAGACGAAAAGTCTTCTTCCTGTCAGTACAGCAAATTCTCTAGGAGCTATGAAAACCGGAGGTAGTCAACGCAGAACACACCACCGTTGTACTGTTATTGAGCTTCGATCTTCTATAAGGTATAGGTATTTCCTCAGCCGGTTCGAAAAAAATTATCGAAGTCCGTTTAACTTGCTCATATACAACGGCCCACATGTTACTGAAACAGTCTGAAATTCATTCTCCATTTATCTATTATTTATTATTATGATACTAGCTCGTATAGTATAGGTATATAATTTTTACGAAACGAACAAAGGACATCGCTGTGTTCGGACCAGTGATAGTATAAGAATCCGATTGCGGTCTCCTAGTCTCAAGGAAAAACCACAGCTACCTATGATAATACACCTATTTGTTGATTGCATGTTACAAATAACAGTTTGCAAATTATCATTCATTCCAGATCTAATTACATTTATAACAATATATCATAATTATACACCTTGTATTAAAACTCATAGTCATGAACATTCAACCTCTACTGGCATAATTGACTGTACAATGACGGCATCGTATTATTGTTGCATTAGAAAAAACCTCATATAAGATATTAGTATAAGACTTTTTGCTACTCGCAGTCCACAATGGTGCAATTATAATCGTATTATCAACATTATATATAGTGGTACGAGGTAAGTCTCATTATGACGGTACTCGAGCAAGAGCTCTTAATTTCTGGCTAAAAGCTGGATGTGAGCACTTCGCTCGTTTTTCGTATGCATGTTTATATACATTACATAATAAACGGTGGAATGGGTTTAAACAGAGGTGGATTAAAGAAATAAAACGAAAGAAAGAGTCTCAAAAAGACAGTTGATAATCTTTGCAGGTGCGTTAGACATTTACTACGTAAATTTACGTATGAAAGGAATTTTAACTAACAAAGCACCTTCTGGCTGGGTCTTTAAGTACAGGGAAGATCGCTTCATGGCATACCATGAAGTTAAAAGAAATGCTCAAGTGACTAGTTCCTGATTTCTTGTGTATTGCCTTAATAGGGCTGAAGTAGTTTAAATTGAAATTTCCGTTAGAGTCGTGTTTCATTCCAATCCAGTTTGTGTTCGTCACTCTTAAGAGTTGCTTCATCATACTTCATTTAAGAAATGATAATATCTATAGTTGTTCTAACCTTTATCTGATTATCCGATGACAGTAAAAAATCCTAAGACGCAATTTATAATACTGCTATCATCCAGGAACTATCATTGTTATGAAATAATCCGTGCTCGCAATCTTTGTACAAAAATATTAGGTGATAACTTAAGTAATATTAATTTATATTAAGTACAGTACAACAATTTTAAATAGTGACTGTATCTAGGAGCCGATAGGTACAAGGTTGTATCGATTAGTGTAAAGCGACGGTAGCTAGTGTGAGGGACCTTCGTTCATAATCGAAAAAGCCAGACAGACTATCTTTTTCAGAGCAGCAATTCTGAATCAAGGTCACATCTTGTGAAATTTAAATAATGGCCAGTAAAAGAACAGACAGCGTTCCTCAATTCTTAACAAGCGATGAAGAGATAAATGATTAACTGTAATATGTGCAGCTTTAATCTTGAGACAGTCACGTATCTTGCAAATGTAAGAATATGATAAGGGCAGGTGATATGCAATGGTAGGACATTCACGATAAGTGTGTGTACACTGTGTGTGTATATGATTCATGCATGCATTATTAGTACTTACATCTGGTAATTGAACAGTCATCAGTCATGGTAACAATTAAAGTAAATTAGATAAGTATAATCTACATTGTAATTTAAAAACTTACGAACACCACGTGTTTCTGCGCGCGAAAGGCGATCGAGGTTGTTCGCTTGTTGTTGGTTTAGGTTGTGCATCTTGTGTTAGGCTCAGCTTGAAGCTGGCTATGGACTTGCGTCGCTTAGCGGCGAGGGCTCGAGAGGCCAGGTCGGAGTCGTGTGTTGATTCAGGCGTGGAGGCAGCATGGGAGCATGTCCTAATGTGCGCCTGCGCCGTGGCCACCTGTAGCAACTTGGTGGAGAGGCTGCGCCGGCCCAGGGCTTCGCACGTCGCGCAGCGTCCGTCCTCCATGAGGGAGGGCCCTCGTCCTCGTGCGTCCGACACGGCCCCACCGCGGACACTGAGCGTGTATTGTTTGCAGCGGACGCAGTAGCTTAACTGATGTCATCCGATGAGCGATACGAGCGCGAGTCGCGTTGGCCGCACGAAATGTTCAAGACTGATTTCCAGCAGAGGACTCAGCGATCGATACGCGAACGAACTTAATGCGATAATGGGAGCGCGATAAGGTGTACAGGTACACGCGAATAAGTGTGTTGACCTGGACGGTGTGGCATAGAACGGCTTCTGTGCGACCTCGACGGGCGGCCATGCGCGGGCGGCTCAACGCATGCGACTGCGGTCACCACTACAGCACACCCTGTCGTCGCTCGTAATCCGAACGTTAATGAAGATATCGATATTTGCGGTTAATGATGCCGCGATACGTGGACTTTGGAGTAGGTACTCACACGTCACGTGTCAAAGAGCTACATAATACACTGTGGTGTGAGGTGCACTCCCAGAATTCCGTTGGATTCGATCCAGAGGATAAAGTATATATCAAAATCTTAGTATTGTACTTATTACTAATGCGCAGGCATGAGTCCCCCTGTAGTCGGCGTCAACACACTTGGAAAGTTTTCAATTATTATTTTTTACCACAACATATTCCAACAGGCACTACAGTGTGTCCACCCGCACTTGTAGGAAGAAACAACGATATGCTAGCTCAGTAACCGACTAGATTTAAGCATGTGTCAAAAACAAGATATAATAATCAGTTTTGGGTACGTGTCAAGATACAATAATCATGATAGCACATGAGTGTTGCCAGACATTCCTTGAATAAATAACATACCGTAGGTAGTTGTTAGTGTCTATGAAAAGTTGCCATCACTGCCATATGTATTGAGCTGTTTTGGATTGACAGTTTATGTACATAGGCATTTCCGCATGCTGAACCATTAGGGTTGATTATGACATACATATCATGGAGTAATAAATGACAGAAATATCTGAAGCGTCATTGCACCTCCGGATTGTCTCTGTATTTGCGCAAGAGTGTAATGAGCTCTAGTGGATTTTAGATCAGCTAATTTGGCACAAGGCCGTCGGTTTGCCGGTCTGGAATCTTTGTTATTTCTGAACACTAACCGGGTTGTAAATTGTTGCGCAAATTAATCGTGTAACACTATTGTCGCGGAAAATCCATACTTTACTTGTTTTATATCACAGGGCAAATTCTTTGGACAGCATTTAATTGTTAAGCAGTTATCATTCTGACTCTTTGAAACTGAAATGTATGTCTTACTTAATGCGTGGGGAGGATTAACGGTAACCATAAAAGAAAAATAGAAAGGATTCGAAAAACCTTGTAAAATTATTATTTCTCTCAGTTAATCTATCCACTGCGCTGGTATCATCACAGTGGCTTTATAATTAATATCAAGGAAGTGACAAATGTAACAATAGAAAAGACGGATTTATCAATACTTACGCTAGATACAAATGTGAACATGACATGTGTTGTATTTGTATTGATTACCTAAGGGGTGTCAGAAAACAGCAGGGGCTGCCAAGTATTGCTCGACATGCATCACTGTAAATAACATTAAATATTGACGTCGACGGATCGATTCTTCCATAGTCCAATATTATTCAGAACTGGTCATAGGCTGAACATAATAAAACACCTTTAATAACTTATACTGCCAAAATAATGACAGTGCTCCTGAACAAATAACGTCAGAATACCTAATACTGGTACTAACAAGGAGTAAAGCTAGCACTTCGAGATATTTGATTCATGTGTTCAATAACCCCGCCTTTGTTTCGTTTCAATGTTTCAGTAAGACTAATTTAATCAATTTGAAAATAATAGTTGCGTGGAGAAATCACTGAGCAGTTATAAAATTCGGCGACAAAGAGAGAGAGACCCAATGCAGAAAAAGGCTTCATTTTAATAAATACCTTTTGATACTGTACAATTTTAATCTAGTTTCATCATCATTTTTCAATTTGGTTACATTGGTGAGGATATTTAAAAGTTATGAAACCAGGCTTAGTAGAATACCATAACCTTAAAGGTATTTGCTATAAGTATATATATTCTCGATACCTATAGAAGTTTCTTTTCGGTACGAACCAGTTATGAATATTTAGTGCTGAGCTGGGAAGGTCGACGATGGATGTGAGTGTTCGTATATATTACGATCCTTATTCAAGAAGTGTAAACTGCATACAAATAAGTTTTAAACTGTAACACTGTAAGATAGAATGCAATTTAGTGTAATTGAATTTCAATAATTTGGAAATGTATTTACCATACTTGTATTGAGAAGCAACATCTTAGAAAATATAATAATATGACTCTTGTGGTCTTACCAATAATAATTTATATTTTAACAATTGGATATGTATCTATGAAATTGACCACAAACATCTTATACAAAACAAAGTTAATTGGTGCCCCTACAGACGCATAACTTCACGAGACAAACAATCACGATTTTATTAGGCAAATGATTGTAGCCGAAACGAGTATCTACCATTGGATGTTATAACATAAACTTCTATGAGAGATTATTATTGCTAGGGGCGTAAAAAATAGAATGTATATAAAATTAATTATTAAAATTGATATAATGCTACTAATGCTGCTGCTATTTCATTAAGAAATAACTCTATTCATATGACCCTTTATGAATTAAAGATTTATTTATACAAGCGTCTGAAATTACAAACTTATTGGCTTTTAGCTTTATGCATACAAAATACCAAAAAAATTAAATACCCATGTAAAACCTTCTTTCGTGACTATTAAAATCTTTACAGCTGAAGATAAAAATGCTTTGATGAATAAAATGTTGATAAATAGCTTGTTTACAAGGTACTGAATGAGTATATCTGTCTGTGTATTTTTTTAAAGCGGACTTTGCTTCATCGGGCTCACCAATTTGGCAACGAAAATTAAAATAAATAAAGTTAAGATGTCATGAAAATAAAACTGCCATAGCATATGTGGTTCTGCTATAGCATATGTGTTCGTTTGGTAGTCATGACTGACGCTCAACAATGTTCACTCATTAGTTTAGTTTAGTTTAGTTACTTACAAAAAGAGCCTTGACATTCATGATTGAATATTAAGTGCCAATCTTCTGTTACGAAACAGCCCAAGTTTATTTATTGCTGAGCATACGTTGAAGACATGCTAATTTTATGTATTCGTGTAATGAATCATATGCAATTACTATAATTTTTTATGACTTAATTGTTCATTAGTTCAGCAACAAACGTCTTATTGTCAATAAAATAACACGGACTGTGTATTTTACACCGACCAGTCTCCATCGTGTATTTTCACCTACCACTAAACGTAGTGGTTATGTGCCCTGTGCCTACCACGTGACATTGACGGAAAAGCAGTATCTTAATAGGGAACAATCTTTAAAGCTTGTTCCCATCCAACTTAAAGAAGAAGAAGAGCAATAGTTTTTAGATGTCCTATTGAAAATATACGGATCGTGAAGAAATAACAGAATTATGAAATAATGACGTCCGTTTGTATAATAACATTGAAGTATGTAATTTATTACTGCAATTGGAATAAAAAACGCCTATTGCTATGAAAATAGTAGGTAATAGTGTGCTTAAAGCTAAACAAGAAGATTTTGTTATAAAATTCATCGAATCATTTTAAGTTGATAAGAATGCTACGGTCATACGTGACACCCGACTCATAGGCCAGACTGGTAGGTAATATTGTTATTTACAACTTTTATCGAATCGATATTTTTATTCATCGCTATCACAGCGATATTGGCGGACCTTACAGGCTGTTTGCTGTGTACTTTGTAAGTCCGATAAAGATCCAAACGCGATTAAAATTTCATGTCGCGTGCAGCGCACTGTTGCTGCTTGCATGAATATTTTTAATCCGTGATCTAAGTATAAATTACTTTACTTGAAAATTTTTACATACATATTTTACTAATCTCATATCCTCATACTTTTTACCCTTGGTAAGTACCATCAGAGCATCAGATGCGTATTTGTACGAAAAAATAGTTTTTCGAGAGCAATATGGCAAAGTCCAAAGGCAGCACAGTTATACAAATACAACTGACCTGTCCAATACAATACTCATGTGCCTGTTGAGATTAGCTTTGAGGTCGCGTCGAGAGTAGTGTTGCTGAGGGGGCGGCGCGGGAGGGCCGCCCCCGGCCGGTGCTCGTTTCCCTATGAGCACCTTCAACTCCGCCATCAGCTTTTGCACCATACGGAAGGATACGACCGGACACAACTGCGCGACACACACTAGTGAAGACGAGTCCTCAATCAATTGCTACCAACTTGCCAAGTGCCATTGGCTCGGCCGTTGCATACACACGTGACGTCACTGCTGCACGTGATAACAAAGCATCGATATCAACACGAGCGTCGTTACATCGCGCGTGCGGGTACTACACTGGCGGCCGGCGTGCGACGCTTTGACCTCGCCGCCGCTTTTTATAAGTATCCGATGAGTGCGCAAGGTGCTCTATGTGAGACAGAATAAATGTTTATATTTAGGCGCCAACGTCTGTGGGTAACGCACGATACGAAAGCCACTTTTTGATTTGATCACAATTTCTCACTAGACACCACAGCTGATGATGAGTTGAACGATTTAAGTCTGAGTGCGAGAAGAATACCGTCCTATCTTGACTGAAATAACCAAGCACGCGTTGTCGGAATGTGAGTCGTAACCAGGCACAATGTATAAAGAGATTGATGACTATGATGGTACGCGGTATGGAGTTATGTGGTGCAATATTTTAACAGTCTTTCCTAAAAGTGACACAGCATGAGTATGAAAGATATAGGACACCATAGAAAGGCTAATCATATTTCATCTACCAGGTTCCAATAAGCCAATAATTACAGAGCAATGAACAATTGCAGATGTAGGTCAGATGCATCGGATCACAATGGTTGTGAGTGGAAACGGGGTCGAGCAAGCATTGTTCGGGTTTAAAATGTAGTTGGGACTAAATAGGGCGCTGTTAAACTTCCGTTTTGAAATTGTACCAAGGGCATGGCAGATAGTTGAGAATACAACATACGAATATGCCACAGCACAGATACATTAAAACAAACACTGACATATAAAACAATGTATGAGAAATACGCAGCACGCAACTGAGATGACAATCCTTGGGTGTAAAGCTAACCAACAGATACTTAAATTAAATTAGCAAAAACCAACCGTACTCAATTGTGGCTTTCAAAATAATCGACTTTGAACGTGAATTGTTAAACGAGACGGTTCATGGAGAGGTAGAAGTAGCACCACCTGACGCCGGCGGCGGCACTGGAAGTGTGGACGGCCGAGCATACGACCACTGTATAATCAGAGATGAGGTGAAACGTACACGTATATTTCACATGATGGGTATAAAATAAAAACACAGTACATTCGTAAATTTGGATAAAGTTTTTTAAAATACATTAACGAAATTGTTTACAGTTATTTAAGTCAAGGATAACAGTCAGCACATAACAAATGGTAACAAAATCTTTGTAACCGTCGTAATTAGTGCAGAAAGGGGAAATTTGCAAATCAGTTGCGATAAACGACTTTCACCCATTGAATAGACGAATGAGATTAGATTAGATCGAGATAAGCTTAACGTAATTGACAACGGTGAAGACAAATCTTAAAGACGTTTATACAATTGACAACTTTACAGACAGGATGTGACATAGTATGCTAGCGATTAAAGAGTTTGTATTGTAGAATACGTACGGTGTTGATTCGTAAATCTTTCTATGGACCTGTAATGGCTATTAACGAACTGTAAAGGATACGTTGACAAGAGAAAGGACTTATAACTTGTAATAGTTAGAAATAAAGAATTAGAAACATAGAAAAGGGATTAGAGGGCGTTCCATCAAAACTAATCTCTTCTGTTTGCATATAGACATGGCATTACTGACTAAACCATTAACCAATTAACTTCATACAGATGAATGCAACGAAATAGTTTTAGTAACATTAACTGCTATAATTAATCCGTATTAAATAATGGATGATGGGATATCGAGGGCGTATTACAGCACCTACCAAGAAGTTAAAAGATGACGTCACCTCGCTTGGTAGAGCTGAATGTAATGTTAATAATTCAATGCTTTCAATGCTTGCAATGCAGCCAGAAGGAATTGCTTTAAACAAATTACTCCTGAAGTCCTACTAACGTAGAAAAACAACACGCCCATTCATAAATAAAAAGCTTTAGGGCCGAGGACGCGGAAGCTTGACCTAGTTAAGGTATTGCAGTGAACGTTAGTAGAATACACTGTTATACTTACAGATGGTGCTTCAGTGTATCCTCCAGTGCAACGGATTTTGATTCGATCGAGAAAGACACTTTTGACAGTTTCGCGGGTTATTTTAACACTGTAGCTGAGAGAAACGTGCTCTCTGTGCAATGAATGAGTACACACTGACAGAACCCCGAGTGGAGTAGTATGCGCGCGTCCCTATTCCCGTTGTCCTTGCGTAAAAGGGGCGGTTTTGGAGGGTGGCGCCATGGTAGCACGTCAAGGCAACGCGTCAATCAATATGCAAGATGAGATCCCTGGTTAATCGTCGAAATGTTTTTTTTAACCTCTTTAAAATATATTTGTTAACCTGTGTACTAGTATGTGCTTGTGTAATTGTAAAAATAAACGCAACAAGTACTTAGGCTGCATGCAACTGACTTAAGTATTTCCATCGCTGCACATTCAAGAGCTGGCGTTGCGTAAAGTCTAACCGATGCATGATAATATTTTTGCCTGACCCTTTACCTTAATACGCACTTTTACTTTCTCGTTAAAGAACGATGTTAAAAGAACATTCACGCGATTTAATTATGCCGACAACGTGAGTATTAGCGTATCACAATTTAAAAGTAGCGGAGCATTGTGTTACTTCACATGTAACCAACTCGAGGTTAAAATGAATTAACACAAAGTTACGGAATCTAATGATACCTTATAATGATATAACGAAATACTTCAATAACTATACAAAATATGAGCGCATAGTGTTAACGTGTATTATGCAATAGCGTTACGTGCATTGGTAGTTAGTACCGACACGCACTATCTCCTATCATATCAAAACGCATCGTTGCGAGAACCGACAGCTGATCGACGGTAACAGCGCGCTGGCTAATGCACCGGGTTTATTATGTATGGAACGCCATAGTACATGAGACCAGTATCTACTATTAAAATCCTGCTTTTGTATAGACATGCATTTGTGCAAAATATGTTTTAAAACGGAGTGCTCCTAAGAATAGAAGATAAAACCAGAATCGTCATTTACTTTATTAAATTTTTTCTACTTAATGGGAATACAAAAACAAAAGAAAAATAGTGAATCTTAAAAAAACTGTTAACAGGAAAATATTTGCCAAAAAAGTAATCAAAATCAAAAATCATTTATTCTGTTTAGGCCCTAATAAGGCACTTAAGAGAGAGAATAATATATTTTATTACAATAGGATAATAGAATAAATAGTATGAGGAAAAAAAATGCCATATCATGTCAATATCATGTTATGGATCGCGTAAGACTCACAAAATCCTCATTGCAGATTGATTGTGATAAAATCAACAAACGTTGTGCAGTCGATAAGATCGCTGTTTTGTATTATATAATAACTCGTTTATGTACAAGTTACCTTTTTGCTGCCGTTACATAATAATTATTGGATATAAACGAGTATTTGTATAACAAAAGGTCTCAGGATACGAGACAATGACATTTTTGCTTGTGAAACTGCAAAGCTACGAGAGAGAGGTCGAATGATTAGTGTGCAACCATTAGCGTGGAATGAAATAAGCAAGAGGAATTAGCGCTGGACGATAGGCTGAGATTATCTGACCGCAAGGGAGCGGACGCCACGGACACTTTCCCTTTTCTTCTTGTGAAAGTGATGATGCCTGTTGCAACAATACCACAGTTTGAATCTAAATCAACTTCAGGTCGAACACTTCAAAGCATGACCTCGCCATATCTTCATGTTTATCTTAAAAGCCGGATTTCAATTCAAAATTCATTTCTTGTATTCCAATTCAAAACTAAATATCCACTAGTAAACGTTACTAAACCAAATATTATAGCAATTACACGCAACGTTTCTATGAGTTTGATTATATATGTCTGAGAATCAGAACGTTTTATTAATTAAAATAAATAAAAATGATAACTTCAAATGTTAATGAGACCGCTGGTCTAGTGGTTAGTATATCTGACTGCTACGCTGGATCGATTCCCGTCGGGACAAACTTTTAGTTTGTTAAACATTTGTTTTTGCTTTGCGTCAGGTGATATCATTAGTATGTATTTACAAAAAAAAGTATATAAGTATTGTATCAGCTGCTGATCATCCCATAGTACAAGCTTGGCTAAGTTTGGGGCCAGATGGCATTGTGTGGTAATGTTCAAGCATCATTATTATTAATTACAATTTTAATACATTATTTGCTGTGATTTCAAAATCGTGTATAGGAATCAGTTAGCCGCGGAAATAATTGAAGACTGTGTGAAGTTATCAGGGCCATATAATCGGTCTACTGGGCTAGGTTGGGTCGGGTGCTTATCGCCACAGTACCTACCAAGGATCCGGGCAGTTGAACACGAAAACAAAACAAAGCGTACTTTCTAAACGATGACTTTCTCCTAACGAAGTTCGGCACGGCTAATATTCGCCCTTTATCGCGGATAATTAGCTATAGACAGAGTGCTGTTTACGACCGAATATAATAGAACAAGCGAGCTGAAATCCTGAAATAGAGTTGGTGGCACATCCTCACAAAATTAAGCCATAATATTAGTACGTTTTAATATTTAAGAACTAGGCTTTTGTCGGTGGAGTATTTGCAAGACACTATATTACTCGCCATCTTTGCTAACGGAACTTTGTGGTTAGTATACCTGACTGCTAAGCTATGGGTCGCCGGATCGATTCCCGCCGGGGCCAACATTTATATGACAAACATGTTTGCATAGAGCAGATTAATATATTATTATTTGTGTCTTTGACCGTTATACGACGTAACGATGAGGTTTTTTTATTAGCTGATAGTGATATCTTAGCCTCTCTCTTCCTTCTCCTCTCCTTTCACCGTGTTCAGCCTTTCCTTAGATACTTCCAGTCTGTGTTTTATATATAATATCGTCATTAAATAGCAAATGCCAAATCACAATGGTTGAAGACTTGCAAACTTTGAAAACTTGACTGTGAGACCCACGTATTGCATGCGTCTATGGGTAATGGTGACCGCTTATCATCAGGCGCGTCTTTAGATTGCTTGCTATCTTCGCGGCATAAAAATATGTTGCTCTTTCGGTCTGCTCTCCTCTTTACTCAATTATTTGAAATCACCCTCTTTGCCCATTCTCTGTCTAATTCCTTAATTTCTGTCTTAACCGTATTAATTTGTAATACTTTGTGTATGTTTGTTAGAATAAACGTCATTTAATTATATCTTCTTCTGTTCCAATAAATTGAGAATTTTCTTTTTAGAGCAAAAGCAATAATTTAAATGTATATAGCACTTGGCCCTGACAACACGCTGGCTTTTAAGGGAAGGCTAATCAATTCAGTGTCAGATTTCAAAACAAACTTGAGAACTCGCATCTCGGTACAAAGTTGTATGCATTCATTTCGTACTATATGAAATACTACTCTAACATGTAAGGTTAATGCGATAATAAAGTAAAAATCGCAAAAGATTGTTACATATGTATGTATAATAACAAGGATTATCAGCATTTCGGTGTGTATTGTGATAAAAAATGTAAACACAGGCGTGGACAGCAAATATGGCTCCGTTGTAAAGTCAAGGTTACATTATATTCGATTTAAACCTTATCTAATACCGATACCCGCGAATATGCGCATAAAAACTGTAGTCATGTGAAATATTCGATGTCGTACAAATATTTATTAGCTGTCATAGTATCGATCGGTAAGGTCAGAAGGCCGCTGCATGGCCACAAACTTTTAAAAGGTAACATGAACATATATTTTGAATAATGTTCTGTTGCTTGCCGATAGTAAACATCATTCTCCTGCCCTTATCCCATATTATTTGGGGTCGGCGCAATATGTATTTCTCTTCCATCCTTCTCTATCAGCCGTCATCTCTGTATTCACTCCCTTTCTGGCCATGTCATCTTTCACACAATCCATCCATCTTTTCTTAGGTCTACCTCGACCCCTGTACCCATCTACGTTCATACATAAAACCTTTCTTACCACGTTATCCTCATTCCTCCGCATAACATGCCCATACCATGACAGACGCTTGCTCCTCAACACTTGTAATAAATTCAAGTCTCACTCAGTCAAGGTTGAGCTATTGTATTGTAAAAACAAACAATAACAGTTAAATAATATTGTCGTAACATCCTCAAACAATTTGCTGCTGTTGAATATGTATACGTGTTTTCAAAGCGGGTGTATTATTTGTATCTATTTGTTTTATGGTCATTATTAATCGCAAAATAAGTATATTTAATTTGTGGGGGCATTATGTGGCGATGGTGACGCCTAGGGATTTCGCATAACTTTAAAACATCGTAACTTGAAATCTACGAAAAATCGTAGTACATACATATGGGTTACTAGGGTCTATTTCGGACTGTTCTGTCTTTTGAGCTTCAGCTTAACACTATTATTGGGACACCTATATAATAATAATAATAATGCGTGTAGCCTCAGCAAGAGCCACTTTCGACTACGTATTCGTATCACTATCGACTATTTTTGTAAGGGAAAATGAACAGCGCTGCACCGGTGAAAAGGTGAACTAAAATACAGTTTTTTTTTATTTTGAATGTTGGGAATAACCATTTACTTGCTACCAGTAACCTGTACCTGATCGAAGTAAAATTGTATACTATCCCGTCCTAAATTTTTCATGGAGAGTGTAGTCCTATCAAAGTTTTAAATTCGTCTTCAAGGTCAAGTTGGATTAAGGCCTAATTTTGCGACGATGCTTGTCATCCAGGAAAGCTTATCCACCATCTTCCTTTCAAATTACTGATGGCATCTGTTTTAGGTTAACGGTGTACCATTACTAGACTATTTGGTGTAACGTATCAGTAAACTGGTCCACCGTTTATAGTTCCATCATTCAGTGTGTCCTGTCTCTCCCGGCCCGCCTGGTGGTAAGCGGTTACCGTAGCCTATGGACGCTTATAACACCAGAGGTATCACTCACATCTGCAGTAGTATTTTAAAGTCGAGATTATATCAATAACTTTGTTTTAAATAATAAGTGGTAGCGGTGTTGTCATATTTATTTACAAGGAAAAGGCTAGAATTATTAATATAACACTAATTATGAGTTTCAACACCGATTCCTTGACCGATCAGTAGATTGTAATATTTCTTAACTCACAACTCTAAATGTAAGGGTCAATAGTAATAAATCATACACTGGCCTTGCCGTTTCAATTTCTTTTACCTGTAAGCTAGTGTGAGGAGAACTAAGTTTGTCTGGTTTATTTCTCCAGCATGTGTCTAAGGTCGTAGTCGATCGATACAATTAAGCCAAGGTGAAGATAAATGTTTGCCACGAGAGATAATTCTCGTCTGCGTGAAAATCAGATAAACCACAAGCTATGTTAAGCTTATTTCGAAATCATAAATTCAATAATGTTAAAGTTATATTTTAAAGTGCATCCATTTTGTGTAACATTATGACCGAACCCAAACCAACGAAGATCGCAGACGCCTGACTGAAACAAAGACGTCAACTTACCCAATGAAATTTTTGATGAAGCAGTATACAGCGAAGAGCGTCGCATCGTTAAGTCCTAGGTCTGGTTTGATGAGGGGCAGCGCGACGGGCTGTGAGGCCGCGTCGGCCGGTGGGGCGCGCACCTCCGGCGTGGCCGCGCTCATGGCGGGCGCGCCGCGCGGGCGCTTGCCCGACGCGTGCGGAGCGATCGTGACGGGCGAAGGCTCAGCAGAGGGCCCGGCGGCGGCCGCTACCGCCCCGCATAACACCACCGGCGCTCCCGGCTTGCGGCACCCGCTCGCACCGCACCGACGCCGGAGCGCGCCAAACCACCCACCCGCGTGTAAGCCCGCGCGTCGCACGCCTGACACCGACCGTCAGCACCCGCGCTATTGTAGCGTATCGATCGCGACGCCGCGCCTGCGCTTTCAACGCAGACAGTCACCGGCTCCGGACGTAGTACCCTTACACGTCCAGCATTAGGAAACCCAAGTAGACCACCAATATAAACCAGGGACAGACGAGGTACATGCAAACTGTCATCATTTGTTTATTTGTATAGTAAATAAAGTTTGGTCCCACGTAAAGTTAATTGATGATTAGTTCGTGCAGACGGCAGTGTGAGCACGTGCAGGTCGCGCGTGCGTCTGGTGGCGCGGCGGCACTCTGACTGGGCGCGCTCGCGCCGCGTGCTCGGCGACGCCGCCCGCCCGATATCCGCTCACCGCGCTATCTATACGTACTACATCCAACTCACGCACACCCTGCACACCTTAATTTGCATACTGAAGGAACGTAACAGCACTAACAGCCATGGTTAAGGATTATGTGGTTCATAAAATTTACATTTACTTCTCTTATAAATAAAGATATATTAAACTGATGGACATAAAACACGTTATCCGATATCACGTGACGGATAACCGATCCGTAACGGAGTATCTAGATGTCTACTTTTCGAACAGCTAACTATTGAAACGTGTCGCGGTGTTTGAATCTCCAAGCAGCTTCAAATCGTTACATTAAGATTTCACAACTGAACAAATTAATAGAAAAAGTCACCTAAAACCGCGTATTAAAAAGTGTCTATTAAAATACAGGTGAAAAAAAGTTTTCATGATGGATCGCTCGCTCTACACTTCAGAACTTTTGGCACGAAGGTGCAAAAGTAGGAATAACTTTGAAATGGCAGTTGCGGTATCAGGCCATTTGTCAGCTGTTGTTATTGCGCCAAAACAATAATTTAATATTATGACCTTTGCGATTACTATTGTAGATCACAATAAAACGCAAGTTGCACATCAAAAATGAACGAATAGTATAATTATTAAAAACAGAAGTGACGAACTAAACATTCCCATAAAAGTATTGGCAAATGAGTTTGGATATTTAATTCGTAGACCTTTCTCTGTATAAAAAGCGAACAAACTGAATAAATAGCAGAGGTAGGCGGTCAACGACCTCTTGATGGACAGACGAGCATAGAGAACCGACGAGGGTACAAAAAAAGCTCTCCCACCATCAATTGGACTGACGGCTAACTGACGCAAAGCGAAATTTGCCATAGTACCAAATGGTGGCTGGAATATTGAACTCTAGTTGTCGTAACACACGACATGGCCATGAATACAACACTTTATGAGCCACTAGCGGCGACTTATCCAATTTCTGCAACAGTATGGGGCATCGACCTTACCATACTGATTAATTGCGTACAGACGTTTGACTTTGAACTCATCGAGCAGTATAATTTTTTATCATCATACAGTCATGAAAGACAGGCAAAATTTGTACGAAATTGAAAGCAATAATTAAATTACAAAGACAGAAGAATATATGAGGAAAACTGTACGAACACAAAGGTTCGTTAAAAATATATCATTATTTATCGAAGCAACTTGAGGAAAAGATGAAATTTCCTTCAAGACGTACAAATTTAGACGTAATGAAGTATTAATTGGTTAAAACAGTTAATCAATTTCTTGGTAGATGGATGTAGCATAGTCGAGTTCTAAGAAATAATTCCCGACTTCCCGGCCAAGTCTCGATTGATTAATCAGAATGTTTGGGTTAAAATAGATACAAGTTAGGCATAACATCCCACAGCCATACACAGCCAGAAGTAACTCTTCTTTTATTTTATAGGAGCTCTGGAAAACATCCTTCATTACAGGAATACAACACTATATTAGAATACAAATTTGGCTGATATCATGGCCTGTTCCAATAGGAGATCGCATTGCCCCTTCTGAAAAACAAGTACTAGATATGATTCATGCAGTACCATGTACCATAGTAGTACCAGAACAACGAGACAGTATTGAGATTTGAGTGTCAATTGACTCTAGTCGCGCAAATAGAAGACGCTGAAAATATAATCGGAAATTGCAAATGATATTGAGTTGTAAATGCAGGAAACAATATGTAAAGTGACTTGATAAAGAGTTAATCTTCAGTTTGTCCTTCATGAAGTAGCATACAATGCAAATTTTGACGGAAAAGGCATAATTTGCCCAATGAATTCGTATGTCTCATTACGCAGACGATCGTTTTTGAAAGGTATTTTGTGTGCAAATAGATGAAGTACATTCTAGTGCTATTATTTGTGTCGTGACACGAGAAAATTACAAAGTTGCATTCGCAATCGGCTCCATGGTGTCTTTAACGTTCGCGTGCATCGTTCTATTGATGCAACATGACCCACTTGTTATTTCTATTAAATCGTTCCCTTTGTACCGAATGACATTTGTATTGAAAACGGAGACATTTATATTTGCACTTACAGCTCTATTACTAAGCAATGTAGCTGTAGTGTCTCAAACATTATGAAAGGCGGCTGTAACCAATCTAATAAATAGTAAATTACGATTAGTATCAAAGTGAGTTGAGAATAGTCTCGATCAAGTAAATCTAAGCTTAACACGAGCAGCGGCTGCCGTATTTACGCAAGTATCAGCGATTTCCCGCTATCGGCAGTGTGCGCACGCGCTCCGACAGATCTATGGCGCAAGCTTCCATCATTATTCTCATTACGAACGAGCGAGCGTGTTCACAGTTGCGGCACTTGCGGCACACCCCGTCGTGCCAAATGGTGACTGGTCAATTTTACTACCACATCTACTTTCATGCGTAATTTGTTCAGACTAGGAGTCCTTCCATAGGTCGATTGCTGCGCGCTGTTTCGGTATCGCAGTGGGCTGTAATGACGAGAATTATATGTTCGCTATGATAATGAAGACTTCGAAGAAATAGTGACGTCACAATTACACTTTACTGCAAACAACAAGTTAATACATTGAGGTCACTTTGGATTGATTTGTATCGTCAGCTCGTGTACCAATAGTTAGACGCATAGATAAAATGTCTAGGATTTGACTAATAGAAGATTGAAATAATAATCTGTACCTCTTATTATTATTTTATAATACATGTCAATAATGAATTGTCGTCGCCATTGCAGAAATCACGGCTTATCCAAAGGGGTACCTGTAACATCAGCCCACGCTCATTTTCGCTCCGAAAAGTAGTCCTAAAATATCAGGTGGTGATTAAATAGCTAATCTAAGAACACTCACGAAGTCCAATCAATTTGAAATACAGAAAAGTCAAGATTGAATAAAATGCCTAAGCGTTTAAAAGCTAACCGCATAACAAACAAGCACGCGGCGAGAAGTTTTGCCAAGTTTGCACGTGGCCAGCCCGGTTGCTTTTGCTTACAGTTCCCGTTGTTCCTTGCAAAATAGCCTTAGAAATGGCGATACAAACAAACGTTGATCAACATCCACCATGTAATTTCTGAAATAAATTCACATCTCCGTTTGCACGTGTAGCCGCAGGTGTTTAGACGACCAACAAACAATACAACTTATCCTTATTTATTTGTGCGGTCAACATAATTCGTTTATTGAGCATTGGACCCATTTTCTGGTCTTATCAAATTGTGGCAATTGGGTCACTTCGCAAAAAGTATATTCTGTTTTAATGTGTTTCCATGACAGCTACTTATGCTACCTAACTAGCTGATTAAAGCGACAAAATAAATATTAAAACTTTAAAGAT